>LR994582.1:22662179-23330929 GCA_905187575.2 Celastrina argiolus
AATAAGGCCCGTATAAATAAAACAATCTCAAACCCAACCTCACCTTGAGAACCTATTTGTCAGATAAAACAACATTTCGTTTCACTTTTAAAAGTGAACAACTTTATTAAAGGTTCTTCTTGCTGGGCTAGTTCCCGAACCGGTGGTAGGCATCATATAGAAACGACGTTCAGAAAATATTTTTTGTAAAATTTACTCTGAATAAAAATATTTGATTTGATTTGATTTGAATGTTACATAGTACTTTAATTTATTTTCTTTTTATACAGTTACTCGTATATTATAGATTACAGGAAACAATTTTTATAATCTTTATTTTTACGTTTTAAGAAAGAAAAAAAAATTAAGTATATAACATAAGTAAAATTCTTCATCTTTAAAAGTGAAACGAAAAGTTTTTTTATCTGTCAAATAGGCTCTCAAGTGACGTTGGGTTTGAGACTACTTTAATAATACGGGCCTAAGATTCTTGGAATTATCACGTGATTGCAAGCAAAACGTGAAGGGCGTGATGGAACCACGAACGAATGAATCTGTAAATAGTTGAGTTCATGATCAATAATCTCCTTTAATTATCTACACAAACTGAGGTTAAAGAAAAGAATCGGTTAAGTTTCTTAGGCCCGTATTAATAAACAATTCTCAAGCTCGGTCTCAAGAATTGCGATCGCAACCTCTACTTGAGAACCTATTTGACAAACAAAACAACGTTCGTTTCACTTTTAAAATTAAATCCGATTCATACCTTATTTTTTTTCTTTTTGGAACCTACTATTCATAATATAGATCATAGCAAAATATTAAAATAGTTAAGTATAATCTATATTTTTATAATCTAAATCTTAAATGAAAGTATAAGTTATAAATAAAGTAAAGTTGATCATTTTTATAAGTGAAACGAAACGTTGTTTTATCTGTTAATTGGCCCTAGTCTAGAAATAATTAAATATGAACTTTCCACAAACTCATAATGATATTCTAGAAACCAATAGAATGTGAACAAGGAAACCGATTTATGTAGAATCCGCCAGCAAATCCGGCACCAGCCGATACCAACGTCATAAACACAACTAATAAATATTGTAATTTTGGACATTAATTAGTTGTAATGTTTTAGTAAATTATGTGACTTATAAGGCATAGTCCGGTAATATATTCACACCTCACGAGTTATTTTAAGTTTAATGGGTAAAGTCAGCCAAATCACGCGAGTTGGGGCTTAATATGAAAGTTAAAATCTGCTATGGCATGGTTACAAGTAATGAAGCTGTAGGCCCTCGGACTGTCAAGCACACGAGCATATGATGATGATCTATATAAATATTATCAATATCCGTGGTCTAGTGGTTCAGAGCCTCGATCTCGACCCGGAAGTCGTGGGTTCGATTCCCGCGTTGGAACAACAAATAATGTTGTTTTTAAGTTTGGTTAGGACATTGCACGCTGATCACCTAATTGTCTGACAAGAAAAATGATCCATGCGTCAGATGGGCATGTAAAAAGTTGGTCTTGCGCCTGTTCTCTCGCCAGTCGTGTCGGTTTACCGTCCCACTGGGTTATGAGAGAGAGAGAGTCTTTGTATATTGCGCACACACTTGGGCACTATAAAATAACTCCTGCGTAGCTGGCCTGGTTTCAATGAAATCGGTGAGGGGAGATATTATCAACATCCGTTTGGTAGTTAGGATACAGACAGGAAACGCGTATACATTTATACAGTGTAAACTACGCACCCTTCTTTTTACGTGAGTGGATAAAAATACAATTAAATAATATTTTCCTTTGTTGTATTGTGCCATACATATAAGATGTATATAGTTGATAAGAAACATAATATAGCAATTCATAATTAAAAATATACATTAAATAGGCATACTATTTACTTTGATATTTTGTTGCAGACTTAAAGCAGGAAACGTTAATTAAACATTATAAAATATTTAACTAAATATTTTCGTTACAAAAACAATTAACAAAATATGCGTAATATCACGTGATGTTATAATAAACAATAATATTATATCTACTCGTATTTTTAAGGATTATAAGGTTTGGTAATAAACCATTATAACGGGTGTAAAAAGAGCAGTCACTATAACTTTGGTTTAAGATTATACTACCTTTTCTCATTCTAGAAATTATTTCGACAAAAAAAAAAGAAATAGTAGAAAGTAAAAATTTTTTTTTGACAAAGAAACGAATACATTTCCGAAATGCGGACATATTGTAGTATAATCTCAAAGTTATTTGACAGTGGTATAATCCATTTCTGCCATTGCCTATAATTTTCTTAAATATAACCCACGACTAACAGAGAAGTATTGTGTGAAGAAAGTTTGACCGCTTTGACGTGTATGTCTATAGCATCATAGCTCACGAACGACTCAACCGATTTTGATGTAATTTCTTTTGTTTGAAAGCTGACGTGGTCGTGAATGTTCTAAGCTATAATTCAACATCAGAAGCGAGCGCGCACTGCTTGTCTATTTAGGGATAAAAAAAATTGTTTATAGTTATTATTGTTATATCTACTTGAGGAATAATAAATTATCTTGATAGGGATAGGGTCAGACGTATTGACAGAGTAGACAATAAATTAAATAAACGATAATTTTAAGTAAATTTATTCCAATTTATGTATATTATATTATTTTTTAGAAAATAAGACGAAATCTATTCTCTTATTTCAATGTCTCGACCTTTTACAGGTTATAACCTGCAAACACGTTCAAGCTATACATAAATCTGCTATGGATATTAAAAAAAGGATAAAGTAGAACAAATAAGAGTCACTATGTTTCACAAATGTAAATGCAAAATATTATCTTAATGACACTTAAGGCGTCCGAAGTGTTCAACTGATTTATAATAACGAAAACATAAAAAAAACATATATACGGTCGAATTGATAAACCTCCTTCTTTTTTGGAAGTCAGTTTAAAAGTAATGTTATTGCAACTTGTCGATATTATTGAGAGCTAAGAGATATGTATTGAGGATATTATTGTGTAACAACTTTAATATAAATAAAGTTTACATGAGTTCAAGATATTTGATGGCCCTTCGAGCCGGATTTATTGAAACCTATAAATTGTTATACGTAAATTGAGTTAGTATGCAATATTAGCAAATTTCACGTCGCATCCATAATTAAGTGATACCTTCAAAACAAAATAATTTACTTATGTCCCGTGGTGCTTTCCCTTATTTTTTTTTTTGACTTTTGGGTCATTACAATTTTGTACTGTCTCCCACTTGCATGGGGAGGGATACTGGAATACTTCTTACTCCTCCTTTTTTTTTTTATTTCGTTGTGGGTCCCAAGACCGATTTAGCTTGTCCCTCGGGCACCCCGGAGATCATATCAAAGGGTTTGTCGTGGTTGGTTACCGCTGTTGATCCTGGCTTGCCGAAGTTGCAGTGGTGGGAATGTAAGGTGGGCCAATGCCCATTAAAAATACCTTCAAAACATTATTTTAAAGGCATCGCTAGGGTGACATAATCGTCAATCGATATAGTCCTTTTTTTTATAGAAAAAAAAGGAACTAGCGACTCAACGACCATACGACGTTTCTCAACATTATGCGTGTAAATTATACATGTATGTTTGTTTGTGTTTACATCCAAACACCCCGGCGAATGACCGCGGCGACAGTCCAATCACCATAATTCATTACAATTGTTAATACAATTTCCCATTCACTACTAATTGTATGATAATATCAACAGTGGCTTACGAAGATTTCTTACGACTAAAAACAGTGTTTCGCTAGACTTACGACTGTACTTTTCTCTACTGACTGTACTTTGCTCTCGACCCGGAGGTCGTAGGTTCGATACCGTGTTGGAATAACAAAAAATGTTGTTTTCAAATTTGGTTAGGACAATGCAGGCCGATCACCTGATTGTCTTACAAGAAAGATGATCCATGCGTCGGATGGGCATTAAAATGTCGGTCCTGTCCCTGTTCTCTCGCCAGTCGTGTCGGTTTTCCGTCCCACTGGGTTATTAAAGTAAAAGGAAGAGAGGGTGTCTTTGTTTATTGCGCACACACTTGGGCACTATATAATAACTCCTGCGTAGCTGGCCTGGTTTAAATGAAATCGGCTACCGACACCGAAATCGGTGATGGGAGCTATTATTATTTTCTCTACTTTATAGAAAGTTCTGTTCATTCTTTGTGACTAGGTAGTTTAGCGCGATGTACCATAGAAGGATACTGAAGGGATGGGCTAGAGAAATGCAAAATATGTATTTGTTAAGTCTATTGCCGTCCCGCTACTGCACGATCAAACCGATAGAGACAACTGCAGCTGAAACTGAAATTACCTATACCAGGTGCACTATTTACGAACATTATTTACGTGGATGATGTTGTTTTAGTACGACTTATTTAGAAGTTTCTCACTTTCGCATTTTTATTTGACCGTCGTCGGTACTAAAAGATAGTGCTGTTAAAATGGAGTGTGTGTGTGTCAGTCTCTGGTATCCGTCACTCAATTCTACGAGAACTTAGCATGGAATCGGATTGACGTGTAAAGGTATCTCAATAGATTTGTACCTTGACTCACCAATAGCAGCGCCACCTATCGGGTGCTATTTACACACTAAAATGTAAGAAAGTAATTTAAGGTTGTCTTGTAACAAAATATCCATATTGTAAACAAATTAACATTAAAAATAAAAATAAAAACATCGAAAACTTGATAACATTTTGCATTGGAATGTCAGGCAACTACCAGCAGCAGATCGTATGACGGGTGTCATTGAAATTAATACATTTAGGTTATGCGACAATTACGTCTTTAAGAGGAAACAACGAAACTACGAAATTTTTTCCATACAGAAATCTACGGGATTCCTGTTTCCTCCCTGGATAATGCTGCTAGAGTAAACCGACACGACTGGTGAGAGATCAGGCGCAGGACCAACTTTTTACAAGCCCATCCGACATGTAAAAACATCCGACATCTCAGACAATCAGGTGATCAGGCTGCATTGAAATAACCAAACTTGAAAACAACATTTCTTGTTGTTCCAACGCGGGAATCGAACCCACGACCTCTGGGTCGAGAGCGAAGCTCTGAACCACTAGACCACGGAGGCGATGTAAATATGTTTACACAATGGATATTCTTATTTACGTTGCTGTCTTTGTCTGTCGAGTGGCTTTTCCATGTAGTACAAAGACAGCAACATGGATTGAGTATCACAAAAACCCATTTCTTTATTAATAAAGCGTAATTGAGACAATCTGGTAGAATAATAAACCCAGTTATGGTACAAAGAAGAATCATAAGCAAACACCACGGTAATTAACAAATCCAGACTGGCGCCACTAGGTATGGGTTTATATATTGGAAATCAAAGAAAACAAAAAAAGCCAGTCGAATTGCCAGTATTAGGGTGATAACATTTTCTAGTACTAGGTCGTGTCTATTACCCTTTCAACCTCTATCTCAAAAATCTATATTTTCTCGATAATACTCGTATCTAGCTTTATTAACCTAAAGTATACAAACCTAATTTTTATATACTTTAGGTTAATACAAGCTAGATGTACTTAAGTGAACCTCATTTAAATAAAATCCATAAATAATCATATATAAAAATGAATTACTGTTCGTTAGTCTCGCTGAAACTCGAGAACGGCTGAACCGATTCGGCTATTTTTATTCTTGAAATGGTCGTGGAAGTCCAGGGAAGGTTTAAACGGTTTCTATGCTCAACGAAGTGGGCACAAGTCAGCTAGTAAAATCTAAAATTATTAAGCTTTTTTACTCAACTGAAAAGTTGTAGTAGAAAAATGTAATAGATACGAGGTTGTGAAGGTAAATCGACGATGTATAGTATTAGTTATAACATCTTTTTAGCTTGTCACCCATTACATGCTTGGAAGCCAAATACCAAGGTGTCGCGCTGCCGTGTTTCACCAAGCAATGTTAAAGTTAATCCTTCGTTAAATATCATGTCGTTCCTCTGGTAGTTCCTATCAATGAATGAGTAGGAAAATGAAAGGCATGGTAATTTAACAAGCTATAACACTAGCATGCGTTGGTGAAATCGGGACTTAGTGTGGGTAGAGAAACTGGAACATTTCCTACCCTTACATTCTTTTGTTTAATTTCGTTGTGAGTCCCAACACAGATCTAGCAGGTCCCTCAGGGATCTCAGATATTAAAAGAGTTTTATATATTACCGCTTTTGTCATGGCTATGCAGGAATTGCAGTGGTGGAAACGGGTGGTGGGTCATTGGCCCATTAAAAAGTCGCGTTGAATCGCTATATTGCTACTCGAAAATCATTTTAAACTGCTAAGGGTTATTGACTCTGGTGCTTTGGTGAACCTTAAAGCGATTGGTCAGGAACCCTGGTCAGGACAGGTTTCGACTCCTGACCGTCCGCCATTATAATGAATGAGTTATGTTGCAATCTGGTTAATGCTCAGGTATGTGTTGTGAATGCATTGGTTTTGAGAATTACCAGATGTAAAACATTGTACAAATTTAAATCGGCAGGTACTCTGGATTATTTAATATAAAGATAATAATTAATAGATCCCGCGACGTGTAGGGAAATAGAAATTCTACATGAATCTGACGTTTTTACGTTATAAAGAGTAGACTTTCTTTTCCCATAGTCCACTCTATGTTTGCGCATTGAAATCTTTGATTTTTATGATAATGATCAATTGTAAGAATAGAAGTTTGTGATTCTGTCACGCAAAAACTACGGTACGGATTTAATTAAATTTGGTATGGCAGTAGTTTAGGCTCTAGATTACACATAGGCTACATTTTATCCTGAAAAAGTACAGCGTGTGTGTGACATAGTATTTACGTGGGCAGTGATTCGCAAAGCTATATCGTAAACAGTCGCACATATTTTTATATGTTCCTAAGTGCGTTAACCTACTAAAAGTTACAAATATAATATTTAGTTACCACGTAACCGCTAACCGGTTCCTCTGTAGGTTAAGAGTTATTGAACTGTTATAGGATCAATAAATCACATTACTGTTAGCTTTAGTTTTGACAGAATCATTTATTGATAAAATAAAACACAAAAATTAATTGACGTCCATTTGTTTTATTCGTTTAAATCATCTGTTGATATTATGATTGATGTAAAACGTTTCATTGCTAATTAATTGAATGTTATATCCGTTTTGTAAAAAAAATGTGCTATAAGTTAATCATTGGTCTGTAAGCTGCCAAGTGCGAGTTGGACACGCGCACGTTATTTTTATTCTCTTTTTATTATTTGTTAATTGTTATTAAATAGGCAACAGAAATATTCGTGTAAAATTTTTATTGTTACACGAGATACAGATGGACAGCGATGTGCCAGTAATAAATAATAACTAACCGTCCCGTTGTCGCACTACAAGAAACCATTTTAGTTTTTCTCTGCTTCCATCTGTCTTCAGCAATCATGAATGTAAATAGACGAAGTTTTTTATTGTTATACTTTGATTTCAAAGTAAAAAACACCAATCACTTTAACATGGGAATGTGATTATACTACTTTTTTCACAATATAGTTTTCTATACTAATCTGGGGGCACGGGAGTGCCCCCGTCAAGACGAGCCAAGCGAAGCGCAAGGGCACTACCTACCTTTTCTCGAAAGGTTTCGTCGTTTTTTTTAACTCTCATAACTTTGCTTTGGATGTAGCTACATAGTTGAAAATTTCAACATATAATGACACCAGTACAAACATGAAACATACAAAGTTTCAATGTTGTAGCTATTATACTTTAGATTTTATCAATGTCTAAAAACCCCAGATTTCGTCACTGACTCATTTATAGATCATCAAAATTCATAAGATACTTCCTGACGTCCTAGTTAGCTGATATTATTTATGTAAGCTGTTATTGCTACAAAACCAACAAAAAAATTATTAAAATATAAATGCCGCCATTTTGAATCCAACATGGTGGACGGTACAAAATGGATGTTTAATATGTTTATTATACGGATATGATCTTTAAGACATATAAAAGAAATATTATATTATACAAGTTCATAAAAAAATAAGACCTACTTTTTGTAGGACCGATAATCGGTCAGATTTTTGCTCCATATTATTTATATCCCACTTTATTTATTTGTGTGCGTTGCACTACTGCAATCAGTATGTTCTATTTTATTCCGATTATTAATCGGTGACCGACTTTTTGTAAATGAAAAATATGTCTATGAGAAAATTAGTTTTATATCTACTTATTTAAAATTAGGTATCTATAATATATTTGGTAAGTAAAAATTAGGTAAGAAATAAGAATTAACAGGCAGCAAGTAGTAATTTGTTGTCAGTACTTATGTACAGACAACTAAACTAAACAATATATTACATCAATCACTCGAAATTATCGGTCCGGCACAAACTCCCTGGTGTCACGTAGACATACTTATTTAGTTTAGAGGGAATCTTATGTAAAAACCGTTCGACACATCGATAGCGCGATGTAGGTGGCTTACAGCGCAATCTATGTTTGGAACTGTGAAACATCTAAACACACATTTACTAATATATTTAACAGTCGGTAACGTTATAATGATAACAATAAACGAAAATATTACACAATCAATGTATAAATAATTTTAGTGTTTAATCTTATGGCTATTATAATTTGATTATAATATGACTTTTAACACGTCACGTCATGACGTTTAAAGATGGCCATAATCAAAAGAAAACCTTAAAGCTATTTTTCAAAAATAAAAATAAATACATTTTTTTACCTTCAAAAATGCTAAGTTGCACTTAGGTGTAGGTATGCAGTTAGCATATATATGTTTATAAGAGCCGTACAAGAATTAGTACCTCTAGTGACCAACAGATGGCGGTGACCGTCATCTACATACGATATTATTATAGACTTACCGTATTATTTTAATAAGTATCAACATGCTTTATTAAAGGCAATCTCCCTCGTATATATAAGTAATCCTCAAATTCTCGAATTATTAGTGTTGAATTTATACTAGTGGCATCCTAGGATATCCAAATAAGAAGTTTCACTCCAGCAATAAAATAATGTATATTTTATAATTTATATTTATTATATTATAATATAATTATAATATAATAATATAACAAATAAAGAAATATGGACGAGACATTTGTTTGAAAATCGGCCTCTACCTCTTAAAAATTGCGGTGAAAGATTATACACGGTATAATATTGACGTTGACATCAGTCGACGTCACTAGGCGTCACTATGCTAAGGCGCTGACTGTTCTATTTTCCGTAAGTAAAGGCCCGGGGTCAAAAAAGGTTATCTTTAAATTAAAAAAAGTCCATTAACCAGCTTACAAAAATAAATGAAATCCCACCAAAAACATTTTAATGTAAAAATGTTGTCAAGACGAGACTACACAGCTTACCCTGTGAAAAAGTTATCAGATATCGTATAAAGCCAAGCTCTACACTACACCTTAATCAAAATCTATCAAAAAGTGGTTAGATCTCATGTAGAACCAAAATTCTTGATCTATGCGCCCTTACTTCACCAGGCTTAACTTCACTTACGCTATATAGCAGTTAAAACGTGATACTTGACCGTTTTGCTACCGTTACGAATATTTCATACGAATTCATTAATCGTGTGCTAAATAAAACGGCCAAGCATCACGTTTTAACTGCAATGTAGCGTAAGTGAAGTTAAGCCTGGTGAAGTAAGGGCGCATAAATCAAGAATTTTGGTTCTACATGAGATCTAACCACTTTTTGATAGATTTTGATTAAGGTGTAGTGTAGAGCTTGGCTTTATACGATATCTGATAACTTTTTCACAGGGTAAGCTGTGTAGTCTCGTCTTGACAACATTTTTACATTAAAATGTTTTTGGTGGGATATTATAAAGAGGTAATGTTTGATTGTTTGTTTGTTTGTTTGTTTGAATGGAATAGGCTCTGAAACCACTGAACCAATATGAAAAATTCTTTCACCGTTGGAAAGCTACATTCCTAGCGCTGAACATAGGCTATATTATATGTTTAAAAAAAGTAGGGTTCCTTACTAAAACCCCAAAAATGTAGCCCAAAGTGTAAAAAAACGACCTCCAAAATTTCTTACATCGTGTGCGTTTCGACAACGGCTTGACCAATTTCGCAAATTTTTTTTACGGTATGTTCGTTATTGTCACGAAAAGGTTATTATGAAAGAAAATGTTGAAAAAAATAAGCAGAAAATTAGAAAAAAGAAGAAAATACGTGATGGTCACGCGGGGTTTGAACCTGGGCTCGATCGATTCACGTCGTTGGCAGTTTATATGACACGGCTGTCATGGCAACATAAGTATTAACAAATGGAAAATAAAAATTATGAAATGCTATAAATACCGTTTTTATATCAGCTTAAACTATTTGGATTAATAAAATTATTAGGATTAACAAAAACATGAATCCAAATAGTTTAAGCTGATATAAATACGGTATGTATAGCATTTGCTAATTTTTGTTTTCCATTTGTAAACAACGTGGTTACCATGGCGACCTTTAGACGTTTTAGACGTTTGGCTGCGTTTCCATTGACGCGGGGCGAGGCGGACAGGAGCTTGCGGTACCCGAATTGACCAATCACTATGCTCGAAATCTCTGCTCCACTTCGCTTGGAAACTCTAAGTTCCTATGCGCCCCGCTCCGCGTCAGTGAAAACGCCAAGATTGGGGAAGTTTTCCAAATCTATACATCTATACAAATAAATAAAATTGAAGTGTCAGTTTGTAACTTTCAATTAGCAACGTCTTTTTGAATGCATATGACATTTTAAACGATATCTTCTGCTTTTTTTTGCATTGGCAACGATATTTACTGAAAACGAAAATGTAATTAAAAAAAAATGTCTGTCAGCGTGTCTCTTTGCTCCGGCTAATCTCTGGAACGGCTGGACCGATTTTAACGAGACTTTCACTGGTAGATAGCTAAAGTTATAAGGATTCATTTAGGCTACTTTTAATCATCATCATCGTCGTCATCTAACTAATGTTCACCGAATTGGCTGGACCGACTGTGACGGGAGCATTCACCGGGCTTAGCTTATGTTAGTAGGAGTAATCTATACATCTATATGTATAAAAGTAAGTCGTGTTAGTTAAATTATTTATAACTCAAGAACGGCTTTATCGATATGGCTGAAAATTGGTGAGGAAGTAGCTTAGAGCAAGTAGACGGACATAGGATACTATTTATTCCATATTTTGTCAGCGTTTCCGTGAACGTTGCGGGTTCTGCGTTTGGGTTTCGCGTTGTGGGTTCCGCGTTGTGGGTTCCGGGTTCCCGCGTTGCGGGTTCCGGGTTCCCGCGTTGCGGGTTCCGGGTTCCCGCGTTGCGGGTTACGGGTTCCCGCGTTGCGGGTTCCGGGTTCCCGCGTTGCGGGTTCCGGGTTCCCGCGTTGCGGGTTCCGGGTTCCCGCGTTGCGGGTTCCGGTTTCCGCGTTGCGGGTTCCGGGTTCCGCGTTGCGGGTTTCGGGTTCCACGTTGCGGTTTCCGGGTTCCCGCGTTGCGGGTTCCGGGTCCGGGTTCCCGCGTTGCGGGTTCCGGGTTCCCGCGTTGCGGGTTCCGGGTTCCCGCGTTGCGGGTTCCGGGTTTCCGCGTTGCGGGTTCCGGGTTCCCGCGTTGCGGGTTCCGGGTTTCCGTGTTGCGGGTTCCGGGTTCCGCATTGCGGGTTCCGGGTTCCCGCGTTGCGGGTTCAGGGTTCCCGCGTTGCGGGTTCAGGGTTCTCGCGTTGCGGGTTTCGGGTTCCCGCGTTGCGGGTTCAGGGTTCTCGCGTTGCGGGTTTCGGGTTCCCGCGTTGCGGGTTCAGGGTTCCCGCGTTGCGGGTTCCGGGTTCCCGCGTTGCTGGTTCAGGGTTCCCGCGTTGCGGGTTCAGGGTTCCCGCGTTGCGGGTTCCGGGTTCCCGCGTTGCGGGTTCCGGGTTCCCGCGTTGCGGGTTCCCGCGTTTCGGGTTTCGGGTTCCCGCGTTGCGGGTTCCACGTTGTTTTTTTTTAGTTGAATTTCATCATAAACTCTTTTTATGCTCAACGAAGTGGGCAAGGGTCAGCTAGTTGTTTATAAACTAAAACAACACTATTTTAGAATGAGAAAAGGTATAATGATATCCCAAAAGTGTTATTTTTACACCCATTATTTATGTGTTTTACCATAGTTTTTTTGCTTCACCTCATTTTTCAGGAAAACGCATACGAGTTAACTCGCGGGGCTGACTCTTAACCGCTATATAACATTTACGTAAATAGTTTGAGGCCTACTGTCCCCTGACCCTGGCGCTGCTGTCAAAGTCACAGAAACACGAACAATGACATTTTGTAATAATCACATAATTGTACTCACAATTATTGTTACTTGTCAATTATTACAATATTATTGTAATTAATAATACTATTAAGATATTACATGCATTGTTATGAAGGTTTGTTTACATTAAATTATATTTTTCTCAAGGCACAATTTAAGTAAATGATTTTTAACATTTAGAAATAAAATACCTACTTGAGATTACATTTATGCCAATTTTAAACCTGCAAACACATGCCTGTAACAACTTATCCCACTAAAAACATTTTCATGTAAAAATGTTGCCAAGATGAGTCTACATAGCTTACTCAGTGAAAAAGTTATCAGATCTCAAGTAGAGCCTAGATTCTTAATCTATAATGCGCCCTTACTTTACCAGGCTTCACACACTCTACATTTCTGATTTCAGTCAAAACGTGATACTTGGCCGTTTTATTTATTTTATTTATTAGGTATAGTAGTTACAGACCACAGAATAAGAACATTTAACACCAACAATATATGAACAAATAACATTAATATTGAAGTCCAATTCCAACCATACACAACATTAATTAAGCTTAAATACTACAGATTACATTATGTGAAACAGAAAAGAAGAAAGAATTTTGCTACCGTTACCACTACCGGACTTTGAAATGGTAGGGTGGAGTTGAAATTGAATAAATACATAGGCTACTTTTTATATCAGCAAAAGGTACGGTACCCGTAGAATTGTCGTGGGCCACAATTAACTTATACTAGATTTACATACCTATATTATGGTACTTTTTAACGACCGCGCGACGCAAAGGAGTGGTATTTTTTTAACAGCCTATATGTATGTAAAGTATGTATGTACATGAAACGATGAAAAAAATGGAACATAACAATAATTGAACTGTCGCATTCATTATACGACAGCCAGTCGAATTATTCATTTGAGACCACCGGACATCTAAGTAGAGTTTTTTCTCTATGTTTTATTATTATTAATAATTACATTATTTACATTACGTGCGTAGTTTAGTTCACATTTTACGATTTTATTTTTTTATTGTAGTGAAAAATCTCCAAACTGATTCGATTTTGATTCAGATTCCATCGTGCTGCGTACTCCCGAATAAATTTACATATTTTGTTTGTTTTGATTTTCGGTCGACTGATATGGTCGGGAGTACAAAAGTTACGATCTAACGATTTTCTTTATCCTGGTTAGTTTCAAAGTAATCCACCAAATGAAATACCAAAAGCCGTTGAGATCGATCTGATTCGATTCTCGATTGTGTCGGGAGTAAGCCTGCTTATCTATACTAATATTATAAAGCGCAAGAGTTTGTTTGTTTGATTGTTTGTTTAAACGCCCTAATCTCAGGAACTGCTGGCCCGAATTGAAAAATAATTTTTATGTTGGATAGTCCACTTATATAGGAAGGCATTAGGCATTAGGCTGCGACCAATAGGAGCGATACAGAGCGATCATTGAGAAATATTGCAAAACCGGGGAATATTATTCACAATTGAGGACTTTCGTTGCGTGTGTCAGATTTGATTATTAATATGGCAATTTGTAACAAATTTAAATTGTAACTAACTATGAATTTATTATTTTGTGAATAATTTAATAAAACAATTATAATTATGTCATTCTTAACAAAGTAGTTTTTAAGTCACTTTGACATTTATGTCAGTATAATATTATTTCCGGTTCTAGAATGTGATAATTTGAGATGTTTAATAAAAATGTAATTATTAAGGTTAAATTCTGAAATAATGTGAAAATAATTGAACATTCATTGTAAACATTTTTGTATGTCAATTTCAGTATTTCATAATGTAAATTATTCTACGAACTTCCGCTTTAAAATAATATTGTCATTGTGTTATATCTTCCGGTGAAAATGGCGCCAAATTATACTTATAAAAGAATATGTCCGCTATATTGGATTCAGTTCTGAACCAGATATTAAGTGAACAAATTTAAGATAAGTACCATATTTTCTAAAAGCCTCTATATTATGTTGTAGCTAAGTAATATTATTATGTCTCGTTTTATTATAGTGTTTAAATAAGTAAATAATTTATTATTATTTAATACTTGGAAATATATATTTTGATGATAAATTATTGGTATATTGTAAAAATAGTCTAATTTGCTAAAGTATCATGTGTTTGGTACTTTTAAATAAAAAGTAAATTACCAGGTTGTTAAATACATTTAATTTTATTCCATAGTTTATTAATTTATTGTTTAAATTCTATTCCTAGGAATACTAATAACAGTAAAAATATTACAAAGCTGTTTAAGATATTTTGGTTTCTTCCATTTACATATATTTATTGATAAAATGAAATGTAGTATATAAAATGGTGTGTTGCTAATTGTCTTAATTTCTTGTAATTAAAATATAAGTAGTGTGATACAATAAAACTTATGATTACATTGGTTTATCGTTTTACTTTGAATTTTGATTTTAGTAAATCTGCACTTTAATATATTTTTACAGTTAACTTTTGGCCATTCTACTTAATCATATTTTAGCTTTCTTTAATTTTATTATATTTTCTTTCCCCTTTTGACATCAGAAGTGGTGATCCTCTCCATCCCGCGATTTCTATTTCATTTGTCTAATCACATTTTTGTTTTCAGATACCTACCGCAACAATAGTTGGGAGTATATTTTTCCGATGACAATGGCCTTTCACCACCCATGGTATCAACTATCAACACTACTTGTTGAACAATAGAATATTAGAAGAGAACTGGATATTGTGGCTGCAGGATGCCAAGTTATCTAGGCCCAAAAAGAAAAGTAAATTGACCAGTGTATTTCAATGATGGTACTCCACATAAGGTACAAGTTATTATTCATGAACAAATATTGAATAGTATAATATTTATTTGTATGGTAGTAGGTGCTTTACAAAAGCTTTCGCTAAACCAACTAAATCTAGTTATTAACTAATTATATGGCTTAATAATTCATTAAAGTTGTAAGTTATAGAAATAAGTAATTTTTTGTTTTTTGTATAATAATTATACCAGAAAATGGGTATGATACTAACATTTATTGCTTTTTCATCCCACATTCTTATATATATAGTTTACATAGTACGAGACCATAATGAAAAATATTTAGAACATAATGAAATTAAGAGCGAATTGTGTTGTGACCTGTTGGAGGAGGCTCAGAAATTACAACTAAATATAGCCACTTCTACATAAAATAAAATTTCATCTTATATTTTTATTAAAAAAAAATCTTGGGTTAGGTTAGGTTAGGTTTGGGTTAGGTTTGATTTAGGTTAGGTTTAGGTTAGGTTTGGGTTAGGTTAGGTTTAGGTTAGGTTTGGGTTAGGTTAGATTCGATAGATATTAATATGAATCTAAAAATATATATGAAAATATATTAAAAAAAAAATGTGAAAGTCGGATTGGCCGAACGGGGTTATGTTTTTATGGTATAGTGGGCCCGACAGACGTTGTTCTGTCAAGACTATGAATTGTATAAATAAATAATTATAAATACACCTAAGTACAAACATATACCCACCAACCTACTGGGGAAATAACAAAGTCTGCCTCTTCTCACTCTAAATGCAATATTACTATTACCTACAATAACAAGTTTTGTTCTTAGTCCAACATTTTATGATATTTGAACTATCTAACCTAACTAGAACTTGATTTGATATTAATAATGGCATGGCCTACCATCCCATACAATATATCTTTAATACAAAAATAAATGCAATAGATGTCACTACTATTAACGTTTTGTAAATTATAAAATGTAAATATGCCGAACCAAGTACAAATATTCACATTAAAATAAAGATAACCATATTTTTTAAGCATAACATCACATTAAGCTAAATTCAACTCCTCAATTAAGAAGATACGAAACGAAATTACTGATTAGTATTTTCTAATAGTGGCGCTAGATGGCGGTTTCCGGAATTCTAAGGACTTCAGCCTTTGCCAGTCGCGTTGCCAGTATTAGGGTGATACCATTTTCTAGTACTAGGTCATGTCTCTGTTATATATTATCTACTTTGTGATAATGGTAAACCAAATTAGTTCTAATGGAAATGTTGTTTATTGTTCCAAAAGTAAATAGTATCACAATCGAAGTTCTGAAGTAGGTATTCATTTTTCAGTTATTAGTTTCGTGGTATTTATAGTTTGACTGGTTTTTGAAAATTGGAAATAAATAATTGTATTAACAACAAATTTATTGAATCGTTATAATGGCGTCTGCTGTCGAGTTTATATGGATCAAAGAGTTTTAATTAGCAAAAAAAATATATATGTATTTAATTTTGTACATTAAATAAACTCACAACCAAACTGTTATCATCAAGTAGACCGTTTAAGTTATGTGCCTCTAGCTTGTTATTATGATTATTTTTGGTAGAAATTAAATTTAGGATCAATCAATCAATCGATCAATCACTTATTTCATCACAAGAATGTAGTAACGACATGATGGAAAAAGTATTATTATGTGGCTGACATTCTGCCATACCATAGCTTGTGATATTTAAAAAAAACATTATAATATTATACTAGTTACAAACTAAACCAGTTTTTTTTGGCCAGTAAAGTAAATTTATGTAAACTATTAAAAATTACAATTTAATAAATTACTATTTCATACAAATAATTAAAAAAAAGAATAAAAAGATTTGGTACAAAATGTATGATGGAAATAAAACTAAATCCGCAGTGCACAAAAGTGAAATAAAGTACATTATACATGTGTTGGAACTTGGAACACATTTAAAATTGTTTTGTTCCTCGTCATCTTAGCAAGTAGGTAAGTTGCCTAAAATGTAGCTGTGTAAAATTATCATCAAACGTAATTCTATACAATCTATACTCTACTACGTTAGTAGTAGTTACATAATGTTTTCATTGCTCTTTGTCAAAAATAATTACCCAATTTTGACAAAGTACTTAATTGTAAACGTGTTGCTGTAACACTGCCTTTAATAACGTACATTAATTTATTCATCTTCAAAACGAATAGTACATTGTCCTCCAAATGTGATAGATAATATATTACGTTTTCGTACATTACTTTATCACTGTATTTGATAACTTATTTACCGAACATTTCCGGTTTTCGCCGACGTATTAGATTGTAACTATAATAATAAAAAAAAAACAACTGTTTTACAAAGCTTTAAGTATTGCTTAATCACAAAAGAAAAGTTACGAGTATACTCGTTGATCATTGCTAGCTGTAGTAGCCGTATGTGATAAACATTAAAATTGGAGTTAAGGTTTAAACAAACTGCTGAAAGTTAGTGCTCTACTTAAGGCTCAACTTATGTGCAGCAGGTAAGGAGCCAAGGAATTAAAGGGAGGTCACTAACCGTTGCTATGATTTATAGTAGCAATGAAAATTGTAAATTAAAATAAGTGTTTTCTCTGTGAACTGCTAAGTCGGTGTTTTTGA
The DNA here is from genome assembly GCA_905187575.2 of Celastrina argiolus. Classification (NCBI taxonomy): domain Eukaryota; kingdom Metazoa; phylum Arthropoda; class Insecta; order Lepidoptera; family Lycaenidae; genus Celastrina; species Celastrina argiolus. Next base: position 22,679,929 of record LR994582.1, read on the forward strand.
GATCACTACTTGATGATAGTGGTGATAAAAAGTGTAAAATTAATTAAAGGCTATAGAAATAATAATAAAAAAATATATAAACACGATGTATGATCTGTACATATATAATAATTGTAAATGTTAATAAATAATGCCTATTTTTTGGTTATGTCTTTATTGAATTGTGTAGTTTTCGTAGTGTACATTGTGTAGTACTTCAGAGAGCGAAGTACATGTCAGTATGGCCGTGTCAGATTTGATTATTAATATGGCAATTTGTAACAAATTTAAATTGTAACTAACTATGAATTTATTATTTTGTGAATAATTTAATAAAACAATTATAATTATGTCATTCTTAACAAAGTAGTTTTTAAGTCACTTTGACATTTATGTCAGTATAATATTATTTCCGGTTCTAGAATGTGATAATTTGAGATGTTTAATAAAAATGTAATTATTAAGGTTAAATTCTGAAATAATGTGAAAATAATTGAACATTCATTGTAAACATTTTTGTATGTCAATTTCAGTATTTCATAATGTAAATTATTCTACGAACTTCCGCTTTAAAATAATATTGTCATTGTGTTATATCTTCCGGTGAAAATGGCGCCAAATTATACTTATAAAAGAATATGTCCGCTATATTGGATTCAGTTCTGAACCAGATATTAAGTGAACAAATTTAAGATAAGTACCATATTTTCTAAAAGCCTCTATATTATGTTGTAGCTAAGTAATATTATTATGTCTCGTTTTATTATAGTGTTTAAATAAGTAAATAATTTATTATTATTTAATACTTGGAAATATATATTTTGATGATAAATTATTGGTATATTGTAAAAATAGTCTAATTTGCTAAAGTATCATGTGTTTGGTACTTTTAAATAAAAAGTAAATTACCAGGTTGTTAAATACATTTAATTTTATTCCATAGTTTATTAATTTATTGTTTAAATTCTATTCCTAGGAATACTAATAACAGTAAAAATATTACAAAGCTGTTTAAGATATTTTGGTTTCTTCCATTTACATATATTTATTGATAAAATGAAATGTAGTATATAAAATGGTGTGTTGCTAATTGTCTTAATTTCTTGTAATTAAAATATAAGTAGTGTGATACAATAAAACTTATGATTACATTGGTTTATCGTTTTACTTTGAATTTTGATTTTAGTAAATCTGCACTTTAATATATTTTTACAGTTAACTTTTGGCCATTCTACTTAATCATATTTTAGCTTTCTTTAATTTTATTATATTTTCTTTCCCCTTTTGACACGTGCGCTGCATAAGCGGTTTAAATTACTCAAAAAAAATGTATGAAAGAATTATTCCTTTTCAATAATCATAATAACAAAAACCAACGTTAGCAATTAAATGATAATAGCGATAGTGTTTCCGACAACCACGAAGTGTTGTCGTGTGAGTGAACGAGGTCGCACAGCTAGCGTATCATGCATGTATGATAATTGTGATGTGCGAGCTGATGGTGACCAGTTGGGGGCAGGTGTATGTAGCGCAGCCGCTAACGAAGTACTTAGCGTGGAGAACTACAATTCTACAAGTCTTACTAGGAAATTTAATTCTCGTTTGGATGCGAACTTGTTAGAATTGGAACGCAACCATCATGTTAATATAATCTGTGACGGGATTTATTTATTTTATGTCACTTCCTTGCCGCCATTTTGTAGCTGTGTATTGTCTGCTGAGTTCGCTCCAATAAATAACGCAATTGTTAAATAATAATTACTCAAATCCAACAGAACTGACGCTTACATTTTCTCAGTGATGTTTGTTTTGATGTTGTTGATGGGTTTTATTTTTAACTGACTTCCAGAAAAATTATATTCTTTCTTTTCGGCCTATTTTTTATGTATGTACACCGATTACTCTGAGGTGAATGATCCGATTTGCATGATTATTTTTGTATTATACGCAGAATAGCTGCCATTTGGTCTCATAAAATTTTTACATCCTTCTGACCTTGTAGTTTTTATTTTATGAATTTCCAGAGGTGATATATATTTGAAGATATATTTTTTATATAGATGATTTATGTACATGTAGTGTCAGTACGACTAGTTTACGAGTTTTTTTTACTTTTGTATTTATAAATAAATAAAAAATTATACTTATTTCAGGTATCTGTGACCCATAGCAACAAATAATTATTACAAAAACTAGTTAAAAGTTTATAATTGAACCGACACAAAAAGGAGGTGGATATTACAAATATGATGTCTGTCAGTCTGTCTGTTGCATCGGTGCTACCAAAGGGGTTTTTCCTACTGTAGTTTACTACAGTAGAATAAACCTGTTATAATATGAACGGTTTTACTTGTGATGAAATTTTATTATATCACTCAACGCAGATCCCGCCAACCCGGAACCCACAAGTACCAGCGCTGAACGAGTTACTTTTTTTTATTATTGTATAGGCAAATTTATGATTTTGGGGCATTTATCATACAAACATGAAAGTCGAAAATCTTTGAAATAAAAATGAATTGCTGTTTGTTAGTCTCGCTAAAACTCGAGAACGGCTGAACTAATTCGGCTATTTTTAGTCTTGAAATATTCATGGAAGTCCAGGGAAGGTTTAAACGGTTTGTATGCTCAACGAAGTGGGCACGGTCAGCTAGTATTTGTATAAATCTTTCAGCGCTGGTACTTTCACAGTACGCTACATAGTAGGCACATACGCATCCTAAAATATTATCAGTCATTTATTTTACATCCCGTATAGATTGTGGTCATTCTGTAATGACTGGCTGTTTTTTTTTCTTTATTTTTTAAAGAGCCTTTTACCGTACATGGCATGTCAGCCCCATCATAACTTATACTAACTACATATTAATAAATAATTCTGTATAAAAATTTTGCTGCTTCACTCGCAGGTGAAGCCAGAATGCTAATGTAAAACAGAAATCAAACCTATTAATTCTAAATTTAGTAAAAAACTCCTTTCTTTCGTCGGCTTTTCCTTTCACACACTCCATAATCAAATGATGAATATCCTGAACTACACCGCATTCATCGCAGTTCTAGACCACCTCCGTGTCTAGTGGTTCTGAGCTTCGCTCTCGACCCGGAGGTCGTGAGTTCGATTCCCGCGTTGAAACAACAAAAAATGTTGTTTTCAAGTTTGGTTAGGACAATGCAGGCTGATCACCTGATTGTCCGACAAGAAAGATGATCCATGCGTCGGATGGGCATGTAAAAAGTCGGTCCTGCGCCTGTTCTCTCGCCAGTCGTGTCGGTCCCACTGGGTTATGAGAGTAAAAGGAAGAGAGAGAGTGTCTTTGTGTATTGCGCACACACTTGGGCACTATACAATAACTCCTGCGTAGCTGGCCTGGTTTTATGAAATCGGCTACCGACACTGAAATCGGTGAGGGGAGCTATTATTCGTTGCAGTAACTGGCTGATAGTTTCCTAACTGTTACTGGTAGACAGTGAGTAACACGATGTAAGGACGCGGCTTTGAACTAACACGGAAGCCCAGGAAGGTATAAGCGGTCGGAAACGCTAATGGAACTATAACGTGTTCGTTATTTATACTAATTATGTGATTTATTATTATTTATTTATTTATTCAATCATTTAATATGTATCGTGAACTTGGCCTGGGTTTTGGCCTTGTAATGGGACGTTCAAGTCCAGTGAAGGCCGATTTCAGATTATTTCATCGTGTAAGGTCCCATACCGTGTGTCCCATACAGTGACGACCTCCGTAGCGCAGTGGTTCAGCGCGCTGGTGCTCGACCGAGAGTTTGCGGGTTCGAATCCCTTAGAGGGAACAAAAAGTTTTTTAATGTTCCTGGGTCATGGATGTGTATAAAATTTTTAATACAAAACTTTAATATGTGTATAGTATAAAAGTATTAAATAAATGTTTCCGTTGTCTGGTACCTGTAACACACATAGTTAGCACAGGGCCAGATTGACGTGGTGTGAAGCGTCTATAGATATTATTATTATTATAACGCTTATGTCGGTGGCCGCTTTAGTTGAAACCACTAGACTGATGTATCTCGCAACAGCAATTCGACAGGCGTAAATTGTACAATTGTGAACAATATCGCTGTCAAGTGTGTTCGATTGATAGCGATGCGGGCCAGGATGACTGCAGGATTTCAAAGTAATCCACCAAATAGACTTCAAAAGCCGTTGAGATCGATCTGATTTGATTCTCGATTGTGTCGGGAGTAAGCCCGCTGGGCTAAGAGAGTAAAAAGAAGAGAGAGATTGTACTTACGTATTGCGTACAAACTCGGGCGCTGTAAAAATTACTCCTACGTTCATCGACGAAATCGGCAAACCGCAATGGAGCTATTAAAATATATATATTACTGTTATAATAAGTTGTTATAAATTGCAACACAAAAATATAGTTTAATTAATAATTAAAATGAGGCCACTTTAAACATTTTTTGTATCGGAATTCGGAAACTGTATAAATCCTACTAATTATTATTATAAATGCGAAAGCCTGTTAATTTATTACTCTTTTACGCAAAAACTGGCGAACAGATTTTAATGGAATTTGGTATAGTAGTAATTTATATACTGGAATAACACATAACGCGTGTAAAAAGAGCAGTCACTATAACTTTGGGACATGATTCTCATTCTATAAATGTATTTTTAAAAATTTAAAAATACATTTCCTAAATGAAAGTTATAGCGACTGTTCTTTTTACACACTGCATATTATCTTATATATAAAAATGAATTGCTGTTCGTTAGTCTCGCTAAAACTCGAGAACGGCTGAACCGATTCGGCTATTTTTAGTCTTTAAATGTTCGTGGAAGTCCAGGGAAGGTTTAAACAGTTTGTATGCTCAACGAAGTGGGCACGGGTCAGCTAGTTATTTAATTATTTATATATATTCCATTTGTGTACTCTATATGTAGTTGCTATATGTGAAAACTTGTAAATGGCTTATAGCTAGTAAGTACTAGGGTATCGAGAACCGGTAAAGTTTTAGGAACCGGGATTTTCGGTACCGGCACTAGTCAGAACCGGGAATTCCCGGGATTTTTGGTATTTTCGTGATTTTTTTCTTACTTGACTAAAAACAAATACAATGGCTTCGAAAACTACTTTTTATAAATAAATCACACATTTTGGCATGTCAAGTTAAAGTATGATACATTAATTTGCTATACAATGATTAAAATATCGTATATTTATAATATATTTTGAATTTAACGTCTCTAATATTAGGGCTTCGGGCGCGTAAAATAGTATTCGTAACAAAAAGTTCTTTATCAAATAACTCTATGGCTACAGTATGATTAAGATAATGTTATACCAATAATCATATGACTATCCACTATTCAGTTTCTGGCCAGATCATACGCACTACAATATTTTTTTCCGTGGCGTATATTATGTATAACGATTTGCCAGCCTATAAGGCACACTTAGCAGATTCCCTCCCACTTTTGCAAAGTTATTACTTTTGAATAGGTAAATAAAACATTGCATATTATATCTACGATCTATCATGAGCCAAAAAACTATTTTACTGGTGTAAATCTATTAAAACTTATAATATTGTAAAATACTGTGTAGTACAAAAAACCCAACCAAAACTGAGGAGTTTTATAAGTTTAAGTATGAGTAATTATATTTTACGTCACGTTATATACGTGACGTTGAATCCTACTTTGCTCGGTAGTTTTGCCTCGGCGTTGATAAGTCCTATTTATTATAAACTTATCGCGTACCAAAATTAAACCAAATCGGTAAAACGGTTCATGACTCTTAAAGTGACAGACACAGTTAGTTTCACGTTTGGAATAATATTAAGTATGGATAAAACATTTTAAAATTATTTTTCTGCTTAGCCAATCGCACGAAATGCGGTAATGTTTGGACAGAAATTTTAAACGAAAATATTGTAAAGTAAGTTTTTACCCTTTGAATGTAATATCGATGTGAGTTTTACTGGCTAAAAAGATGGATCTTCCAAAAATGTTTACAGCTTTATCCAACAGATAAATTGATTCATCAAAAATTCATAGCTTAAAGATATCTTATAAAATTGGTTTTTTGCGAGTTTTTTTTTTATAAGTAGTAGCAAAAAGATTTTTTATAATTATAATTATGATCCCTTGGGACCTTTTTGTTTCCCAAGAAAAAAAAATCCTGTTATTACTTAATTTCATGGTCCAATCTACCTTTGTGCCGAGTTTCATTTAAATACGTCGTAGTTTCACCGAAATACCATTAAATAAGTAGCTACTGTTTTTTGAAAATCCAACGGGCACCCTTTCGTTTTTGGGATAATAATATCCTACATTACCCTTTAGGTTCGAAGCTACCGGCCTGCAAAATTTCATTTTATTCCATTCAGTACGGACTCATACTGACCGACAGACAGACAGTACTTTTTTTCATAATTATTATTTTTAGGTTCTATGGCCTTTATAGAACCCAAATCTTGATTTTGACTTAAATATATATTTAATGAGCAGACATTTCCCCTAGATTTATTTTAATATGTTGAGATAGTAAAATCAGTTAAGAATATTTTGAATAACATCGTAACTTAAGTTAAAATTTGAAAGCGTTTTTCGCCGCCGGAAAGTTACACCATCAACGGTGAACACAGGCTTTATTATATTTTCAAAAAAAGGGATCCTTACTAAAATTCCAATAATGTAACCCAAGGTGTCAAAAGTATACAATTTATTAAGTTTTTATATGCATTGTTTAAAATATAATGATACTCATAATATGTTTATTACTATAACATTATCTAAACCACATTGCAGCTGTAGTGTTATTTCGTAAAGAACTTTTTGCTACGAATACAATAATTCCACACGCCCGAAGCCGCGGGCCAAAGCTAGTAATATAATATTACTCACGTTTATAAAAATTGTTTATATCTATGTAAAACTTTAATGGAAGTGACTGTATAACGATATTTTAATCATTGTATAGCAATAAATATATTATCCTTTAACATGACATGCCACAATGTGTAATTAAAATACAAAAGTACTTTTCTAAGCCCGTTGCGTTTATTTTTTGTTAAGGTAAAAAAAATCCCGAAAATACCGAAAATCCCGGTTCTTTTGCGTTGACAACCGGTTCTATAACAGTAGTCAAAGAACCGGGAAATCCCGGGATTTTCGGTACCGGGAAATCCCGGTTCTGAACCCTAGTAAGTACATAGTTAATTAATTTGAAAAAGTAGCTGCAAGTTTAAACACTACTTTTTTCGCAGGATTCAGTTTGCTCGTGCGATGTAGCGGGAAATATATAGTATAATATAAAATGTCACTAATTATGTTATGAGTTTTCATATCAAACGCGTGTTATTTGCGTTCTAAACAGTAGGTAGTATACCTAGCCTTGGCATTTAGACATACCGAGTGCCTACGATGCACTAGGTAGAAAAAACGAGACTGACAAGTCCATTATTAGCGCTAATTTGATAATTTATTGCGGCAGTCAATTTTATTATAATGTACCTACTTATATTTTGTCGTGGGGTAATTGCAAAACTAGGTATTTCACGAAAATTCCAGGACCTACGCAAACAGTCGGAGGTTGTTGTGTAATAAAACGTTGACTAGCTAACTTCATGGTGTCGGTTTTACGTGTTAGGGCGCGCGCGTCGCAAATATTTACTCTCATCATGAAAATTTCGCTGTCTTCCTAACAAATTTTGGGATTTCCGCGGTTATTATAATATACTAGCTGAACCGTGCCCACTTCGTTCAGCATAGAAACAGTTTGTGATGAACCGTTTCAAGCTTCCCTGGACTTCCACGAACATCTCAAGACCAAAAATAGCCGAATCGGTTCAGCCGTTCTCGAGTTTTAGCGAGACTAACAAACAGCAATTCATTTTTATATATAAGAAGATGGAGTAAATGTTTCTGATGCTTTATTTTAAAGTAACACAAGAAGCCACCTACAATGAGTTAGGCGAGTAAAAAAAATCTACAAAATATTTTTACTGAATGTCAAAGACCTCCGGGACGTTTCCGTAACACAGTTCAGACGATAATTAGTTAATTATAGCGATGAAAATTCTTAGAATTATTTAATCAAACTTGGTTTTTTTCCTAATTTTGTTAAGTTGTTAACTTTGTTATTTATTTATTTAGGTAATGTCAAGCGTTGTATGAAAACACCATTTGTTTTATCGCTCGACAATCTTACAAGTGTGAGAATTTCTGTTTGTTTATAAACTTTGACGTCACTGAAGGAACTACATAAAGAAAAAAAAGATTGTCGGATAAGAAACATCATCATCAAGCCTAAGCCACCCACTACAACCACCCGGCAGGCTTATTACGTATCTACTAGCTGTTCCCGCGACTTCGTTCGCGTGGTTCTTGGGCGACATATACCAGTTATGCAGCGCACGCAACGACAGTCTCCCCGTTTTTGCAACATTTCTCACTGACGCTTCGCTCCTATTGGTTGCAGCGTAATTATAGCCTAAAGCCGTCCTCTATAAATGAACTATCCAACAAATAATAATATTTCAAATTGGACCAGTAGTTCCTGTGATTAGCGTGCTTAAACAAACAAACAAACTCTTCCGCTTTATAATATTAGTGTAGATGTCTTGCAAAAGCAAAGCAAGAGTTAAAATTGCGTAATTTATACTCTTGAACTTTATCGACGGTTATAATAAAGGAATAAAGACGGCATATGCACCAAAAACCAAAGTTAAACAGGACAGTTTAAAGTTTTAAAATTTAGGGCCGATTTTTCAATCGTCAGATAACTTTTATCTGTAGAATAAACATGTGATTTTGACATTTGTTCCATACAAAATCTGCCAAAGTCACATATTTATTCCTTAGATAAAAGTTATCTGACGATTGAAAAATCGGCAGTCCTCATCCATCTACTCAAGATAAGCAAATAACGTAATAAGAATAACTGATGGGAGTATGATAAAAAACCCTGCAAGTTGTAACTTGTGTTGTTGAAAGAATAAGAAAATAATAATATTTTATCTGCAGAAATGTGTAGGTTTTGGCCTGGCTTGCGTAATAAAAAAACGCGTTTGTGTTTTTTTCCCTGTAGCATATATGAATATTATAACTAAACGGATATGGAACCTTTTTCTAATATTAGTTACAAATTAAGATTAGGCTGTTATGTTATTCTAGAGAATATATAGAAAAATGACGTGACGCGACGATGTCGCAAGGGAAATGCATGACGCATCCCCCAGGGTCCCCTAGGGGTATGTGGGACTCTCGGCTCACTACGGCCAGTTTACCCACTAAAACCACTTGCGGATTTCCATCATCCGTTAGGTTGGGTAAAGTGCCCTGGATCTGATGTTTCTAGTCAGCGCTGATGTGAGTTAAGCCTATATAGGCCCTTCAAATACGCGTGCAGTCTGTGTGTCTCTAGCATGGATGTCTAGGCGTATTACTTACTACAATCATACGATTTGGAATTTCAGAAAAATCCTCCAGCTAAAGCTCTTTTAAAACTTTACAATTTTGCTGTCTCCGGCTTTGCTTGGGGAGGGAAACTGGGTCCCAAGGCATATCCAGGAGGTATGTCCCTTAGGAACCCTTAAGATCTTAGGTAAGGGGTTTTGAGATTGGTTACCCACTGTGGATCCTGGGTACGCAGTTGCAGTGGCGGCAAGTGCGGGGCCGTTTGACCGTTAAAAACACCTTTAAGAGCTTCCTATTATATTAATTAAGTAACCAATTTTGTAAAAAGACCTAGTAGCTATATCTATAGTCTTAAATTTCCATACTTTAATCAAAATTATTCATATAAAATTTAAGTTTAACCTTAAAATTGTTTAAAGTTCGTATCATATGCGTTGTAGGCTGTATAAATTACGTATGCAATTTATGTTATGGCTTCTTTCACAATCATTATGCATATTTATGAAACATCTGTTTATTTACGTGTTATCTGTTATACATTTAACTATTCAGTTTGTGCTGTGGGTAAATTCTATATATTATACATAATGTCTCATGATTAATATATCAAGCCGATTATAGTGTGAAAAGAAGGACGCGTATAAAAAAAAATGCTTTTATTCAAAATTAAAACATAAAGTTTGTTTTTTGAAGGTCAATTTTGAAAATAAATTACAATTACAGTTACCAGTTACCACCGGTTCGGAACCCTAACCCGGCGAGAAGAACCGGCGTAAGAAACTCGCACGAGTGCCACCTTTTAACAAAAAGGGTAGCAAAAAATGTTCTTTTTTAAAAATATATATTTACAATAATAATATGTATAATACAAACAATTAGATAAAATTAATACTAAAACAAAATAATGTTACAGCATTATAATATTTATAATAATGTTATAGCATTTTTTGTTCTGGCACCTCATATAAATTACTTACCATAACGCGACAAATCGTGTTTAAAGATTTCCATAAAAGTCACAAACGCGTTTCAACCCTGGTCAGGTGTTAGGTCACCGACCAGTGCGTTCGTTTGTATAGACTAGGCGCGAGTCCTAGCACAGTAGGATTCACTGTTTGTGGTCGTTTTAGACCATTGCATTTTTTCATCGTGTTATCGTAAGTAATTTTATGAGGAGCCAAAAAAAATAAATGCTCTACGCGTCCAATCACTCAGCTGTAGATTCCTAACAGTGGCGCGGGGTTTCTAAATCTCCATTCCTATGCTTCACTTAGCTTGCACATTTTTAAGGCACCTCCGTGGTCTAGTGGTTGAGAGCGAAGCTCAGAACCACTAGACCACGGAGGTGTTGGAACAACAAAAAATGTTGTTTTCAAGTTTGGTTAGGACAATGCAGGCTGATCACCTGATTGTTCGACAAGAAAGATGTGAAAAGTCGGTCCTGCGCTTGTTCTCTCGCCAGTCGTGTCGGTTAACCGTCCCACTGGGTTACGCGAGTAGAAGGAAGAGAGAGTGTATTTGTGTATTGCGCACACACATGGAAACTATAAAATAACTCCTGCGTAGCTGGCCTGGTTTCAATGAAATGCGCTACCGACACCGAAATCAGTGAGGGGAGGTAGTTTTTTTAAGGCCCTCATACATTATAGTAGGCACCATATAGAGGCTAGGGCTACCTTCTGAAAGAAATATGCCTGAGTCTGAGTAAAATAGGCTATATAATGTACATAGTCCCGAGTTTTTTTATATATATTGTAGTTACAATGAAAAACAACTGTATAAATCACAAACTAATTTGCATTTGGACCAGAAATATTCCCGTTTTCCAAAAAAAAAAAAATGCTCTGACGTCTCGGAATCTCACTAGGGTCCATGTCATTAATTTATCTAATTTAAATACTGGATAGTAGTTATACAACGTGTAACAGAAATGACTGATCAATTTGTATTGACATCATTCTTAGCTCCGTCATACGAAAAGCAGTTGCAAACATTTGCAAACCGTACAATAATACTACACAAAACTGAATTAAAAATTTTGCTAAATACATCGAAATCGGTCCGGTATTTTCGGCTGTTTAACGCAAACAAACGAAGCAATCTTTCCTCTCTATAATAATACCTAAAGATAAAAACTAAAACATTTAACTGAGTGATTTATTTGCTTCATAAAAAAGATAATATCTGCCGAGTTGTTTTTATTTACCGGTTCCTACAAATAGTTAAATACTGACTAATATATAGGGTACTAGCTGACCCGTGCCCACTTCCTTGCGCGTACAAACCGTTTAAACCTTCCCTGGACTTCTACGAACATTTCAAGACTAAAAATAGCAGAATCGGTTCTGCCGTTCTCGAGTTTTAGCGAGACTAACGAACAGCGATTCATTTTTATATATAAGATTATAATATTTATAAGTGATAATACTTTAGGGTATGTATGGGTTCCGTATATAGAGTTAACTGAGAAAGCACCAGCGCTAAAAGAGGTGTTTTTTTTTAATTATTGTATGTGAAAATTTATTTAATAAGTTTAAGAAAGTAGTCAAAGAACGTTTGTGTGCAAAAGCTTACTATAAAGTTAATGATTATATGAATGATAGCACACCTTGGGAATAAAGTAGCCCCCTACAAGGCTACTTATATATAGTACATTCTATGTTATTTAGCTTTAGTATTGACATATTTATATGTAAATTTATACTTTTTTTAAAAAGAGAATTTTTCCATCTTTTTGGTAAAAGATGGCCCCATGCGAGTTTCTTACGCCGGTTCTTCTTGCTGGGCTAGTTCCCGAACCGGTGGTAGGCATCATATAGAAACGACGTTCAGAAAACATTTTTTTGTAAAATTTACTCTGAATAAAAATATTTGATTTGATTTGATTTGATTATGTTGGGGAATTTTTCATACAAACATGAAAGTCAAAAGTAAGTCTTCCAGCGCTGGTACTTTAGTATACTCTACACAGGAGGCACATACACACCTTAAAGTGTTATCACTCATTTACATATTTTACATCGTGTATATTGCTCATGGGAAGAGGACGGTGATGTTGACGTTGATTCAAGTTTTTTGTTTATCCAAAAAAAGTTCTCAGAGGTTTTTTACATTAAATGTTAATATTTCTAGGTCGCGATTAATCAACATTTTTGTCTCCATCTATTAAATATACCTATAATTTTCATTATTGATTCACCAACAGAACATCATCCGTTACAATTCAAAAATAATTCAAACAATAATTTTGCTTATAGATAAAATGATTTCTAATGACAGGTGAAATACATTATGTTTTGACAATAATTGGCGATATAGAAAGTGTAATTTTAATCTAATTAATGACAAATGAATGATTTAAATGAATAACGAAAAATAGCAATTATCATTATGAATAATAATTAATTAATGCTCTTTTTGTGCTTCCTTAATCTGCCCATTAATAATTATCAATCACAAAAACTGTTTTAAACAATTTAACAGTTAATTTTCCTCGTTTGTCCGGTAATTTAAGAGGAACTGCTGAAAACTGTTAAACGAGGAACGAGATGTATCTCGTAGATTGTAATCTAAACGATCTCATTTTGATATCTTTTTCTCAGATCCTTGAGAGTATTATGACAGGCCTAAGTGATAATAATTAGGTAGATTTCACACGTCACTGCGTCGGCAGTGGCACCGCCAACGCAGCGGCACCGCTGCATCGAGACTTTGTTGCCAATGGTCTTGAACGATTATTTTTCAAATCTAATCAAATATTTTTATTTAGAGTAACTTTTACAAAAAAGGTTTTCTGAACGTCGTTTTGTATGTATTTGTATTGTATGGGGGAAAGGGGTATCGGTAGTAACTAGTAACTGGTAATTGTGTTTTCAAAATTGACCTTTAAAAAACAATATTTATATTTTAATTTCGAATAAAAACATTTTTTTATTTTATTATATTTTATCGATATAAATTTTTAAGACCAAATTTGCAAAAATCAAAACCAGTCCCTGAGTCATGCGTCACTTAAAATCTTACTCTAGTCACTAATATATAAAGAGTAAAAAGGTTATAACGCGAAAATGGTGTTCTGTTTATTGTGTTAAGCTATATGAAAACCAAAATATTAATATTATATTAGCGATGGCGGTGCAGCCGCCGCCGCAGTGTGGTGTGAAAACTACAAATTATATTATACTTCCTTACAAGTTTCAACAGGTCTAATTTATTTTTTACATTAAGATAGCCGTCAACACTGGACAAAAATAAGTCTATACATAACAATGACTGAAATAAACTTGAAAAAATGAGGCTTTTAGATAATAATTATTGTCCTGTTATGTTTTTGTATTTTAATGTATGAATAATACAATTTTTACATATTCGTGGTACAAAAGAATTCAACGCGCCTCAGATCTCTTCTATCGTTGATTATCCCTTTTTTGCTTTAGTCGATAAAATTTTTTTCGTTATATTTAACTGCTTTTGCGAATTTATATTTTAAATAACGTTAAAATAAATGCTATTAAGTTATTATCTATATGTAATATATGTAATATATATATATATAGGCGCTAAGTTATATAAATTTTTCAATGTATATTGATTTATGTATATAGTATAAACTTAGTTGCTTATAAAGTTTTTGAAGTTTAAATAGAGCTGTAAGTCAGAAAAGGCGGTTTCGAGAAAATGGCACTTAAATACTTACTTGTTGCTCTATATTACCAAGGTAGTATTATAGTTTGTATGAATAGTTCTAAAATTTAGATTATATAACTAAACTGGCTATTTACACTACTAGCTATTACCGCGTTATTTGAATAATGTTATATAGCCTAAAGCCTTCCTCTGTAAATGGTCTAACCAACAAAAAAAGAATTTTTCAAATCGGATCAGTTGTTCCAGAGATTAGCGCGTTTAAACAAACAAACAAACAAACTCTTCCGCTTTATAATATTAGTATAGATACACAATAAAGTTGGTATTTACTTTTATAATAATTTGTGTATTTCTGTTTTTTTACTTAACTATTCTATCTTAAATTCTGCTAATTATTATGAGTTATATTATATAATGTGTCGGTACGCACTGCGCAGACATATTTTTATGCCTATTTGTATAGTAGCTTAATTGCGAATTCTTGCGCAATGTAGTGCCACAATGAAAGTAGTCAATGTCCCTAGTGGTCTAAGTTATATAGGTTAAATGATATACAGAGTGATTCATGGATCATAATATATAGATAAAAGTGTGAAGAGAAGGACGCGTAGATCATTTTTTGTTTTGGCACCTCATACAAATTACTTACCATAACGCGACAAATCACGATTAAAGATCTCCATAAAAGTCACAAAACACACGAGTTTCAATCCTGTCAGGTCTTAGGTCAACGACCAGTGTCGCGGAAGTTTTGTTGTCCCTGTGGCTACGTCAACGGCGGTGGAGTCGGAGTACCGCCGAGTTGTAGTGGGTAGGGCTGCGTCCATTTACTATCTTCCGGACGAAGCCAGTCCTTCATATCCGTGGAGGGAATCCCCGATCCCCCGCGGAATGTTTAAAAGCATTTCTCTGCGATATAAAAAAAAAGGTCAACGACCAGTGCGTTCGTGTGTATAGACTAGGAGCATTTGAGCCCCAGCATAGTAAGATTCACTACCCTTGTGGTCATTTTAGATCTTTAATGTTTATTATGAAAAAAAAAACAACCAAAAAAAAATAGATTCTACGCGCCATTCTCTTCGCACTATATTCGGCTTGCTATATGACCCATCAATCATCTTGTATATGAATAAAACATTTTCCACCAATTTTCTTCTTTATAATATATCAGGACATAGTAGGTGTCCCCGTGACTTTGTCTGCCTGTTATAAAAGTTATAATTATAATCAAAAATCTGTGTGTAGTTTTGCTCCTATTGGTATAAGGGTGACGATATATATTTCTTATCGAACTTCACAAGTGATAATAGCGATGATATCTTGAATCGGGGGCCAGTCGTTCCCGAAATTAGCGCGTTTAAGCCAACCCATCAGATAATTGAAGACATGAATGGATGAAGGTGGTATGTAGCAAAATTATGATTTCGATAAAATTGAGTTCCAAATGTCACGTAAACATTTTAGAATTCGTCGTAACGTATTAAATACGTTAATCTAAAGATCCGTATCTAGAATCAATGTACGTTACCATATATCCTTAAATGTTTAAGTGACTGCTTAAATTCAATTTTCTGGTAAATTTTTTTGAAAAAAAATGATAATGATGATGATGGTCAATAACTGGGGGCTAACTCAAGATACCATCGCTAATTATCGCTTACAAAGTACGATAACAAAATGTATGGGATTTGACATAAGGTACGTAAAATGACATACCAAATTCGCGATTTTTCATTTAGCGTACCTTATGTCAAATCCCATACATTTTGTTATCGTACTTTGTAAGCGATAATTAGCGATGGCATCTTGAGTAGGCCCCCTGAGCTTTTACCAGCAATATCGCATCGCTTACCACACCGTTATCAAATCATCGACGAAACCATTAAAAATATACCAAATCGGGCAGGCGGATTCAGCCAGCCAGTTTACATGTCAGCCTTCACTAGGTACAACATCATTTACATAGTTCATGTTTTATTTAGGTGGAACTGAGCCCATGTGAATGTCACTCACGCCAATGAGGAAGTCATGCGCATACGGGGTATATTCTAATTGTCAAATTTAAATAATTTTCAAATTAGTTCATGTACGCATTTGTCCTTCCTCTGTACCCGCTCAATTATTAATTGCGATACGTTTTCTAGAATGATCTACATTTAATGCGTAAATCTCATACATCTCAGATTTCTCAGTATTTCATAAATATATTTTTTATTTCACACCTATTATTATTATCATAGTATATATTATAGTATGTACAGTGTGACTGGTCAGACATGATCAATACTTGAGGACGTGATATTTGGCTATTATATGAGATGAAAAAAAATAATAATATAAAAAATGATTTTTTTCAAGTACAGATTTTTTTGACAATTTTTTTGCGTTTTTGTTATTCTTGCTACTAAAGAAATATAAATTGTTAAAAGTAATAGTCCGAATACACTTAGTACATTGAAGGAACTTTGCAAATTGCAGGTTTATGTACTTCCAAGGTGCACAATCGTCAGTAAAATCAGTTCATAGGATCTACTTGTATTATATACACAGGGTATATAATACAAGTATAGATGTATGATAGACGACCTCCGTAGCGCAGTGGTTGAGCGGGTTGGTGCTCGAACCGGAGGTCGCGGGTTCAAATCCCGCCGAGGGAACAAAAAGTTTTCAATGTTCCTGGGTCATGGATGTGTATTAAATTTGTGTATAATATAATAAAAATCTTAAATATGTGTATAGTATAAAAGTATCAAATATATTTTCGTTGTCTGGTGCCTGTAACACAAGCTCTTCGGATACTTAGCACAGGGCCAGATTGACGTGGTGTGTAGCGTCCATAGATATTATTATTATTATATATATTTGAGTACCTCTGTAGCGCAATCAAATCAAATCCAAACATTTTATTCAGAATATTTTTTTACAAAATGTTTTCTGAACGTCGTGTCTATCGTCGACGCCTACCACCGGTTCGGGAACTAGCCCAGTGAGAAAAACCTGTGGTTGACCACGTTGGTGCTCGAGCTGGAGGTTGCGGATTCGAATCCCGCCGAAGGAACAAAAACGTTCTTCAAAAGTGTGAAGCGTCCATAGATATTATTATTATAAATGGCTTATTAAAATATAGTATACTAGCTGACCCTTGCCCACTTCGTTGAGCATAAAAAGCGTTTATGATGAAATTCAACTAAAAAAAAACAACGCGGGAACCCGGAACCCGCAACGCGGGAACCCGGAACCCGCAACGCGGAACCCGGAACCCGCAACGCGGGAACCCGGAACTCGCAACGCGGGAACGCGGAACCCGCAAGGCGGAACCGGGAACCCGCAACGCGGGAACCCGGAACCCGTAACGCGGGAACCCGGAACCCGCAACGCGGAACACGGAACCCGCAACGCGAGAACCCGGAACCCGCAACGCGGGAACCCGGAACCCGCAACGCGGAACCCGGAACCCGCAACGCGGGAACCCGGAACCTGCAACGCGGGAACCGGGAACCCGCAACGCGGAACCCGCAGCATGGGAACCCGAAACCCGCAACGCGGGAACTCGGAAACCCGCAACGCGATAACCCGGGACCCGCAACGCGGGAACCCGGAACCCGCAACGCGGGAACCCGGAACCCGCAACGCGGGAACTTGGAACCCGCAACGCGGGAACCCGGAACCCGCAACGCGGGAACCCGGAACCCGCAACGCGGGAACCCGGAACCCGCAACGCGGGAACCCGGACCCGCAACGCGGGAACCCGGACCCGCAACGCGGGAACCCGGAACCCGCAACGCGGGAACCCGGAACCCGCAACGCGGGAACCCGGAACCCGCAACGCGGGAACCCGGAACCCGCAACGCGGGAACCCGGAACCCGCAACGCGGGAACCCGGAACCCGCAACGCGGGAACCCGGAACCCGCAACGCGGGAACTTGGAAACCGCAACGCGGGAACCCGGAACTCGCAACGCGGGATCCCGGAACCCGCAACGCGGGAACCCGGAACCCGCAACGCGGAACCCGGAACCCGGAACCCGCAACGCGGGAACCCGGAACCTGCAACGCGGGAACCGGGAACCCGCAACGCGGAACCCGCAGCATGGGAACCCGAAACCCGCAACGCGGGAACCCGGAACCCGCAACGCGAGAACCCGGGACCCGCAACGCGGGAACCCGGAACCCGCAACACGGGAACCCGGAACCCGCAACGCGGGAACTTGGAACCCGCAACGCGGGAACCCGGAACCCGCAACGCGGGAACCCGGAACCCGCAACGCGGGAACCCGGAACCCGCAACGCGGGAACCCGGACCCGCAACGCGGGAACCCGGACCCGCAACGCGGGAACCCGGAACCCGCAATGCGGGAACCCGGAACCCGCAAC
Source organism: Celastrina argiolus (assembly GCA_905187575.2). Lineage (NCBI taxonomy): Eukaryota > Metazoa > Arthropoda > Insecta > Lepidoptera > Lycaenidae > Celastrina > Celastrina argiolus. Next base: position 22,698,336 of record LR994582.1, read on the forward strand.
GCGGGAACCCGGAACCCGCAACGCGGGAACCCGGAACCTGCAACGCGGGAACCGGGAACCCGCAACGCGGAACCCGCAGCATGGGAACCCGAAACCCGCAACGCGGGAACCCGGAACCCACAACGCGGGAACCCGGAACCCGCAACGCGGGAACCCGGAACCCGCAACGCGGGAACCCGGAACCCGCAACGCGGGAACTTGGAACCCGCAACGCGGGAACTTGGAACCCGCAACGCGGGAACCCGGAACCCGCAACGCGGGAACCCGGAACCCACAACGCGGGAACCCGGAACCCGCAACGCGGGAACCCGGAACCCGCAACGCGGGAACCCGGAACCCGCAACGCGGGAACCCGGAACCCGCAACGCGGGAACCCGGAACCCGCAACGCGGGAACCCGGAACCCGCAACGCGGGAACCCGGAACCCGCAACGCGGGAACCCGGAACTCGCAACGCGGAACCCGCAGCATGGGAACCTGAAACCCGCAACGCGGAACCAGCAGCATGGGAACCCGAAACTCGCAACGCGGAACCCGGAACCCGCATCACGGAAACCCGGAACCCGCAACGCGGAACCCACAACGCGAAACCCTAACGCAGAACCCGCAACGTTCACGCAACGCTGTCAAATGGAATAAATAGTATCCTATGTCCGTCTACTTGCGCTACTTCCTCACCAATTTTCAGCCATATCGATAAAGCCGTTCTTGAGTTATAAATAATTCGACTAACACGACTTACTTTTATACATATAGATGTATAGATTACTCCTACTAACATAAGCTATGCCCGGTGAATGCTCCCGTCACAGTCGGTCCAGCCAATTCGGTGATCATTAGTTAGATGACGATGATGATGGTGATGAAAAGTAGCCTAAATTAATCCTTCTAACTTTAGCTATCTACCAGTGAAAGTCTCGTTAAAATCGGTCCAGCCGTTCCAGAGATTAGCCGGAGCAAAGTGACACGCTGACAGACAGACATTTTTTTTTAAATTACATTTTCGTTTTCAGTAAATATCGTTGCCAATGCAAAAAAAAAGCAGAAGATATCGTCTAAAATGTCATAATATGCATTTAGAAAAACGTTGCTAATTGAAAGTTACAAACTGACACTTCAATTTTATTTATTTGTATAGATGTATAGATTTGGAAAACCTCCTCAATCTTGGCGTTTCCACTGACGCGGAGCGGGGCGCATAGGAACTTAGTGGTTCCCAAGCGGAGTGGAGCGGAGATTTCGAGCATAGTGATTGGTCAATTCGGGTACCGCAAGCTCCTGTCCGTCTCGCCCCGAGTCAATGGAAACGCAGCCAAACGTCTATAACGTCTAACGGTCGCCATGGTAACGAAGTTGTTTACAAATGGAAAACAAAAATTATGAAATGCTATACATACCGTATTTATATCAGCTTAAACTATTTGGATTCATGTTTTTTTTAATCCTAATAATTTTATTAATCCAAATAGTTTAAGCTGATGTAAAAACGGTATTTATAGCATTTCATAATTTTTATTTTCCATTTGTAAACAATATCGTTACCATGACACCCGTGTCATATAAACTGGCAACGACGTGAATCGATCGAGCCCAGGTTCAAACCCCGCGTGACCATCACGTATTTTCTTCTTTTTTCTAATTTTCTGCTTATTTTTTTTAACATTTTCTTTCATAATAACCTTTTCGTGACAATAACGAACATACCGTAAAAAAATTTTGCGACGTTGGTCAAGCCGTTGTCGAAGCGCAAACGATGTAAGAAATTTTGGAGGTCGTTTTTTTACACTTTGGGCTACATTTTTGGGGTTTTAGTAAGGAACCCTACTTTTTTTAAACATATAATATAGCCTATGTTCAGCGCTAGGAATGTAGCTTTCCAACGGTGAAAGAATTTTTCATATTGGTTCAGTGGTTTCAGAGCCTATTCCATTCAAACAAACAAACAAACAAACAAACAAACAAACAAACAATCAAATGTTACCTCTTTATAATATTAGTATAGATTAGGAGGTGTGTTATGAGAAACGAAATATTTTAACAGCCTCCTTCTGTCTTCCGTCCGCTAATAACTCGAATGTTATTGAAATTGCTTTTTACAATTTAGAAATAAAATATTAAACAGTTTGTTTTGTGCGATATCTATTTATTTATACTAATATTGTAAAGTAGTTTTGTTATGAATAAACTGAAATACTGGACGGATTTCATTAGTTCAATATTCTTGAGTAACATAGGCTAATTTTGAGATACGATTTTAATTTTAATTTCCTCATTTTAATTTTTTTTGTCAAACAAAAAAAAATCTTTACTTTTTACCATTTCTTATTTCTCTCGCGAATGACGAAAAAGCACAAATTTTTTTTTTTGTAAAAAAAATACAAATAATACATTTCTCGAATTAGAAAAGGTAGTATAATCAATTAACATATCCCTAACTAACTAAAAAAATGTTTTTTGTTTTTAGTATAGAATATTACCAAAAAGCTACTAAAATTTTGTGTAATTTACTAATTGGGTTTTTAAGGACGCCGCTATAAGGTACCAAATGTTGATCTAGATTTAAAAATTTCTGCAATGAAAATGAAAAACATCTTTAATTTTTAAATAGGTTAGAAACTAACAACCTACCACTACCAATAAGTGTATTAATATTCAGTTCGCACAAACGCCTCCGTGGTCTAGTGGTTCAGAGCTTCGCTCTCGACCCGGAGGTCGTGAGGTTAGATTCCCGCGTTGGAACAAAAAAAAAATTTTTTAAGTTTGGTTAGGACAATACAGGCCGATCACCTGATTGTCTGACAAGATGATCCATGCGTCGGATGGACATGTAAAAAGTCGGTCCTGCGCCTATTCTCTTGTCAGTCGTGTCGGTTTACCGTCCCACTGGGGTATGAGAGTAAAATGAAGACAGAGTGTCTTTGTGTATTGCGCACACACTTGGGCACTATAATATAACTCCTGCGTAGCTGGCCTGGTTTCAATGAAAACGGCTACCGACACCGAAATCGGTGAGGGGAGCTATTGTTATTCAGTTCGCGTGTATGATTACAGATAACGACAATAAAACACACAGATAATATAGAACAATAATAATATAAAACACAATTGTTCATAAACGACGTGTTTCATCTCGCCGATAGTTAAATTGCAATAAAGTATTCATTTCATATTTGGACAAAATAGCACAACCAATACAGTTGTTTGTGTTTATTTATCAGCTCAAAAAGACATTAAGCGTTTAATTAACCGACACCCCAAAAGGAGTTATCATTAGGCTGTAGGATTTTTTTGTAAGCGGCAAGTAACACTCTAGTGACGTGCTTGTACTGCGACTATAATTATAAAGCGGTAGAGTTTGTTTGTTTGTTTAAACGCGCTAATCTCAGGAAATACTGGTCCGATTTGAAAAATTCTTTTTTTGTTGGATAGTGCATATAAAGAGGGAGGCTTTAGGCTATATCACATTAATAAAGGCCTTTACGTCTATTATAGACGATTTATGACGTGTTACTTGCGTGAGTCGTGGAACAGCTTTTCTCGTGGCTATACAAACCAATTCGAGAACGGCACAGCAAAGACTACAAGAGAAACCAGAGGCGGATGATACTAATCCTAGATGTCGTTTCAGTCTCTTTTCACTTGTGCTCTGCCCGCTTGCGCCAACCTGTTCTACTCCCTGTGTTCCAGGAGCTGATAGTAAACGAAAATAACGTTTTTTTCGTTCGAATTCGCGTTTCTTTAGCACTTTAAAGAATCATTATGATCGTTTTGAACTGTTCTTACTCGTGTTCCACAAGCAGGTGTCAGCTGTCAAAAACTGTTCAAAACGCTCAGAATTATCCCATCTTGTTTTTGACGTTTACTTAGATTTCACTGATCTCGATGTTATTTTTAAGTTATGGATCGAGCAAATTTATTATAGATTCTTTTAAAATGTAGATATTATTGTTAATTTAAAATATAAATAGAATTTATGAGATAAAAAGGAAATGTTAAATTTTGACATCTGTCAGTCGTTCCACTAGCAGTAAAGTTTGTTGAAACGTTCAGATCGAAAATTTCATTATTGTGCTAAAGAAACGACTGTGTGCGTTATGAATGATCTGAGCGTTCAGTGTAAAAAGAGCGCTTAAAGGAACACGCCCACTATATGCGAGCTCCTCCCAGCTCCGGTGGTCAATCTTAAAAGCGGCCATGTCCCGCTTCGCACACGCTACGACCTATAGGAGCGAAGCGTCAGTGAGAAATGTTGCAAAAACGGGGAGACTTTCGTTGCGTGCGAGGCATAAACGGTTTAAGTCGCTCAAAAACCACGCCAACGAAGTCGCGGGCACAGCTAGTTAATGATAAAAAGGGTAAAATCGGGACCCTATTGTTGAAACATCGCTGTCTATCTGTCCGTCCATCCGTCACCAGGCTGTATCTCAAGAACGGCGATAGCTAGGTAGTTGAAATTTCGACAGATGATGTATTTCTGTTGCCGCTTTTTAACAAATACTAAAATAACAAATACTAATAATATAAACTAAATTATAAATTAAAAAAAAACCCTTCTTAGTGTGTAACATTCCTATCACACCTAACCAACGACCAGATGACCTTGAAGACCTGAACCGATTTCCACCAAACATAGCTAAGAACACTCGACTGATATACCTTTCAAAAAGAAACCGCATTAAATTTGGACCATCCGTTTGGGAGCTACGATGCAACAGACAGACATACACATTTACACAGACACGTCAAACTTATAACACACCGTAGTTTTTGCGTCGGGGGTTAAAAATAAAATAAATTTAAAATAATTCAAGGGTGCTCCCATACAACAATGGTTTTTTTGTTAGTTTTGGTACAAAACCCTTAGTGCGCGAGTCTGACAAGCACTTTGCCGGTATTTTTACACCCTCAAGGTCAAAATTCTAGTATTTACCTTAGAAGCTTAGCTCGAGTTTGGGTTCGCATTCTGGAACTGTCTAGAAGCTTTGATGAAGTTGCCCAATTATCCTTCGTTAGTTTTTTATGCTTTAAACACCGTATGAGCTGGTACACAATAGGCGCTTTATTAATAAAAAGCGCGCGCTTGAGTATGTACAGAGTACACTGTCTGTACAGAACTCCTGGTTCTCAAAACGCGCGTTGACAAAGCGCGCGTTTGAAAGCGCCTAGTGTGTTTTATTTTCTAACAAAACTGGATTAAAAACTCACTCGAAATAGTTTTTCTCACTTTCCTATGTACCTTACATTACATTGTAGAAATGTTATTATTTGACCGATCAATCCAATGCTAAGAACCTGCGTACGTGGTAACATGCGGTTTCGCCTAGTTTTAATTGTAAACTATCAAGCATCACAATCGATCAATAAATTGGCACGGGCTACAGACATGAGACAATTCATAATAATAAATAAAAACTAAGAAACTCTTTAAAGAATGCACTCAACACATTTACTTTGACAGCTATAACGACTCATTATCTTAGGACTAGAATTTATTCCTTTAGTGGCTACACAAGATTATTAAGGGCTAGATGAGATGAGTTTTGGACCACAAATGATCATAGGTCAAGACTAGATAACTTTGTGGGCCACACATATAAAATAAGTTTAGGGGAAATACATGACCTTCATTAGGGGTACATGAGATGAGTTAAGGGTAAACACAGATCTTAGGACTGAGATAGATGTTTTGGGTGTTTAAGCACTTAGATGAGATGAGTTTGGGGGTAACACGTGATCTTAGGACTAGGATAGATGACTTGGGGGTTTAAGCACTTAGGTGAGATGAGTTTGGGAGTAACACCTGAGCTTAGGACTAGGATAGACGACTTTGGGATTTAAACACTTAGATGAGATGAGTTTGGGGGTAACACATGAGCTTAGGACTAGGTTAGATGTCTTCGGGGGTGTCACTTAAATAAGATGAGTTTGGGGGTAAACTCACCCGCAACCCTCCAGGCGACGGCCGCGGCCGCGCACGCGAGCAGAACCGCCGCGCGCAACATAGCAAGTGAGACTGCGCGCGCGCACCCCGCCCGGCTATATAAGCGCCGCGCGATTACATGTCAACAAAAAACAAAGAAATAAGTTCGCTTATCCCATGCTTATGATTCATTTTATTGTTTATTTAAACTATTATTTTTTATGTTTGTTAAATTTAGAACAAGTTGTGTTCAGCTATTCCTAACTTAAAATAATAAAAATATTTATTTTATATTTTTTAACTAACACAATTAAATATAATTAATAATTTTATTGTAAACCTGTACTGCAATCATTTTTGAACAGATATAAAGAAATTTTTTCGTAATTATAGGATCTACTCCTTATGAGATAAGTAGAATTTGTGAGTTATGTAACAGCAATTAAAAAATTGATTTCAAAACTAAAAAAATACTTTTAGGCCCTCTTGTCCCAGTCTGAGTTTAATTAATAACCCAAAGATACCCCTAATCTGAAGTTAAATTGGAGATAGATATCTTGCACTTTATCCTAGAGTGATTCAGCACAAGTCAACCTTATAATATATCACAAAACTAGTAAAGGTAAACTAAGATCGCAAATATATTGCAGTGTAAAGTTACTCCTGCACAAGAGTGATTGGCCACAGAGGTTGTCCTTGAAGCATCATAGAGTTTAGGCGCGTTTGACCTTATAAATATTCCCGATGCTGACACTCGGCTTCTGGCTAATTAAAAGGCTAATTAAATCGTTGGTCAAGTTGCATAATACATAACAACAGTAGCTCCCTACGCTGACTTTGTCGGTGGCCGGTTTCGTTGAAACCAGGCAATCTAGTGTCGATTTACGGCTTCGTTGAAACCAGGCAATAGTGTCGATGGCCGGCTTCGTTGAAACCAGGCAAAAGTGTCGATGGCCGGCTTCGTTGAAATCAGGCAATAGTGTCGATGGCCGGCTTCGTTGAAACCAGGCAATAGTGTCGTTGGCCGGCTTCGTTGAAACCAGGCAATAGTGTCGATGGCCGGCTTCGTTAAAACCAGGCAATAGTGTCGATGGCCGGCTTCGTTGAAACCAGACAATAGTGTCGATGGCCGGCTTCGTTGAAACCAGGCAATCTGTCTCTATTTTTTCTATTAATTTCGGCTACTTCTGTGATGTCACCACTCTTTCTTATACCAGTTTTTTCCCTCTTTCTTTCTTCTCTCTCGGTCTTTTACTATGAATTGAAAATTAAAGCAAATATTAAAAATGCTCATACATAAATCGAACAAAATGTTGTGTTAAGTGATAATAAAGATTTTTTTATTTTATTTTATTTATTGAATGCCAATGGAATTACATGCCGATAGTTGTCAAGTGTCAAGAGCGAGGTCAGGACTTCCGTTCCGACTTTCGTTTTATCCCGAATTTTAAGTTCTTTACTTAACTATTGCAATAGTGTAGTTCTATGAGCAATTTTTAATTAAATTAAAAAAAAAGCCAGGGCCCCTTATTGAAGATGTAATCGCTATTATCACTTATGAAGTTCGAAAACAAAAATGTATGGGATTTGACATAAAGTTCGCTAAGTGACAAACGAATTTGCATGTATAGCAATTATATTTTTAATTTGCATGAAGACGATGAAATCTTTATACAGACTATAATATCAATGATTGATAATACTTTAGGGTGTGTATGGGCCCAGTTTATAGAGTTTACTGTGAAAGTACCAGGGCTGAAATAGGTTTTTTTAAATTAATTGTATGGGAAAATTTATGATTTTGGAGGATTTCGCATAAACATGAATGTCAAAAGTAAGTCTTTCAGCGCTGGTACTTTCACAGCATACTCTACATAGGAGGCACATACAGACACCAAAGTATTATCACTCATTTATTTTACACCTTGTATAAAGATATATTTAGAAACACAGTAAGTCAGTTTTTAGAAACGCGACGAAAACCTCCAGTCTTCGGCTGAAATTCATCAAATACTCAGCTCTACTTTCCCTTGAAGCTGTGAAAACATGATGAATTCTTTCTTAGCCGATATTTTTGACACTCGCAAGGGAATCTTGGAATCTTGAAAGAAGAATATTGAAATTTGGTACAAAGCAACATCATGTAGCACTTTATGTATTTTTTGCTATTTTTTTTTATAAAAAATAAACAATTTTATTTGCTTTTTCGTTATTCTTTTTTATAAAAATTAAACAATTTTATTTGCTTTTTCGACAAAAAATTAAGAAATGGTAAAAAGTAAAAAAAATTTTTTTTTAGTTTTTGACAAAAAAAAAAAACAAAATGAGGAAAGGTAGTATAATCGTATCTCAAAGTTATAGTGACTGTTCTTTGATTGTTGTTCGAAAAGCGAAAATTTTTAGTTAAGTCAAAAATATTTTTTCATTTTTTTAACTTACTACCGTGATCACGGCTCTTCATGCACGGATAGGAATCGAAGCTGGCAAGTTGGACACGATAATGTGACGTTGACAGTTGTTGACAGTTCTGACAGTGTTGACAGTTGTCATACGTCACGCTGACGTCACGCGCGGATTCCGCGTGGGGTAACAGGTTGTGGAAGACTTGCATCAAACTGTTGTTGATGGTAATTTTATTATGCTTTTCGCATAATAAGTTGCGATAAAAATCGGACGACTCGTGTGACCGACAGGCTAATGACGTCTGCGTAAATATACGTTATTTAACAATAATAATAATAAAAAATTTTATAAGTATCCGAAAAACTTGTGTTACAGGTACCAGACAACGGAAATATATTTAATACTTTTTATACTATACACATATTTAAGATTTTTACTATATATTACATAAAAACACATATACATGACCCAGGAACATTAAAAACTTTGGTCCCTCGGCTGGATTCGAACCCGCGACCTCTCGCTCGAGCACCAACGCGCTCAACCACTGCGCTACGGAGGTCGTCATTATTATAATACTATCGCTTCCATACCATTTTTTCCATTGCAACCAAGGAACACACTAAGATAGTAGAACCAGGACGAACTATCGGAAGACACCGAAGTTGTCCGCTCCAGAAAGGGGATAAGGACTTAGGGACAAATAGAGAGAGATTAAAAAACTTGTAGGGAGTCAAGAATTGCGCACCTGAAGGGAATACCCCAGACAGTAGTGCATTCCCGTGTTTCGGCCGGGATAACCACGATCGGTTGATGGCCATGGGTTGGCGGAGGGATTTGTCGCTTCCATACCATACAGATTTCGATGAACTTGTGTTACGGGTACCTGCTGATGGAGATATTATATTGATTACTTTTATCTTTTATACTGTACACATTTTTGAAGTTTCTGTTATATTCCAATTTTAAAAAAAAAAACTTTGATAACCTCTATGGCGCAGTGGTTGAGCGCTTCGGCACGTCGCTCACTTAGTCACGGAGTTCATCAAACTATGTACAGAAACGCACTTAATATTTTTTCGTAAAATAAAAAAAAAATACTTTTGACAAGAATGAGAAAAGGTGTAATCATATCCCAAAGTTATTATATTCTTTTTAAACCCTGTGTAGTTACTAAACTATTTTTATATCAGCTTTATGTCATTGAAAAAGTTTTTACTTTGCCACCGGGATTTTTGGCCAAGCTGTTAGTGGGTGTACAGACAATAGCTTACGTAGCAAGTAGTGTCGTAGAGGGCCGCTACGAGGAGGCGCGGCCCTGAGGCCTGAGGGCCTGAGCCCTCTGTATTGTAATAGAAGGGGCTCTTACTTGCATAAAGTGTTTAATATTTATTATACTAGTTGACCCGTGCCTACTTCGTTGAGCATACAAACCGTTTAAGCATTCCAGGACTTCCACTCCGGTTCAGCTGTTCTCGAGTTTTAGCGAGACTAACGAACAGCAATTCATTTTTATATAATATTAGCTGACACGTGCCCACTTCGTTGAGCATACTTACAGTTTGTGATGAACCGTTTAAACCTTCCCGGGACTTCCACGAATATTTCAAGGCAAAAAATAGCCGAAACGAATAAGCCGTTCTCGAGTCTTAGCGAGACTAATGAACAGTTATTCATTTTTACATGTAAGAAGAAGAGAGAAGAAGACTATGTGCCTTTGCGTTAGCGTATTTTAACTATACCCTAACCTATTCATATATACTTCATCTATATTTCTTTATCCTTCTGTCTATCTGTGAAAACTTTTAATTATTGGCCTTCTTATTTGTGTCATTCTACTTACTCCTGTATGTAGCTGTATCATATTTATCCAAAATTCCCTGAGGGCCTGAGCGTAGCTCTGAACCACTAGACCACGAAGGCGCATTGGCAATTTGAAGTGGCGGTGGGCTGATAGAGCTCGCAGAACCCATGGCCGCTGGGGCAGAATGGGTCTCGAGTGGAGATTGCTGACGACCTCACACCAGGTAGACTAGAGACCGGTCTCATTGGAAAAATTGGAAAGAATGTCCAGCAGCAGGAAAGAATCCGTACTCTGCTTCCATTGGAGCGTGCTCAGCGCGCTATCTTGAAAGTAATTTACGGATATCCGCGCCGCTACAGCACTCATCTTCTTTATCGTGATTCGTCGGTGCTCACGGTTAGACAACTGTTTATTATGAGTGTGATTCTTCGTAAGCATAAAGAGCTGCCTTATACACAACCTCGTAGACGGACTACTTGGAGAATCTGTTCGCCTATTCGTCATCGAATTTCACTTGCTGGACGACAGTATTACGTTATCTCCTCACACCTATATAATATTGCGAATAAGCGACTAAAGATTTATCCTCTTACATATAATAAATGCAAACGAACCCTTTCAAATTGGTTACATTCCTTGGATTATGACAACACTGAAAAATGCTTACAAAATCCTTATACATAACATCATCACACACACACACACACACACACACTCACACACACACACACTCACACTCACACACACACACACACACACACAATTTAATGGCGACTACTTACTCTAATATATGTATATACTTTTTGATATCTATTTATTTATTGTTTCTACATTTTCTGAAATAATTTATATTAATTGAATGTACTTAAACTTGTATTTCTTTAATGATCATAGTGTACTTGTATCTTATAGATATTACTATTTCTAGTGCCATAAGTTAAAAACACAGGCAGCTGTGACACAGTTATATACTAGTACGGCTGCCGATGTCACCTTTATTCTGTACCTATTTTGTAGAAATGTTCTTATTTTATTTGATGAATTGTACTATGTCATACTTTTAATTGAGAAATAAAATAAATTATTATTATTAAATTATTATGGTTATTATAGCAGTGGACGTCCACGCTCATAAAACAAACGTTCATACATAGACCGCCAAAATCATTACTTCGCTTTTAGTCGAAGCCGGATAAAAAAGGTTTATAACTGTGTTGAAACTAAAGCTGTATAACAATATTATAATAGTAAATAAATATAATTGCAATATAAAATTACTAGATTTGCGAAGATGTATTTATAATTAAATAAAAACTTTATTTTATAGAATAAGTGTGATTATAATGGTACTCGTACTGATCCAGTCCAGTAGATCAAGTTGAACAATAGAAAAACAACAAAAACAAAGAGTTTATGGGAAAATTTTACGAAACAGGTTTGTAACAAAGAAAAGTTGTCACATTCGCATCTGTGATGTCTCACAGTCGCAAACAGTAATAGATGCAGCAACGAACAATGAAGCACCTTGAACTTACAACGACAGTTTAGACTGCGGATAAACTGTCAATGATTGGGCACTTACCTTAATTTGAGGTTAGATATTATTAACAATAATAATTACACCTTAATATTAATATTACAAAGTCGACAGGCTGTGTGTCTTTGGTAAGGACCTACTTGAACACGGAAAGAACGTTGGGTGAAACAACAACACAATATTTAATAATAAAAAAAATATTGACACATTAAAACAGAATAGACCAGAGACAAAATTGAATGTGCAAAATGGCGGTCTTACCGCTTAGAGGGGTTTCTACTTTATACACTTATTCTATACTAATATTATAAAGAGAAAACATTGGATTGTTTGTTTGGTTGTTTGAATTAAATAGGCTCTGAAAATTAACCAATATGAAAAATCTTTCGCCGTTGGAAATCTACAGTAGTTACTAGCGTTGAACATAGGCTATATTCAACCTTCAAAATTTCTTGGCGGGTTCCGAGTTGCGGGTTTGCGGGTTTCAGCGTTGCGGGATGCGGGTTCTGGGTTCAGCTTTTTGTTTTTTTTAAATTGAATTTCATTAGAAACTGTTTGTATGCTCATTGCTCAACGAACGGCACGGGTCAGCTAGTATTAAATATACATCCATGGTCCAGGAAGATTGAAACCCTTTGCTTCCTCGGTGGGATTCGAATCCACTTTCGGCTCACTCGGCTCGACCGACTTAACCACTGAGTGGTAGTGGTTGTTAAATAGTAATAGCACGCTATTGTTGTCAACTTATTCTATTTAATTTGCCATCGTTATAATCATTATTACTGTGAATTTTTGTGATGAAATGAATAATTTCAATTGTTTTGTGCCTAAGGACGAGTTATGACTTAATTTAACGAACTTGGGGTTATTTTTTATCTGTAGTTTTTAAAGTTATTTTGTTATATTTTTTTTAGTTTGTGTTTTAGTTCGTAGCTAGTCATATTAGTAGGGGAGCCGAAGAGGGGATTTTTGTAGTAGCTCGAGCGCGTCAGATTAAGATAGTATAGGCTTCCGACTTGTGTCTAGTTATCATGGTATAGAAATCAGATTTCGAACGTGGTGGGTTAAAAAAATTTTTTTTTTGAGTATTGAAATGTCATCCAATCTGTCAGATTAAGAGAGGGGCTGTTTAGTATACCCCAAAGAAGCTTCCATAAAAAGCACTGACGATTCAAAGGTTAGGTAAGCCTGTAGGGACATTTTTAAATATAAAAATATAAAGCTTCATATTTTCCTAACTAAGTTTGGCAGATATTTTATTTTGCACTAAACTAAATGATTTAGTCCTTGTTGTCTAAAATATAATAATAACTGACCGAAATAAGCAATTTTCTAAATATATTTTCTTTTCCAAAACTTTAAAATGGCCGCAGTTTCTGAACCCACCACTAAAATAAAAAACGCTCTTATTTTTTTTTATCAGTTTTACCTAATGTAAAAAACCTACTAGGTCTCCGCAACGCTCGAGTAACTACACGTTTAGCATCATGGGCTCCCCTACTATATTATTGTTATTTGTTTTTAGATTTCATACACATAAACCTTATGCATTTAACAAACACATAAACAAAATTAAACTTTGACGTCAGATGTACAGTTTAACCCTGGTCATATTTATGCAATAATTATCTTTAGTCAAAAACCCACTCCAAAATAAAAAGATCACAGCGGAAGCATCAGCTTTTAAATGAAGAATAATCATAATCGATACACCCAGTTAAGAGTTCTGATAAAGAAAAATAAAAAATATAATATACGAAATAAGAAACTACTCCTTATTTGTGTGCTAAAAACGAGTTGATGATTTGAAACAAAACAAAAATCTAAATCGTTTTATACGCTTTAAAGTTAAGTTGCCACGGACAAACACGCACAGACAGGACAGTCAGACTTTTCCCCTTATTTTATCCGGGTTTTAAAAATATATAGCATCAAACGGTAATATAAAAGTTTAAACTTTGATATTTTTTTCTGTTGTGTTTTATTTTGCACTGATTTAAGTTCACGCCCACGTTCAAGGGCAGCTCCGTTTAACTTCATGGCGATATCGAAATGGAGTATCTTCCTTCTATGGTCGTAAGGTTACAATGTGCAATAGGCCATGAGATCTTCGGATTTAGAAACGGGTTTTTACGTGCGTTGACATTTAAAAATCATATTTTATCAGTGCATCTCGACAAAGGTGAAAGACCTCTATATAGCCTTAGTGTGTCTGCATAATCTGAATTTATAAATATATAATAAAGAATCGGAACGGTTTAACGGCTGTGAGTGTACAAGCTTATTTACCTTTCACGTGTCTTATGAAACCTTGCATCCACTTCCCCGGTCCGTTTGAGTTAAAATTTCGCATGCATTGTATAGTACGTCCGAGATAAATTTAACCTAAACAAACCCGTCTATGACACAACCAAAGACTAGTAAGTGATGCCAATTGGCCAATATTAATACAATGATTTTTGTTTGCTATGAATCCATAGACTATAGGCTTATATTCTACAATCGGCAGTGTAAAAATGACATATTTTTTTCTGTGAAAGATTTTCATTTGATATTTAAACATATTAATTATTGTTTAATTGTTATAAAATGTATTGGATAATGAAGTGTAAACCTTTAATATACCTGTGAAAGTGTTGATAAGTGTGCACAATAAGTGAATGTGTGAAAATTTCGGTGTTTTTGGTTTGTTTACGTTTAGGTTAAATTTAGCAGGGACGAAATATAGTACGTTGCGTGACAATGCAATCCCATCAAAAACATAACTTTGACTTAACTATAGCTTTGAAATACACGTGATTTCACAACACACATACTTGATATTTGATAATGTTTCCCTATTATCAAATTTTAATACTTAATAATTTCTGAATGTATTAAAATACTACATTTCTGCATGCTGTTAAGTACCCAATTCTGTAGATTTTTTACTATGTAAAAGTTTTAGCACTAGTTTGGCCTTACCATGAACAGTTTGTTTCGATTTGGATTCAAGTATATTTTGCTTTATTTGGCATCCTAAGCCTGGTATTAGTCACACACATTTTATAGATTCGCACCAATTTTTTAATCAAGCGTACAATAAGTCATTGAAGAACCTTGTGTCACCTTGCGATGGAATATTATCTTTTTATGCAAAAGAACAGTTACTATAACTTTAAAATATTATTTTACTAGCTTTTATCATTCTAGAAATGTATTTTTTTACAAATAAAAAAAATTGCTAATGTTGGTTTATTTGACAAAGATAGCAATAAAAAACCTATTGTCCTACATGTTAACCTAAGCTTGGCAGCTTTTGTCAGCCACCGTTTGTTGTTTAACCTACATTTCTATAAAACATATTAACTATCTCTGAAGTTTGTGCGTTTAAGTAATTAATACTAACTATAATCAGTGTATTTGTATATGATGTAAGTATCATATTATGTTAAATATTCTACATGTTGACCTAAGCTACCTCCGTTTGTTATCCTACATTTCTATAAAATATAATTGTAAGCCCATCGCGGTAAGAAGGTTGTTTGGTTAGTTAAAATAAGCCCATCGAAGGTATAATATACACACGCGGAAGTATTTAAAAACATAAACAAGGCCCAACAACTAATTCTTTATTATTTAATTCTGCAAAACCCCTTCATACATTATGCATACCGATTACATATACATTTCCTAAAATCCGGTGCTGTAATTAAAGTATTTTGTAGGTCTATCTATTTATTATGGAATTCGTTTGTTTCATTTTATTATCTATTTTATTTGATAGAGTTTGTAGAGATGATCCGATTTTAATGCGTTTTTTTTGTTTGATATATCAGTCGAGAGTGTTCTTAGCTATGTTTGGTGGAAATTGGTTCAGGTCTTTAAGGTCATGAGGTCGTTTGTTAGGTGTGATTGGAATGTTACACTCTAAGTGGGGGGGTTTTTTTTTAATTTTTTTATTCAGTTTACTCAGGATGGAGCCAAAGTGATTACCCAGTGTGTCTTTTTTACCAAAATTAGTCTTTAGCGCGTGAAAGTAAACTCACACTCTTGCCTTTGTGATAAAGCCATAGGATAAAGCGAGGTTATTCCGGAGTGTCAGCTTCCTACATAAATATTATCAATATTGGTCCAGCTGTCGTTTGAACGTTAAATTAACACACACAATGAGGGAAAAATAAAACATAAATGAAATGAACAGCGCAGTGAAAGGTCGTGTCTCCATCACGCATGCTACTAAAAGGATTTTTATGAAATTTGTATTTCCAGTAACCTAAACGGTTACACGCATACTATTCAGGTACTTTATTATCCCGAATAAGATCCGGTTTGTTAAATGCTAGTTTACCAGAATAACAGATTAATTATTGTGCTTAATTATAATAAATTAATATTTATTAGTTTACCAAAATTCTATTGTTTTAGTTCTCACGTGTAACAATATTAAAATGTTTATGTAGAGTAAAGCGCCATCTGTGTAATAATTAAGTAAATATTTGTAGAACACGTTTAATATCATTGGTCTTAGTTCGGCTACTCAAAGATAGATGTCGTTTTTTAAATAAAATTTAAACAATGTTTTTTGCAGTTTTTGTAGCCAATGTCATACAAATTATAGTTAAGCAAAAACTCGCACTTAGTTCAGTTTAGAGCAGCGTTTTTTGATTAGTGGGTACCCCCAGGGGTACAAGAAGTTGTATCAAGGTGTACGCGCGGTTATCAGTAAAAATTCCTTGTATTATTTTATAACGATTGAATTTTTTTTTTATTTATCATTGCATTGGTACAGGTTTGAGGTATATTTTGAAGTGTTAACAGAAACTAATTGGACTGAACTAACTGAATTGTTGTGAATTTTCTTGTGAGTAATAAAATGTTAAATAAATAAATAATCAGGAACCACCAGTTTTGAGTGCTCGTACATACCGAACTTTGTTGCGAAACCTAGCGACTCGGCAGTTACTAGCGACACGCAGTAGGATATGATACACATTAGATGACATTAGATAATATTATGTACATTACATTGTATAGGTTCATGTTTAGATTGTCTAGGTTTATCGCCTCCGTAGTCTAGTGTTTCGGAGCTTCGCTCTCAACCCTCGTGAGTTCGATTCCCGCGTTGGAACAACAATAAATGGTGTTTTCAAGTTTGGTTAGGACAATGCAGGATGATCATCTGATTGTCTGACAAGAAAGATGATCCATGCATAGATGGGCATGTAAAAAGTCGGTCCTGCGCCTGATCTCCCGCCAGTCGTGTCAGAAAATCGACACGACTGGCGGGAGGTCCCACTGGGCAATATGTGTTTAGCGGACTCCACGTGTCCGCCGCGACATAGCTCGGTAAATTTTTCAACAGTTAAGCGAATAAGTTTTATGCTATACTGCAACTTTTAAAAAGTTATTGACAAAACGAGTGAGAATTGAATTGACGGCCAGACCACGGAGACCACGGAGACCAGTTACATACTTTGGATATGATTATACAAGTTTTTCTCAAAAAAACTTTTAACCATTATTTAAAAAACCAGAATGAAAGGTAGTATAATTATATCCTAAAGTTATTTGTTTTTTTAACCCCCGACGCAAAAACTACGGAGTGTTATAAGTGGGACGTGTCTGTGTAAATGTGTAATATGTGATTTTAATGCGGTTTTTTGTTTCAAAGGTATATCAGTAGAGTGTTTAGCTATGTTTGGTGGAAATCGGTTCAGGTCTTCAAGTTCATCATCAGGTATTTTGTTAGGTGTGGTCCACCTCCTGTGGAGCACCTCCCCATCAGCCATCTTTGTCGTGGATATCCCAAAAGGCGACAGAGTAAAATATATATCTAGCTTAGATTAGGGCTGCCATCTCTAAAGCCTGCCACCCAGTACCGGAAGCGTAATTTCCCCGGATTTTGGAGCTTTCACCCCGGACATTACAATACTTTTTTTATTAACTTACATCTTGTTTAAAATCTGGGGGCACGGTAGTGCTCGTCCGTCCGGGTTTTACCCGAACTACAACTTAAAACTCGCCCGGACGCTCCCCGGACGGCCTTCAAACTAGGACAAATCCGGGGAAACCCGGACGGATGGCAGCCCTAGCTTAGATTATATTATGTACTAATCGAGTTTTAGCGAGACTAACGCAATAACAGCAGTTCATTTTTATATATAAGACTAGCTGACCCACCCACTTCGTTGAGCAAAGAAAGTTTCCATGCTCAACGAAGTGGGTGGGTCAGCTAGTTTCTATTAGAAACCGTTCAAGCCTTCTCGGAAGAACAAGAACAAACTTCCAAGAACATTTCAAGACTAAAAAATCGAATCGGTTCAGCCGTTCTCGAGTTTTAGCGAGACTAACGAACAGCAATTCATTTTTATATATAAGAATGATCTAAGATATCAATATGAGCAGCGGTGTTTCAACGAACATTGCGAGCGAACGCAGTGTTAAACTAATCGCAATGCTCGCTCCTGTTTCAACGAACATTGCGAGCGAACGCAGTGTTAAACTAATCGCAATGCTCGCTCCTGTTTCAACGAACATTGCGAGCGAACGCAGTGTTAAACTAATCGCAATGCTCGCTCCTGTTTCAACGAACATTGCGAGCGAACGCAGTGTTAAACTAATCGCAATGCTCGCTCCTGTTTCAACGAACATTGCGAGCGAACGCAGTGTTAAACTAATCGCAATGCTCGCTCCTGTTTCAACGAACATTGCGAGCGAACGCAGTGTTAAACTAATCGCAATGCTCGCTCCTGTTTCAACGAACATTGCGAGCGAACGCAGTGTTAAACTAATCGCAATGCTCGCTCCTGTTTCAACGAACATTGCGAGCGAACGCAGTGTTAAACTAATCGCAATGCTCGCTCCTGTTTCAACGAACATTGCGAGCGAACGCAGTGTTAAACTAATCGCAATGCTCGCTCCTGTTTCAACGAACATTGCGAGCGAACGCAGTGTTAAACTAATCGCAATGCTCGCTCCTGTTTCAACGAACATTGCGAGCGAACGCAGTGTTAAACTAATCGCAATGCTCGCTCCTGTTTCAACGAACATTGCGAGCGAACGCAGTGTTAAACTAATCGCAATGCTCGCTCCTGTTTCAACGAACATTGCGAGCGAACGCAGTGTTAAACTAATCGCAATGCTCGCTCCTGTTTCAACGAACATTGCGAGCGAACGCAGTGTTAAACTAATCGCAATGCTCGCTCCTGTTTCAACGAACATTGCGAGCGAACGCAGTGTTAAACTAATCGCAATGCTCGCTCCTGTTTCAACGAACATTGCGAGCGAACGCAGTGTTAAACTAATCGCAATGCTCGCTCCTGTTTCAACAAACATTGCGAGCGAACGCAGTGTTAAACTAATCGCAATGCTCGCTCCTGTTTCAACGAACATTGCGAGCGAACGCAGTGTTAAACTAATCGCAATGCTCGCTCCTGTTTCAACGAACATTGCGAGCGAACGCAGTGTTAAACTAATCGCAATGCTCGCTCCTGTTTCAACGAACATTGCGAGCGAACGCAGTGTTAAACTAATCGCAATGCTCGCTCCTGTTTCAACGAACATTGCGAGCGAACGCAGTGTTAAACTAATCGCAATGCTCGCTCCTGTTTCAACGAACATTGCGAGCGAACGCAGTGTTAAACTAATCGCAATGCTCGCTCCTGTTTCAACGAACATTGCGAGCGAACGCAGTGTTAAACTAATCGCAATGCTCGCTCCTGTTTCAACGAACATTGCGAGCGAACGCAGTGTTAAACTAATCGCAATGCTCGCTCCTGTTTCAACGAACATTGCGAGCGAACGCAGTGTTAAACTAATCGCAATGCTCGCTCCTGTTTCAACGAACATTGCGAGCGAACGCAGTGTTAAACTAATCGCAATGCTCGCTCCTGTTTCAACGAACATTGCGAGCGAACGCAGTGTTAAACTAATCGCAATGCTCGCTCCTGTTTCAACGAACATTGCGAGCGAACGCAGTGTTAAACTAATCGCAATGCTCGCTCCTGTTTCAACGAACATTGCGAGCGAACGCAGTGTTAAACTAATCGCAATGCTCGCTCCTGTTTCAACGAACATTGCGAGCGAACGCAGTGTTAAACTAATCGCAATGCTCGCTCCTGTTTCAACGAACATTGCGAGCGAACGCAGTGTTAAACTAATCGCAATGCTCGCTCCTGTTTCAACGAACATTGCGAGCGAACGCAGTGTTAAACTAATCGCAATGCTCGCTCCTGTTTCAACGAACATTGCGAGCGAACGCAGTGTTAAACTAATCGCAATGCTCGCTCCTGTTTCAACGAACATTGCGAGCGAACGCAGTGTTAAACTAATCGCAATGCTCGCTCCTGTTTCAACGAACATTGCGAGCGAACGCAGTGTTAAACTAATCGCAATGCTCGCTCCTGTTTCAACGAACATTGCGAGCGAACGCAGTGTTAAACTAATCGCAATGCTCGCTCCTGTTTCAACGAACATTGCGAGCGAACGCAGTGTTAAACTAATCGCAATGCTCGCTCCTGTTTCAACGAACATTGCGAGCGAACGCAGTGTTAAACTAATCGCAATGCTCGCTCCTGTTTCAACGAACATTGCGAGCGAACGCAGTGTTAAACTAATCGCAATGCTCGCTCCTGTTTCAACGAACATTGCGAGCGAACGCAGTGTTAAACTAATCGCAATGCTCGCTCCTGTTTCAACGAACATTGCGAGCGAACGCAGTGTTAAACTAATCGCAATGCTCGCTCCTGTTTCAACGAACATTGCGAGCGAACGCAGTGTTAAACTAATCGCAATGCTCGCTCCTGTTTCAACGAACATTGCGAGCGAACGCAGTGTTAAACTAATCGCAATGCTCGCTCCTGTTTCAACGAACATTGCGAGCGAACGCAGTGTTAAACTAATCGCAATGCTCGCTCCTGTTTCAACGAACATTGCGAGCGAACGCAGTGTTAAACTAATCGCAATGCTCGCTCCTGTTTCAACGAACATTGCGAGCGAACGCAGTGTTAAACTAATCGCAATGCTCGCTCCTGTTTCAACGAACATTGCGAGCGAACGCAGTGTTAAACTAATCGCAATGCTCGCTCCTGTTTCAACGAACATTGCGAGCGAACGCAGTGTTAAACTAATCGCAATGCTCGCTCCTGTTTCAACGAACATTGCGAGCGAACGCAGTGTTAAACTAATCGCAATGCTCGCTCCTGTTTCAACGAACATTGCGAGCGAACGCAGTGTTCAAACTAATCGCAATGCTCGCTCCTGTTTCAACGAACATTGCGAGCGAACGCAGTGTTAAACTAATCGCAATGCTCGCTCCTGTTTCAACGAACATTGCGAGCGAACGCAGTGTTAAACTAATCGCAATGCTCGCTCCTGTTTCAACGAACATTGCGAGCGAACGCAGTGTTAAACTAATCGCAATGCTCGCTCCTGTTTCAACGAACATTGCGAGCGAACGCAGTGTTAAACTAATCGCAATGCTCGCTCCTGTTTCAACGAACATTGCGAGCGAACGCAGTGTTAAACTAATCGCAATGCTCGCTCCTGTTTCAACGAACATTGCGAGCGAACGCAGTGTTAAACTAATCGCAATGCTCGATCCTGTTTCAACGAACATTGCGAGCGAACGCAGTGTTAAACTAATCGCAATGCTCGCTCCTGTTTCAACGAACATTGCGAGCGAACGCAGTGTTAAACTAATCGCAATGCTCGCTCCTGTTTCAACGAACATTGCGAGCGAACGCAGTGTTAAACTAATCGCAATGCTCGCTCCTGTTTCAACGAACATTGCGAGCGAACGCAGTGTTAAACTAATCGCAATGCTCGCTCCTGTTTCAACGAACATTGCGAGCGAACGCAGTGTTAAACTAATCGCAATGCTCGCTCCTGTTTCAACGAACATTGCGAGCGAACGCAGTGTTAAACTAATCGCAATGCTCGCTCCTGTTTCAACGAACATTGCGAGCGAACGCAGTGTTAAACTAATCGCAATGCTCGCTCCTGTTTCAACGAACATTGCGAGCGAACGCAGTGTTAAACTAATCGCAATGCTCGCTCCTGTTTCAACGAACATTGCGAGCGAACGCAGTGTTAAACTAATCGCAATGCTCGCTCCTGTTTCAACGAACATTGCGAGCGAACGCAGTGTTAAACTAATCGCAATGCTCGCTCCTGTTTCAACGAACATTGCGAGCGAACGCAGTGTTAAACTAATCGCAATGCTCGCTCCTGTTTCAACGAACATTGCGAGCGAACGCAGTGTTAAACTAATCGCAATGCTCGCTCCTGTTTCAACAAACATTGCGAGCGAACGCAGTGTTAAACTAATCGCAATGCTCGCTCCTGTTTCAACGAACATTGCGAGCGAACGCAGTGTTAAACTAATCGCAATGCTCGCTCGTGTTTCAACGAACATTGCGAGCGAACGCAGTGTTAAACTAATCGCAATGCTCGCTCGTGTTTCAACGAACATTGCGAGCGAACGCAGTGTTAAACTAATCGCAATGCTCGCTCCTGTTTCAACGAACATTGCGAGCGAACGCAGTGTTAAACTAATCGCAATGCTCGCTCCTGTTTCAACGAACATTGCGAGCGAACGCAGTGTTAAACTAATCGCAATGCTCGCTCCTGTTTCAACGAACATTGCGAGCGAACGCAGTGTTAAACTAATCGCAATGCTCGCTCCTGTTTCAACGAACATTGCGAGCGAACGCAGTGTTAAACTAATCGCAATGCTCGCTCCTGTTTCAACGAACATTGCGAGCGAACGCAGTGTTAAACTAATCGCAATGCTCGCTCCTGTTTCAACGAACATTGCGAGCGAACGCAGTGTTAAACTAATCGCAATGCTCGCTCCTGTTTCAACGAACATTGCGAGCGAACGCAGTGTTAAACTAATCGCAATGCTCGCTCCTGTTTCAACGAACATTGCGAGCGAACGCAGTGTTAAACTAATCGCAATGCTCGCTCCTGTTTCAACGAACATTGCGAGCGAACGCAGTGTTAAACTAATCGCAATGCTCGCTCCTGTTTCAACGAACATTGCGAGCGAACGCAGTGTTAAACTAATCGCAATGCTCGCTCCTGTTTCAACGAACATTGCGAGCGAACGCAGTGTTAAACTAATCGCAATGCTCGCTCCTGTTTCAACGAACATTGCGAGCGAACGCAGTGTTAAACTAATCGCAATGCTCGCTCCTGTTTCAACGAACATTGCGAGCGAACGCAGTGTTAAACTAATCGCAATGCTCGCTCCTGTTTCAACGAACATTGCGAGCGAACGCAGTGTTAAACTAATCGCAATGCTCGCTCCTGTTTCAACGAACATTGCGAGCGAACGCAGTGTTAAACTAATCGCAATGCTCGCTCCTGTTTCAACGAACATTGCGAGCGAACGCAGTGTTAAACTAATCGCAATGCTCGCTCCTGTTTCAACGAACATTGCGAGCGAACGCAGTGTTAAACTAATCGCAATGCTCGCTCCTGTTTCAACGAACATTGCGAGCGAACGCAGTGTTAAACTAATCGCAATGCTCGCTCCTGTTTCAACGAACATTGCGAGCGAACGCAGTGTTAAACTAATCGCAATGCTCGCTCCTGTTTCAACGAACATTGCGAGCGAACGCAGTGTTAAACTAATCGCAATGCTCGCTCCTGTTTCAACGAACATTGCGAGCGAACGCAGTGTTAAACTAATCGCAATGCTCGCTCCTGTTTCAACGAACATTGCGAGCGAACGCAGTGTTAAACTAATCGCAATGCTCGCTCCTGTTTCAACGAACATTGCGAGCGAACGCAGTGTTAAACTAATCGCAATGCTCGCTCCTGTTTCAACGAACATTGCGAGCGAACGCAGTGTTAAACTAATCGCAATGCTCGCTCCTGTTTCAACGAACATTGCGAGCGAACGCAGTGTTAAACTAATCGCAATGCTCGCTCCTGTTTCAACGAACATTGCGAGCGAACGCAGTGTTAAACTAATCGCAATGCTCGCTCCTGTTTCAACGAACATTGCGAGCGAACGCAGTGTTAAACTAATCGCAATGCTCGCTCCTGTTTCAACGAACATTGCGAGCGAACGCAGTGTTAAACTAATCGCAATGCTCGCTCCTGTTTCAACGAACATTGCGAGCGAACGCAGTGTTAAACTAATCGCAATGCTCGCTCCTGTTTCAACGAACATTGCGAGCGAACGCAGTGTTAAACTAATCGCAATGCTCGCTCCTGTTTCAACGAACATTGCGAGCGAACGCAGTGTTAAACTAATCGCAATGCTCGCTCCTGTTTCAACGAACATTGCGAGCGAACGCAGTGTTAAACTAATCGCAATGCTCGCTCCTGTTTCAACGAACATTGCGAGCGAACGCAGTGTTAAACTAATCGCAATGCTCGCTCCTGTTTCAACGAACATTGCGAGCGAACGCAGTGTTAAACTAATCGCAATGCTCGCTCCTGTTTCAACGAACATTGCGAGCGAACGCAGTGTTAAACTAATCGCAATGCTCGCTCCTGTTTCAACGAACATTGCGAGCGAACGCAGTGTTAAACTAATCGCAATGCTCGCTCCTGTTTCAACGAACATTGCGAGCGAACGCAGTGTTAAACTAATCGCAATGCTCGCTCCTGTTTCAACGAACATTGCGAGCGAACGCAGTGTTAAACTAATCGCAATGCTCGCTCCTGTTTCAACGAACATTGCGAGCGAACGCAGTGTTAAACTAATCGCAATGCTCGCTCCTGTTTCAACGAACATTGCGAGCGAACGCAGTGTTAAACTAATCGCAATGCTCGCTCCTGTTTCAACGAACATTGCGAGCGAACGCAGTGTTAAACTAATCGCAATGCTCGCTCCTGTTTCAACGAACATTGCGAGCGAACGCAGTGTTAAACTAATCGCAATGCTCGCTCCTGTTTCAACGAACATTGCGAGCGAACGCAGTGTTAAACTAATCGCAATGCTCGCTCCTGTTTCAAGATGTCATCGCTATTTATCGCTTAAGAAGTTCGAAACAAAATGGAATTTGACATCAGGTTTGCTAAATGACGAGCGAATTAGTGTGCCACTTAGCGAAGCGTATGTCTAATCGCATGCATGGCGAATAAAGGCAACTACTCCCAGTCTGTATCCGAAGAACCGAGACAGATAGACAGTTGAATTTGTTTGAAAATTATGTACCTACATATAAGTAAAACGAATTAAGGAATGAAGATGTGAATGGATGAAGGTGATAGTATGTCGCAAATTGCTTTTTACCTACAAAATTGAGTTAAAACTGTCACTTAAACATTTAAGTCCCGATTTCAACAACGCATGTTAGTGTTGACGGATGTTAAAATACCATGCCTTCTCATTGATTGATAGGAATTACGAGAGGAGTAACATGATATTTAACGTACGAACTTTAACATTGTTTGGTGAAACACACCCTTAGGCCTCGGTCTCGAATTTTGCGGGCTGCGGGGCGGGAGTGGCGGCGCCACGGATGCAGTACTCGTTACCCGCTCCCGCGCCGCCGCCGCGCCGCTGTTTTCGAGAATCCGCGGGCTGATTATGTATCTCGCAACAGCAATTCGACAGGCGTGAATTGTACAATTGTTTACAATATCGCTCTCAAGTGTATACGTTTGAAAGCGATATTGTAAACAATTGTACAAATTACGCCTGTCGAATTGCTGTTGCAGCCTATCGGTCCATTTGATTTTACGCAAAAGATCCCGCCGATCCCGCGCCGCCGCCGCTCCGCCGCTCTGAGGCCTTAGGATTATATTATGTAGTACCATATGATACGTACCTACATTAGAGACGGATCTTTAGATTAATGTACTTAATACTTTACGACGTATTCTAAAATGTTTGAGTGATAGTTTGAGCTCAATTTTCTCGAAATCAGAATTTTGCTGCATATCACCTTCGTCCATTCATATCTTCAAATATTAAAGGGCGGCTCTTATACAACAAACTTGTATTTTGTGTAATTTTTTCACTTGTTGCAGTATCCTAATCTACGAAATAGTGTACTTACTCGTATGATTAAATTCATTATTAGAAACCTAACATTTAATTCAATTTTAGAAACCACTTGGGTTTCTAAAATTGAAAACATTTAATTCAATTTTAGAAACCACTTGGGTTTCTAAAATTGAATTAAATGTTAGGTTAGGTTAGGTCCACAGTTTGACTCCGTTGTACCGCACAGGGTGCAAGATTTTAACATCAATTCGAGGGAAATGTCCAAGTCAGCTTATGCGGCCACCAGCGTGGGAGCCCGTAGGCTGATTATGTATCTTGCAACAGCAATTCGACAGGCGTATTTTGTACAATTGTTTACAATATCGCTTTAAAACGTATACACTTGAGAGCGATATTGTATACAATTGTACAATTTACGCCTGTCGAATTGCTGTTGCGAGATACATAATCAGCCTGCCGGACCGCGGAACTCATTCTTATACTTCACTTCAGTCCCTACTTGATTCCTTTTACTATTAATTTGTAATTCGTAATTTTTATTTTTATTCGTAATTTTTGTATGAATAATCTATTTTTAAAATAAGCTTTTTTGGCAACCAAGGCTGCAACAAATCGTTACTAACTTTATGGCTCGATATAAATAACGCTCAAATTTACATTTACTTTAAAAAATAATAAAATAAAATAAGTATTATTATTAAGCAAATAACAAACGTGTTTTTCTGATTTTTTACAATTTCGTACGGAACCCTAAGTGCGCGACTCCAACTCGTGCTTGGCCTGTTTTTTACGATTTGCAAAACAGTTACAACAATGTAATGTTATTGTATGTAAATAAGTTACAAAGGTTCTATCACTGTAATCAGAGCGGATTTATAATTATAACGTAGAAAGGTGTATTTAACAGCACACAGCACTTAATTGCATCTCTTCGAGATTTAATTTTATATAATTTAATCGCTCCAATAAGTTTTGCATACTTACTAGAGCTAACGGTGGAACTAGAAACGTTTATGAGAGAGACTCCTAAACATTTTAGAATACATTGTAACGTATTAAGTACTAACATTAATCTAAAGATTCGTCTCTAGAAGCAATGTACTTAATACGTTACTACATATTATCCTAAAATGTTTGAGTGACAGTTTAAACTCAATATTCTGGGTATTTTATCGTGAACGATAGTATGGAAGTTCAAAAACCTAAAAAATGAAGCCAGATTTTTGGCTGTGAAAAAATGTATTGTGTACCAAACGCAGATTTTTTCGTGGGTTAAAAAAGAAGAAAAAGTTTTCACTTCAAAAATGCTCTTGTTCTTATTCCAGCTCTGTTCTTTTGATGTAACCTTGAGGGTTAACCTTTAACCTTCAATTGTGAAGCATAATTATATGTTATAACTTTACTTTTCTGCTTTAACTGTTATGACTTGCGCGACTTTTAACCCCACCTTAAGGCGGAGTAACCGCCACTGTTTTTAAAATAAATTTTACAATAACACAAATCTTATTAAAAAAGTAATCGGTTCAAACTTTAAGTAAATAGTTAAACTAATTTATTATAGTAATAATAATATAATAGTTAAATTAATATTATATATTATATCTCGTAAGTAATAACTAAAACGGCCGTTTTAAATGCAGTATAGGATTTAGAGCTGTAATTAAATGCCAATAAATTAGTTTAATTATTTACTTAAAGTTTGAACCGATTACTTTTTTTAATAAGATTTTTGTGTCATTGTAAAATTTATTTTTAAAAAAGTGTCCCTAGTTGCGGTTACTCCTCGATGTAATAACTCCGAGCTCGGGTTATCTGTCTGTCTCGTTCCAACGATGACAGATATATGTCTAACCCGGGTTTAGTGTAGTAGTGTAGTAGTAGTTTAGCTTAGCGCGTTAACAGTTTGATGAAAACGCAGTTAGTCATGGACTATTAAACATAAGTAGATATTAATCTTAGAATAATTTCTGACGTCACTATGCGTTTTAATCGAGAAAGAGTTGCAAGTTAGTGTTTGGTCAGTAGAGCAGTGAGGAGGTTCAGTACAATGAACAGACCTAGGACCAGTTTGTTAGGTGAGTACAGTGACACAAATTAATACTAATATTTAATGTATGAGGACGCTTCACAATACATCAATCTGTCCCCGTGGTTCTGTAGAACTTGTGGCATAGATAACGGAAGTGTATGAATACTTTTATACTGTACAGTGTACACACATTTAAAGGCCATTCTCCGGTAATAAATTTTTACGTGTCCCGGGCTTGTCTACGCTGTATTATTGTCATATTCATCTATGTTTTCTTTTTATTTGATAGATAGCATCCGTATCTAGCTGTAAACAAACATATAGGCTTCTGCTTTAAGTGATTAAGACTAAATTATTTTAAGTTGCGTTGAAAAAGCACTTTTTTCTAATTACCGTAACGTGTACCGACATCAACTTGATCTGAAAACTTCCTTGTAATTTTTTTTTACGTACATATTTACTTTAATCCAATTAACTATCTAAACAATACAAAGGATCGTGTATCGCATAAAAAAATATCGACTTAATAGGTCCAGTCTATAAATAATTATCCTGAAATAATAGCGTGTCCCATCGAATGTTCTAATTACCGTAACCCACACTGTTCTTGGGTGCACACTCCAAAGCAACAGGATTTGGCACATCACTGCCGCACGTGTCGCGACACCTCCGTGTGTGCCACGGCCCGACAGCCATCACAGGTCGTAAATGTTTGTGTGCCGCCAGTGAAGCATGTAAGTATATAATTACCGTAGCTTTGGTAATAGACTTTTCTAATTACCGTTGTTCTTATTTAAATATTTAAAATTTAAAATAGAACTAAGTTGATCATATAAATCTAGACAGTACTTTGGCCTACGTAAGTTGTCTCAAGACACTTTTTGCAAACTTTATTGGTTTTTGAAATTTTTAAGAAAATCTTACTTTTTCTAATTACCGTATACTAATTACCGTATTTTTCTAATTACCGTTGTATGAAAAATGAATACGTTTTATAAGGGTTCAAGGGTTCCAGTGGTAGTATAAGGGCACAATGAACTTTCATCTTGAGGAACTCCAAACCACCAAGTCATTTGGAGTTCCTCAAGACCAGATCTACTTGCAATGCGAAAGTTAAGATGTAATGCGCAATTGATGTATCAAGCAATTGATATCAATCGATTTTGCTAGCAGGTCCGACCACGGCTCTACCTTGACCATTTTTGTACCTATACATTTCTGGATTTCAAATTGAATTTGTTTTCTTGTTTTTTCCGAAGTCGGGTTATAAGTTTTTTAAACTTTTATTTTTTTAGGTAGATCCTACTTATTGTTCAAATAAATATTATTTGCGAAAATAAAACAATGTTTGTTTAAATTAACTAGTTTTACCCGATCTTTAGTTATAATTACATAATATTATGTAGAACTTATTAATCAGAGTTATATCATCTTTTAGATATAATAAATAACTCTTTCTAATTACCGTAACATTAAATATTACATTTGTCTAATTACCGTACCCATACAATTTTTAAGTCTCACTATCTCAAGAACTATAATAAACTGTTGCATGCCTCATTAATTATTGTATTTGTATCTTTCATTAGTTTTATATTTCAGTGTGTTTAATCCAGATTAGTAGAAAAAAAAAACGGTTACGGTAATTAGGCAAATAACGCCGATCTGGAGAATGACCGTTAAGATTTAAAGATCACCATAAGATGCCAGGAAAACAGAAAACTTTTTGTTCCTTCGTCGGGATTCGAACCGGCTACCGCTGGCGTGAGGTCCGACGTGCTCAACAATCTATTGGCCCTCGACGATGCCGCAACGTATTAAAAAGGAATGCGAAAGCCATTAGAACCTTATCAATAAAGTTACAGTTTTACAAAATATCTTAATAATAAAGATATATACACTAACTGCTCACTAATTATAATGTTATTCTGTTTTCTGTGAAGTGTTAAGTGTTAAGTGACTATTTCATATCAGCCTGCTGTTAAATAAAACTGACATACCCCTGGTTTCTGAAAAGCAAATCAACGCCAAATCAACTAATCAGTGTTAAATTTCTACTGAATTCAACAATTGACAGGAGACTAAAATACTGATTAGTTGATTTTTGCCTTGCAGTAACCGGGGGCTAGAAATGCGTTTGTACATATTTGACAGTTCAGTATCACGACACTAGCAGCAAATTATCTGGAATTTGAGTGTCGATTTTATGGTACTATTCCATTCTAATATTATCGGTATTGATTTAGAGATAGCACATGACTGGAATCGGATGTGTTGGTGTTGCTAGGGTCCGAATATCGTAACTCGAACTCGATTCCATCGTCAGTATGTCCCGGTTGCACGCGCGCTTAATCATATGTGCACGAGATTCGAGACGATGTTCGAGACACATAAATCGGGGCCTTGCGTTGAAATTAGTAGTAAGCCCCTAGATAAAGACAGCAATATTGTATACAACTGATTGGCAGTTGTGTACATAAATTGATTAGCTTATACTTTGGTTCATCACCTCGCGTCCTAATATCATCGTAACCTACTTCGCAGTGATGAGCGTGCCGAGCAAGCTAACGGTGGCGGCGAGGTGGTTGGCGCGGTGGGGGCGGCTGCGGATGGTGCTGGTGACCCTGGGGGCCATGGCCCTGCTGGGCGCCCAGAAAACCCGGAGCACCAGCCAACCAGTGCCAACATTCGATATATACAATATCACTGGTAAACTGCAATTTATTAATAAGAGCCTAATATTAGCCTAGATTTTTATTAGCTGTTTCAGCAAATTTCGAAGCCATGACAGAAGCGCCACCAATTAATACACTGAAACCTTCTTCGAGAGCTACTCTATTCATTGGTGAAAACATCATGTAGATAGGTGCGGTGGTATTTAAGTTTATCGGACATAGACAGAGAAACGCAGCGCAGAACTTTGTTTTATAATATCACAAAGTAGATATATAACAGAGACACGACCTAATACTAGAAAATGGTAGTGATACCATCGTAACCTTAGGGTGCCCTAATACTGGCAATTCGACTGGCTATTTTTGTTTTCTTCGATTTCCAGGCACATGTCGGAAACCGCCATCTAGCGCCATTATTGGAAAATACTAATTACTAATTTCGTTTCGTATCTTCTTCTTAATTAAGGAGTTGAATTTAGCTTTATGTGATGTTATGCTTAAAAATATGCTTATCTTTATTTTATAGTTTACAAACGTTAATAGTAGTGATATCTTTTGATTTTTTTTTGTATTAAAGATAGATTGTATGGGATGGTAGGCCATAATAATATGTAAGAATCGTGTATGTTTTCTTAACAGACGCGGAGTACTACGCTATGCCTCAGCAGTTCGAGATGGACGAGTACTACGGCTGCCTGGTGCGCGGCGGCGTCTACTGCGTCGGCCACTTCGAGTTGCAGGCACCGCAGGGGCACGAGCTGATGCATAAGATACAGGTGAGGCAAGCTTTGAGCTGCAGGCATCGCCGGGGCACGAGCTTATGCAGAAGATACAGGTGAGAGAAGCTGAGGCAAGAACTATTCAGTTATGTCAAAAGCTATCAAGATCCTGAAACGACCAAGCGGACGCCATAGATGTATTTAGTATATTGTATTATAGCAACATGCTTAACCCAACGACCAAACAAATTAAGACTTATTTAAGTCAGTATTAGATATACAAGCTGTAGTTTAAACACATTTTGTGACCTGTTGGCCTATCAAGGCCACGAAATGACCATAATATCGACCATTACAAACAGACGCAGTAGATGTCTTTAGTATTCTATCAAACTGATTTATTTCAGATCTACTCTGAGGATTGGGTGCGGCACTCCAACCACAGCCGCGTCTTCCGCGGAATGTGTCTACCAAGCCGCTACCCACGACGCAACGCAAAGCTTGCGGATCATGAATGGTTAGTGTTCACTGTTCAGTCATACAAGCGTGAGTTTTATAATACACCTATACTCTATCCAGGGGCCTGATTTGCAAAGCGTAATTCGGTCCCCTCGGCCCAACTCCCTTCCTATACACGCAGACGGTCGCCCATGGCGGTGTTGGCGGTGAGAGCACTGCTCTGCCGCGCGTTCTTGTAGTATACCGTCGATATACATAAAAGATTATTATAGAAGCCAATGCGATATGAGATCCGCCTCACCGCCTATCGCCACCACCGGCGGTACGCGGTGCCGGGTGTAAATCATGTCTAACGAGAGTTATAAATAAACTCCCAAATCGAATGGTATCGAAAAAAAACGAATTTAATCTGAATTGTCCTAGATCAAATTATCATAAAATTTCACGGTAGTGGCAATAAGTATTTAAATTTGTATCACTATGCGATGTAGTATGCGATATACTCGTCTCGTCGTTTACATTTCGTTCTGTTTCACGACAGGTTCGCATCCTGCGTGAACTCGACCTTGACGTCGGAATACAACATGACGGCTCGCCTGACGCAGCTGGACTACTGCACGCGAGAGCCGCAGGGTAGCAGGGTGACTGCAGGAGGCGTGGTCTTTATTGGCCTTCTAGTTGTGTTAGTGATCATGGCTTCCATCAGCACCGTGATGGACTTACAATTATCGGATGACAGTAAAAAAGGTACATCTAAACTTCGCTATTCTAATATAGTGTTGTAGCCTCCGTGGTCTAGTGGTTCAGAGTTTCGCTCTCGACCCGGTCGTGGGTTCACTTCCCGCGTTGTTTTCAAGTTTGGTTAACAAAAAATGTTGTTTTCAAGTTTGGCTAGGACAATGCAGTCTGATCACCTGATTGTCTGACCAGAAAGATGATCCATGCGTCGGATGGGCATGTAAAAAGTCGGTCCTGCGCCTGTTCTCTCGCTAGTCGTGTCGGTTTACCGTCCCACTGGGTTATGAGAGTAAAAGGAGGAGAGAGAGTCTTTGAGTATTGCGCACACACTTGAGCACTATAAAATAACTCCTGCGTAGCTGGTCTGGTTTCAATGAAATCGGCTACCGACACCGAAATCGGTGAGGGAAGCTATTATTATTATTCTAATCTAGGCGTATCAACATTTTAAGCTTGGGACTAAGTTTTTTCAGATATGACGTCCACAGATGGACATAAACAATAACTCTGATGAAGATTTACTGTCACAGATTTGGGTTGGGCGCTGTCGTGGTCGGTGCGTCGCTCCTGGCATACGCTGACGCAGCCGGTCCGGTGCGCGGACACAGACCTGCGGTTCCTCGACGGCCTGCGGGTTGCAGCGATGGGTTTCATCATATTCCTGCACACGGCTGGCTTCGCTATCGTCGCTAATGTCTCAGATACTCGCTTCTACGAGCAGGTATACAATCGAATCACCCTGTCGTTGTATTGTCAGAGGCAAATGGCCCTCCACACATTTACCCCACTGGAAGTTCCTGTGTAGCCATGATTTCATAGCGGTGGCCACCCTCAAAAACCCTTGTATTACCCTATAATCTCTAAATTGTGGAAGTGTTCCAGTTACCAAAAACTGTAACAAAACAAAAATCTGATGATCAGTCATATAATTATTATTCCAGTAAGTGATGAAAAAGATAACTTTCGTCGTCAAGAAACCCCCGATAATTTCCAATTTTCTTTTTGCAGAATATTTTGACGCTGGTGAACGGAAATCTTTCGCTTGCAGTGCAAGTGTTTTTCATCGTGTCCAGTTTTCTAATGGCTCAGAAGGTTCTGCAGCAGGAAAATATACCAGCCACGAAGAACTTTGTGCATACTATGCGCAACCGGATCGTGAGGTGAAAATAAAATATTTCTTATTTATTTACTTAAAATAAATAATATAGAAAAGTTGATAAACGTACGGCGAAGCCAAAAGAAGTGGTGATTTTTGGCAGTGGATATTATGTATTTTCCACCGTGAAAGAGAGACGTGGAAACTATTAAATGATTTATAATATTTTTAGGTTTTTTCAGATCTCGAGTACGTTCTCCGGTAAAGTAAACCCGTACTTGGTTGGCCCCGGACATATTGATTTGTCATTCCTTTGGACTGTGTTGTCAGAATGCCGTATGTGCTGGGTAATAAATAAGACAAAACCGCCCGTCCCAGGCACTACAGTATTTAAAGAGTGGTCACTTCGCTCGGATAATACTAACTACTAGGCCTAGTTTATATTATTTTACGGTTTAACTATACTTTATTCTGTAATAGGATTCTACCGAGCTACTTGGTGCTGCTCCTCTACATGGTGTCTCTGCACGAGTTCTGCAGCTCCGGGCCTATGGGTCACTGGGCAGTGCTGGCCGAGGTGGAGACGTGCCGGCAGTCGTGGTGGATGCATCTGCTGTTCATCAACAACTTTAACACGGGGACCAAATGTTTAGGACAGACGTGGTGAGACTACCTATTTTTTTTTACAGAAGACGGTATGATGATGAGCTTTCCTTAATGTTACAGATATAATATAATTTAACACAAAATGTATTTGCTGGATGTTTAAAATGAAATTCAGCAAATACGTTTTAAAGTAGAAACAATTACGAACAACTTCATCACCGTACAATAAACACACCCGACGACTTGTCCTAGTGCAGCACATCTATTTCCATTAGTAGATACAATTCTACACGTGCAAAATGCATCATAACATTTTAAAGTAGATAGGACTGTCTTAGATAGTCAGAATGATAACAAAATAAACTATGCAACCAGCACTTGAATTCCTTTTTCACTTCTGCCGAACGCTCCCGAAGTGCAAGACGTTTTATAAAAGAATCCATACCATCTGGTACTTTTGCAAGGACTACAGATTAGTATATACACTGTACAGGTACCTGGCAGCAGACATGCAGCTGTACGCCGCCGGTCTGCTGCTGACGCTGCTGCTGCGCGGCCGCCGCGCGGTGCCGGTGCTGCTGGCGCTGTTGGGAGTATCAGCTCTGGTGCCCTTAGCCATCGCTTACGCATATCACCTCGTGCCTCTGTATGCACTGCATAGTGCCGAGTAAGTATATTTTAGTATTCTTTTCACATAACTAGCTGACCCCTGCGCACTTCGTTGAGCATACAAACCGTTCAAACCTTCCCTGAACTTCCACGAATATTTCAAGACTGAAAATAGCCGAGTTGGTTGAGCCGTTATCGACTTTTAGCGAGACTAACTAACAGCAATTCATTTTTATATACCTATAAGAGAAGAGAAGAGAGAATTTGAGAGATTGGCGTAGGCTGGTTCGTACCTTTTGCAGACCCTCATAAAAATCCGGTAAGGATTACACAGACAAGGATTTTCCTCTGAAGGAGTATCCCTTCCCTCCCATCCATAGATACTCTACGAATCTGTATAATACGGTCTACAGTCTCCTATAAGAATCGAGTTATTTGAACACGCCACCGGTAAATAGTTGCCATTGTATCACCTTTAATACAATCCAGTTTCCTTCCAGAAACTTCCGTGGGGAGTATGTGGGAGTGGCGACGTTCGACCTGCTGTACCAGGCGCCCTGGGGAAACGCGTTCGCCTCGCTGACGGGGCTGCTGCTGGCGCACGTGCATCGCTCACTCCAGACGTCTGGTTACGAGCTACATAAAAACCAGGTGAATCAATCAAGAGGATTCTTCGTTGGTGGCGAGGGCGACTCAGCTATGACGTATATATCCACCGCTGGACATAAGCCTCAAGGCAGCGCAGGCGTTAAAATAATTACAAATGTAGTAGGCAGTGTTAAAATAATTACAAATGCTCGCGGAAACGCTGCTGTCCATTTTCGGATATATATTTCCTTTGTCGCCTTTTATAACACTCACGAGAACGATGGTTGAGGGGGAGGTGTTATTCTTACTCTGCCCCCTCCTCTGATGGTGGATAAGTGGCCTAACTATCCACACCAATTTAAACATTGAAATAGCTTATCAGGTTAAATAGTTATATCATTATATTATAGACACAGTTCATTATGACCAGAGATAGCAGGACGTCATAATCATAATATAATTTAAAAATACTTTGCTATGGTTAATATCTAATATAACTTAAGAAAACAATAATGCTTTATACTCGTCATTGTAATCATCAGCCTGAAGACGTCCACTGCTGAACATAGGCCTCCCCCAAGGACTTCCACAACGACCGGTCGTGCGCTGTCTGCATCCAACGTCTGCCCGCGGCTCGGACCAGATCGTCGGTCCATCTTGTGGATGTGTGGTGACGCAGCGTAGGGCGCCCCCGCCCTACGCTGCGTCTTCCAATCCGCTACTCGAGAACTTTCCTTCCCCATCTGGTGTCTGTTCTCCGAGCTATGTGGCCTGCCCATTGCCACTTCAACTGACTGATTCTACGAGCTATGTTTACTATAGTTTTACTGCGAATATCCTCGTTTCGGATTCTGTCCCGCAGAAAAACTCCGAGCATAGCTCTCTCCATAGCTCGTTGAGTGACTTGGAGCTTACGCATAAGGCCAACAGTCAAGGACCACGTCTCAGTCCAATAAGTCGTATACTCGTAATGTTACTCATTCAAATGTCTGCTTATTTGCTGTGCGATAAAGGAATACCTACATCTAATACATACATCTAATTAATTGATAGATTTATTTGGTTCGTATTTAGATAAGTAAGATTTAGGGTATAAAATGAATGAATAAAAATTTGCAGTTGTACCGATGGGCTGTGAGGTTGGCAGCACCGGTCTTATTAGCCTGGGTGGTGTTTTGGCCTTGCGTCCACCCCCTGGGCCCGCTGACACGGCTCAGGTCGGCCCTGCTGGCGGGGCTGATAGGGCCAGTATACTGCCTGCTAGTTGCTGTTATAATAATGGAATTGCTGCGAGGAGGTTACTGTAAGTACAATACTTGTTAATATTGTGTACAATATTGTAACTTTTCCTCTTCGACCAACAATAAATACACTGGATATCTTGTCCCATACAAAAACAAGGCTAGAATCTGTCCGTGTGGTATATGGCAATAGAACTTCATATGTTTAATAAGGAACTGAGACAAAAGTTTTAAAACATTTCAAAGTTGCTTTGGCGATTTCAAGTCAAGCATTGTAATACGTTGGCAGAGTTCCAAACTCAATTTAATAACAGCTCACTTTTCGCCCGTTGCTGATATTCGCCGAGACGGATTCGACGGATCGAAGCTATTCCTAATATTTACAATAACTCATACAATTGGTGCAGCAACCAACCAAAAGATGTTATTCTCACTTGTGCAGGCGTTTGGATTATAATATAGGTATACTAACCCCCATCTTCTCGAACGCTATTGAAATGTATGATCAACTAACATGGCATTCAAATCAACAACACATATTTAACGCTGATTGGTGGAATATTATCAGACAGAAAGGAACGAATAGATATTTCATAATTACATCACGCTCACTGGTTAAAATTCCACAGGTAAGGTTAATTCACCAAAGACAAGATTAGTTTACATACGATTGGAATCGATTTTATCTGTGGGATTATTTTGCAAGTGCGAGCGTGATGTCATAAAATATATGTCCGTTCCTTTCTCTCTGATAATGTTCTACCAATCAGCGTTCAATATGGGATTTTGATTTGAATGCCGTGTTAGTTGATCATTCATTTGAATAGCGTACGGGAAACCGGGGGTATGTTTTGTCCGTGGTTTGATGGTATTGAACATTTCATCCGCTTGAATTCAATTTAGAAAAAAACCTTTCTCAGTGGATACCTTCGTCATAATATAAGGAATCCGTTTGTGAATTTTTCATTTTGTAGCCTTGTGGTTGGCCCATGAGTACATAAGTAGCATTTGCCTTTTAAGTTTGATATGATATTATATTATACTAGCTGACACGTGTCCACTTCGTTGAGCATGGAAACCGTGTAAACCTTCCCCTCGACTTCCACGAATATTTCAAGACCAAAAATAGCCGAATCAGTTCAGCTGATCTCGAGTTTTTATATAGTCTTTGTTACTCAGTGATAATGTAGCTTTCTAATGAAAATATAATCATTAAAATCGGTCCAGTACTTTTTGCGTTAAGTCATTACATACTGTAGTATGCACATATAAGAATTGACTCTGTGTACCGCTAGTAATAACTACCATATTACGTCAGACACGTCTATCCATCACTGCGGTTATGGTAATACTGTCCCCACTCTCAGTGTCCTGTACATGGTATATTCCAGCAGTAAAGAGGCAATCAGTTGTCAAACACTACATCCCTTCCTTATTTAAGTTTATACATATAATAATAACTTAAAGCTACAGTTTCAAGATAGAAAAGTACAAGAATCAAACCTGTCGAAATGCATATTCAGATTTATTTAACACTTTCCAAACATACCTATGGACGTAATCAACATATTACTTTCTCATTAATTAACCTTAACCATAAGGATAACTTTATTTCCTTTCGTTATACTCATATAGTATAATAGTCATTCGTAGCCTTTCCCTTTCCTTTTCTTTTTAATTGATTTGGTGAAAGAACATCTATGTATTTAATATTTACATCAATGATCAACTCATTAAAATCTTAGTTAAAAAAAAAGACCAAAAGTAAGTTTGATAATGTAATATAATATTAACTTGTTTACTAGCTTTTAAATTCCAACATAAGGAATATTATATTAAACATTTAAGGCCCATACTTCTTGTTAGTAACAAAGTCTGTTACTATCCAGTAATGTATGACAATAAAGACATAGATACAGAATATACAAATACATTTTAACGATTTAGTTACAATTCTATTATGAAAACTTCACAGAGATCAGTGACATCTCAGGACGATTCCATGATACTAACTGTTTGCTAATAGTCATACAGATGACACTAGGCTGTTCCTACATCGCGGCATCGAAACGCCGAGCCCTAGTAAAAGAGGCTCACGTATGTAACATAATATGCAGTGCTGAAAAATAGTACGCAAGCAAATTGCCATTGCCATTGAACTAATGTTTCTGACCTTTATTTATTACATTAACTATATATATATATATATAGTTAATGTAATAAAGTAATAAATAATGTAATAAATATATATACTATATATATATATATATAGTTAATGTAATAAATATACATTAAATATAAGGTAGCTTGTTTTTCTTGTTGACTTTCCGAAAATAACTTTGTAAGTTTCATTTGGAAATAAAACGTTTTTTATTTATTTATTTAACTATCTAATAAGATATTGATTCCATAAAATTCAACCATTTTAATTCCAGCCACCGAACGAACAGGTTTACTAGTATCTATAACAGTAAAACGCCATCTAGAACAATTTCCAATACTTGTTTCAATATCAGATACCAGATTGTCTCTCTTTGCTGGTGTATTAATTGTATAATAATATTTTATGATAAATTCCCATCCTACCTTTAATGACTTTCTGTTACGTCTCGGTACCTTATTATGGTTTTCATTTGGGGTGAAAGCTCATACAGCCCTTAAACGTCTCAGTTACCATCCGGTAATTTATGATTTTCATTCGAGAATGAAAGCCCATACTGTCTTTAGACAACTCTGTTACCACCCTGTAAACATATGGTTTTCATTTGAGACTGAAGGCTCATACTACCATTTGACACCTTGGTTACCACTCGGTAACGTATGGTTCTCATTTAA
The DNA here is from genome assembly GCA_905187575.2 of Celastrina argiolus. Lineage (NCBI taxonomy): Eukaryota > Metazoa > Arthropoda > Insecta > Lepidoptera > Lycaenidae > Celastrina > Celastrina argiolus. Next base: position 22,737,545 of record LR994582.1, read on the forward strand.
AGATGATGGCCCATACTGCCATTTGACACCTTGGTTACCACTCGGTAACATATGGTTCTCATTTGAGGATGATGGCCCATACTGCCATTTGACACCTTGGTTACCACTCGGTAACGTATGGTTCTCATTTGAGGATGATGGCCCATACTGCCATTTGACACCTTGGTTACCACTTGGTAACGTATGGTTCTCATTTATGGATGATGGCCCATACTGCCATTTGACACCTTGGTTACCACTCGGTAACATATGGTTCTCATTTGAGGATGATGGCCCATACTGCCATTTGACACCTTGGTTACCACTCGGTAACATATGGTTCTCATTTGAGGATGATGGCCCATACTGCCATTTTGACACCTTGGTTACCACTCGGTAACATATGGTTCTCATTTGAGGATGATGGCCCATACTGCCATTTTACACATTGGTTACCACTCGGTAACGTATGATTTTCATTTGAGACTGAAGGCTCATACTGCCTTTGGACACCTTGGTTACTACCGGGTAACGTATGATTTTCATTTGAGACTGAAGGCTCATACTGCCTTTATACATCTTGGTTACCACCAGGTAATGTATGATTTTCATTTGAGGCTGAAGGCTCATACTGCCTTTGGACACCTAGGTTACCACCAGGTAACGTATGATTTTCATTTTAGACTGAAGGCTCATACTGCCTTTGGACACCTTGGTTACCACCAGGTAACGTATGATTTTCATTTGAGACTGAAGGCTCATACTGCCTTTGTACACCTTGGTTACCACCAGGTAACGTATGATTTTCATTTGAGACTGAAGGCACATACTGTTTCTGATCATCCGTGCTTCTGGTCAATGCACGGTTCGCAGTTTAATCCGGGTTCGTACTGCCAGTATTTTATAGTAGAAGGGATGAGACGGTGAGAGATTCTAGAAGATGTGAATGTAGCTCGAGGTCCTTGGTAGATGTTGGCCATTAAGGCATGCTTAGCTCGCAGGTCGTAATCATTATCTGTACTCAAAAGTTGTGATTAGATTTGTACCTACCTACGTTATTCATGTTCTTCACAGAACAACATTTTATTACTTTATTATTTCTAATAGTAAAATATGACACGTCATTTCAATTACCATAGCGTAAAATATAAAGTTCCTATCAGTGCTACTGAGTATTTTGAATAATAATTAAAGTATAACAACAATATAAATATCAATTTTAAGAACTATGATGGCAAGTTTCCCTCTCCCAGGTTGTAGCCATACCAATGAGATACTTCCAGATTCTGACGTACATTACGGACGCCTTATTTTGCCTTCCACCCGATTCCGGTAACAGTCATTCAAACCAGTGGCCAGCTATGCAGGAGCCATCTATAAAATGGTCAAGTACAATACACAGAAGTAATCCATCATCCCTCAACATCGCATCCAGTGGAACGGACACCCGACACGGCTGGAGGGAGATAAGGCGCTGAACCAACCTGAACCAACCCTCCAGACCAACCAACCTGTCAGATGCATGGATCATCTTCTTTTTCAGACTGTCAGGTTATCAGCCCGTATTGCTCTAAACAATTTAAAACAACTTTTTTTTTCTTTTTTACGCGGAAGTCCATTGTTCTCACCCACCACCTCTAAGTTCCAGACGAATTGGCCGACCATTTTATGAGAATTAAAAAAAAATTTAAAACCATCATTGGTCACCGCTTTCCAAGCACTACATTATAAAAGATTTCTAAAGTAGTTCTCACTCGTAGAATACTATATAGATTGTACATAGCACGAGGAAAGGCCTAAACTTTTAATCCTAATAAAAGCTTAATTTTCAAACTCATTCAACGATATCAATATATAATATTCCAGTAGAGTTGAATATAATATGTATGCAATACACAAGCAATAGGCAGTTTAAAAGACCCACTTACCATAATTCCACTGTCTTACATGTACAATGTACATACCTACATTCTATAGCTAGAGCTATATATATCTATCCTTTTGTCAAATAATTATTGTTTAATTAGGTTTTTTCATACACGGTAATTTGTAGATACTGACTTATTTGACATAATATTTCAACAACATGTTATGTCTTTAGAGCATAACATTATTATAGATAGAAGGTTAATTAGAATATAAGTAATATATTGAAATATGTGTAATAATGAGTATCTGGTGGTATTTAATAGCACACAACAAAGTTTATTTCTAGACTCTTGTTTGTTTCGACTTTTGCAGATACAACCCAGTACTGAGATATATAAAACAGTATTCTCATAGACGCCAAATAAGTCTTGTAAGTCCTCAAAACCCAGTTAAAAATGCACAAGAGACTTTAGTTATGATTCAATCAAAGTAAAAGAAAAGTCTTAGTTAAATAGAATAGTTCATTTACATCTTAACTTGTGCATTTACCATGTTTTTTGTTAATTATACACCGGTAGCAATGACTCTGATATCAATGTAAATATATGAAAATTAAGATTGTACCTACATTGCTGTAGTTGTCAAAGATTTAATTCCTGCATTGTATGTAACAACTTCATATTGATATTATAATTAAATAATTCATTCTGAATCAGACGCTTTTTAGAATACTGCGTAGCATTGCAATATTGGATCTAGATAACTTTTCCTTGCATTGTTCTATAATGATATCCAATATACTAACTCGCTTCAGACAGTTTGTATCACCCAAAGCTACATAGTATTTGAAACTTCTTTTTTTTTTTAATTTGAATATGAGTTGTACTTATTCGCAGAAATGAATAACACATTTTTATAGTTTCCGGTCATGGTTAACTACTGATTTATAACCCATATCTAATGCGATTAAACTAACATATAAATCTATTTCATCTTGCAGTCACTTGTAGGATACAAAGTACAGTATTTATGAGAAGGGTTTTATAATAAAGGTTTTTGTTTATTCACTACAATCTGCTATATACCTATGTATTAACAAATTCAATAAACCAAGTAAGCCAGCCAGCCAGTCTTGTAAGGGGCTTACAATATCCTTGAGTAATTCATATATTACTTGAAATTTCAAGTGAATTCATATAATGAAACCTTAATTATTTTTTAAATTAAAGGAATCCCAATTATGCATTGTGTATAATAATAATTAACATGTTGGTCTTAGATTATGTTTTGTATTAAGAGATATAATATAAACAACAAAACCAAGGACATACTACATGTTTTTGCTTAAAAATTAATAGCTGTTGCGCCTTTTACAGTATAACTATTACAGTTGCAAGTGCACCGCACAATAAAACAATTGATGTGGACTTTATAGACACTGCCTATCTACACTATATTAATTTAAGAGTTGAAACCACCGAATATTATTTTAATCTGTTTTTAACATGTTTTTGCTTAAAAATTAATAGCTGTTGCGCCTTTTACAGTATAACTATTACAGTTGCAAGTGCACAGCACAACAAAACAATTGATGTGGACTTTATAGACACTGCCTATCTACACTATATTAATTTAAGAGTTGAAACCACCGAATATTATTTTAATCTGTTTTCAACATGTTTTTGCTTAAAAATGAATAGCTGTTGCGCCTTTTACAGTATAACTATTACAGTTGCAAGTACACAGCACAACAAAACAATTGATGTGGACTTTATAGACACTGCCTATCTACACTATATTAATTTAAGAGTTGAAACAACCGAATATTATTTTAATCTGTTTTTAACTCTCCAATATTATTCATAATATAATTAACTGTCCATTTTACTATATACGTATACTATAACTAACTGTCAGTTCTCTAATCCGGATGCCTTATCGACCCGATATTACCATATAATAAATATTTACAAAAAGATCAAGTTTAAATTTTCCATATAATAATATGAACTGAGCTTGTATTAGAGTATTGTAAAGATCCACTATACGCACATATTTTAGTGCTATGTAATTACACTTTTTATAAACACCCTTTTATTTGTTGGTCTGTTTATAACTAATATTGTAATGGAAAGTAACTAATTTATCCATCTTCCAACTATCGTAGCGTTATAGAAATTGGCAACTTTATGTAGTTCTGATCAATACAACAATATGTTACTGTCGAACTGGTGTGGTAGTCGAGAGATAGGCACTTGTGAGAACAGTGTAATATTGAAAATCCCGATGATCCCTTAGACGGGCATTATGCAGCTTCCGCCTCCTTTTTTTTTTATACAAACGTGTTTTAACTATTAATTTTTCGACATTTAGAGGAGCTAGAACTTTAGATGTCATTTATTTTACACGTCAACCATTAATTTAAATAATGAATTCGCCATTTTAGATAACCATATAATTTTACTATTGGATCCATAATATGCGTAGAATACCATTTTCATATCTTTGAAACTCTTATGAATTCCAATACAATATAATAATAATAATACCTCAGTGTGCAAGTGCCAATGAGCTCATCCTTCCTTTTCAATTTTGTTTCTTAATATGCACGCGATTTACAAAATTAAATAAATTTTACTGACCTTATCACTGACTTACACTATGTTTATCCTCGTCGCCATTTGTAGTATGCACATATAAGAATTGACTCTGTGTACCGCTAGTAATAACTACCATATTACGTCAGACACGTCTATCCATCACTGCGGTTATGGTAATACTGTCCCCACTCTCAGTGTCCTGTACATGGTATATTCCAGCAGTAAAGAGGCAATCAGTTGTCAAACACTACACATACAAAAATACAAATCTTTCCTTTTTATAATATTAGTGTAGATGTAGATTGAATATAGCTTCCGCCGCTCCGTGTGTTGCTAATTGCAAATCTTCAGTTTCTTTACGAACAGTAATTTGGGATGGCAAGTAATGATTGCAATTCTTTTAGAACATAGTACATACCTCCTAACAATGTTTTACCGTCCTAAAGACCTAATATATTATTTCAAATCGCCTCCGTGGTCTAGTGGTTCAGAGCTTCGCTCTCGACCCGGAGGTTGTGGGTTCGATTCCCGCGTTGGGACAACAAAAATGTTGTTTTCAAGTTTGGTTAGGACAATGCAGGCTGATCACCTGATTGTCTGACAAGAAAGATGATCCATGCGTCGGATGGGCATATAAAAAGTCGGACCTGCGCCTGTTCTCTCGCCAGTCGTGTCGGTTTACCGTCCCACTGGGTTATGAGAGTAAAAGGAAGAGAGAGTGCTTCTGTGTATTGCGCCGACACTTGGGCACTGTAAAATAACTCCTGCGTAGCTGGCCTGGTTTCAATGAAATCGGCTACCGACACCGAATTCGGTGAGGGGAGCTATTATTATAATATTTGGTCTTGTCTAGTGTAATGTACATAACATATTTATAAGAATAATTAGACATCTATTCAAGTATTGTACAATACTTGAATAGATGTCTAATTATTCTTATAAATATGCTCTTTACAGTACTTTGGGGCAATTGCAGTAACTAATATTGGTTAAAACTCGATTGCCTACATTAAAGGTAAAATGATAAACTAATGTCACACGCCATTGTAATGGCAGGATGTACTATAACTATACTTGATATTTTTATAATTTAAGGTACTGCATTCTGGTGATCAATAAATGAAATGAAAAGGCCGTCTTACTCACGTAGAATTTGAAACCCACGCGATGTGCTTAAGAGTTTGTTTGTTACTTACTTTGAAATCGCTATTGTTAGGAACCTGTCTGATTTAAATAAGTAATTAGTTTAGCGCAAGATAGGCTATCCATCGAGCATTAGATACTATGGGCTATAATTTAGAAGAATACCGATGAAGAATGTTCCCAATCCGAGGTTTTATTTAACTATTTCGCTCGGCCATAACTAGGTATAGTTCATAATTATTGATCTTTTCAATTCTCGACAGCCCCGCTGCGTAGATACCTGTCGTCCCGCGCATGCGGCGTGCGGGCGCGGCTGTCACTGTCAGTGCTACTTGTACACTTCCCGCTCGCCAGGGTCCAGTTGGTGATGCGGGATCGTCCAGAGAACATAGACTATTTCAAACTAGTGAGTATTAACGTAACAAATTGACAAGACAAACGGTCATGATACCAAAAAGGCTATTCAGGCATTTCTTCTTAAAAAAAAATCCTTGAAGGTTGTTAATATGTATGGTGGTATTCGTAATAAAATGAAGATTTCGGCCCTGATTCAAGATGTCACAAACGAAATTCGAAAACAAAATTATGGGATTACACTTAACTGACATACGAATTCGTGTGTATCTTAGCGAACCTTATTTTAAATACCATACATTTTTGTTTTCGAACTTCGTAAGTGATAATAGCGAAGGTTTCTGAAATTATGGTCCAGGGACGAGAAGAAATTAAAATTAAAATATTTCATTTTAACACCAACCACACAACAATTTGAAAACACCACTACACAAGCAATAATGTTAACACGATCGTGCGAAGCCCCACACCACCATGCAGTCTGCAAAACTTGGACGCTTCATACCTACCACGAAAATTTTTACCATAATAATTATTCATTATCTATTATTATTTTCGTGTTTCACTATGACCCAAACAGGCCCCGTAGTAGTGAAAAAAGGAAAAAAAGCCCAAATGGGGGATATTGCGGTCAAATGATTTGTCTTCACCCTTCTGTTTTAACCGACTTTCAAAATTTCAGACTTTCAACACATTCGGCGTTTGGGCCCTGTCCTACACCGCAGCGTTGGCCCTGGCACTGCTTGTGGAGCTGCCGGTGCAGCGCCTGCACCGCGAGCTCAGCGGGGCCGGCCGAGGCAAGAGACGTGATTAACTGCTCTCAAAAGATTTTGGCCCTGTGTAACCACCATCAGTTGATGGGGCCATGGGTGGGCGGACGAATTTGTTCTCATAAGATTAAAGCCTACATATTATTATATATTCAATTACGTATTAAATAAATAAGGATTATGTGATAAATAAGTTTAGTTATTAATGTCTATATTAGTGTCAAATTACTAAGATTTAAGAGTAAAACTTAATATTCACATAACTGAATGGTAAAAGCCCTAACGATTTTGCGATTCGTACTTTTACCATCATTCACTTGGTAAGTCTTGGTAAGATAGTTGAGTATATGACCACTATAATATCATTATTACCTACTATATTACTATGGTGCACAAAAATAATGTAGACTCATTGATTTATTTCAGAAATAAATGAATACGTTTATGTTTCCCAATCAACAACCACCTTCAACAATAACTTTTACAATCACCTTGTACTAGCTGTTTATTTATTTATTTAATAATTAAGCACTACCACATCGTGTACAATTACTACAAAAAGCTGTTAGTGGTCTTCCCTGACTAATGCCTTTACAGATGTTTTTCCTTATCCAAAGACAGCCTTTTTTTAATGAAATGAAATTTTATTTGGTAAAATATGGGTCTTAATTTGTAGGTAAATAATTGATCTATGAAAAATATACTAATGTTGTTATATTTTCCCTCAAAATTGGGCACACAACAGTACTTTCAACTCGTTTCACTTTTTCTCATAATATAGTTTTGGATTTCAAACCTGAAAAGGGCATCACAGGACCCTGATTAAAAAAACTAAATAAAAAAATAAAAAAACCCCCAACTTAGAGTATAACATTCCTATTACACCTAACAAACGACCCGATGACCTTTAATTCCTGAACCGATTTCCACCAAACATAGCTAAAACACTCTCGACTGATATACCTTTCAAACAAAAAAATCGGATCATCCGTTCGGGAGCTACGATCCCACATACATACACATTTACACAGACACGTCAAACTTATAACACCCCGTCGTTTTTGCGTTGGGGGTTAAAAAAATAGGACGCTAAATGACAAGCGAATGCTTATGTCACTTACCGAAGCTTATGTCAAATCACAAACCTTCCTTTTTTCCAACTTAGTAGGTAAGTGATAATAGCGATGGCATTTAGAATCACATTTTTGTAACTGTTACCTAGCTGCAGCTGGACAGCTAATAATTTAAGACATTAATCGATGAAGGTGATATGTCGCAAAAAAAAATATCCATAAAATTGAGTTTATGGATATTTTTTTTTGCAACAGTAATTGAAACATTTCAGGATATGTACGAGTAGTCACGTATTTAGTGCATTGATTCTTAAGATGGATATTTAGATTAACGTATTTAATACTTTTCGACGTATTCTAATATGTTTGAGTGACAGTTTGAACTCAATTTTTAAATCATAGTTGTGATACATGTCATCATCCATTCATGTCTTAAATTTCAAAAATGTAATAGAAACGAATATTAATGTAGGTAAATATTACACGAAATATCGACATTGAAATTTTGTGTGTGAAAGTTACAACTTGTAAGTATTTTTTTTTCGAGTGCCGGGCGCTGTTGGCACGACAATACTACTAATACGACAATACTATTAATACTATGAAGTCTTACGGCAACCGTGCGACATATAAAACCACCTTTCCCAGGCACTACAGTATTTCGCGCACTACAGAGAGTACCGCCGAGTTTTTAGTCAGTAGTAGTATTATTCATCATCTCTCGGGACGCAGCAGGAAGGATCCACTGTCGTATGCTCAAGAGCATTTTCTCGGCGAAAAAAAGGCATTACAGTATTAAATTAAAGGGTACTTGCTGCGGTCGGAGGTTACTGTATAAATCATTTAAAGACGAATGCAAAGAAAGGCCAGAACATATTTTTTGTTCTTAAATATCTAGCTTGGGTTTCATGTTAAAAGGTTGCTGATAAAATTTCCATTTTATTCCTGTTACATAATGCTATGCATGTATTTAAAACAACTAGATGTCAAAGATGACATTGACGTTGATGCCTAAGATAGTTTTAAGTTAGTCTCCTTGAGAGGCCCGGATAGGTTAGTGGGATCAGTGTACCTACATAGTTATTTATAAGATACTGTTTATTGTATTATCTACGTAGTAGAATAAAGTAAAATACGATTAACTAGAAGTGTATTATTGGACGTGTAATTTGAACCTAATAATCAATAACACATATGCCGAGGCACTAAACAATTCCTACTTATATTCAGAACGCCTTACAATGTTTTTCAAAGTAAAATTATTTTTGCTGCGAGAACTTGGAGATTTTATATTAGGTATTTCAATGACGTGTGGTGTAGTTATTTTTAAGATATTTAGATGAGTTGTATCACCAATCATCGTCATATTACATAATATTTTGAAGCTAACTCCGAGCAGGCTTATAACGTGTATCTTGCAAAAACATAGCAATCGCAATAATAGCGCGAACTTTGTTTTTGAACTTTATCGACGGCTAAAAGGGGATAAGCGACACAAATCAAATTAAACAGGAGAGCAGTTATATTTACGTAAAATAAGTTTAACTAAATTAGTAAATTAAGAATGAATTCAGCGTCAACGTTTGTTTGACGTAACATTTAATGAATAATTCCTATGATTGCCACCTAATAGTTTTTAGCGCTTGTATCGTAGAAGAAATTAAGCAAATGTGCATTCAAACAGTGAGCGATGAGCACTAATTTTTGACGTTCAGCAATCGATTGCGCGTCTATCGCGCGAATTTTGCTAATCGCCATTTTACGTAATCAGCCGGCCGGCTTATGACAGACAATCATCGCGAAATCAACTAATCAGTGTTTTGTGCCTTTTCACATGTACACGGCCGCGGCACGGCTGCCGTGCCGTGTAAAATAGTAATGTATGAGCAACAATGAGAACTTTCACATGGCACGGCGACCGTGCCGCGACCGCGTGTCAGCCGTCCTTATCCACTATAAGCACGGTTTTGACGCGGCGACCGTCTTTATAGTCTTGTATGGTGTTGTCTAGACGCGTTCACATGAACACGGGCGCGGTACGGCACGGCGAGCGCAAATACCATTCGACAGCTATCATATAAAATCATAGGGGAACGGACGGACGATTATTGCAGAATGTCTGTCGAAATCGATGTCGAAAATGTTCTCTAAGATCCATAAACTTTGTGTATAAATCTCCCTTTTCCTTTTTCAAAGTATTGTACGGATGTATCCAATATATTCTCTATCGTATGTAATGAAGTCGACGTTGACGACGTCGATACAATAGGAGTAAGGCTATCTTTTTTGTTCCATGATAGAAGACGTCGTTGTTCCCCAAAAATTGTCGATAATACGGCAACATCCCGCCGGCGACCGTGTGTAAACCGTATACACGTGAAAAGGCACTTAGTATCACTGTTAAGTTTAAATTTAGAATGAATAATATAGAATTTGACAAATAACGTTATTTTCGTTTCATAAGGTACTCATATGCGTGAATGTTTGTATGTTACTTTTTCATGCAAGAAACTACTGAACAGATTATGGAATATGGTATAGCTGTTTGCTTTCATCACACGACATAAACTGCGAGACTAGATTCCTGAACGTTGTACGGAACCCACTCGGCACTTGCGATTTTTATTTGCAATAGGCAAAATAACCCCTTAGATAAAGTTAAAGCTTGAAAAGTATGAGCGAATTTCTACCACGGGTTTATTATTGTTCGTATCAGCACAAAGTAGTTATATAACAGAGACACGAACCTACTACTAGAAAATGGTATCACCCTAATACTGGCAATTCGACTGGCAAAGGGCGAAGTCCTTAGATATTCCGGAAACCGCCATCTAGCGCCACTATTGGAAAATTATAATTAGTAATTTCGTTTCGTATCTTCTTCTTATTTAAGGAGTTGAATTTAACTTAATGTGATGTTAAACTTAAAAAATATGCTTATCTTTATTTTAATGTCAATATTTGTACTTAATTCGGCATACTTACATTTTATAATTTACAAACGCTAATAGTAGTGACATCTGTTGCATTTTTTTTGTATTAAAGATAGATTGTATGGGATGGTAGGCCATGGTATCAGTAATTGATTGACATTGTGGCGGAGGTTATATAGGCAGGCTGGTCGGCGCGGAAGGCAGTAGCCATGTTGTGTGCGGTGGTTTTGCTCGTGTGGGCTGCAGGGAGTCACGCCAGGAGGTTTTCTGGTGAGTTCCACAACCATAACCGACGAAATGGGAGGGACGCTGGGAGGTGACCAATTTGAAATAGGTTTAGGTTAAAGAAATTTATTATCATCAAAGACAAAAATTGCCACTACATCTATATCACTATACAAGACTAGATGACCCGTGCCCACTTCGTTGAGTATGGAAACCGTGTAAACCTTCCCGGGACTTCCACGAATATTTCAAGACCAAAAGCCGAATCAGTTCAGCTGATCTCGAGTTTTAGCGAGACTAACGAACAGCAATTGATTTTATATAGCCATGTTACTCAGTGGCAATGTAGCTTTCTAATGAAAAAAGAATTATTAAAATCGGTCCAGTACTTTTTGAGTTAAGTCATTACATACAAAAATACAAATCTTTCCTTTTTATAATATTAGTGTAGATGTAGATTGAATATAGCTTCCGCCGCTCCGTGTGTTGCTAAATGCAAATCTTCAGTTTCTTTACGAACAGTAATTTGGGATGCCAAGTAATGATTGCAATTCTTTTACAACATAGTATATGTACTAACAATGTTTTACTTTTATCGTCCTAAAGTCCTAATACAAAAATACAAATCTTTCCTCTTTATAATATTAGTGTAGATGTAAAATAAAATATGAGTGATAATACTTTAGGATGTGTATATGTCTCCCTATGTAGTGTTTACTGTGAAAGTACCTGCGCTGAAAGACTTACTTTCATGTTTCTATGACAAATGCTCCAACATCATAAATTTGCACATTCAATAATTAAAAAAAACCCTTTCAGCGCTGGTACTTTCACAGTATACCTACTCTATATACGGGATCCATACACACCCTAAAGTATTATCACTTATTATTATTAAAGTCTGTATATAAAAATTAATTGATGTGCGTTAGTCTCGCTAAAATTCGAGAACGGCTGAACCGATTTAGCTATTTTTAATCTTGAAATATTCGTGGAAGCTCAGGAAAGGTTTAGGGCGTGTTTCATGTTATATATAATATAATATAATATCTATGGACGCTTCACACCACGTCAATCTGGCCCTGTGCTAAGTATCCGAAGAACTTGTGTTACAGGTACCAGACAACGGAAATATATTTAACACTTTTATACTATACACATATCTAAGATTTTTATTTTATTATACACAAATTTAAGACACATCCATGACCCAGGAACATTGAAAACTTTTTGTTCCCTCGGCGGGATTCGAACCCGCGACCTTTCGTTCGAGTACCAACGCGCTCAACTAACTGCGCTAAAGAGGTGTTAAAGTCAACCTCAAGTTAAATATCATGTTATCCCTCTCGTATTTAATGAGATGGCATGGTATTTTAACATGGCGTTAACTTTAACATTGCTTGAGAAAATATGGAAAATGTCCGCTTTGCCGGTTTCCCGATGCAACTGAATTTCATCACAAAATGTTTGTATGCTCAACGAAGTGGGCACGCCTAGTACAATATTAATATCAAAGCATCAAATAATTAATTTGCCTTACCTGAACACCAGGTGTTAAAACAAAAAGGCTTTTAATCTGTAGGAAAGTGTAAGGAAGTGTAAACTTTAGACAGCACTCACCTTCTTCCCGCGCAGCCTCGCCCTTAACAGACCTGCAGTTGATCTTGTGATGATACTTCCTCATCCGATGCAAGGTGATTGACCGTATTAAATATTTTTAAACATGGTGATGTTATAACAGACACTATAATTTTGGGATATGATTATAGTACCTGTACCCATTCTAGAAATGTTTTATTTTTTCATTTTTTTACAAACGTTTTTTTTTTATTCTTACTTTTTTGTTATTTTTGCGACCAAAAAATAATAAATAGTATTTTTTTTTACTTTTATACAAATAAGTAACACGTAATTGATTAGTACCTACCAAACTAGTCTTGAATATTAGTAAGTTCTCATAAGAAACAGTATATTAAAAGTCTATATTTATAAAGTGTAGGTAGGTCTCGACAGCGCTCTATACAAAAGTGTATCAATTTGGTTTTTTTTTTTAATATCACAGACACATTTTTGCCAATATCTCCGGCATATTTTGTGCGTGCTATGAAGTTAGTAGTGTAAGTAGTAAGTACTAGTAGTTTTACTTATACCTATAGCAAAACAATGACATTTTTGACATTTTTAAATGATGTAAGTAGGTATTATCTCATTTTAAGTACTAGAATTTTTTATACCCTTCAAGTATTATGTTTTATAGATTGAAATAGATATTTTTCATGCATGTAAATGCAATTTTAGAATTCGATATTTACGTTTACGGTGTTACGCGAATAGTTATAGAAACATAGGTAGATAATATGAAAAGTTATTTGCCAAATATATGCAAATATTTGCATGATTATAAAATTACGAAATTCTACGAGTTTGTTAAAAACTATGTATTACTCGTAATCTACACTAGTATTCGCATACAATAATTTTGAATTACTATTACACACAACTTTAAAATTCTTTCTAACATATTATAATATGTACAATAGTATGGCTACGCATAATGCACAGAATACTAAAGTACAGAATTGTCTTTTGGGGAAATTCTGAATATGACGATGTATGTAAATATAAATAAAAATTAATGTAATATAAATAAAAACTGATAATGAGTTTTTTGGGTGCACAAAAATATGCATACGATCCTTTTGTAACCTTAAACAATCAGGAAGTTGTAAGCCTTACTGACAAAGTTGTAAGCCTTACTGACTAAAATGCATTTCGATGCATTTTTAACCGACTTCCAAAAAAAGGAGGAGGTTCTCAATTCGTCTGTATGTTTTTTTTTTTTTTTTTTTTTTTTTTTTATGTTTGTTACCTCAGAACTTTCGCCTGGGTGAACCGATTTGGATGATTTTTTTTTTATTTGAAAGGTGGTGGTTCCCGTTTGGTCCCATTGTCACCAAAATGGTGACCTGAAGATGGAATCCGTGAGGAATCGAGGGAACTCCTCAAAATTTATATGGAAACATATATTGATTTTGATTTTTTCTGAAGTAGCCCAAGCATATGTTACCAAATAGTAAGATTTTGCACCATATCCTGGACCTAAAGTAGTGAACAGAACTTCTGACTCCTTAGAGATACACGTTTGAAGATTTCAGCGTTGTTTAAAGAAATGCAAGCATACGCCACTACGTCAATTACAGTCGAACTTGGTCTCATAGTTATCAAAGTGCATGCCTGATGATGGTGTCGTGAGGAATCGAGGGAACTCCTCGAAATTTATAGGAACACTATGAGTGTTTTGTAGTTTTGTAGTAATTTTGTATTTTTTTCGAGTACCATAAGCATATCCGACTAAAAACGAACATAATTTTGAATCAATTGTTAAGGTATACCACATAGATCAGAAACAGGCATACAGGACTGCTTAGTCTTTGAAGTTATAAGTTTGGAAATTACGACATCGCTTAAAGTACTGCAAGCATATGCCACTATATCAATTACAGTACTCAACACCACCTCTGTCTTCGCCAGATAGTAGGTATCTATATATAGGTACTATCATAACAATATGACGAAATAGGTAAATATTAAAACGGTAAAAATTGTTATAAGCCAAATAAAGAAATGTAAATCGACTAAAAATAATAAAAGAGTTATATATAAATCATATTCAGTATGGCTGGTATCGACTTTGATATTATTAAAATTTGTATATCATTTTATAGTCAACTTGATATATATAATTTTTGCGCTGCTCTGGCGGTAAGTACCTGTCAGTCTACCCATAACTAAAAATCTTAAAATAAAATAATTTTAAACAAAAAAAAAACCGACTTCAAAAAGTAAACTAAAAAGCAAAAAATAAATTTACTTCGCACAAAGTAATACTTATTTTCACTTAAGTAAATAAATTTATTCTATAATTTTGAAGTCGGTGCCAAGTAAGTACTTCAACAACCTTACTACAATATCAAATTACTAAATATATGTAGGTAATCACAGAAAAAAAGAATCAGAAAAAAATATACAACTATCAATGTAACTATTACTATATATTATGTACCTACCAAAGTACTGGCTTACAAACTAATATTAAATGAAAACAAATTATGAAAGAACGCTAAACTTGGCACCGACTTCAAAATTATAGAATAAATTTATTTACTTAAGTGAAAATAAGTATTACTTTGTGCGAAGTAAATTTATTTTTTGCTTTTTAGTTTACTTTTTGAAGTCGGTTTTTTTTTGTTTAAAATTATTTTATAATTCTTGAATGTTGTGTTTTAAAAAATAATAATATGAATATAAACATAGTAACTATATGATAAATTCAGTAGTAAACGACACAAGCAAAACTAGAAATACCCACATCAAAAACTTCCAAATTTAGCAAAAGAACATGGAAAAAATATAAAATGCAGAAAATATCAAAGGTGCTGCCCTGCATGCTTTCTCCCGACACAATCGAGACGTCAATTTATTCGGGAGTACACGGCACGATCGAATCTGAATCAAATCGAATCCGTTTGGAGAGTAAGGCCACTTACACTGTACTGTTCCTATGAATTCATATGTTGTGTATAAAAAATTTAATATTTTTCATTAATAAGAATAATAATTGATGTAATAAATAAATATTTCAGTATGTAAAATGAATTTATAAAAGGAATCCGAGAATATTTCAAATTAATTCTGTAAAATATTATATACCTACCTATAATAATACATCGTATAATTAATAATATTTTTTGTAATAAAAATATTTGCTTGCCAATAAAACGCCAAAACAGCAACTAAATAATTTAAAATGTACATGTGTGAGTTGAGAGGGTGTACATTGCACTATATAACACCTTATACACTGTAATATAATACCTTCTTTAATAAAAAATCTTTATAAAATTTAAATATATTATATCTAGCAATATCCCGCGAAACTCGAAACTCGACGCGCGATTTGCTCCGACCCCGGAGCATCCTCAGGATGTAGACTCTGCGAACAATGTAACGTCTTAACGAATACCTGCATGGTGGTGGGGCTTTGCACGATCATGTTAACATTATTGCTTGTGTGGTGGTGGTGTTTTCATGTTTTTTGCTTGCGAGTGTACGCATAAGCAGTGTGGGAGGAGGGAGGTGCATCAAACTCATGCCTATGCGTACACTCACTCATCTGCTTGCAGGTTGTGGTTATAATTGTTTCGCGGGATATTGCTAGATATAATATAATATTAAAATTTTATGCTATGGATTTCCGCAAAGTAACGCCTGATTCCATTAACTATTTCAAAAATCTTTATTTAAACATAACACCAGGTACATTCATTAAGAAAAGTAGAAAAATAAAAACTGTTCAAATTGGCGGCCTTACCACTTACAAATTAAAATAACAAAAAAATGTGGTATGATAATAAAAATGTACCTATGCGAGTAACGATATTGTTTCTAAAACATAATAATAATAATTGGTACTGCGGTACTTGTCACTCCGCTAAGCAATGACAGTGTCAGCTTTAGATATCGACATCGATTATTATTAATTCAAGGATCTCTGAAATTCTTCATGCTAGCACAGACTTCAAAATTATGAAGATTGAGTAGAAAAATAGTTAAATTTAGCATAATTGAAAAGGATAACTATGTGGGAACAAGAATTATTTTATTTATTTTAGCATTTTATCAATAATGTATGTATTTTACATTATTTTACATTTTTTTGCTTCTAAACTTATATTTTTTTATGTAATCTTCATTGAGAAGGTGATGAGTTTCCAAAATATTTTCCCATATTATTAACGTACAATATGTAAAGAACATATTGTACGTTAATAATATGGGAAAAAGAGGAACCGGAACATATCCCTGAGGAATATAAGAACTGTAAGAAAGAAACGTAGATTTAACTTCTATAATAGTTTATTTTATATACCTCTTTAGCGCGACAGACTGACTGTGGTTAGTGACCTAACACCCAAAATTGCAGAATATCTCCCTGTATTACCTTCTTGAAAAGAACTCAGTGGTCATATACAGACCAATATTATAATCAAACGCTTTTGCAAAATATACACACAGCGTCCATTTGGTCACCTAAAACCTTGGAATTTTTTCTGTATAGGGCACGATAAGAGATTAAACATGAAGTTCGACAAACAACACATGAATTATTTGATTCCCTAATGTATATGTAGTAGGTATGTTGTATGTAACCAACCAACATTTTTACGTTTAAGCCTTGTGCCCCTCGATAGTTATAATTATTGAGGTATCTTTAGACTGATCAAACCATCTCTTATCAAACAATCCTAGAGCGAGATGTTTACAAGCTGCCGGAGCTGTATCAGATCGATGACTACGACCGCTGTCTCTCCCGGCCCGGAGCTCTGTACTGTGTGGGCACGTTCCGTCTGACTGCGGACCGGCAGGCGCCGTCCTACCACTACTACCGCATGATCGAGGTAATTATAGATAATACAAGTTCTCAGCTGCCGGAGCTGTATCAGATCGATGACTACGGAGCTCTGCGTAGTGTCTGTCTGCAAAATAATAATATTGTGTTACAGGAATACTCGTCTAACCCCCACCACTTCAACCGCACGCTTCTGCACCGCGGTTACTGCGTCACCAGCCGCTGCTCCGCTACCACCTCGAATTCTACTCAGCGTTTCCTAGACTGTGTGAGAGAGCATGAGAAGGATCTGGGCATAGAAATCTCTCTTCAAACCCACCACTGCAACAGAGGCAGGACCCCAGCGAAACCGGTGTACATGGAAAGAGTCTTCATCTGGACAGTTATTAACCTGTTGGCTCTCAACTTACTCGGAACTTTATACGATGTCTGCACAGAGGGGAAAATTAGTAAGTTGTATGTAACTATTCACGTTTTATTGTAATGTAACGCGGTACTCCTTGAACAAATGTTGTCTTCAGAGGTTCTTTTGGCGTGGTCTATACGATCGAACTGGCGCGCGCTGACATCAGGTCGCCAGGGCGGGGAATCTGAGCGAACGATGCTCGCACCTATACAAGGATTAAGGTAAAATTTACTATCCAATAATTATTATTATTAAAATATTTTTTAATAGTAAGCTTTAATGGGTGCCTAAATAGTAGATTAAATTCATACGAATCAAATAAACAATTTTACAATTCATAACATTAATGTTACAATACTGCCCTGTTAATTGCAGTAAGTTAGAAAACGTGGTTTCGAGAAAATTGCACTTAAAGCTTTATCTTTAAGTACCATTTTCTCGAAACCGCCTTTTCTGACTTAATGCTCTATTAAGTATCTTAAGTAGTAACTAGTAAGTATTACCAGCGCACAGGGCAAAATAAGTGTAGAGCTATTTATTAGATTGGTAATACGAGTACTTCTATTCTAGGACATTCTTGATGTTGCTGGTTATCATCGTCCATACGGTTATCACATCTCACCACATGTTTTTGGCCAATCCAGAGTATATTGAAAAGGTACACAACAAACGCATTATAAAATATTTTAATTCTAGTATGTTTCTTTTATTACTTCTGATATTTTTTAAATGCGGACACTTTTTTAGCTGGAATATCAACCTTCATACATAATCGCTAAAAACGGCGCACCGATAGTTCAGACTTTCATAGTGTTGTCGACTTTCTTCATGGCCTACAATATACTCTCCAAGAACAAGGAACTTAGTTACGCAAGTCTCCCAAAATACATACTGCGCAGGATGGCGAGGTAAGGATTGCTAATCAGCATAATCATGTATTAGACCAAATTGATGCTGAAACAACAATGGTTTAAATTCAAAATAGTCTTACCCCCGGTTTTTCGAACGCTATTCAAATAAATGATCAACTAACATGGCATTCAAATGAACAACCCATATTGAACACTGATTGATGAAAGAAAGAAAGAAAGAAAGAAAGAAAGAAAGAAAGAAAGAAAGAAAGAAAGAAAGAAAGAAAGAAAGAAAGAAAGAAAGAAAGAAAGAAAGAAAGAAAGAAAGAAAGAAAGAAAGAAAGAAAGAAAGAAAGAAAGAAAGAAAGAAAGAAAGAAAGAAAGAAAGAAAGAAAGAAAGAAAGAAAGAAAGAAAGAAAGAAATATAGTGGAATATTATCAGACAGAAAGGAACGAACAGATATTTTATAATTACATCACGCTCGCTCGCCGATTCAAATCGTATGTCAACTAATCGGTGTCTATGGTGAATTAACCTTATCTATGGAATTTTAACAAATCTTGCAACTGCGAGCGTGATGTACCTAATTATAAAATATAAGTCCGTTCCTTTCTATTTGATAATGTTGTACCATGTTAGTTGATCATTCATTTGAATAGCGTTCGGGAAACTGGGGGTTAATATCTATATTTCGTTCTTATAAATACAAACATAGCTATAAAAATGTTATCGTGCGATCTCATATGCGTACTAATAACAGGAAATGTTTCAATTTATCAGGATACTACCAGTCTACCTGCTGGTAGTGGGGTTTGCGGCGACGTGGTGGCGCCACACCGGCGACGGGCCGCAGTGGCCGCGCCTGGTGATGCAGGAGAGCGACGTCTGCCGCCGCAAGTTCCCGCTGCACGCGCTCTTCCTGCACAACCTTGTGGATAATAACGAGCATTGTATGGTGCAGACCTGGTCAGTGCTTGTTTGAAGTCTTTTCTGCAGCTAGCATATCCCACAAAAAGGTGGATCCTAATCGAATCCTATTCAAAAACTTCTGTGGACAACGATGAGCATTGCTTGGTGCAGACCTGGTTAGTGCTTGTTTGAAGTCTTTTCTGCAGCTAGCATATCCCACAAAAAGGTGGATCCTAATCGAATCCTATTCAAAATCTTCTTTCACTCTTGTGTTATGTGCTTGGCATTGAATTTTCTGACTTTATGTGTGAATAAACCTACCCAACGTGCTATATTTATATATTGTAAAATATTGTCATGTAAGTTACTTTGGTCTTTTTGAGAAATAATCTAAACCCGGCCCGAGGAGCCAATTTGCACGGTATTGACTACCAGCGGATTTAATAGAGGCTGTTATGTGAGATCTACTTTACCGTCTATCGCTACAGCTGTGCGCAGTGCCACGTGTGAATAGCCATTATAAAATTATGGTTTTGTTTATGACTTAGGTTCTAGTTAGTTATTATCTTCTACCAGAACCACTTATAATTAAGGTCCCTACAAGTCAAGGTTCTATAGGTTATGTGAGATCTACTTTACCGTCTACCGCTACAGCTGTGCGCAGTGCCACGTGTTAATAGCCATTATTAAAATTTATCTCCTGTTTCTAAAGAACTGAAATTATTTAAATATTTCTTTATTTTAGGTTCCTGGCTGCCGACTTCCAGTTGTACATAATAGCCTCTCTTATCCTCATCGCTCTTTCGAAGACCGCGCGGCGTCCGGTGCCGGTATTGATTGCCATGTGTGTTCTAGCTTGTCTTGTGAACGCATCACTGATCTACTACAACGGGTGGAAGTCGTTTCTTTCACTAATGTTGCCAGAGTAAGTTCCATATTTACCCTCATGGATGAGAACATCCTTTTTGTGAATGCTGATTATAATGTTTCCTGCTGTGTTTTGCTTTTCTGCTATCGTCTTTTATATGAAACCTATGTTAGTTGAACCCTGGTGCTATATGATCATTCCCATTAAATTACTTCAGTCAGGTTATTTCAGAATTTTTTTTTCTCCAAAATTCCAGGAACAATCGGGTGTCCTTCAACGATTCTTCTTCGTTTCGAGACTACTACCTAAGTCCATGGGGCAGCCTGCCATCCTGTCTGATGGGATTGATCCTGGCGCACATCTACAATGACCTCAGGAAAAAAAATATTGACGTAAACAAGAACAGGGTAGGTCCATTCATATGTTACGCTGGTGTAACATTTTATGAACTGAATATCACCGGGAGTTGAATGTGTGTGGTGGTGTATGAGTATTCGTCGTTATAGATCATCATCATGATCAGCCTGAAGATGTCCACTGCTGAACATAGGCCCACAATGACCGGTCGTGCGCTGTCTACATCCAACGGCTGCCCGCGGCTCGGATCAGATTGTCGGTCCATCTTGTGGACACTAATTAATAAACGTCGTTATACACTAATAATAATTATTTATTGAGGCAATAAGCTAACTTCATACCTTGCCGCACTAACAGCAGCGCCACCTACCGGTCCCATAAATTATTAATACAGTGAAACTTTTTCAAGTCCACTTAATCTAAAGATGAGAACAGCATGAAGATCGGTGCAGTAGTCTTTGAAACAGACGCGGCTGAGGACTTTTTCATAATTATACTAGCTGACCCTTGCCCACTTCGTTCGTGATGAACCGTTTAAACCTTCCCGGGACTTCCACGAATATTTCAAGACTAAATATAGCCGATTCGGTTCAGCAGTTCTTGAGTTTATATATAAGAGAAGAAGAATATAATTATAAAGATTAGAGGAGTGCAAAAGCAGCGTTACTATAAAGATTTTAAATCTTTTGTTGAAACATGCAAAGCAAAACTAAAATTTTGTTGAATTACATACAGGTATTCGCGTGGTTGTACCACGTGGCGCTGCCGCTGGCGGTGGCGTGGGCGTGGGCCGACGGGGTCTACTCCGGCCGGTCGTCGGTGCTCACCACCAACGTGTACCTGGAGCGGCCGGTCTTCGCGTTCCTGTCCTGTGTCTTCATCTTGGGGATCATATCTAATGCTGAGAGTAAGTGTGCCGGAGCAACTCTATCGAAGCTAAAGTAAATTTAATAAAAAAATATATCCTCACAGTGCTATCTATGCGAGCGGTTTGA
The DNA here is from genome assembly GCA_905187575.2 of Celastrina argiolus. Classification (NCBI taxonomy): domain Eukaryota; kingdom Metazoa; phylum Arthropoda; class Insecta; order Lepidoptera; family Lycaenidae; genus Celastrina; species Celastrina argiolus. Next base: position 22,759,287 of record LR994582.1, read on the forward strand.
CGCCATATTTATTTTGGTGGCTACTAGCTATTAGGTGGCTACTGCCAGCACTAGCGCGATAGAGACAACTAATAATAATAATAATAATAATAATAAGACATTTATTCAAAAGGTTTGGACATTACACTTAATTTCATACAAAATAGAAATAGTAAGGTAAATACATAATATCATATATACAACACAATACTAATACTACAAAAATAACTTACTACATTAAACAAAAAAGAAAAAAAAAAACAAAATAAAAGAGTAAAACATAACAAAAAAAATATGTAAGTAGGCACCAATTACACAATTGCATAGGAGTTGCCGGTAAGTGGTGTAATGCTCAGACCCATGAAATGGATTCCACTCAGGTATACGACTGCGGAAACCACAGTCCCTGATATTCTGTGGATCCATACTGTCAGGCGTGAGACAGACTACTCAGGACACAAGCTTCAAGCGCCAAGCGCTGTTTAATCGGAAAATACAGTGAATGATATATACATATTATATATATACTTACACATACATATATAAAGTTATAAATATATAAAGTATAATATATATAAAGTTATAAATAAGATATTATTATAATAGATTACATAATTATTTCTTAATATATTAAATATTATGTTGTGTACGTGGTATTGATCGTGACCTTGCCAATCTTGTAAAGTCCACATTACAGCCTGCAGTCTGCAGGGGGCGGGGTGCGGGGCAATGGGGCGACGACAGACGCTCGCGACGCGCGACCGGCGCGGCGCCGGATTCCGCGCGTGATCATCGCGCTGCGCGTAGTACTGTAGCACGAACTAAAATAATCTATTAAAAGCACAAGAAATCGACATTTGCGATTCGATTCGATATTCGACATTCGATTTAGATATTTTTTTCCTGTCCTTATGTTTTGATTTTATTGTACTCGTATAATGCACTCAAATTAGTTTCCTGGGTGTTTAAACACAGCGAAAATTCTGGTATTGTTTTGAGATTTTTGAACGTCCATATCTCCTTAAATAATTAATTTATTAAAAAAAGGAAAATACGTCCCTACGTACAAACAATATACATAGATATTCAGTAAAAAAATTGTTTCTCTAGCAGCATTATCCAGGGAGGAAACTGTATGGAAAAATAGGCGTTGGGTTTCCTTTTAACACCACTGATGGAACAGGTTAACATTCGGTAGGTGGTGACGGTTTTAGCAATTGTGTGAGCATATTAATTAACATAGTTCATATTAGGAATCAAGTCACAGGCGAGTCAAAGTCAAAGTTATTTATTTTCATATTTTGCACATTACAAAATTTGGACATATTAATAATAAAATAGAAAATATTAACATCATATCTACAATGTTAGTGAGTGATAATACTTTAGGGTGTGTAACGATTCCATATATAGAGTTTACTGTGAAAGTACCTGCGCTGAAAGAGTAACTTTTTTTAAGTTATTGTATGGGAAAATTTATAATATTGGGGCATTTCTCATAGAAACATTAAAATCAAAAGTAAATCTTTCAGCGCTGGTACTTTCATAATATACTCTACAAGTACTCTCACCTTAAGTATTATCTCTCATTTATTTTTCATATTAATAATTATAAAATAGCAATATCTATTTAAAAGTAACACAAAATTAAGGCATTTTTATTCTGATATTTCATCCGGAGTCCGGCGTAAAGGGTCGAAAAATAAATAATTATAGTTGACTATTCAATCTTTAACCGGACGCCATCTTGTGTGTTCCAGGTGTGGTGTCGCGGGTTCTGTCCTGGCGCGGCTGGCACCTCCTGGCCAGCCTGAACCTGGCGGTGTTGGTGCTGCACTGGTGCGTCAACAAGACCCTGGTGGCGCACCGCCGCGGCCTCTTGGAGTTCAGCATACGGAACTCCGTAAGATGCTCTTCTTCTTAATTTCTTATTTGGTTTTGTAACGTCCGTGCTTAAGCTGGAGGTTGCGGGTTCAAATCCCACCGAAGCATCAAAAACGATTTGTACTCCTGGGTCATGGATGTATTCAATTGTACATTCAATATCATATGCCTCATTATGCCTTCACTCTAACATAGTAATAAGAATATAGTAAAATCTATTGACGCTTCACACCACGACAATCTGATCCCGTGCTAAGTTTCCGAAGAACTTGTGTTACAGGTACCAGACAACGGAAATATATATTTTAATACTTTTATACTATACACATGTTTAAGATTTTTATTATATTAAACACAAATTTAGTACACATTCATGACCCAGGAACATTGTGAAGTTTTTGTTCCCTCGGCGGGATTTTACCCCGCGACCTCTCGCTCGAGCACCAACACGCTCAACCACTGCGGTACGGAGGTCGTCTAGACCTATTGTTGATAATAAAAATCTGATTAGCTCGTATTCGGTGATCTTTATTAGAGTATTTTTTTTAATCTGCGAGCTAAATTCATCAGGGGCCTAACTCTCCAAACTGATTTGATTTTGATTCAGATTCGATCCGGCCGCCTACTCCCCAATCAATTGACGTTTGTTTATTTCGATTTTCCGTCGATTGACATGGTCAGGAGTACAAAAAGCAACGATCTAACGTTTTTCTTTATCCAGGGGGCTTACTTCCGACACAATCGACAACCGAATCCGTTCGATATCAGTGGTTTTTCGTACTTTATTTATTGAATTACTTTGAAACTAATCAAAACTTTTGAAATTAGATCGTAACTTTTTGCACTCCCGACCATATCAATCGACTGATAATCAAAATAAACAAATGCTAATTTATTAGGAAGTACGCGGCATGATCGTATCTGAATCAAAATCAAATCAGTTTGGAGAGTAAGGCCCATGTATCAAAGTAATATACCAAAGAAAACAAAAGCCGTTGATATCGAACTGATTTTCGATTGTGTCATCATGCAGGCTTACTCCCAAGCCTGCAGGTTACTTAAGAGGAAACACCACGAAATTTTTTCCATACAAAAATAGGGGTCTAGGGGATTTCTATTTCCTCCCTGGATAACAACTCTAGAGTAACATGTTTTTTCCTGAATATTTATGGATATTCTTTGTACGTCCCTATTTTTTCCTTTTTTTAATAAATTAATTATTTAAAGAGATATGGACGTTTAAAAACCTAAAAAAAATGGCCAGACTCTCCGCTATGTTTAAATATCTAGGAAACAGATTTGACTACAATAAACAACAAAAGCAAAAAATAGGAACCTAGCTCAATTCTTTTTTTAGCTAATGCAGAAAAAAATATTTAAATCGGTTAAGTTTTGCAGGAGGAAACAGAAATCCCCTAACTGTCGATTTCTAGTACTTTTAATAGGTAATTTCAGTCCAAGTTGCAGTTGTCTCTATCGCGCTAGTGCTGGCTAGCTAAGGCACTGCGAGACAGCAATAGATTTTATAAATACCTATTTTGTATTTCTCTCAACCGTGGTGTTTCCTCTTAATAAAAGTAATTCTTCTTCAGGCGATGGAGGTGTGTGCGACGGTCTTCTTCTCCTACTGCCTCGCTCTCCCGCTCACTCTGCTCGTGGAGATGCCGACGATAAAGACCTACACTCTTCTCGTATAGATGTTGTGATACAGAAGGAGTGTACAGGAATAGTGCCTCGTGTTGTAAATATTTAATTTTAATTTAGCCGTTTAGAATTAAATAACTTATACAATATTGTCTGTCTTTAACTTACTTCCAAGAAAGGATGTGGATCTCAATTCCGCCGACTGACCGATTACGCTGAGATTAATGATCTGATTTTCGTGATAATTTTTTTAATCGTAACAAAATAAATGCCATTTGGTTTGCCCCTAGCTTTTAGGATACCAAACGGCAGTTGGCATACTACATAGTTTGGCCTTGTAGTTTTTATTTTTATTTTACATTTTCGTTTTATGATAACTGCATCATCCATATACAGGGTGTAAAAAGAGCAGTCACTATAACTTTGGGATAGGCTAATAGGACCTTGACTGATTCTAGAAATTAATTTTTTTCATTATTTATGTTTTGAAAAAAAAAATTTTTTTTCGCAATTTATTATTTTAGTCGCAAGGCTCAACTGTTTGGAACAACGTCCTGCATTAAAATCTTAAATTTAATAATTTTTGCCCTAGTACGTAATGAACGTCTTACGCGTGCTATTGACCTCTCAGCGTAATCAGCTGATCGCTGTGTTGTGCACGTTGTACATTGCCATTGAAAATTTTTTAAATTTTTAAAACAGCGGATTAAAAGCAAATGACTAGCACCAATGGATATATCTCTTGCCTGGTTATTACCCTACGAAGTTAAAGTGATTACTCTTTTTACATCCTGTAAACAAATGGATGATGTAGTTACAGTACGGGTAATTAAGGAATTTCGAGGTTTTTTATTATTTTTCACCCTCGACGCAAAAAGGAGGTGGTGTTATAATTAATATGTGTGCGTGTCTGTCAGTCTGTCTGTATTATCTAGCTACCAAACGAATAAATTGATTTATTCGTTTATGTACTGTAATAATGTACTGTAATTGTGTTTACTTTAAATAGTACAGTAAAAAAAAAAAACTACGTTTAAAAATACTTTTTAGATGTTAAAGTCGGTAGTAACTACATAAAAAATATATTGTTTTATACTGTTTAGTTGTTGAAGTCGGATTTTTAAACGTTTTTTTTTTTTTTGGGGGTTAATTCAAATACATACTGTGTAATAAAACAAATACATACTGTGTGAGCTACACTTTGTTGTCTCCTTGTCTGATACGTTTGAAGTCACCTTGACAAGTGGGAAATATATTTACGACAAAGGTGGTATGAATGTAAATTATTAATGTAGGGAGGGGGGCCTTATCTATTTATATATGGAACTGATTATTGTATGAGTATTAAGTGTGACGGACGTAAATAAAAGCCAATGCTCCATATTTATACTTTTATAATATTTAATCGGGCAGAGTCTCTGCTTATGACAGTATCAATCTATTCTTAAGTCTGCCGACAACGGAACGTTACGCCCTTATATATTGTTGACAATCATTAGGGCAAGAAAGTATGACCATTATATTATATCCGGCATGATTATAATTATACCGGATATAATAGAATATAATTATTAGGTAAACAAATATTAATCCTTTATCAATAGGCACATAATTATATTGTTTAATTATTCGTACTTTAGCTAAGATAATAAATTGTGTGACAATTTATTATTATGGAAGTGACGTCATGGGTCGCCATATTTAAATATTAAATCATTTAAAATAACTACAATAATATTATGATAACAATCAGTTGATTGATAAATTATTAATAAACAGTTCAATGAAATTAATACTAATATAATATAAACACGCATAATTGTAATATCACGGATCTAGATGTGGGCATCACTGCCGAGACTGAAGATGTTTGGAACATAAGCCTGTACTTTTTATACATATAAACATACCTAACCTTACATACACCTCATCAACGGATAGAGGATGTTTGCACCTCTGAAAAATAAAATCGCAGCGCACCAACCATGGCATCTCCCTAATACTTGTATGAGTATTAAGCCTGTAGTTTTTATACAAATAAACATAGCTAACCCTATATATGTCGCAGTCATCTAATTAAAATCGCTATTTCATTGAGTGACTAGCGTTTTTATCGACTGACGACATTAAATTGAAAGACTAGGCCGACCATTGATTGAGCAATCGTCACTCAACGTTCAATTAGTTAGCGGATTGTAACATAGCCCTTTTAACACAGCGGACGTAAAATCAGTCAGGTGATTGAAATTTTTCTCGCTGCGGTGCTAGTAGTCACCAAAACAAATATGGCGTCAAACAGCTCGCACCGATAGCACTGTTGATATTTTTTTCATTAAATCTACACTAAATGGAAGTATTTTATATTATTTATATGTGAATTACTTATACCTACTAGGATTTGCAATGTTACATGGATAAAATATCGGTAGTATGAGCGCATATTAGAAAAAAATATCACCTAACTAGGTGCTCCATATGTAGGTAATTCAACGACAACGCTAAATGAATAAATGACGTTCAGTCAAGACGTTTTGTCCTTTCATTTAATGTCGTCATTCGATAAAAACTCTAGTCACTCAATGAAATAGCGATTTCAATTAGATGACTGCGACATATACACCTCACCAACGGATGGTGGACGTTTGCACTGAAACTTCAGCGCAACAGCCGCACCGCGCCGGTAGTCGGTGGTCATGCAGCGCTCGGTGCAGTGCTGGCTCCTGGTGGCGCTCGTCGGGGTGCGGGCAACCAACACCCCAGGTTAGTTGTCAATAAACTAGGGGTTGCTTTACGGAAATATTTAGGCTGTAATATTAATCTATACTTAATATTATAAAGCGGAAGAGTTTGTTTGTTTGTTTAAACGCGCTAATCTCAGGAAATACTGGTCCGATTTGAACAATTATTTTTATTGCATAGTCCATTTATAGAGGATGGCTTTAGGCTATATAACATTACGCTGCGACCAATAAGCGTCAGTGAGAAATGTTGCATAAACAAGGAGACTTTCGTTGCGTGCACTGCATAAATGGTTTAAGTCGCTCAAGAACCACGCGAACGAAGTCGCGGGAACAGCTAGCTAGCAACCCGCTTTGGGGAAATATTCAGGCTGTAATATTAATGAGTCATAATACTTTAGGGTGTGGATGGGTCCCGTATAGAGTTTACAGTGAAATTATTGGCACTGAAAGAGTTTTTATTTTTTTGTAATTATTCTATGGGAAAATTTATGATGTTGGGGAATTTCTCATAGAAAGTCAAAGTAAGTGTTTCAGCGCTGGTATTTTAACAGTCATAATAGCTCCCCTCACCGATTTCGGTGTCGGAAGCCGATTTCATTGAAACCGGCCAGCTACGTAGGAGTTATTTTATAGTGCCTTAATGTGTGCGTAATACACAAAGACTCTCTTCCTTTTACTCTCATAACCAATTGGGCCGGTAAACCGACACGACTGGCGAAAGTACAGGCTCTACATAGGAGGCACATAGATACCCTAAATTATTATCACTAATTTATTTTACACATTGTATAACATATGATTTAATATAATTAACGCCTCCGTGGTTTAGTGGTTCAGAGCTTCGCTGTCGACCCCGAGGTCGTAGGTTCGATTCCCTCGTTGGAACAACAAAATTGTTGTTTTCAAGTTTGGTTAGGACATTGCAGGCTGATCACCTGATTGTCTGACGAGAAAGATGATCCATGCGTCGGATGGGCTTATATTAAGCCGGATCAGCACTTGCCTGCTCGTCAATTACCATTCGGGCTGCGAGAGTAAAGGAAGAGAGAGTGTGCTCTTATATATTGCGCACAAACTTGGGCACTATAAAGAACTCCTACGTGGCTGGTTTGGTTTCAATGAAACCGGTCACTATCATCGATGTAGGAACTACGTTATACGAAATTGGTCAAGGGCGAGTCGAACACGCATTGTGGCTGTTGTTCCGCTGTTTCGTGTTGTGTTGCTCTACTTCTACACAAGAACAACAAACATTTACATCACCACATCACGCAATTCATAATGTTTATCTTGTGTAAAAATAACAGTCAATATAACTTTGAGATATGATTATACTACCGCTCCTCACTTTGGAATGAAAAAAATGAAAAATTTGGGTTTTTACTGTTTACCATTTATAATATTTTTGTCGCAAGAATGACAATAAGCAAAAACATATTTTTTTACAAAAATAAAAAAAAAAACATTTCTAGAACGACAAAAGGTAGTATGTATATCTCAAACTTATAGTGACTGTTCTTTTTACACCCGTTATAAGTAAAAAAAAGTTGAGTCACAGATCTTGCACAGTTTATACCACTGAACAGTTTAGGTATAAAACCCTTACTTAATGTTAAATAATAATGTTTGTCATAGAATAAAAAACACAGCCTCAAGATTATAAAACGGGTGAATTCGTTTTATAAAAAAACATTTTACATTTTATAAAATTTTGTCACAATAATAACAAAAAATTAAAATAAAACCTTACGAGTAAAAATTATCATATCCCAAAATTAAAAAAACTTTACAAAAGGGTAAAAATTAAAGGTCCTTTGTAAAACGCAACCGTTACATAAGTAACACAACTCAAGCTACTGAACGAATAGAAATTTGGCATACATATAAGTTTTATGTCATAGTCAACTGACACGAAAGGAGTATCCAAAGTTCAAAATAATATTATTAAATATTATTAAAATAAAATAGACTACAAAAAAAAGAGTTAAACGCGTGTGAATCTCGTCAAAAGCTACACAAAAATAATTTCTTTTAATCGTCTTATATAATGTATTCTACTAGATGGCAAACCCACGTAAATCTTAATCATCAAAGAATAGTTTACAAAACTACTGGACTGATTTTGATAAAATTTACCACAGTTAGATATCACGGGGAAGGACTCTCTTTTTTTTTTGTGGCAAAATGTACGGCTGCCATTTGTAAGCTTGGAAACATGTTTTCTAAATTTTGGAATCTATTGGGTGTAAAATAAATGAGTGATATAGATAATACATCAGGGCGCTGATAGTTTCACAGTAAACTCTACAGGAGGTACATACACACCCTAAAGTATTATCACTAATTTATTTTAAACCTTGTATACATAGTTCACAAGACGAACGTTGATGCAAACAGTGCATAGTAGATTGATAGGAAATTATTTATTTGATGAAAGAAAACGCATACCTACCATCACACAGTCACTTAAACATTTTAGGATATGTAGTAATGTATTAAGTGCAACATTGATTCTAGAGACGGATCTTTAGATTGACGAACTTAATACTTTACGACGTATTCTAAAATGTTTACGTGACATTTGGAACTCAATTTTTTTCGAAATTATGATTTTGCTTCATATCACCTTCATCGATTCAAGTCTTCAATTATTATTATACAAATTAAGCTGTAATGTTTTTTCTGGTTGTCATATTGTCATTTGTAAACGTAAACCTATACTTGCCCTGTGTTCCAGGAGACGCTCTGAACGTTCAGATCATTCATAACGCTGACATTGACAGCTGACAGTGCCTGTGAAAACAGTTCAAAACGATCCTAAACAGTGCTAAAGAAAATAGTAAACGAAAATAACGTTTTTTTCGGTCAGATTTGCGTTTCTTTAGCACTGTTTAGGATCGTTTTGAACTGTTTTCACAGGCACTGTCAGCTGTCAGTGTCAGCGTTATGAATGATCTGAACGTTCAGAGCGTCTCCTGGAACAGGCCCTGTATGTTGCGGAAGCCTAAAGTATGTACATGTACTTGATGTAGCGAAGATTGTAAGTACTTAACTCTTTTTGTCCTAGCATAATTATTTTAAAGATTAGCAACATTTAACCTTACTTTTTTAGTAATAAAATACAAACAAACAAATGTAAGGTAAACTCTGGTAAGAAGTAGTGAGCCAAGCGTAAACTTATAGTAAAAAGTCTCATAAAAATATTTTATGGTTGTAGGTAGTTTAAACTACTAACCAATATTCTTATTGCTAACAAAATTTGTATCGTAATGTCTGTTTTATATTTTTGAGCACAAAAAGTTAAACTTCAAAGCACATTTTGTAAATCGCATAAACTATATAAAACAATATATTATTTTTATATAAAAACTTGATAATATTACTTTACATATTCTAATAACCAAGTAGTGTAATTGCAAAAACTGTAAGTATAATGTTACAAAAACCCTTCACTTCGTTTTTTATTTAGTTAAGGTTATGATTTTTATGAATGTTATATTTTTATTATGAAACACAAAAACTAATGTTGGAAAAACATCCGTTTCTTTGAATGGACCGCATCACCATTCACCACCATTGGTTGGTTCGTTATTCGGTTCCTGAACCCTGAAAACCGGCGTCACGTGCACATATCGTGTATATGTCGCAGTCATCTGGTTAAATCTGCTATTTAGTTGAATTACTAGCGCGCGATAAAAAATATCAACATACTATCTGTGCGAGCTGTTTGCCGCCATATTTGTTTTGGTAATTTCAATCACCTGACTGATTACAATTCGCTGACTAGTTGGACTTTGAGTGACGCTTGTGCAATCAAAGTTCGGCCTAGTCATTCAATTAAATGTCGCCATTCAATAAATGCGCTAGACATATTTTAATCAAATAGTTTATGGGAACATACACGCAGCGCTCTCACCGTGAAGCGGCCGACTGAAAAACCTGCGCGCGTCCCGGTAATATTTATACACTCGGCGTGCGAGTGTGATATAAACATATCAGTATCTTACTTCTTTTAAAAGGTTTATCTCTATTGGTTTTAGTTTTATGAAAATGATAACCTTAAATCTAATTGGCTAAACGCAATAAAAACTTTTGTATATATAGGCTAAGATCTTAGAAATAAATATTAATTCGTTCACCCAACGCTTGTTTAAATTATCTCTGACGGAGAGGACCGCAATAAGTTGATTCAACTACACTATAGTACTATAGTACTTACATTACATTAAATGAACATAAATACATACACGGCCAAAATCGTTACCCCTTTTTAAGAAGTAGGTCGGGTATAAAACTGTGGGGTACTTGGTAAATGGTAAATGAGCCAGCTTAGAGAACTTACAGAAAGAGGGACTACGTGAGTTGAATTTTAAACGAAACTCGAGTATCGCCGGCGCCATTATAAATACTTTTGTGCTCTGAGTTTTTAATGTAATCCATTATTAAATTTTACTTTTTTTTAAAAGGACCACGTAAGTCTAGCCCCCTGCTAAGTATGCGAAAGCACTTGTGTTTTAAGAATGTGGTCATCTGAGCGCTGAACCCTTATTTGGCCACACGAAGTCACACATTGACGTTATAAACGATTTTTTTTAAAAACTTTCGTATGTTTCAAATTACTTATAATATGTTCTTGTTATTTCTTTAATTTATAAATATTTTTTGTCTTTATCGTCGTGGATCAGGAAACTTAAAACTATTATATTATAGGGTTTAACAGCCTATGTATGTATGGATGTATGTATGTACGTAATGTATGTTCCTATGAAGCACTATGACCAAACGCCAGAGCTGATTGTTATGATTCGCATGTTAATCGTTTCCACTTTTTACACTTATTTTATTTTAACTTAAAATATACACGAACGTTGGTCAGCCAGGGAGGTGGTAGTGTAATGCTCAAAGCTGAATCTATAGTACGTTCGAGAAAAATTTTACGTAAACGTAAACAAACCAAAAACACCGAAATTTTCACATATTTACTTATTGTGCACACTTATCAACACTTTCACCGGAATGTTTAAGGATTACACTTAATTATCCCATACATTTTATAACAATTAAACAATAATTAATCTATACTAATACTATAAAGCGGAAGAGTTTGTTTGTTTGTTTAAGCGCTTTAATCTCAGGAACAACTGTCCGATTTAAAAAAAATATTTTTTTGTTGGATAGTCCATTTATAGAGAAAGGCTTTGAGCTATATAACATTACGCTGCGACCAATAGGAGCGAAGTGTCAGTGAGAAATGTTGCGAAAACGGGGAGATTTTCGTTGCGTGCGCTGCATAAATGGTTTACGTCACTCAATAACCACGCGGACGAAGTCGCGGGCACAGCTAGTATGTTTATACATCAAATCTTTCACATAAAAAATAAGCCATTTTGACACTGCCGATTGTAGATTATAAGCATAAAGTCTATGGATTCATAGCAAACAATAATAATGATCACATTAATATTGGCCAATTGGCATCACTGAGTAGTCTTTGGTTGTGTCATAGACGGGTTTGTTTACGTTTGGGTTAAATTTATCTCGGACGTACTATACCCGGTCCCGGTGTGGGAGCGCCCCTACCAACAGTTGTTATGTTGAGATAAAACCGTTTTCAGTTCTAACCCCCGAGTTAAAATAAGGAGCTGAAGCTAGATCGTATCTTTAGTCCCGATCTCACCAACGCATGTTAGTGTGTTAAGAGGAAACACCACGAAATTTTTTCCATACAAAAATAGGGGTCTAGGGGATTTCTATTTCCTCCCTGGATAACAACTCTAGAGTAACATTTTTTTTCCTGAATATTTATGGATATTCTTTGTACGTCCCTATTTTTTCCTTTTTTTAATAAATTAATTATTTAAAGAGATATGGACGTTTAAAAACCTAAAAAAAATGGCCAGACTCTCCGCTATGTTTAAATATCTAGGAAACAGATTTGACTACAATAAACAACAAAAGCAAAAAATAGGAACCTAGCTCAATTCTTTTTTTAGCTAATGCAGAAAAAAATATTTAAATCGGTTAAGTTTTGGAGGAGGAAACAGAAATCCCCTAACCGTCGATTTCTAGTACTTTTAATAGGTAATTTCAGTCCAAGTTGCAGTTGTCCCTATCGCGCTAGTGCTGGCTAGCTAAGGCACTGGGAGACAGCAATAGATTTTATAAATACCTATTTTGTATTTCTCTCAACCGTGGTATTTCCTCTTAACACTAAAACTGGCTTGTTAAAATACCATACCTTCTCATTCGTTGATTGGAATTACGAGAGGAACAACATGATATTTAACGAAGGATTATACAATCTTAAGATTTAACTAAAAAATATTCGGTTAATAATAAATATTTTGGACTCGCCAAATCGACATACTCTATCCTTGATATCTCTGTTAGCTACCACAAACAAGAGTTCCGTCCAAGAAATTTTTGGGCGACTCATCAAAATGAAGCTACTCACGAAAAATTAGCTTGATACTAATCAAGTGAAAACCATGAATGGGGGAACCCTGACTATTAACTTTAACATTGCTTGGTGAAACACGCCCTTAGTCTGTATATATGTTGAAGACGTTATTGATTTGAAATTAATAATGTCACAAATATACATATACCTTAGCTTCAAAACAGTGGAAAATTTTTACCCACGTAGGCATACTACATTTTTATAAATATTAAATTATCTATTCTTTAATTACAAAACTTAATAAATATATTTGTTTCTATAGTCATTTGTTTTGCTTGTGGAGTTTTGACACTTTTTGTGTTGTTGTCGCATTAACAAGTCCAATAACGATTAATTATTCGAGAACAACAGATGCGTAGAACATTAGCAGATGTTATGATAAATTAAAACGTTTTTTTATTTCCAAAAAAGTTAGAAACTAAAACTTTAAGAATTGAAAAAATATATATAAAAATCTTTATTTCAGCAAAACCAGAAAAACAGTGTTTATAAAATGTACATATTGATAATACAGCATTATTGTTATAATGTTTATCTTTTGCTGTGTAACTTACCTAGAATTGTCCTACATGATAATCTACCATCAGTTCGGGGACTAACCCGGCGAGAGGAACAGGCGTAAGAAACTCGCGCGGAGCCACCGTTTGGCAAAGCATACGAATATTGTTCTTTAAAAAACATAAATTACAAGTAACATGTATTATAGAAGTAGCCCTGAAAGCTACCATATTCCCAGGGTGTGCTATCATTAACAAAATAAACTTTTTTTTTAAAAGATAAATTTTCCAACTTTTTGGTAAAAGGCCCCATGCGAGTTTCTTACGCCGGTTCTTCTTGCTGGGCTAGTTCCCGAACCGGTGGTAGGCATCATATAGAAGCGACGTTCAGAAAACATTTTTTGTAAATTAACTCTAAAAAAAATTTTTGTTTTTGACTTTAAATCATTAATCTTACAATAATTTTTAGCACATAAAGGTTATTTAACCACTTTTTTTACATTTTACTTCTGATGTCTTAGCCGTGTCTTCTAGTTACATGTGTAAGTAATATTTATTTTTATCATTTAGTTCGTGGTTTAGAGAACCCGGGACCCTCTGTATCCAGTATATTCTCCGTAATTTGCAACATAATGTTACTTGCTAAGATAACGGTGGCATAAGTGACTTTTTTAAGTCCTACGCACTTGTATCACCTTATGTAAGACGAATACTAGACGAATTTTAATAAAGAGATAATATTTATGTTGCCGCTGTAAGAAATTTAAAACAATATAATAGTCATACATTGACGACTCGGCCAGCCAGTTTTTTCATGACATTGAGTTGAACTATTATGTTAGGTATACAACTTGCGCGTCTCCGGCAAGACAGAGCGCAGGCGCACACGATCCCGCAAAGTTGAGAATTGGCGAGATGTAGTGAATAGCACCATTACCTTTTCAGGTGGGCGCAGGGGAGTCAGAGTAAGATACAAAAGCATTTTCTTGTACCGAGAAACTTTGTTGAAGTATAAGTTCTGTTGGCTTGCACACTTATCAATTTACCACTTAATATTTTACTTCAGTACCTACTGATATTCTGGTATTTTTTCAGAGCAACATGTTCATGAATATACAAGTTCTCAGCTGCCGGAGCTGTATCAGATCGATGACTACGACCGCTGTCTCTCCCGGCCCGGAGCTCTGTACTGTGTGGGCACGTTCCGTCTGACTGCGGACCGGCAGGCGCCGTCCTACCACTACTACCGCATGATCGAGGTAATTATAGATAATACAAGTTCTCAGCTGCCGGAGCTGTATCAGATCGATGACTACGACCGTTGTCTCGCCCGGCCCGGAGCTCTGTACTGTGTGGGCACGTTCAGTCTGACTGCGGACCGGCAGGCGCCGTCCTACCACTACTACCGCATGATCGAGGTAATTATAGATAATACAAGTTCTCAGCTGCCGGAGCTGTATCAGATCGATGACTACGACCGCTGTCTCTCCCGGCCCGGAGCTCTGTACTGTGTGGGCACGTTCCGTCTGACTGCGGACCGGCAGGCGCCGTCCTACCACTACTACCGCATGATCGAGGTAATTATAGATAATGCAAGTTCTAAGCTGCCGGAGCTGTATCAGATCGATGACTACGACCGTTGTCTCGCCCGGCCCGGAGCTCTGTACTGTGTGGGCACGTTCAGTCTGACTGCGGACCGGCAGGCGCCGTCCTACCACTACTACCGCATGATCGAGGTAATTATAGATAATACAAGTTCTCAGCTGCCGGAGCTGTATCAGATCGATGACTACGACCGCTGTCTCTCCCGGCCCGGAGCTCTGTACTGTGTGGGCACGTTCCGTCTGACTGCGGACCGGCAGGCGCCGTCCTACCACTACTACCGCATGATCGAGGTAATTATAGATAATGCAAGTTCTAAGCTGCCGGAGCTGTATCAGATCGATGACTACGACCGTTGTCTCGCCCGGCCCGGAGCTCTGTACTGTGTGGGCACGTTCAGTCTGACTGCGGACCGGCAGGCGCCGTCCTACCACTACTACCGCATGATCGAGGTAATTATAGATAATACAAGTTCTCAGCTGCCGGAGCTGTATCAGATCGATGACTACGACCGCTGTCTCTCCCGGCCCGGAGCTCTGTACTGTGTGGGCACGTTCCGTCTGACTGCGGACCGGCAGGCGCCGTCCTACCACTACTACCGCATGATCGAGGTAATTATAGATAATGCAAGTTCTAAGCTGCCGGAGCTGTATCAGATCGATGACTACGACCGCGTGGGGTACTGTGTAGGCACGTTCCGTTTGACTGCGGACCTAGGTAGCAGTGGTAGGACGAAAGAAGATAACTTTTAATTTGGTCCAACTAAGCATTCAGCCTCGGCAAGTTTCTTAATGGTAATTCAAACTGTTTCAGGAATATTCGTCAGAGCCTCGACACTTCAACCGGACACTGCTACACCGCGGGTACTGTCTCAGCAGCCGCTGTCCAAACCTCTCCAACGGAACCCAAAATGAATGGTTCAGCAGCTGCGCGCAAACTCAAGAACAATCTCTGGGGCTGAAGTTAGACCTGGAGTCATATCACTGCAGTCCAAATGACCGTAACCAAGTTTTTGACGAACAAGACGAATTTTTCGGATGGATTGTAGCTGTGTTGTTGGCGCTTAATTTACTCGGGACCATGTATGATGTCAACGGTACAGAGAAAAAAAGTATGTGATTTGTAATCTGTAACAAAATAAATATTTTGTAAGTAAGTTGCCTTACATGAGTAAGAATAAGCACACCAATCATCTTTCTTGTGGGTAAAAAAAATTTAAATATATGCTAGATATAATATATTTAAATTTTGTGCTATGGATTTCCGCAAAGTAACGTCTGATTCCATTAACTATTTCTTGTGGGTGTTGTAACGCGACAGAAAAAATATATATTCGACAAAAAGCAGCAGCGTTTACGCGGGCAGTGTTGTTATCTTAAAACTGAGTTCTGTGTGGCAAGTGTGGCAACTGGTGAGTATGGGCAACAACCCCCATGATATACTTTGGGGAAGGCTTATGATCAGCAGTGGACGCCATTGATGAAATGACAAAGAATGACACGCAAATTGTATGCTGTTCCAGCCACTGGTGACCAACAGTTTAAATAATCTTTAAACATCAAAGCAAATTGAAATATTACCATCGGCCCAGTAGACGTCTCGTAGCCTATTCAATGCAAAATATTCACTCTTCATTACAATTGTATAAATAGATTATCAAAACATATTTTATTACAGAACACAAAGTTCTCATGAGCTGGTCCATCAGGTGTAATTGGCAGCGTTTGAAAAACACGATCCAAGAGGATGAAGATCCGCGGGTAGAGTGCCTGTCGACGATCGAAGGTTTTCGGTAATCCTTTTACATAAAATTTAATTAAATAAGATCGAACAATGTTCGTTAAGTTCGTTTCGTTCACTTAACGAACATTGTTCACAGAGTCTACATCCTGAGGATGCTCCGGGGTCGGAGCGAAACGCGCGCCGAGTTTTGCAAGCTGCATGGTGGCGTGGGGCTTTGGTTTGGGGTGGGTGGTGTTTTCACGTTTTTGCTTGCGAGTGTACGCATAAGCAGTGTGGGAAGGAGAGGAGTGCTTTAAACGCATGCAGATGCGTAAACACACCCATTTGCTTTCCGGTTGTGGTTACAATTTTTTCGCGGGATATTGCGAGATATAATTTATTTAAATTTTGATTCTAACAAACACAACAGTCAATGGACTACCAAGTCAATCGTATTTGCGGCAGAAAATAATAAAACTCTTTCAAAATATTCATCTGGATAGAGTTCCTTCCATAGGCGGTCCTGACAGACACAATCCTTGCCTTGGAAGAATTAATAAACTTTTTTGTGAAGAGTAATAATTGATTTCCGGTTTCATTTCAGGGTGTTGTTCCACATGATGTTCACCGCCGGTCACGTGATGGGCGTATACCATCAGCTGTACCTGAAAAACCCTCAACACCTCGAACAAGTAAGCACATAAAAATTACTTTCACTGGTAGAGCTAAAGATAGTATTTAACATACTGGTGTCAGTGAATCTAAATAATGAGGCACTTGATTAATGGACGTGGCGTAAAATTTAACCCCTAAAAAAATATAAAAGATGATTAGACATTTTGTAATCAACGACTTTCCAAAGAAAAAGATGTACGTGGCTGATGTGGTTAGCGCATCAGTTTTAGAGATTCCCGGTCAAAATGCAGCCAAAAAGGAACAAAAGTTTATATGTAATGTGACAAAAGTGTATATGGAATACAGTAAAAATCGTTAATATCTAAGTATAAAGGTAAAAGTTTGGTATCAGCCCTACAGGTTCTTCGCATACTTAGTGCAGGGCCAAATTGACGATGTGAAGCATGCATAGTAAAAATATATGTCTCTAACAAAGACATGGATAGCTGAGACTCAGTGTCGAAGCATATACAGGCTATAATATTAATGAGTGATAACACTTTAGGGTCTGTATGCGTCCAGTATATTATGGATATTAATAAGAAAGTACCAGCGCTGAAAGAGGAACTTTTTTTTAAATTATAATATGCGAACTTTTTTAAATTATTATTATAAAATTTATGCTGTTGGAGTAATTCTCATACAAACATGAAAGTCAAATGTAAGACTTTCAACACTGGTACTTTCACAGTATACTCTACATAGGAGGCACATACACACCCTAAAGTATTATTTTACACCTCGTATACATTCACTAACCTCATATATTAGAAAATGGAGATGAATATGCTATGGGGATATCTTCTTCTTCTTAAGAGCTTCGCTCTTGTCGGTGGAGTTTTCTCAATTCCTCTTATATTATCTTGACCTGATACGACTCTTTTACATGACATTATAGCTGAGACTCAGTGTCGAAGCATATAAATGGCAACTAGTTAAGAAAAATAAGAAAAAACCTAACTATAGATATTTAGGTGAAAAGGGCCAAGCAGAAGCCGCAATATCTTCGTTCAAGGCCGCGGACAAGGACATACCTATTTTTATTACGAATGTGCATCTTGACACCGTTGAGTCTGATATTGCTGAGTACATAAAAACTAAGACACAAATTGATGTGAGCTTAGAGAAAATTAATACAAAAAATATTTTAAATCACAAAGCCTATAAATTTTTTATACCTGAGTCGAAAATGAGTGTTTTCTTAAACAAGAATTTATGGCCAGATGGTATTATATTTAGGAGGTTTGTACACTACAAGAATAGAAGACCTGGCATAGTGAAGTCAGCTGTCGACCCTTTGTCCACAAATAATAATGGATAAAATTGTGTGCAAGTTTGCGAGCTACAACTGTAAAAATGTGAAACGGTCTGTAAATGACATTCAACAATTGTGTAATGAATGTGAGATAATTGCGCTACAGGAAACCTGGCTTATGCCCTACGATCTGCCTTTCCTGAGCAGCATCGACTGCAGATTTAGCTATGTTGGGACATCTGCCATTGACACGGAGGCTGGGCTGTTGCGAGGTAGACCATACGGCGGAACAGCACTGCTGTGAAATAATAGTGTGTTTTCTAGTGTATCAGAAATAAATTGTAATAATCCGCGAGTGTGTGCGATTCGTGTGGTGTCGGCGTCGAGACCCTTTATCGTCGTCTGTGTGTACATGCCGGTAAATAAGACGGACAACTTACCAGTATTTACTGACTGCATGGGAACTGTAAGTGCTATTAATAATGAATATTGTAACGAACCTATTTATATATTAGGGGATTTTAATGCTCATCCGGGTACATTATTTTTTAACGAAATGACAAATATTTGCAATGACTCTGGATGATTAACTATTGACACCAAAATTTTAAACATTAAAAATAATAACAATACGGAAAATAATTATACATACATAGATATAGTCAGCGGGTCAAAGCGTTGGCTTGATCATTGTATTGTATCTTTAAATGCTGAGATGTCTGTGTGTAATGTGTATGTAAAGTATGACGAACAGTGGTCAGATCATTTTCCCATAATTTGTGAATGTAATATATCATGTCTAACATCGGTCAAAAGTCTTGCAAAAAATTATTGTAGTAATGTAGTGTGGGGAGAAAGATCTGATGATCAAATTAGGTTGTATCGTTGTGAATGTCAAAACCGTTTACGACACATAGACTTTCCAGAAGAATTTGTGAATTGTGCTGACATCTATTGCAATAATCCCTGCCATTTGTATGTAATTGACAAGCTGTATTCTGACATCGTGCGAGCCTTATCTCACGCCTCTGTAAGGGGGAGGGGGGGCAGGCATAGACGGAGCAAGCGTCAGACTAAGCAAAGCATTATGGGATGGAATAAATATGTTAGTGAAAGTCACAGGGGGGCTAGGTCGGCGTTTCAGGAATGGTTATTATGTGGCCGTCCTAACAATGGACACATGTTTGCTAAAATGTGTGAATCTAGGAAAATATTTAAGTCGCGTTTAAAATGGTGTCAAAACCACCAAGAACAAATAAAATTATAGATATTTTAGCCACTAAGCATTGTCAGAAGGACTTCAAAAATTTTTGGAAATGTACTAATCGCCTCAAAGGTCACCGTGGCCTCCCTGTGTCTGTAGACGGCACAAGTAACTCGAAAGAGATAGCTGATAGGTTTAAAAACATGTTTGTGGTACAATCGCCTCTGGGGCCTTCTGTGTCAAAGGTGTCAAGTAAGGTATGCAGAGAGGAAATGAGCATTAGGGTCATGGCTTCTGATGTCGTGAGGGCGTTGAAGTCAATGTCGAGGGGAAAATCTCCAGGACATGACGGTTTAAGCATAGAACACTTGCAGTATGCTGGTCCTCACGTGTGTAGAGTGTTGGCCTTGTTGTTTAATTTCTGTATATCGCATTCTTATCTACCTGGTGACATGATGAAAACAATTGTAGTACCGGTCGTGAAAAATAAAACAGGAAATCTGTCAGATATCTCTAACTACAGGCCTATCTCACTAGCATCAATTGTTGCAAAAGTATTTGACAGCATTCTTAATACCCATTTGAACCGGTTTGTTAGGTTTCATGATGGTCAGTTCGGCTTTCGAGCTGGATAGTCCACTGAGTCAGCGATATTGTGTCTTAAGAGTGCTGTTAGGTATTATACAGCGAGAAAAACTCCTGTCTATGCTTGTTTCCTTGACCTCTCGAAGGCGTTTGACCTTGTGTCTTACGATATCCTGTGGAAAAGGATGACAAAATTGCAAATACCACAAGAACTTATCCGTACTTTTAAATATTGGTATGACAATCAATCAAACATTGTGAGATGGGGTGGCACGATGTCGGACGCCTACAAACTAGAATGTGGTGTAAGACAGGGCGGGTTGAGCTCTCCTGCTTTGTTCAACCTGTATATAAATGGACTGATTGAGGAGCTCAGCAATCAGCATGTCGGTTGTCACATAGATGGCGTATGTTTTAACAATATTAATTATGCGGACGACATGGTGCTGCTGAGCGCCTCGGTCTGTGGTCTGAGAAAGCTGCTCTGTATTTGTGAACGCTACGCCAATGAACACGGGCTAGTATACAATTGTAAAAAGAGTCAGTGTATGGTTTTTCACGGTGGAACAAGAAAGGTGGACTCGATGCCTACTCTTCGGCTTAAGGGGGTTCCCTTAGCTAGAGTTGAAGAGTTTAAATACCTCGGACATATTGTGACGCCCACCCTGAAAGACGACACCGATATCGAAAGGGAGCGAAGGGCGTTGTCGGTCAGGGCAAATATGGTTGTACGGAGGTTTGCGCGATGTTCATTAGAAGTCAAATTGACACTGTTTAGAGCTTACTGTACGTCGTTCTACTCGTGCAGCTTATGGGTAGCCTATACGCAGAGGGCCTACAACGCTCTTCGTGTCCAATATAATAACGCGTTCAGGATGCTGGTGGGGCTTCCCCGCTGGTGCAGTGCGTCGACGATGTTCGCGTGCGCCCGGGTGGACTGTTTCTATGCCACGATGCGCAAGCGAACGTCGTCCCTGCTGCGGCGCACGCGGGGGAGCCCCAACGTCATGCTGGCCGCGCTCGCTGAACGCCCTGATAACCCGCACTTTAGTCACTGCTTTCGCATGCATAAAGTAAGCGGGAATTATATTTATTATAGTTAATTTTTAATTTAGTGTTAGTCGTAATACATAAATTAATTATTTTTCGTAATTGTAGTTGTGCTAATATAATGTGACATGAAAATTTTATTTTGTATTCACTATTCATAATATGAGTGTTTGGTTACTCGAAATAAATGACTATTTATTTATTTATTATTTGGATATAAACACGAAAAAAACATATTATATACGGTCAAATTGAGACACCTCCTCCTTTTTTGGAAGTCGGTTAAAAGACGCGACGCTACGACTCTGTGTCAATTTGATTCTTGATGGAAATTGAAGCTACAAGCAAATTACTTGCACTTTTTCTACTTTATTGTAAAGTGGAAAAAGTTACTGTACAATTTGATGTTAGCGTCAATGGCCGTTCAAATTACAGCTCTACTACCAGTCCTCATCCTACGTCTGGAGAAATGGGTCGTCGTCACTCCACATATTTGTGATGCTGTCCAGCTTCCTCTACACCAACAGTCAGATCATCTCTGCAGCGAAAAACGATCGCTTCTCCCAACTACCGCGGGCTGTATTGAAAAGAATAGCAAGGTACAAATAAGGTTTTTTAAACCTCTTACGTCGTTTTTGTATGAGTAACAGCAGGAAATGTAGCAATTCTTACTAAAGCGTGTACAACTATCAACGCTGGTATTTAATTTTTTTTTATCCGTGGGGTAAAAGGAATAAATGGAAATGAAATCTAATAACTGCGATTGCTAAGCCGCCTGTCAAGCGTGGCGTGTATAGGCAAATTCCTCCTATAAAATACTTTGGAAGACATACACTTCTGGACGTATGACGTCCATATGTCATAGGGGATGATGATAATAAAACTTTCTGTTGCTCTAACTTCGACTTCTGACTATCATTTAAATTTTAAAGTTAATTAAATAACTATTGTTGTCACGTTATTAATTTTATATTTAATTCTGGCAAAATCAATTGTTATTGCGGTTTTTTTCTTTAAGTATTATTTTTTTATTTTAATTTATAATAAATTATAGCTGTTTATACTCTCAATCACGTTTACATACAAAATTAACGTTAACATAGAAAACTAGATCTTATATAATAATAATAATATCTATGGACGTTACACACCACGTCAATCTGGCCCCGTGCTAAGTATCCGAAGAACTTGTGTTACAGGTACCAGACAACGGAAATATATTTAATACTTTTTATACTATACACATATTTAAGATTTTATTATAATATACACAAACACATCCATGACCCAGGAACATTGAAGATCTAAAACAGCGTACGGCAAATAATATTGCCCTATTCTGAACTCATGGAATTCAGGTTGATGCCAGTTCATCTGCTGGTGGTGGCGTTTGCTGTGACGTGGTGGCGTTACACCGGCGACGGGCCGCAGTGGCAGCGCCTGGTGATGCAGGAGAGCGACGTCTGCCGCCGCAAGTTCCCGCTGCACGCGCTCCACCTGCACAACCTTGTGGACAACGATGAGCATTGCTTGGTGCAGACCTGGTACATATAGAAAAACAACGTTAAATATCTCTTGATCACAAGATAAGATACCACTCACTAGCAGAAAAAGTAATCGGACGGTCATTTCTCAGAATTGAAATTAATATTCGAAACGCAGTATCGTAATTATTGATATAAAAATTAAGTCGTACAAATGATGTCAACAACATGCCATTTAAGGCAATAGTTAGGCTTCGGATGTCATTGAGAAACTAGTACATATTATTGCACTCTAACATCATCATAATAGTACCCACTAAAAATCATCGCGGTGAGCACTTTCACCGTCAATGTTCAAAAAATTATGATGAATTTATAAACAATATTAAAATTTACTAAATAGGTACATTAGGCAAATGTTGATTTTGATTTTTCAGTTAAATTTTAAATTGTTTTCAAACTTTCTTTCTACGCTTCAGGTCCTTCGCTTTGGACTTGCAACTGTTCGTCGCAGTCAACCTGCTGATGATAATACTGACGAAGATTGGCCGGAAGCCGATCCCGACGCTGTCGGTTTTGTTCGTCGTGTTTTCTGTCTTAAACGGACTGCTGGCTTACTGGAACGAGTGGGAATCCATGGTCTACTTTGCACTCCCTGAGTAAGTATTCATCCACAATAGTAAAAGATGTGTACCTTCAACCGCGGTTAGTGTGTAATAAGATTGGCATCCACCAATATCCAGATAACAAAATATTATGTTGCCTTACGCCTCCACATCTCACGTCACGACGACGTCAATGTGTCACAGTGTCGCCTGACCTTGTAAAGTTCCGGTAACATCTTCACCGTACCACAAATTAAATAGCAGTTTCGTTTTAAATATTATGAACAGCACAAGACGTATTCTGTTTCTCCTATTATTAAAAAGGAGATAATTGACGTCCCGTGCACGAGCACGGAAACGTATCGTGTCGTGGTACCACATCGGCATGTTACCAGGAGATATGGCCAGCGCTTACAACTAGTTTTATTAAACTTTTTTCAGAATCCACCCTTATATAAATGTCTTAACGTTCTAGAAGTCTCCGAGAGTCACTCAGAAACTCACGGTCATTCAGCAACTTCTACATGTCTCCCCTGAACAGCCTTCCGGCGTATCTCTTGGGTATCATACTGGCGCACGTCCATCACCATATTCAAGAGCAAAGCATAAAATTATGTGACTCCAAGGTATGCATCTAGTGTTTGTTTTCAGTGTTTACCTGAAAAATGTTCATGATTCTACTGACGATTCGGTCGATAAATTTGGCGAATAAATTATTTTAAAGACTTTAAGGCAGTTAATAGTAACTGCAGCAAAAAAAGCTGACGGCAGTTTAATAACGTTAATTTATTTTCATACCGTATATCTACAGCTATACGTGTGGTACTACCACCTGACCATCCCGGTTGTTATATCCTGGGTCATGTGTGGGGAGTGGTTCTACGAGCAGCGGACTCCTTTTATCACTGCAGTCTACGCCGCTGTCGAGAGGCCAATCTTCCTCCTCCTCATTAGCGTCTACTTCATTGGCACCATCAATAACCTGGACAGTGAGTCATTAAAAATGAGATTCACCATCTATATGCTTAGCATCCGAACTATTTTTTTTTTTTTAATCAAATGGGATGTGTCTCTGGTTGATATTTGGTAGTCGCTAGCAAGCTTGATATGTTATCAAATTTCACTTATCAGCTGAAGCTTCTTTGAGGTCATAAATAAACTCGTACCAGACATTTCAGAAAGTACTTCACTGACCAGGTCCACGACTGTTCTCTGTTACATGAAACCGGTTTTTCATTGCAGATGTGGTGAGACGATTAACGCTGTGGCGCGGATGGAAACCGCTGGGCCGCATGTCATTGGCTATGTTGACGGTGCACTGGTGCGTCATCAAAACTCTCCTTGCTTCAAGGCGAACTCTTGTAGACTTCAATTCATACAATGTGGTAATTAGTTTTAAAAACATTTATTTGGCAAGTTACAAAAGGGGAATGGCAGTTTTAAGGCCAGTAATGTACTTCTTACTATTCAGTATACTGTACGATTCGGCAATTTTTTCGTAAAAATATTGGAAGTTAAACGTATTAGGTTACGTCCTTTTTTTTTGTCATTTACGAAACAATATTGCCCTTACAAATACAATTTTGTCAGGTAATGGGAGTTTAAATAGAATTTATTTTTTGCTTTGTATATATTTTTCGCGTCTAGAAAACAAAAACAGAACGATTGATGAACTTATAAATTTAATATGTACCTCTTAAATTTTTTCAGACAGTGGACACACTGACGACACTCTTCTTCTCCTACTGCCTCGCTCTGCCCCTCACACTCCTGGTGGAGATGCCACTCATGAAGACCTTCACGTCCGTGCTGATGGACTGAGTCTGTCTCAGATGATGATGGTCGTGCACAACGTGTCTTTTCTCTTACTGCCACGCTCTATCTTTTTCATACATATAGGACTTAGGTTATAATTTATTATCCTGTGATATATAAGTAGTAGGTAGTTATTATCAGTAGAATATAATAGATATTTATTGTATTTGTTAATATTATATATTGTAGTATAATAGTAATTATAAGTAATAGTTATTGTTACACGAAACTATTACAAATAATAATATAGTAGCCATATTGTCAATCGTCCAATCAGCGGGCTTATTTTATTTTAGAAAATTTCTTTTGAATAACTTTTCTTAATACAAAGCAATTTTTTAAACAAAACCTTTGTACCTAGTTGTAAGATCTTATTTAACAATAATTAGTAAAGTAATACAAAGTAATGATGTAGGAATCATTAGTATAGAAAGTTTGCATGTACACTAACCAAAGGCTGTTCAGTTGTAATTTTATTATTAAGGCGAGGAATAACCGCAACTAGCGCCACTCTTTTTAAAATAAATTTTTAAAATAAACTAAAGTGGCCGTTTTAGTTATAACTTACCAGAGTAAATGCAGTATAGGATTTAGAGCTGTAATTAAATGCCAATAAATTAGTTTAACTATTTACTTAAAGTTTGAACCGATTACTTTTTTTAATAAGATGTTTGTGTCGTTGTAAAATTTATTTTAAAAAGAGTGGCGCTAGTTGCGGTTATTCCTCGCTTTAAACAAGCTATAAACAGGCGTTCATTGTAAACCCCTTGAAATATTTTTTTATTTGAAACAGTATTTTTAAACAAAGTAGTACAATGGTTTTCTCACAGCAGATCTTGACTCGGCTCTTGAGACCGAACGACATGCCAGCCAAGCAGATAATTTGGGTCGACGGCTGGGTCGTCACTTTAGATAATTGGGCTATTGAAGGTATACAAAATTTACTTACTTTTGACTCATTACATGGAAAATAAAAAATACGAGCAAAATCTCAAATAAGAATTTGGATAAGATTTAAAACATTTAAATAAAGTTGTCTATGTCCTTCTCGCAAAACGATAGTTGTACGCAGGTTGTTGTGATATCTATGTAGGTTTAACAAAGTGACGTCACAATCGAACGATACTTGTACGAAGGTTGGTGTGATGTCTATGTAGGTTTAACAAAGTGACCTCAAAATCGAACGATACTTGTACGCAGGTTGGTGTGATGTCTAATGTATATGTAGGTTTAACAAAGTAACATCACAATCGAACGATAGCTGTACGCAGGTTGGTGTGATGTCTAATGTATATTATGTAGGTTTAACAAAGGAACGTCACAATCGAACGATAGCTGTACGCAGGTTGGTGTGATGTCTAATGTCTATGTAGGTTTAACAAAGTGACGTCACAATGGAACGATAGCTGTACGCAGGTTGGTGTGATGTCTAATGTCTATGTAGGTTTAACAAAGTCACGTCACAATCGAACGATATTTGTACGCAGGTTTGTGTTATGTCTAATGTCTATGTAGGTTTAACGAAGTGACGTCACAATCGAACGATGTTTGTACGCAGGTTGGTGTGGTGTCTAATGTCTATGTAGGTTTAACAAAGTGACGTCACAATCGAACGATAGCTGTACGCAGGTTGGTGTGATGTCTAATGTCTATGTAGGTTTAACAAAGTGACGTCACAATCGAACGATAGCTGTACGCAGGTTGGTGTGATGTTTAATGTCTATGTAGGTTTAACAAAGTGACGTCACAATCGAACGATATCTGTACGCAGGTTGGTGTGATGTCTAATGTCTATGTAGCTTTAACAAAGTGACGTCACAATCGAACGATATTTGTATGCAGGTTGGTGTGATGTCTAATGTTTATGTAGGTTTAACAAAGTGACGTCTCAGTCGAACGATAGCTGTACGCAGGTTGGTGTGATGTCTAATGTCTATGTAGGTTTAACAAAGTGACGTCACAATCGAACGATGTTTGTACGCAGGATGGTGTGATGTTTAATGTCTATGTAGGTTTAACAAAGTGACGTCACAATCGAACGATATCTGTACGCAGGTTGGTATGATGTCTAATGTCTATGTAGCTTTAACAAAGTGACGTCACAATGGAAAGATAGCTGTACGCAGGTTGGTGTGATGTCTAATGTCTATGTAGGTTTAACAAAGTCACGTCACAATCGAACGATATTTGTACGCAGGTTGGTGTGATGTCTAATGTCTATGTAGGTTTAACAAAGCGACGTCGCAGTCGAACGATAGCTGTACGCAGGTTGGTGTGATGTCTAATGTCTATGTAGGTTTAACAAAGTGACGTCACAATCGAACGATGTTTGTACGCAGGTTGGTGTGGTGTCTAATGTCTATGTAGGTTTAACAAAGTGACGTCACAATCGAACGATGTTTGTACGCAGGTTGGTGTGGTGTCTAATGTCTATGTAGGTTTAACAAAGTGACGTCACAATCGAACGATAGCTGTACGCAGGTTGGTGTGATGTCTAATGTCTATGTAGGTTTAACAAAGTGACGTCACAATCGAACGATAGCTGTACGCAGGTTGGTGTGATGTCTAATGTCTATGTAGGTTTAACAAAGTGACGTTAAAATCGAACGATATTTGTGCGCAGGATAGTGTAATGTCTATATATAGTAGGTTTAACAAATTGACGACACAATCGGTTGCTCCCTTCTCACTTAAATTGTCTAGCAGAAATAATTTCAGAGACCAACAGACATTTTATCAAATCTTATTACTTACTATTTTTATTGCAATATTTAGTTATGCATATTAATAAAATGTAAATTTCAATAAAAATCCTGCAGATTATAGGTTTTTCACATAAAAATATATTTAAACAATAGATAATAATGTTTATGGGCGCGTGTTAAACGATAATTATCATAAAAAAAAAAAAAAAAAAAACTTTTATTTCAGACCAATACTGTCCATAACAATATTAGTAGATGTATTAGTAACAATATAAACTTATATTATGTTAGTATTGTTAGTATAATATTACATTTTATTTTCATATCAGACCAAGTGCTACCTCTACCCAGTGCCATTGGATAGGGCAGTCCGGTCTACTGGCAATCATTTTCAGGATGCTGTTTCGAGTGTTACGTAGACGTAGCAGCAGCGAGGCGGCTTTTTTACGCATGATGGCGTGAAAACCATCAGCTCGAGCTTCAGCAAACATGCCCGACGCGCTACAGCGCCACGGCAGTCGCAACAGCATCCTGAAAGCGTTATTGTACTGTACGCGTAGAACGTTGTAGGCTCGGCCCGTATATGACACCCACAGGCCGCTCGTGTAAAAAGACTGACAGAATGCCTTAAATAAGGTGATTTTGACATCTGCAGTAGAACGAGCAAACCTGCGGGCGAGCATATTGCTCCTCACCGCCAACGCTCTACGCTCACGCTCAATGTCAGAGTCATCTCGTTGGTCACTGGTCAGAATGTGACCTAGATACTTGTAACGCTCAACTCTTTTGAGCGCTACCCCATTGAGATAAACCGGAGGAACACGGCGGGGCTGTTGTTTTGGTGCCTTGAATATAAGTATTTCACTTTTGTTTGCGTTATATTTAAGGCCGTGCTCCTCCGCATATCCCTCACATATGGAGAGCAACTCCCTCAGTCCGCTTATCGACGGACTCAGCAGCACCATGTCATCCGCGTAGCTGATGTTATTTATACATGTGCCATCGATGTGGCAGCCGACATGTGTGCTGCTCAGTCGCTCGATAAGCTGATTTACATAAAAATTGAACAGTAAAGGTGAGCTCAACCCCCTCTGTCTTACACCACATTCCATCCTGTACTCATCCGACAGAGTATCGACCCATCTCACCCGATTTGTTTGGTTAGCATACCAGTATTTAAGAAGGGCAGTGTACTCAACCGGCACACTCGTGCTCTTCAGTTTGTCCCACAAAACGTCATAGGCCACCAGATCGAAAGCCTTCGACAGATCGAGAAAGCACGCGTATACCGGCGTTCTCCGTGCGGTATAGTACTTGACAGTATGTTTTAAGCAAAGAATTGCACTTTCAGTCGACACCCCCGCCCTGAATCCGAACTGAGCATCGTGAATGTGTTCCAAAAGAAAACCATTTAGCACACTGTCAAGCACCTTCGCCGCAGTAGTAGCGAGGGAGATGGGCCGATAGTTATTAATATCGGACGTGTCACCTGTTTTATTTTTCACTACAGGTATCACCAAAGTACGCATAAGTGATTCCGGTAAATATGAGTGACCGAGACACAGAGTGAAAATAGTGACAACACTCGCGGAAGGTGAACCCCCCCATATTTGAAATGTTCAATACTAAGACCATCGAGACCCGGTGATTTTCCCCGTTGCATTTTAGAAATAATTCTAGCCACCAATTTAGCAGGTATTTTAACGTTGGGATTGTTCACAATGATCTCAGCATCGTTCACTTCCAGAAAAGACGAGGTCAGAGGCGAGCGCACACAAAAGTGACTCCTAAAAGCATCCGCTATTTGCTTATGCTCTGTTGCACCACCTACACACACTGGCATTAAAACATTACAGATTTTGGAATACTTTGTACAGATAAACGTTAGTGAAGTACTTACGATTGTATTGTCGTCCATCACTAAGACGGCTCATCCGATTTTAATGAAAATTTGTATGAATATAATATTGAAGTGGAAACACAAGGGTTGTTTTCCATACAGAAATAGGGGTTACTTTTTCCTCCCTGGATAATGCCGCAGTAACAATTTTATTCCTGAATATCTATGTATAGATACTATTAGTAGGTATATCCCTTTTTTCATAATAATAATTACTTATTAAAAAATATTTGGTGTATAGCGCACACATTTGGGCACTATAATTATTATGACTCCTGCCGAACAGATTTTGTATGAAATAAATGTCAGTCACATGTTTATTCGACATATAAAAAATTATCTGACTATTGTTGAATATAATTTCCACCTCCTTTTTGTGTTGAGTGTCAATTATAAATGCGAAAGTGAAAACTGAAATTAGCTGTACTGAAATTAAATTATCTATAAAAAATATCGTCAAGTATGTATCACCCCTGGAAATTGATGAAATATGCTCATAAAATAAAAAGTACTGGGACTATGTAAAATATATAGGGGACTATATCTGTCAGCTCTTCTGCGTCGAATAAAAAAATAATCACATTAACCTCAACATAATCGGTGTACGTATATACATTAAAAAAACCAGCCGAATTAAGAAGCCCCTCCTTTTTTTGGAAGTCGGTTAAAAACTCAAGTCTACGCGGTCGAAGCTGCGGCCAAAAGCTAACAATCCTGAGTTAAAATTACATAAGAGAAAAAATGGTGTTAATAAATATTTTGTTTATTTTAAAATCTTTTATTTGAATCGTCCTGTTAGTAGGTATACACTCGTATTATCAGGCAGCTGTAAGTTTGGTACTAAAACAATAAACAACATATATGGCATACAAAATTGCAAAATAAAAGGCACATCTTAATTTTTATACAAAATATGTTCAAAAAGCAAAAACAGCAAACATAAACCTATTAAAATTTATGTTTTATCAAACCTCGATTTTACTAAACTATATAGCTAACCCGACGGACGTCATATAATATATGACGTCCGTCGGGTACAACAAACAAACAAACAAACAAACATATTATGTTTCGCAGTCGTCTGATTGACAAGCAGTTTAATTTAATGACTAAAGGACAACTTGACAAGTTGTTTAATGTAACGCTCAACGTCCTTTAGCACAATCGCTGAATGTTTGGTAGGGGTAGGTTTGACGATAAGTTCGCAACTTAAGAGGTCCTCAAAAATGAGGACATGACAATATGTCACACAAAATGAAAATCAACTATGTAATATCTGTGCGAGCTGTTTGCCGCCATATTTAATTTTGTTGTGGTGACTACTAGCGCCACTGCGGGAAAAGATGAACTAAATTTCAATCACCTGACTGATTTTACGTCCGCTCTGTTAAAAGGGCTTTGTTACAGTCCGCTAACTAGACGGACGTTGAGTGACGCTTGGCCTCGAAAAGTTGTTTATTTTCAGAAATACCTACGTGGTAAATGTTCTTACGTTGCTATTGACGATTTCAAAAATGAGAATTAGACATGTACATTTTTACAGAATCAATATAATCGAGACTTTATTGAGGTTAAGAATTATTTAAAAAATCCTTACCCCTCCCACCGGCTTCACCGCAGTCTGCTAATAATGGAAGAACAAATATGGCGGTAAGGTGATTTTTTGTTAAGATCGATAAGGTGTTATCCATACACAATAGTTTGGAATAAAGAACTTATGCATTTAAATATTACTAGTGTTCGCCTGTAATCAAAATTTATCAATAACAATTCATAATGTTACGAATTAACTTCCGCCACACATATCACTAAAGATAAAGATTTATTTATTCCAATAAATTGGTTACATAAGTTGTTACACTATTTATTTATTTTTTCGCAATTTCAGCCCATATGGACATGAAAATATTTTAATGACATATTACTAAAAGTCTTAAAGATATATCTTATGAAATTCATGCTTAACCCGCCGGTAGTCGCGCATGGGTCGAAAAGACCCAGAGGTGCAGAATTTGATCCGTAATTCCTTTAATGTTATTAGTTTTAGTTTGCCGCGCTAGATACCTTCAAGTGACTTTATAGTGAACTCGTACCCCCCATGGGGGGTATGGGGGGGTACGAGGTGGGGGGCGGCGTTTGAACAGAACTGACGTGTCAAGTGAGTATGGGTCGTTTATACCCTTACGCGACGGCTCATGTAAGTGTTTTTTGTTACTATTAAAAATATAAATTATTATTATTATTGTTTACACAATGCTTCGTATGCGATTAGATGCCGATACTATTGAAAATATATTATATGAAGATGAAATCGAGGGGGAAGAATGTTCGGAAATCGAAGATTACCTAGAAATGGACGAACATGATTCTAATTCTTGTCAAAGTTCGGAAGAGTAATCTACTGAGTTTGTATCCTCAAATCCAGTACCTAAATCAGATAATTTATTTCATAGAAGAACTGATCTAAATAATGTACCATTGATCTACATTTGTCAAGGACACTACCTCTCTAAAAATGGCGCTGTGAAATGGAATATTGAAGAACCTCACAGATCAGTACGGACGCGAAGCCACAACATTATCAGAGATCGTCCTGGTCCGATCAATGAAGCTAAAGATGCCCAAACATCTTTAGACTGCTGGGTTTTGATGTACCCTGATAATATATTAGTAAATTAAAAAGTAGTTAATTAAAATTAGTTAATTAAAATAGTTAAATAATTATCCGTTAACCCCTTACATATTATTTACCTTCCAACACCACATAGTATATTATTCCTAATTCTTAATATTACATCAAGTCAACCTGCATTTTCCACCACATTAATTGGTTATAACAATAGTAATTAAAATGTCCCTATGCATGTACTTATATAAAAAGTCAACATTAGTATATAAATAAAATGTCGAGTACAGTAAATTAATTGGATATAAAATTAGATGTCATAAAATAA
This sequence comes from Celastrina argiolus, assembly GCA_905187575.2. Taxonomy (NCBI): domain Eukaryota; kingdom Metazoa; phylum Arthropoda; class Insecta; order Lepidoptera; family Lycaenidae; genus Celastrina; species Celastrina argiolus. Next base: position 22,792,048 of record LR994582.1, read on the forward strand.
TAATTAACATGTCAAAAAAAATGTCATCATATTATTATATAAAATATCAATTACAATTTACAGTTATTAGATTGAAAATATTATGTCATTTAATTGGAACAACAATAATATTAATCAATTTTAATTTTCATTGTAATAATATTCATCAATTTACAAAAACAAAATTAATCAGTATGTCCTAAAAATTCTTTTATGGTGTGAAAACATTTTTCATCAAGCCAGTTGTACAGTCTTCTTCTAAACATGTTATATGTAAGTTCTTTTAAGTTCTCAGGGAGCTTATTGTATATTTTGACATACAGGCAATAACAGGCTTTACTCAAAAATGTTGTTTGTGTGATTGGTAGTACCAACTTGTTTGGATAGCTGGTATATACATATATTTAAAATTACTGATTTTTTTGTGTAAAATTCACTTTTATACTTTCGAACAAATAAACTTATTTCGTAAATATACAAACATACTAAAGTAAGCAGTTTTAATTTTTTGAATAATGGGCGACATGAATCTATAGGTTTAGCTCCACATATAGCTCTGATACATTTCTTTTGTCCAATGAATAATCTAGTTATGTCTACCGAGTTGCCCCATACTATAAGCCCATACCTAAGAGCTGACACCACAAATGCATGGTACGCAGTTAATGCCGTTTGTGTGCAGGTTGTCTTTTTTAAACGACTAAGGAGATAAACATATTTGTTTATCTTCTTACATGTCAGCTCAATGTGTGGTTTCCACGATAGATTATTATCAATATTAATACCTAAAAACTTTACAACATGCGACTCATTTATCTCATGTTTATCATATGTTATACATAGATAAAGATAGATAAAGATAAAGATTTATTTATTCCAAGAAATTGGTTACATAAGTTGTTACATTATTTATTTATTTTTTCGCAATTTCAGCCCATATGGACATGGAAATATTTTATTATAACTTAATATTACTAAAAGTCTAAAGGATTTATCTTATGAAATTCATGCTTAAATAAAAAAATAAAAATGTCCCTATATTATAATCATCTTAACCCCTTACATATTATGTATTTATAGATCTCTACCTTTATTACCTTTGTTATAAAATTGCATAAATGTAGTTTTTTTTATATTAAATTTTAAATTATTCTAGTCCATCCATTCAATTATGTCATTAACAGCATTATTAATATCTAAGTCATATGTCAAATCATTTTTATTATTAACTATTATAGAGATGTCATCTACGAAAATTGTACAGTAATGAGAAATAACTCTAGGTATGTCATTTATATAAATAATAAATAGGAGAGGACCTAAAACACTACCCTGTGGGACTCCTTTGGTCTTTATTCTACTATCTGAAGTAAATGATACCGATTTTGTAATCTTCACATATTGTGTTCTCTGTGAGATATAACTTTCTAACCATTCATTAGCTAGCCCGCGGATACCGTAGTTTTCACATTTGTGTAATAGGATTTTATGGTTCACATGGTCAAAAGCTTTAGTCATATCAAAAAACACCGCCGATATTGCTTACATCATTATCAATGTTCATCTATGACATTAATAATAGCTCGGTCCAGGGTCACCAGGTCCTGGTGCTTTTCATAGACTACAAACTACAGGCAGGAGCAGGAGAACCCGGAGAGGGGACACCGGTGGAGCTCGGAGTGCACCAAAATATTATGTAGTACAACAAAATAGCAAAAAACATAAAAGGGTGGTTCTCTAAAATTTTGTTAACTTCTAACCTAATTTTGAAGTGGTGTTTTTGTTATTTAATTATCATCAGTACATTTTATATTTCACGCTGTAGGTATAACATCTACTTTGCTGTACTATAAATATAGTTTGATCAAATTATTCTTGTATAATTATAATTACAGTGAAATGAATACTAAATTCGTGTAATATTTGGAGTATGAAGGAGCAACTTTTGAAATAAAGAATAATTTTGAAAAATTTTGAAATAAATTATGATATAATTCATCAAAATGAGTGACCAAATTAAATGCACTTTATAACGTCTTTTAGTAGTTTCAAAAATTGGATTAAATTGATATTTAAATATGTGAAAATTGATGGTACCACCAAGTTAACCAAATTTTAGAGAATGACCCAAATCAAATAGATGTTATAACACTTATGATTGAATGCACGCTAAGAATTTTAATTATTTATGTGAAAAATTTGAGTTCGTCAACAAAAAATATCATGGGTTATGGTTGGAGTCGCACATAAACTGGAGGCTGCATGACGAATCAATGTGTACGCGACTGCGGGCGGTTTTAAATAAATTTACAGTTTCCAATTATTTTTTTTATATATTATATAATTTACTTCTCTCTCGACAATTTGCTGCTCAGCTACGGGATAAGTACGTATGGCTGTATATTTATAACCTATTTAGATCTTGTTAGGGTATTGCAAATACGCCTTATGAAATATTTGATTGCCCAAGAAACAAAGATATAATGTATAGGTATAAATAATCATGACACATTATTTAGTATATGTAAACTAAATGTTCATAAAAAAGTTGAATATTTGGTGATCCTTGAAGAACTTTATAATGATATTTTTAAGATTAAAACACAGAATTCACATAATACAATAAACGTTAGACTTGGTAAGCTTTTGACACCACGGATTAAAAACTATTATGGGATGAGAACCATTAAGTATTTGACTCCCACGCTTTATAATAAATACTCATGGCTGAGAACACTAACTGAAAAACACTAATTTCATACTTAAAGATTTTGCTTTGCGTATAATAAAATAGTTTATAATTAAACAATTACTTTTAATTGAATGCCACCGAAATATTTTAATATTAATGTACTATTTCGAGAGAGCACAATTTACCTCGTCGTAATTTAACTGTTGCCGCTTCGCATTAAAAAATAATGAAGTGTCATTGGCAAAAAGTACTATCTCATATTGTATATCCTTAACTACATAAGGTACATCATTTATGTAAATAAGAAAAAGAAGTGGGCCTAATATGAATCCTGTAAGACACCTATTCTATGCCAGTGCCAGTCTCAGAGGATCTTTTACTATTTATTAAAATAGATATATCACCCTTTTAATTCCTATTTTAAGGTGAAAGATCAAAAGGACGAGTGACGATTCCCTTTTGCCATAGTGTAATTTATATAATATAGCCTTATTCCTTATATCTACAGCTCTTCCATAATTTTGCTAAAAGGGTTTCTTACGCCGGTTCTTCTCGGTGGACTAGGGTGGACCGTGGAACTGGTGGTAGCCTTTCATTAGTTGACGTTCCGAAAACAGCTGTTAATCAGAAATCCGAAACTGTAAGAAAAAAATCAGATGGCTGAAAATATAACTAGTGTATACAATAGAGCTAAAAAACTAGTTTTTAAAATCGCACGTAACACGGTGCACTCGTGTCCATGCGTGACCGTACTCACTCTCAATCTGGTCAGGTCAGGTCAGGTCCGACCTTCCTAGCGGCGTCACAGAGTGCCATTAAGGTAGGTACACGCTCATTTTGTCGGGCCGCAGCGTCACAGAAAACATTCGAGTTTCATACGCCGCGGCGCCGGTTCTTCTCGCTGGACCAGTTCTCAAACCGGTCGTAGGCATCATATAGAAGGGACTTTCAGATTTTTGTTGTAAAATTTATTCTGTTTAAAAAATATTTTACTTTTGACTTTTAAACGTGTAATTTAATAGTGTAGATCTTGGCTCTCGCCTCGAAGGTCATGGGTTGATTTCTGTTGGAACAACAAAACATTTTGTTTTAGCTTGGTTTGGATAATGCAGGATAATCACCAGATTCCTCACCAGATCTCAGCTCTCCATTCCTTGAAGGAAGTCCCGCGTTAATGTAACAAAATTTTATATAAATCTAGATATATTTGAGGTCAACGTTTAACCATTTATAGGACTGACCCGTAAATTAAACCTTTTTTTTCTCATTAACACCCGATCTCAAAAATATCAGCTTTCACATTTTTCCTGGGGGGATCTTATCAGATAGGTTGACTACGTCACAAAGCCTTGCGGGAACTTCTGTAAAAAGTAGAGCAGTAGTTAAATTAAAAAATATATATAAAACTGATCAAAGTTTTAATTCAATTCGCGTGATTTGAGTTCACAAATAAAGCATTATGTTAATTATATGGTTTAATGGGAACAGGTTTTTCTAGTCACTTAACTAATGTTAATGTATATGTAAATCCCACCAAAAACATTTTCATGTAAAAATGTTGCCAAGACGAGCCTACATAGCTTACCCTGTTAAAAAGTTATCAGATATCGTATAAAGCCAAGCTCTACACTACACCTTAATCAAAATCTATCAAAAAGTGGTCAGATCTCATGTAGAACCAAAATTCTTGATCTTTGCGCCCTTACTTCACCAGGCTTAACTTCACTTACGCTACATTGCAGTTAAAACGTGACAATTTCGAAAAAAAAAATTAACAAGCCAATCGTCCCTCTAGCAACATTCTGTCTTATTTCAGGGATGATATTATGGATATGAAATTTCGGATACGGATATGGATACTAGATTATTTCTGATTATCTGTTTGTTTCGGATAATTTTGTTTACGGATATTAAATTTTGGTTTCCTTTTTACACTAGCAAAACTTTTATTTCGGATTCGGTTACGGTTACGGATATTTTTTTATATCAGATATCCCATAGTTTCGATTACGGTTACGGAGCTCCCTAACATTCCTGTTTTATTTAACATTAGCGGGAGCTTATGCCGAACCGATTTCAAGTATTCATAATATTTTGTTTGAATTGAACACTGACAGCAATTTACAATATGCTGCCTGATAATTCGCGTTAATGCCTAATTTTAAATAAGTGGATAAACAACAAATTTTCCTCTCATAGATATATTTTTCATCTACGAAAAGTCGGTCACCGATTAATAATCGGAATAAAATATAACAATATATTGATTGCAGTAGTGCAACGCACTCAAAATAAGTAAAGTAGGATAGAAATAATATGGAGCAAATATCTGACCGATTATAATTATCGGTCCTACAAAAAGTATGTCGTAGGTTTTTTACGTACTTGTATATATATTATATTTCTTTTAGATATTAAAAATCAGATCCGTATAATTAATAAACATCCATTTTGTACCGTCCACCATATTGGATTTAAAATGGGGGCATTTATATTTTAATATTTTTTTGTTGGTTTTGTAGCAATAACAGCTCACATAAATATTATCAGCTTTCTAGGACTTCAGGAAGTACCTTATGAATTTTGATGATCTATAAATGAGTCAGTGACGAAATCTAGGGTTTTTAGACTTTGATAAAATCTAAAGTATAATAGCTACGACGTTCCTGTACAACTGTACACCTGTACAACTTTTTCCCATGTGTACGCGAACGGCTCTCCATGCACTGGCTAAATATTGATCACTGCGTTTCACAATTCCTGACCGGTCATGGTAATTTTAAAGCGAAACTATACGGTTTCAAATTGGTGGAATCTCCTCTATGCGAGTGTTAGACCGAAGGCACCATTTCCGAACAAACGACGCATCACATTCTATGGGAGTGTGATCTCTGGCGAGATGAAAGAACTACAATGCTTAACAGCCTAATTTGTAAATCTGGAGTCGTATATTACGGTGACCTCGTGGACAGCGCTAGGAATTGCCGTGCTTTCAAGCGTTTCTGCCATAATTATTATTGAAAACATTTATCAACATCATAAATCCCTAATAATGTCATAAACTCATATATAGATAACTAGCTGACCCTTGCCCACTTCGTTGAGCATAAAAACAGTTTATGATGAAATTCAACTAAAAAAAACAACCCTTAACTCGGGAACGCGGAACCCGCAACGCGGGAACCCGGAACCCGCAGCATGGGAACCCGAAACCTGCAACCCGCAACGCGGGAACGCGGAACCCGCAGCATGGGAACCCAAAACCCGCAACGCGGGAACCCGGAACCCGCAACGCGGGAACCCGGAACCCGCAACGCGGGAACCCGGAACCCGCGACGCGGGAACCCGGAACCCGCAACGCGGGAACCCGGAACCCGCAACGCGGGAACCCGGAACCCGCAACGCGGAAACCCGGAACCCGCAACGCGGGAACCCGGAACCCGCAACGCGGGAACGCGGAACCCGCAACGCGGAACCCGCAACGCGGAACCCGCAACCCGGAACCCGCAACGCGGGAACGCGGAACCCGCAACGCGGGAACGCGGAACCCGCAACGCGGGAACCCGGAATCCGCACCATGGGAAACCGAAACCCGCAACGCGGAACCCGCTACGCGGGAACCCGCAACGCGGGAACCCGCAACGCGGGAACCCGCAACGCGGGAACCCGGAACCCGCAACGCGGAACCCGCAACGCGGGAACCCGGAACCCGCAACGCGGAACCCGCAGCATGGGAACCCGAAACCCGCAACGCGGGAACCCGGAACCCGCAACGCGGGAACCCGGAACCCGCAACGCGGGAACCAGGAACCCGCAACGCGGAAACCCGGAACCCGCAACGCGGGAACCCGGAACCCGCAACGCGGGAACCCGGAACCCGCAACGCGGGAACCAGGAACCCGCAACGCGGAAACCCGGAACCCGCAACGCGGGAACCCGGAACCCGCAGCGCGGGAACCCGGAACCCGCAACGCGGGAACCCGGAACCCGCAACGCGGGAACGTGGAACCCGCAACGCGGAACCCGGAACCCGCAACGCGGGAACCCGGAACCCGCAACGCGGGAACGCGGAACCCGCAACGCGGAACCCGCAACGTGGAACCCGCAACGTGGAACCCGCAACGCGGAACCCGCAACTTGCAACACGGGAACCCACAACGCCAAACCCTTCCGTGAACGTTGCTGGTTCTGCGCTGTCAAATGGAATAAATAGTATCCTATGTCCGTCTACTGGCTCTAAGTTACTTCCTCACCAATTTTCAACCATATCGATAAAGCCGTTCTCGAGTTATAAATAATTCATTTAACTAACACGACTTACTTTAATACAAAAAGCTGATGTAAAGATGAAACTAACATAAGCTAACGCCCGGTGAATGCTCCCGTCCAGGTCCAGCCGATTCGGTGATCATTAGTTAGATAACGATGATGATGATGAAAAGAAGCCTAAATTAATCCTTATAACTTTAGCTATCTACCAGTGAAAGTCTCGTTAAAATCAGTCCAGCCGTTCCAGAGATTAGCCGGAGCAAAGAGACACGCTAACAGACAGACAGACATTTTTTTTTAATTGCATTTTCGTTTTCAGTAGCAAGAAAAAAAAAAGACAGAACAGACAAACGTTAACTTCGCACAAAGACAAATGGCGACAAAAGACTGGTGTCTTATCATGACGTTTTCGATTTTTTTTTATTGTTCGTGAATTATGACCATGGATCTAACTCCTTCGATCTGATTTTTAAATTAACATTTATAATATATATTCTTATTACAACTTATAACTTAAGTACTTTTTTTAAATAGGTATATTTATAGTTGTTAAAAGATTAATCGATTTTTTGAGTAAGTCTCTAGTGTTTAATAAGAAAAAGTGTTAACTGACGTAACATTATCACGACGTTTATTTCATTAAATCATAATTTGTATATTATATTTAAGATCGTTTATCAGTGAAAGCAAATCGTAAAAAAACTCATATTGGTTATGTTGACAATAAATATCTTATAATTATTAAATAAAGTTTAGTAAATTCTGCAGTTTTAACAAAAAGAAAATATTTCTTTTATTATGTCGTCGTTACAACGTTACGTCGCTCATTTTTGATAAACTGTCAAATGTTACCTATTAAAATGACCCGACTATTTATAAGTGGTGGACAAATAGTTTAATGAATCCAAATAGTTTAAGTTTATGTTAATACGTTATTTATAGCATTTCATAATTTTTATTTTCCATTTGTAAACAATGTCGTTACCATGACACCAGTGTCATATAAACTGGCAACGACGTGAATCGATTGAGCCCAGGTTCAAACCCCGCGTGACCATCACGTATTTTCCTCTTTTTTCTAATTTTCTGCTTATTTTTTTCAACATTTTCTTTCATAATAACCTTTTCGTGACAATAACGAACATACCGTAAAAAAAATTGCGAAATTGGTCAAGCCGTTGTCGAAGCGCACACGACGTAAGAAATTTTGGAGGTCGTTTTTTTACACTTTGGGCTACATTTTTGGGGTTTTAGTAAGGAACCCTACTTTTTTTAAACATATAATATAGCCTATGTTCAGCGCTAGGAATGTAGCTTTCCAACGGTGAAAGAATTTTTCATATTGGTTCAATGGTTTCAGAGCCTATTCCATTCAAACAAACAAACAAACAATCAAACATTACCTCTTTATAATATTAGTATAGAAAATAATATAATAAAATATATAATAATAATATATCATTGACATAATAATATATATTCCCGTGGTGCTTTCCCTTAATTTTTTGGCCTTTTGTGTCATCACAATTTTGTACTGTCTCCCACTTTGCTTGGGGAGGGAAACTGGAATACTTCCTACTCCTCCTTTTTTTTCTTCTGATTAATTTCGTTGTGGGTTCCAAGACAGATTTAGCTTGTCCCGCGGGCACCCCTGAGATCATATCAAAGGGTTTGTCGTGGTTGGTTACCGCTGTTGATCCTGGCTTACAGGAGTTGCAGTGGTGGGAATGTGAGGTGGGCCAATGCCCATAAAAAAAAGCTACGACATTCAAACTTTTTACTGGTGTCATTATATGTTGAAAATTTCAACAATTTAGCATCATCCAAAGAAAAGTTATGAGAGCTCAAAAAACGACGAAACCTTTCGAGAAAAGGTAGGTAGTGCCCTTGCGCTTCGCTTGGCTCGTCTTGACGGGGGCACGACCGTGTCCCCAGATCAATTACATAATATTATAAATTATAATACACAAAGCCCAAATTTTTAAATTAGTAACGCTTATTTCATGTGCGTGCGCCGATTCGGCCGGTTTAGTATGAAGACAAAGTGTTTTTTTTTACGTGTAGTTAAGTCCGAAGTCCGTCACGTCACGCGGTGCCGTCACGTAACGGAATATTACCAACCGATCCTCTAAGTTCCCTAAAAAAGAAAAAGGTTAAATGCTAATATTTACCAATATCGGGTGTTTTTTATAGGTTTATTCCTACAAATAGTTAAACGACTGAATAATTAGGAGAAAGAGTTTGATGAGCACAAATTAACAAAATATACCAATAATAGGACTAAAAATATTAAAACACTAGTTGCCCCGGGACCACTCTCACGGACTCTAGATCACACTACCTGCGATCCGCTGCGGCGCGTCACAGTGAGATCGCACCTTATACTAATACGCACTCGACGAGTTGTATATAGGTCCTACCAACAACGATTTGTGTACAGATAAAGTTCGCCCCGAGATAACACAGATCAGTAACTCAGCAGTGGTCGGCCATGTGGTGCGCGCTGGTCCTACTCGTGGTCGCCGCCGGTGACGCCCGCCAGTTCACCCGTGAGTAAATAAATATCTACAGTCGAACGCATGTGCATCCTTTTTTGAAAATATAATGCTGAGCGTAGAAAAATTATTAAAACAAACTGGAGAGTGCCAATCTCAAACAAGCTTTTTCAGTGATGAATTAATAGCTGATTAAAATTGTAGGTACAACAAGTTTATTAAAAAAAATCTGTAATTATAGTATGCCCTTTGGAAAAAAAACTTAGAATTTAAACAAAAATACTGGATTTGTTTTTCATTTCATCTTGTCATATAATCTGTAGTAGGTAAATAAAAAGGATTTTTTGTAATGTAATAATGCTGAAACGTCATGAGGTCTCGAACTAAGTAGTAAGCAGTAAGTGCAGGGTTGCCAACTATACTACATTATAATTACTATATTATGTTAAAGAAACATCTCCATTGCATTTTTTTTAAAGCGATGGTTTTTGAGCAAATGGCGCAACACACATCCACACCATTGCAGCTGTGTAGCCAAGATCGACAGTGACATCTGTCAGTGACTCTGCCGGTGTGCATCTGTCGAACGCCAGGCAACTGGATCCACATAATACCAGGGATCGCGGTATTGGTATTAGGTACATACTATGCCGTGATCGTATACCTGAGTGGACTCAATACAAATCGGAGAGTGAACAATTCCACAGCTGTTTTGCGTTACACTACCCATCCACATAATGTATGTCTATTTATGTTAAGTTTTAGTTTATGATACTGTTAATACTTTGTGATGTAGTGTAATGTGAATGTGACTGTTGTTGAATAAATGTAATTACTTACTTACTTACTGACAGCAAAACCCTTAAATAAGATCTTAGACCCGCCCAAAGGATATAGATATGTCTGGGGACCCGCAGCAAAATTAATGAGTATAATGTAGGAAGATGTGTTCCTTCATAGCTACTTTTAGTCAACATTTTCTCATTCATATAATCATTAACTTTATAGTAAGCATTTGCACACAAACGTTCTTTGATTACTTTCTTGAACTTATTAGTTGAAAATTGTTTAACGTTTTCTGGGATTATATTGTATAAACATTGGTCCTTAAACGAATTCTTTACTTTGCTAAGTCTAGTCACTGGAACATCAAGTATAATACACTATACGTGTTGTACTTTTATCTGAAGTTTCCTTTTACCTAAGAATACTGCAGTATCCACTGGTTTCATACGTTCATCATTTAATAGAACATTAGTTTCGGTTTGCCTTACATTAGATACACATTTAGTTTTTCTATTATTAAGCAAAAGATAATTGACACTAAACCAATCTACTATTTTTGAGAGAGCATTATTTACTTCGTCATAGCACAATTTGCCGTTTCATATTAAAAATAAGAGACGTATCATCAACTAATTTTCATTTATGGTAGGTATAAATTAAAGACAGATTAGGTCCCAAAGTAGATCCTTGTGGGTCTCCCATCTCTATTTTAGAGCCTAAGGATATTCATCTATTTACCTCAACACACTAAATTCTATTTGATTAGTACAAAAGGTGGCAACCCTAATTGTAAGGCCTTGAACGTATGACTGGACTTTGTCTATAAAGGGTTAACCATTGATGATAGGAAGACTTTCACATTGATGATAGAATTTGAGTAATTTCACAGTACCTGTATGTATGAAAACTGATAGTTTTATACGTACATACGAATATTAGGAAGTTCTTACAACAGAATCTTTATGATGTTCCTTTTAGGAATTAAGTGTCAATTATTTTCAGCTCAGGAAATTTATGAGCTGCCAGAGCTGTATCAGATCGATGACTACGACCGCTGTCTCGCCCGGCCCGGAGCTCTGTACTGTGTGGGCACGTTCCGTCTGACTGCGGACCGGCAGGCGCCGTCCTACCACTACTACCGCATGATCGAGGTAATTATAGATAATACAAGTTCTCAGCTGCCGGAGCTGTATCAGATCGATGACTACGACCGCTGTCTCTCCCGGCCCGGAGCTCTGTACTGTGTGGGCACGTTCCGTCTGACTGCGGACCGGCAGGCGCCGTCCTACCACTACTACCGCATGATCGAGGTAATTATAGGTAATACAAGTTCTCAGCTGCCGGAGCTGTATCAGATCGATGACTACGACCGCTGTCTCTCCCGGCCCGGAGCTCTGTACTGTGTGGGCACGTTCCGTCTAACTGTGGGCCGGCAGGCGCCGTCCTACCACTACTACCGCATGATATTTTTACATTATTTATGTTGTGTAAAGTTCAGTGTCGTGGAGTTCTGATACCCCTTAGGGAAGATGAAGCCGATAGAAATAACGCTAGAAAGATGGGATATAATGATGTCAAAAACTAAGCCTTTTGAAAATTCTCCTTCTGTCTTTGGGGTTGCCTTTCTATTATACAGACTTAGGTCTTCCCCCTGAAGGAGAGTCTTCGCTATTGTTCAGGTTATAGTTATTTAGAATGTATGTGTCCGCTACATCATTCAAAGTATTTTCAGGGTGTTTAATAACCCATTGGTTACAGGAATACTCGTCCGATCCCCTCCACTTCAACAGACGCCTGCTGCACCGCGGCTACTGCGTCTCCAGCCGCTGCGCCCCCTCCACTTCAAACTCTTCAGCACGCTTCCTGGACTGTGTGCGGCAACATGAGAATCAGTGGGGGCTTCAGATATCCCTGGAGTCCCACAAGTGCGACATCAATTCTACCCATTTGGAAGCGACGAAGGAGAGTTATGACGAGATATTGCTTTGGGTCGTTAGTTTCTTGCTCCTCCTGAATTTCCTTGGGACTGCTTACGATGTCTTCGTAAATTCTGAGAAGAGTAAGTCCTGTTTGTCTATGTTTTTGTACATTAAATCATGGCACTTCCTCAAGTTTATTAACTATGTTTTGACAGTTTATTATTTTAAGTAATGATTATTATCCAATAATTTGGCTGGGTGACACATTCCAATCATCAAGGACAAAGTACGAGTATATAAAAAATTAATTAATTGGTTAATGTTGCTTAGCCCTAAAACGATTATAATCATATTGAGATGTGCGCAAAAATAGTATAATTTACGGCTCTCCTAATATGTGACGTAAAATTGTTTTTATTGTCATGTCTTAGGGGAGTCCGGTAACCAACCATTAAGCTGAAAAGAAAGCACTATAGGATTTTAGTACAGTAACTCGGGGTGCGTTCCTCACCTCTTGCTTAGAATTGTCCAACATACCCCGGCTAAACAATTATAAAAAAATCCTCGTGTAAAAAAATACTTAAAAGGGCGTAACCCTAAATAAAAAACTATGTAAACAACCTGTTAATAACAATAACATTTAAATATACACTGTTGTCAACACAGATGAATAATACGACCTCGACCATATGACTCAATTTAACAATATGTTATTATAATATTCTAGCTGACCCGTGCCCACTTTGTTGAGCATACAAACCGTTTAAACCTTCCCTGGACTTCCACTAATATTTCAAGACTAAATATAGCCGAATCGGTTTAGCCGTTCTCGAGTTTTAGCGAGACTAACGAACAGCAATTCATTTTTATATATAACTAGCTGTGCCCGCGACTTCGTTCGCGTGGTGTTTGTTTGACTTAAACCGTTTATGCAGCGCATGCAACGAAAGTCCCCAAATGTAAATTGTTTGTTTGTTTAAACGCACTAATGTCCCGTATATGATGCCCAACGCCGCGACGACCGACGCCGCGACGCCCGACGCCGCAACGCCCAACGTCGTGGAGTCGACGCCCGACGCCGGACGCCGGGACGCCCGACGGCGCGACGCCCGACGGCGCGACGCCCGACGGCGCGACGCCCGACGGCGCGACGCCCGACGGCGCGACGCCCGACGGCGCGACGCCCGACGGCGCGACGCCCGACGGCGCGACGCCCGACGGCGCGACGCCCGACACCGCGACGCCCGACACCGCGACGCCCGACGCCGACGCCCAACGCCGCGACGCCCAACATCGCGACGCCGACGCCCGACGTCGCGACGCCCGCCGTCGCGACGCCGACGCCCGACGCCGCGACACCCGACGCCGCGATGCCCAACGTCGTGACGCCGACGCCTGACGCCGCGACGCCCAACGTCGCGACGCCGACGCCCGATGCCCGACGCCGTGACGCCCGACGCCGCGACGCTGACGCCCGACGCCGTGATACGTTGGGCGTCGCGGCGCCCAACGCCGCGACGCCCAACGTATATCTTCAAAGACTAAGTAGTAGTGGTATAACATTAATATTTAAAATCGATTCATAAACGACGAAGATATCCACGAACAAATATAAAAAAAACATAATATATTTACGTATTGAGAAACCACCTCCTATTTTGGAAGTCGGTTAAAAATATTATGTTGATTATTTCATGTTAAAATCTACCTTTGTGCCAAGTTTCATTTAAGTACGTTGAGTAGTTTGGCTGAAATACCGTCAAATAGGTAGTTACAATTTTTTGAAGATCCCACGGGAACCCTTTCGTTTTTCGGGATAATAATTTCCAATAATGCTCTTCAGGTCATAAGCTACCTGCCTGCCAAATTTTAATTTAAATACGTTGAGTAGTTTGGCTGAAATACCGTCAAATAGATAGCTACAATTTTTTTAAGATCCCCCGGGAACCCTTTCGTTTTTCGGGATAATAATTTCCAATAATGCTCTTCAGGTCATAAGCTACCTGCCTGCCAAATTTCATTTAAATACGTTAAGTAGTTTGGCTGAAATACTGTCAAATAGATAGCTACAATTTTTTGAAGATCCCACGGGAACCCTTTCGTTTTTCGGGATAATAATTTCCTATAATGCTCTTCAGGTCATAAGCTACCTGCCTGCCAAATTTCATTTAAATACGTTAAGTAGTTTGGCTGAAATACTGTCAAATAGATAGCTACAATTTTTTAAGATCCCCCGGGAACCCTTTCGTTTTTCGGGATAATAATTTCCAATAATGCTCTTCAGGTCATAAGCTACCTGCCTGCCAAATTTCATTTAAATACGTTAAGTAGTTTGGCTGAAATACTGTCAAATAGATAGCTACAATTTTTTGAAGATCCCACGGGAACCCTTTCGTTTTTCGGGATAATAATTTCCTATAATGCTCTTCAGGTCATAAGCTACCTGCCTGCCAAATTTCATTTCATTCTATACAGTGGTCTTAGCGTGATGCGACGACAAACATTCCCATATGGACAGACAGACAGACAGACAGACAGACAGACAGACAGACAGACAGACATTTTTTTCAAAAATGTTATTTTTATAGACCTTATAGACCCCCTTTTTTTGATTTTCACTTAAATATTCTTAATGTACAGACATGACCCCTCTACAGATTTATTATATGTATAGATATGTATAGAAATAATATACTTTATAGTCTTCGTAAATGCGGCAACTCACTAGTGTTGTACGTTGTGATTATAATATTATGTTTTTCGCGGGAGATTGCTGGATATAATTTAAATTTTATACTATGGATTTCCCCAAAGTAACGCCTGATTCCATTAACTTACCCAACTGTTGCCTGATATTTGATGGGAAAAATATATTATATTGTGTTCTATTAATTAGGATATTGGTTATAAATGAGGTTAAGATAAAAAATAGCTTCTGACAGCGACTTGTCCATAATAGTTATTTGATTTCATTTTTTTTTATTTTTTCAGAGAATAAATTTCTCCTATCTTGGTCTGTGCCATATAATTGGGAGCGACTGACCAGAAAACAGGAAGAGAACTCGTCCTCAATGCTGTTCATTCAAGGAACGAGGTAGACTTCTTCCGATTCATGGCTTATTGAGGAAATTAAATGTTGTCACCCGTTTTTTTTAAATTGGAATAATAATGAATGGAATGGAATTTATTAGTGTACAAATGGTGACTTCTCAATTTCAGGGTCATCATGATGATCGTGGTTACTGGCGGCCATGTGCTTATTATATCACACCAGCTGTTTCTGAACAACCCACACGATTTGGAAAATGTAAGATGCGTCTCTTTTTTATATTTTAGGGGTTGGTAATAATAAATTCCCGCGCCAATTAAGGTGTCGGTGGTCGGTTTCAACGAAACCAGGATTTTTGAAACTGCTCAAGTGTGTGCGCAATACTCACTCACTCTTCCTTTTACTTTCATAACGTAGGACGGTTGGCCGATGCAACACGCGGAATATATGATCGACTTTTTACATGCCCGTCCGAAGCATAAATCATTTTTTTCAACCACACTTGAAGATAACATTTTTGTTTTTCAACGCGGTGCTCGAACCCAGTACCTCCGAGTCGAGTTCTAAACCACTCAATCACGGGGGCGTTATAAAACATGTTAGTAGTGCATATAGTAGAAAGCGATCAATCGCGCGACGCGTCTATGCTCGTCATGTTCTTCCTAATAAATATATTGAAAAAAGGCTAAATACTTATTTTGAGGCCAAAAGAATTCACGAACGAAGGGTTCCGTACAAAACAGTCGTACGGATGGACAGACAGACATCGAAATCTCAATAATAGGGTCCCGTTTTTACCCTTTGGGTACAAAACCCTTGAAAAAAAAATTGAAAAATGACGTTTCGAGACGCTTCAACTTTGCGCCAATGTGGGTTAAGCCAAATACTAATGTGTTTTTTTTTTTCAGGTGTACAACATACCAGTGATGATGATTTTCAGAAACGGATCCAACTTCGTGCAATTGTTTGTGTCGATATCCAACATTCTGTTCACCTACAGCGTGATTCAGATTTCAAAACACAAGAAAATAGGATTCATGCAGCTGCCAATATTCATAGCACATAGGGTAGTAAGGTAAGTGCACAATTTCTTCATTGATTGCCGGTCAAACACCAGCAGAGGCTGTTATGACTGGGCGCCAAGCATCAGGCGAATGAGAGTCTAGCCTGTCAGATCTGAACGTTGCTTGCACCCAACGAGTGAAAGCATTGTTTGGCTACGAGGAAATTTTATTCCTCGTGCCAAACTAATATGAGGTATGTTGGAGGAGATTGGAGAGAGGATGGAGGTGATTTATAATCAATAAATATTACCCAAATTGAGAATTTCTTGTTTGAATTTGAATTGTCCCAAAAGATGGCTGTGCATCGTTTGCACGTTTCAGATACAAACAGGGAAGGGTGCTATCTGAAGTTAACTTGGTGTCGGACCAACAACTAGCGCTCAACCTGCATCGCGCTATCGAAGTTTTGTAGTTTGGCGCCATATATATTTTGGATGGCCTCTCATGATTTAGGATCAGTCCTTCCACTGTTTTTCGTGGGTAAATTGACAGAGAAAAGACTTATAAATAACTCGTTCATTAGTAATCACACTATTATTATTTTAAATTCACTACCTATTCACTACTCTTTGTATATTTACTTGCCATAAGTACTAACACTAAACTAACATGACAATTTCGTGAAGTCTTAATTGGGTGCCGAGTGGAACACTGGAAGACTAGTCTCGCCAA
The DNA here is from genome assembly GCA_905187575.2 of Celastrina argiolus. Lineage (NCBI taxonomy): Eukaryota > Metazoa > Arthropoda > Insecta > Lepidoptera > Lycaenidae > Celastrina > Celastrina argiolus. Next base: position 22,808,973 of record LR994582.1, read on the forward strand.
GAGCATCACGACTCGAAGCGCGCCATAGATGCGCTATTTCCACTGTTGGGCGCGCTTCCGTCTCGTTCTATGTCCATATTCATGTCCGGTTCTGATATATACAACCTCTGAAAATTACTACATTGGGCTTCCGCCTGATCAGGACTTAGGTATACCACCACGTTCGGTCGGAAATCTCATTTGGATCTTTCATTATTCCCACATGGTGATCCCAACGTGATTTATTTCCAAACTCTTCTTCGTTTATACGTTGTGGATAGGCTGATAACCTGATTGTCTGACAAGAAAGACGATCCATGCGTCGGATGGGCATGTAAGAAGTCGGTCCTGCGCTTGTTCTCTCGCCAGTCGTGTCGGTTTACCGTCCCGCTAGGTTATGAGAGTAAAAGGAATAGAGAGTGTCTATGTATTGCGCACACACTTGGGCTCTATAAAATAACTCCTGCGTAGCTAGCCTGGTCTCAATGAAATCGGCTACCGACACCGAAATCGGTGAGGGGAGCTATTATTATTATTATTATGTTTGTGTATAGCTTTCCTTGCTCACGGGCAATTAAATCCCGGACCTTTGGAAGGCATGCGTGGGGCCGAAGCCAACACGCAGAGGCCCCGTTACACAATTTTAATTTAAATGTAATGTGACACCAGCCGGCGACTCTCCCTGTACGCACCATGGGAGTGCGCCCACGGAGACCCACCGGTTAGTGTAGGACTATTGCAAGGAACGGTTATAGGAAAAGATTCTGGGCTATAAGGGTGAGGTGCTAGTGGACAGGGTATCTAAGACTATGGAAGGACTATGGCATCTGCCAGATACGACGTGGTTACATGTATCAGAAAGTTGGCAGACGGTGACTTGCCAACTCATTGTAATGGGCCTCTTAAAATGGTCGCACGCACGGTGCACCAAGGCGGCAACATTTACAGAGCGGCTCGAGGCAGGAGAGGTGTCGCTGGACTTTATACGCCGATCATTTGCACCCTCAGAGGGTCCCATCACGACGCCCACTCGCCACTTACGCTTCACATCCTCCCTCCGAGCACGAAGCTCTCGCGACTCCACTCTGACCGGCCGGTTAAGGCAAGTCAGAGGTAGGGGCTGTTCTTCCTCAGTAATCACTCCAGCCGGCCAGTGAAGGCAAGCCGGCGATGGAGAACAGAGTCCTTCCCCAGGGAGCACTCAGGTACGTGGGGTCGCTACTCCCCAACAGCTCGCCACAAGCTGCCCTGCGGGTTGTGGTTATTATTATTATTATTATAGGACCTGAAGCCTAAGGGATTATATTCCAGGCTACTACCAGTGCACCTGCTGGTGGTGGGGTTCGCGGCGACGTGGTGGCGCTACACCGGCGACGGGCCGCTGTGGCCGGGACTCGTGATGCAGGAGAGCGACATCTGCCGCCGCAAGTTCCTCTCGCACGTCTTCTTCCTACACAACCTGTTTGACAACGATGAGCACTGCCTGGTGCCGACCTGGTATGTTCATGTTGCATGTTATGTATTTAAGTGATCCCCGAATCTTAAAGCTGTGAGAAAACTGATGATGATGAATTACAGCTAAAAACACCCGCAATAACGTCAGCTTTGAAACAAAACTAAAATCAAAATAGGTTCATCCTAGTGGAGCTGCCACAGACAACCAGACACAAAGACACATACATACACACGGACTCATCAAACTTATATTAGTCTCCGTTTTTGTCGGGAGCTAAAACAATGAAACATTTGGAATATTTATTGCGTCATGACTTTTCGTCAATTTAATCAAAATATTCCTAAAACTTGGACTTAATCCATTTACAAAATTCCAGAAAATAATAACATAATTAATATAAACGATCAAATTGAAGAACATCCTTCTTTTTGAAAGCCAGTTAAAATTACCTAAATTATTTGCTAAAGAGACTTTATGAGGTAGTTAAGCTGGTTTACATATACCTTATCACCAAAATATTCGAGACATAAAATATAACATCATTTCAGGTTCCTGGCTGTGGACATGCAGCTGTTCATCGTGGCCAGCCTGGTGCTGATCACGCTGATGAAGACCGGACGGAAGCCTCTACCAGTCCTGTCCGGTCTGTTTGTATTGTCTGTGGTGACGAACGGGTGCCTGGCGTACTATTTTGGTTGGAGACCTCCGCTTCAATTAGTGAACCCAGAGTAGGTCTAATGCTAATTATCAAATTTATAATCGCATGAAAACACAATGTACTTAATATTTATTTCACAGGTGATACATATTAAATCAGATCGTTTAGTGCGATTGCCAAGTCAATAAGTCAAAAATACTATTTATTTAAAACATAAAAGATTATGAATAATATTGTTTATGATCACTATAAGATGTATGATATGTTAGACCGACCGACTAACCCCTACCTGGCTTATCATGTATTTTACAACTTTTTACGGTAGAAGAACTGAGCAGCGAGACTTGGCACTTTTTAGTTATGTTTCTGATGGAAACTCTGTTCTTTTTTTCTGTTTATATAATGCCTAGTATGTAAAATAGGCAGGTTTATAATTTTATCGACAACGAAGTTATATACCGCCGAGCTCAACTTGGCCGGGGTATTGCAGTGCCCCCAGATAGTTTAAACACTTTACTATTATTTCGATCTGGTTATTTTGTTTGAAATGTTCATCATCATCAGGGTCATTCATCTCCATCATCCTTGTCTACGAAACATTTTCTTACAAAATCTGGTATTTCTAGTTTTAATTTTATAAGTAAGTATATCTACATTGTTTGATTAGGGCAATTAATTGAAATATTCTAATATTATTTCAGAGGTTTCCGAAAATTCTTCCGTGGCTCAGTAACATTGCGAAATTTCTACATTTCACCCTGGGGAAGCTTGCCCGCCGGCCTTCTTGGGATCATGTTGGGGTACTGTTACGAAGAGATACGGGAGGGAAGACTGAACATCAGAGAAAACAAAGTGGGTAACTTCAAACCTATCATTCACCTTCAGAGTCTTTTGAAGTTTATCTAGAAAGTATTTTAAAGACGATAAGAAGCATTCCTTTTTCATCCGTTATTGAATGATGTATAGACCACTAGCTGACCCGTGCCCACTTCCTTGAGCATACAAACCGTTTAAACCTTCCCTGGACTTCCACGAACATTTTAAGACCAAAAATAGCCGAATCGGTTCAGCCCGTTCTCGAATTTTAGCGAGACTAACGAACAGCAATTAATTTTTATATATAGGTATAAGAATGAAGATATCTCCGAGCGAAGTATTAAATACAATAGTGCCTGGAATAGGCGGTTTAAACGTCGTATAGTTGCCTAGCTAATACGGCGTTCTCACAACAGTCTAGTCCAGATCAAAGTCTGGGGCCAACCATGCGGGTCTTCCTACTATCCTGGTAATTCAATCCAGGTTGAATTACCAGGCGTGCCATAAGGGCAAATAAACGATCATAGATGCTCTTAAAGACCTAAAAACACGTGCAACTATTGATGCATTTGTACTCCTGCAGCTGATGATGTGGCTCTCCCACATGGCGCTGCCGCTGTCGTTCTCGTGGCTGCTGACGGGCGGGTGGGTGCACCAGCAGAAGAGCCCGCTGATCCACGCCATCTACCTGGCGCTGGAGCGGCCTGTCCTCTGCGTCCTACTCGCCATCGTCTTCGTAGGTTTGATCTCCAATGCTGACAGTGAGTTGACTTTACTTCTTTGTAACATTCTGGTTCGACGTCCTTTTGAGCGCGTTGGTGCTCGAGAGGGAGTTCGCGGGTTCGAATCCCGCCGAAGGAACAAAAAGTTTCCTGTGTTCCTGGGTCAAGGATGTGTATTAATATAGTTAAAATCTTAAATATGTGTATAGTATAAAAGTATTAAATATATATTCGTTGTCTGGTACCTGTAACACAAGTTCTTCGGATACTTAGCACGGGGCCAGATCGACGTGGTGTGAAGCATCCATGGATATTATTATTATTATTATTCTAGTGACATCTATTTTCCAGTTTCTAGTACTTTATTTTTTATTGTTTTACACTTATCTGTTAATAGTAGTTATTAACAGAGTTATTAGCAACATTGACTTAGCAAAGTAAGTAGATCTTTTAAAGGCCAATGAATACGCCTGTACTGTTTTACATTGTATTTTTTTTTGTACACATAACAATTTTCCATCTTTTTGCTGAAAGTTGGGCCCGTGCAAGTTTCTTACGCCGGTTCTTCACGACGGGTTAGGGTTGAACCGGTGGTAGCATTTTTTTTGTTGACATTCCGAGAATAACTTATGTTTTATTTGGATTTATTTTTAATTTTTATTATGTTGCAACGTTTTACTAGAAGGGGATTCACTTAAATTTAATATGATAATTTCAAAAATGAATGTTTTTACAAAAGCTACCTACTGGGTAAATTTAAAATAATTACTCCTAGCGTACCACAGGGTAAGTTGAAAACTCAACGCTTCCTTTGTAAAATGTAAAATGAAACCCTATTATTTGTAATAATATTTTATGAAACCCTATTATTTCTAATAATAGGGTTTAATTTTACATTCCCCATAATACTTCCTACGAAACCTACTAAAAAAAGTTTAGCTCAAAAATTTCTACTAAATGTGTGTAACACAAAACTAAGTGGGGTTTATGTTATCTGTTAATTTTCTTTGTAAAAGAGGAGTGCATATTAAGCATGACATTTTAAGTTTAAAATTTTGAAAATTCGTAAATAATTCCGTCCTTAAACTTTGGTCTCGAATTGTAATGTGTTAAATTGTTTTTCTTAAAAAGGTCGCCTAACTTGCCAAGGTTAAGGTATTCCGATTATAAATTCTGTGAGTAAAGTCATATGTGATTCTTATTATTTCAAGGTTTTAATGATTTCGTCATCAGAAATAATAATCTATACTAATATTATAAAGCAGAAGAGTTTGTATGTTTGTTTAAACGCGCTAATCTCAGTAACTACTGGTGCGATTTGTAAAATTACTTTTTTTGTTGAATGGTCTATTTATAGAGGAAGACGACCGTTAGGTATCCCTAATATAGAGTGCAGATTATAAACTGCACCAAAGTAAAATAAAGTGACTCATACATAAAAGTTCTATCTACTTCTAAATTTCCAGATACTCTCAGACGTTTTCTGTCATGGCGTGGCTGGCACGTGTTGGCCCGCCTGGCGCTGCCGGTGCTGTTGGTGCACTGGTGCATCATCAAGGTGTTCATGGCGTCCCGGAGGACCCTCACCGATTATTCCCTCCTCAACAGCGTAAGTATAATTTCCGTGCTCCTGTTTTCGGTAAGGCCTCTGACTTGGTCTCCCGTCAGATATATTGAGATTAAGAGACTCCGAACTTAGCAGAGCCGTGCTTATTTATTAATTTATGTGCTGTTGTGAATGAGTTTATTCTCTCCTCTCCCTATGTTGACTTCTTATAATTGTACGTTCTCCCAATTCGTCGATCCTTATTTTTTTTAAGTTTATTGCAATAAACTTAAAAAAATTAAGGATCAACTTTTTTGACCGTGACAATCCTATGCCCTTTACGCGACTAAAAATGCTTTATCATGTTTTATCGTGAATATTTGATAAGAAATATGTTTTTTCTTTTAGACGATAGAGACGTTCGCGACATGTATCTTCTCCTTCTGCATCGCTCTGCCCCTCACACTCCTCGTGGAGATGCCGCTCATGAAGACCTTCACCTCTGTGCTGATGAACTGAATCTGTCTCAGGCGATAGAGACACGCAAGACGTGTCTCTTCTTCTAGTGCCTCGATCTGTCATTTACTCTTCTTGTGGAGATGCTGCTCATGAAGACCTCCTTGCTGATGAACTGAGTCTATCTCAGGCGATAGAGACGCGCAAGACGTGTCTCTTCTTCTAGTGCCTCGCTCTGTCTGAGTGAGTCTGTCTCGGACGATAGAGACATGAGTCAGTTAGACAGGGGAAACAGCGGCCTCCAATCAGCAAAGCTGATACTTCAGAGGACGAAAGCGTCGTGGTCTAACTATAGAAATGGATATTGTTGCTATTAGGTGTTGCGAAGTAGACACAAAAAATAGTCTATCTGCATGTCATTGAATATTTAACTTATTTATTGTACAAGAATACAGTACTTTCTTTCAAATAATATATTATATTACTTATCACATTATTGTACATTAGTTATGCTTAAGTCTAACTCTCTTACTCATAAAAATAATAAACGGCGTATGAGCGCAACAATGTATTATCGTTGTTTATCAAGTGTTAATTCTAACGTGTCAGATACAGCGAAAACAAACTACCTATAGCTTATACGAGATGTAAAATAAGAAAGAAAGTACCAGCGCTGAAAGACTTACTTTCAACTTTTATGTTTCTTTGAGAAATCAACCATCATAAACTGGCCCATACAATAAGTAAAAAAGTAACTCTGTCAGCGCGGGTACTTCCACAGTTAACTTTATGTACAGGACTCATACACATCCTAAAGTATGATCACGTTAGTAGTAAAATATTTTTATCAGTAGGGGCGTTAATGTTTATTGAAATCATTAGTCGCCCCGCTTGTTCCCTCGTCCAGCCCCGCCGAGCACGCTGTACAGCTTCTGGGTCGGTAGCTCCACCAAACTCCCCACACCACCACAAACCACCACTAACAAGAATATAATATAACTCCAAAGTTTAAGCAGAGCAACATGATTGCTACTTTTGTGATATTTCTGCATAATTTCAGAGTCTTTAGGTCTGATATTATACAAATAGAAAATATAAAAACATAGCAAATATTGTCATGTGATGTTAAATTAATATTTTTAGTAAGGCAAAATTTAAATTGTCTGGTGAGACTCACTATGTTGGAATAGCTAGCACTCAATCCGCAAGTGGTTTTAGAGGGTAAACAGGAGGAGTCACACATACCCCTAGGGGACCCTGGGGGATGCGTGATGCATTTCCCTTGCGACATCAAAACAAAGATGGCGATCAAGCGGTTTCCTAGACGCGGCCGTACCGGTTAGGTTAGGTTACGTCTTGTTATGTTGCCGACGCCCGACGCCGACCGCCGACGTCGCGACGCCGACGTCCGACACCGCGACGCCGAAAAACAATCCTAATTTTGCTATATCTCCTAAAGTATTTATTGTATTTGCATGGTTTAGGCCGTGTTTCACCAAGCAATGTTAAAGTTAACGCCATGTTAAATATCATGTTATCCCTCTCGTATTTCCTGTCAATGAAAGAGATGGCATGGTATTTTAACATGGCGTTAACTTTAACATTGCTTGGTGAAACACGGCCTTAAAGGGCAAATATTCGACGGGTCCCAAGAACAAAATCGTATGTGCAAAATTATCGTTTTACACTATGAGCATTTGAATTTCTGTGTACGTATAATCATAATTTGTTAGTGAAAATATAGACATTTTGAGGAAAAAAAATACAAAACGCTATTTAAGAACTTAATACCTTTATCTTCACATTTTATTAGATACCTTAATTACTATTTTCGCATAAATATGATTCGTATGATACCATACGGTTTTGTTTTCCGGAACGACCTAGCATGTATCTGAATGTACGACATTGTTCTTCGGAACAATCTAGTATACATCTTAATATACGACTTTGTTTTATGGAATTGATGTTTCATTTTCATGTCTTATAAGACAATAATTGTGAGTTCAATGTTTAAATTCATAATATAAACAGTAAAGGTTAATGTTATTACAAACACTTATTTACTTTACTACCCTTTCTATAAATTTTATTAAGTTGTTACATTATAAAAATCATAAAATCTATAGATGATCTTTTTTTTAAAAAAATCTTTAACAAAAATAAATTTTAATCCAATTTATTTTTCAATCATTTCTCATCTAGGCTTATAAAATATAATATATTATTTTATATAAAATATTTTATATTTAAATCAAATCTAATATTTAAATTAAATAAAATAAAAACTTTTGAACTTTCTAGGAATTATTTGAAATCCTAAATCAGTAAACCTAAACAGTTACCCCTAAGGGTGAATTTTCAATCGTCGGATAAATTTTACCTCAGGAATATATTATATTATGTGACTTTGACAGAGTTTACATGAACCAAATGTCATAGCAGCATATTTATTTCACTGATATAAGTTATCTGGCCATTGAAAGATCAGGCTTTAATCATTTTAATATAATAGTTAGGTATAATAGTAGGCATGAGATCAATTATCATAATTTAAGAATCTTTGTCCCTGCTGCTCTTTTTTATCATTACCGTCTGTAATATTGTGACATACTTCGCATTGATATTTATAGGAATTTAAAAGCCAAGATTATTGTTTCAATGTACTTTTAATGTGTGTAGTTTAATATCCTGATACTGGCGGTCAGTTGTAGCTTTCAATGTGTAAATAGATTCAACACACCATTCATGATTCATCGTACGGCAGCCTCAGTATAAACCTAATGTACAACATAAGGTTTATACTGAGGCTGCCGTCAATTATATACCGTATATTAATATATTAATTTAATCCATACGAATAAAGTGAGACTCAACAGGAGCGAATGAATTTATATGATCGCATTTATTATGCTATTGTCTATGAAGCATTTGTGATTATTGTGTTTGCCTCGATGATCATGCTCTACATCATATTATTGAAAAGAGTTTGAAAAGGCGTTGACTTACAAACGTTAATCGGGAAACAATAGTCTAAGATGACATTACAAGTGGTAAAAAGTATTTAAATGTAAAGTGTCGTTTATTGAAAGTGCTATATCAGTTTATACATCGCTTTTTTATACTTTGCCTCGTACATACACTGCTTTTCTCTATTAACAAGCATCCAAAATCCATAAAAACATTCCAGTTTTTGTTCTTCTGTAATTTTATCTCAAGACTTATACTTACAGGTAAAGCTGTAAGTATAAGTGTTGAGATAAAAAAAACATTTATCATTAATAAATCCACCTTTTTTTGAGATGTAACGTTTTTTTGCTTCGGGGCGATTTCAGGCGGATTATAATGAATAAATCTAATCAGTATGATTAAAACAAAAAGGACCATTACATGTTTTGTGTATATTACAGGGAAAGGTATAGGTGTAGCTAATATCATATGGGATTGAATTTGTAAGTTCTTCAAGTTCTGGTGATGAATATTTCTGATGAGTTGTTAAAGGTGAAGGTGATTTCAATGTTCAACGAAAATAATCTTTATATGTATGCATCACTAGCGGCAAATATAAAGATGGTTAAGCAAAATGATCGCAAATAACATAATCTGAGTTATTGATATGAGGATCTGTTTTTTCTCCTAATTTATCATTTTCATCAAAAACATCTTGCCAAACTACTACTGAATCGACGTCAATATTCTTGGGTCCAGGTGGCATAGGCGAGACGTTAGTGTACCGTTGACACCCAGTCTCTAACAAAAAGGAAAATGTAAGTGTGAAATTTATAAGTAAATTCATATAGATTACTAAAAATTATATTATTTTATTAAAAAGTACATTAAATCATATACTTTTTTATAAAACAAACACGCATGTAAAAATTGTTTACAGCGAACAAAATTGTTTATTCAAATACGACATATTTTTTAGTAAAAATTTTCGAAGAAAAAAATCGTATCTGCTCAAGCGATAAATTATTTTGCCGAACAAAGACTTATGTAACAATAATAAGGTAGAAAATAAATATGTCTAATCGTAGTCTTATTATAAAGTCTATCAATATAAAAGTAAAATAGGTTTTTCAGGATTTATTTATAAGATAAATTTAGATTTTTGTTGAACAAAATAGTATATGCACAAACGATGAAAATGAATGAGTTTCCGTGTAATTTTGTTTACAATGACTATTAACTTTAAAATACAACAATTTATGGAATGTTACAGTATATTATGTACACAACTAAACTATTAGTTACCTTTTAAAAGGTTTTATCGTTGTTGTTAATGCTTGTAATAAGACTGCCATAATTTTCATTTAAATGCAGAGCTAAATTTAGTAATATTTTCTTTCTTGGCCATCCCGACATTATTTAACCACTCACTAGATGGTCGTTTATAAATCTAAATTGTAATTTTAAACTAAAACTTTGTATTTTTGAGGAGAGCGGGTTTGTATTTGATTTTGCAGAGAACAAACACGCAAATGACGGTAAGTCGCTGCGAGCGCGCTCAGTGTTGCATTGAACAAGTGCGTACATGTCAATACATGTTTGTTTGCGGGTATCTAATTTAAATAAGATATTGTTCGATTGATTATTTCAATAAGTAAACGAAAAAAAAATAAAAAAAATATAGTGCCATATAGTTTTTAGTATGTAGAATACAAATATGCAATAAAATGCATTTTGTCTTATTTTTCCATACGATGTTGTTCTTGGGACCCGTCGAATTATAGTCTTCATGGAATGCTTTAGCCAACTAACGTATTTAAAATGATAAGAATTAATACCGTGATGGTATAAATATTTTTCCAAAACCGGTTTATTGCCCATTTTTTGATCCTGTTAGTTTAGTAAATCTTAAGAGATAGACATAATATACTGTCACGGCTTTTTTTTTATTATTAAAAAGGAATAATTCTTTCATACATATTTTTAAGTAACTTAAACCGTTTATGCAGCGCACGCAACGAAAGTCCTCAAATGTGAATAGTTTTCCCCGTTTTTGCAACATTTCTCACTGGCGCTTCGATCCTATTGGTCCCAGCGTAATGTTTTATAGCCTAAAGCCTTCCTCTATAAATGGAATATCCAACAAAAAAATAATTATTAAAATCGGACGAGTAGTTCTTGAGATTAGCGCGTTTAAACAAACAAACAAACAAACTCTTCCGCTTTATAATATTAGTATAGATTATAATATTAGTATAGATAATAAAAAATTTCATTCGCTGTAACGGTTTCATTTTTTTTTCGCCCCGGGCGCTCCACTAAATACATCAGATAACGTGTCCCATACAAAAACAATGTTAAAATATGTCCGCGTGGTATATGCCAATAGAGCTACATTTGCTTAAAAACGAACTGAGACAAAAGTTTTAAAACATTTCAAAGATTTGGTGATTTGGAATCGCTAATTATGTAATTTTTTTAGTAATCTTAATTTACCCACAGCAACGCCCTATAAATAATAATGTAATTTTAGGTATTGTGAAAAAGACACAAAAAAGAAATAGTGTAAACATTTATAATTATAACCTTAATTTATTGCACAAGTAGTTATAGTATTTTTTATTAAAATAATATGCAACAATCATCGCAAAATGGCATATTAACATTACATTTTCAGCCATTTTCTTTTTTTGGAATCACTAGTCGCCCCGCTTGTCCCGATGTCGTCCAGCCCCGCTGAGCTCGCTGTACAGCTTCTGGGTCGGTAACTCCACCAGCAGCGCCAGCGCAGCCGCCGCTGTGTACGACATCGTCCAAACCCCGAAAGTATTGAAAATCTATAGAAATATCAAGAATATAATATAATTTCAAGGTTTCCTAAAGAGACATAATTACTAATCTGAAGATGAATATTTTTGCACAACCGTTGACCAAAAAAAATTTTAACCAAGTATTTCATGAGATTTCATAATGTTATTAATATTTCATAGGGCACGGAATCTAAATTTTACAATAATACTTACTATTTTGAAATTGCCAACGTTTTCTGACCCTTGTCTCACAGCCAGCTGGACCCTGGCGAGGGGGAAGTGCACCAGCATCACCGGCAGCGACAGCCGCGCCATCACAGAGAACACACGCGCCGACATGAACCTCCGCAACGGTGCTAGGGGGGGGGGGGGGGACATATTGAGGGCATTGAGTTTATAACAAAAAAAATGGTTAAAAATAGAACGCCAGCTCACGCGGCGGCATTATATTAAGGAGGGCAGTAGTTTGTGTGTTATCGTATTCACAACACTTACAGTCTACTCCCTGTAGGAATGACATGATTATAACTGCGACTAGAAGGCAAAACACAGGTCCTATCAGCCCAACCATGAGGGCAGACCGGAGCCGAGTTGGCGTGCCCTGTGGGTGGATGCAGGGCCAAAGTACAGTCCAAAGTATTACACATGGTCCTGCCAACCTCGTTGCCCACTGGAACAACTGTAAAATGCAAAAAAAGACAAATATATCTTGGCAAAAATGTTTAAGCTCTGTTTTCCTGAAAAAGTTTTGCTATCATGAATGAACATTTTCTGAGTAAACAAGACAAGGATAATTGTCGCAGTTCTTTACGTAGAAAACATCATTCGCTGCTATAAATTGGCAACGCTATCCTAAGAAACCAGTATTTTATAAGACTGTCTGTAGTTGATCCGAAAATTTAATGTTTGGGTCAATAAGATGCTACCTAGTTCTTACGCAAATTACTTTTATACTTTATTGTGTAATCAAAACATAATGAGTGTAAAGTTTCTCACCTGATTGCCATGATTTTTTTGTTTGGAGGTCTGGAGTGAGCGATGCGCGTGCGCCAGCAGCAGCCCCGTCAGCGAGGCGAACGCGTTGCCCCAGGGCGCCTGGTACAGCAGGTCGAACGCCGCCACTCCCACGTACTCGGCGCGAAAGTTACTTCAATAGAAATCAATTACTTTAAATAAACCTCACGAGATAAGTTTTTAGATACAAGCTTCTCGATACACGTGCACTACATAATTATACATTGCCTAACTCCGCTAACTCTACACCTTAGACTGACGCATGACGTTAATAGGTGTAAGAGTAAGTCCCATATTATGAAGACAAAATTACAAGCTGACCCCGGATTTACAAAGCAAGACAATACACTTACGCCTAAATATTTATCACAATTAACTTGAACTGGCTTACTCGGGAGTATGTATCGCGTACGAGGGCAAGAGGTCCCATGCGTAGGCCATCACAGCACATACTATCACAGACACGGAAAGCAGCAACGCCAGAATCGGCAGCGCTCGGCGACCGCGCAGCAGCAGCGTCAGCACCAGCATCGTGACGTACAGCTGCATATCTGCCGCCAGGTACCTGCGGATACCGTCTTATTACTCTCAATACTCGCAACCGTTGTTATTGATACTCTTGAAATATTGTTCGATATATCCAAGACATTTATTTGAATATTGATCAAGAATGTATGCCCCTGAGGAATCAAGGGACCAACACTTTTGGTCTCGTACTTATCACGTAGAACTCAGAGGAGTTCTTTCTCGAACGATAAATTGAGTTAAATGGAAAAAGGTCCACATACTCCAAAATAGAGATAGGAGTCCCACAAGTAACCATTTTAGGAACCTTTTTTTATTTATATAATTAACCTATAAAAAATGTAATTTCGATTTTATAAGACAATATTGGCAGTTATTAAATACTGACCAAGTTTGCCCCTGACACTTGAGTTGATAGTTGAAGTTGTTCAGGAAGAGAAGATTCAACCACCAATATTGCTGACATGTTTGAACCTCAGTTCCGACCACTCCATGCCACATAGGCCCGGAACCCCAGTACTCGTGTAGAGTTGCCATGTAGAGTATCCAAATCATTAGACTGGGTAGTATTCTGTCGAGAAGAGAATAGTTTCAAAATGTATATGAATTATAGATATCTAATGATATTATGTAAGCTGTAATGTTCAACTGTGTTATCTAATAAGAATATATTTCACTGTTTTATTAACATTTTAAGTTACCTCACAATTCTATTCTGCATTGTTTTAACAAAGTTTTTCTTCGCTGGCATATTTTCCTGCTGGAGGACTTTGTTTGCCATCAAAAAACTGGATACGATGAAAAAGATTTGCACAGCTAATGCTAAGTTGTTCGTGATCATGGGCAAAACACTCTGCAAGCATAACGTTATAATAAATGTATTGCCAGTTTGTGGTGATATACCCATCAAACCTACCTATGTCTAGAGTGGTACATTTGTCTGACTGTCAAATTCATTAAATATATTTTGAGTCGTAGGTAACGATCGTAATTACCTTTTCGTAAAAACGTGTATCGGCAACATTAAAGAATACAGAGAAGACTGCTGCGTGTAGTAAGATGAGGACCAGCATAGATATAGCCCGCAGGCCGTCGAGGAACCGCAGGTCTGCGCCTGAGTACTGGACGGGCCGCGTCAGCGTGCGCCAGGATCGCCGCACCGACCACGACAGCGCCCAGCCTATATCTGTTGCAATTAGGTAGACTGTATTTTTTTTTAGTTTATAAATGGATATTTCTAAGTACAAATTATGGGTCGCACATAATAAAAAAATATGTTATGCCAAGATGCACGACCTTTTTTATGACACCCTATGTTACCGCCTGAACCATAAAAAATATAAAAAAAAACTTATTATAAACGGCGCGAAACAAAGTGCTGTGATTGACCGCTGAGAATAGCGCGAAAACAAGGTATGCTGTGATTGGCCGCCGATGATTTTAAACGCAGACGCATAGAATTCGCTCCATTTTGTATATTCGCATTATTATAAAATTATTAAAAACGCAAGGTAATTATAAAACACTACCGAAGAATATACGCATTATCAATCTGTTTGCTCTTTATCTTCACTCCTCATATAATAATAATCATCACGCAGCCATACCAGCAGAAACGCATAAAATACTTCAACATTTGGTCCATCGGTCCTGGATATTGGAGAAGATTATTATTTGAGAGACGCTATTTGGTGGAGAATATCGGCATACAGTGCATCATCGGTAAGACGAGCCAACCAAAATTACTCAAACCTTTACCTTTTCACCTATTTGATACCGGAATTTTATCAATTTTAGTGCCTACGATTTGTGCCTGCCGGCTGACTTACATACTATCGTCGTTGCTTACAATTTACGCTTCATTTCAAACAGTAAGTACTTACAGCTTTTTACTACAGTGCAATGACTAGTTCTGAGCAAAATATTGATGATATGTTAAGGGATTTGAGGAAGAAACGAGGGTTTATAAAGTGTAGGTTAACAAACACAAAAAAATATGTTTCCTCCTTTCAAAACGTTGAGTTAACTGTTTATCAGCGCGCAGAGTTAAAATTGCGTATTCCCGGAGCTCAAAGTTTGTTGAATGATTTCAATCAGATACAAAGTAAGATTGAAGATCTCGTACCGGAATCGGAATACGATAAGTTGATCGAATCGCGCGCAGAATTCGAAAAGGAATACTATGTAGTTCTTGCTATGTTAGACTGCATGGTGAATCCCGACAACTCCGATGAAAGGTCCGTCAATAAATCATTTGAGTGCTCCTTAGTTCATGAAGGTAATAATCATAGTGGTGAGTTTGTTAAATTGCCTACTATATCTATTCCTAGCTTTGACGGTTCAAGTGAACACTGGATTGAGTTTCGCGACACGTTCATGTCTCTTATTCATAATTCTAAAACAATACCAGCCATTCAGACATTTCATTACTTAAAAGCTAGTTTAAAAGGCGACGCTAAGGTAGTTATTGAAAATGTAGAGTTTTCGTCTAGCAATTTATCTAGTCGCGTGGGAACTTTTGTTACATAGATTCAATAATACTAGATTAATTATTCAAAGTCATATTAAAGCTATCTTTTCCATTCAACCAATAACAAAGGAGTCGTCTGTGCAATTAAATAAATTAATTGACAGTATATTAAAGAACATACGATCTCTTAAGATTTTGGGTGAGCCGACTGAGTATTGGGATACACTAATTATTTATATTGTTGTGTCAAAGCTGGACCACGCCTCAGAACGCGAGTGGGAACAGTATAAAAACATATTTTATAAATCTAACACAGACGCTAAAATACAGTTAAGCAACTTATTAGACTTCCTTAAAGAAAAGGCAGACTTATTAACTACTCTCACCGTTAGTCACTCCAGTAAAGTAAGTACAAGTAACGTAAATAAAAAATCATTTTATAACACTAATTCTAAAGTTCATTGCAATATAATAGCTGAAAATAATTACAATACAAATAGCAAATCACAAAATAAAAAATTGCGTTCGCAGATTATTAAGCCATGTTTAATGTGCAATAGTCAACATCCGTTATATTCATGTCAAACATTTCTTAATCTTAATTCACAAGATAAATTAAATTTTATTAAGGACTAGCTGTGCCCGCGACTTCGTACGCGTGGAAAAGTGATTTAGGGCACTTTAGTATTTTTAAATATATTTTTAGTTTATTGGTGCAACCGCTAAGAACTTTCGCTAATAGGTAGGTACCTATTTAGCGAAAGTTATACTAAAGTGCCTACTAAAAATACTAAATTAGCATCTCAAAATACCGCATTATTTGTGACCAATTTAAGGGCAAAAATCAAAGCGACAATCTATAGGCCGTACTTTTAACACGATTATTACTCGGGGCATAATTTGTGGCTGTGCGTGGTTAAATTCAAACTACCGGTACTGCCTGTTAGCACATTATAATAGTATTTTTTACCCAGCAGTGGGGTGGAGTTTCATTGGTTGACATTCGCTAAAATTCCTACCTACCATCATCTGATACCTACACTAAACCAGCCCGGTTCGGACGTAAGACGTCACGCAGCAGCCTGCATCACGCGGCGCCCGGTCGAATCACGGCGAAACGATTTTAATTTTGCTATATCTCCTAAACTATTCATTATATTTGCATATAGGGCAAATAAAGTCTTCATGAAATGCTTAAGCCAACTAACGTATTAAAAATGATAAGGATTAATACCTTGATGGTATAAATAGCTTTCCAAAAACCGCTTGATTGCCCGTTTTTTAGTCTATCGCGAAAGGCTTTCTTTTAATAATACAGTTAATTAAGTTGATTTTTATACAATAAATGATAATTTATTTCAATTTGTGAAGCAAGTTCAAAAATACAATTTTTATATTCCACAATGTCACTTGTCTTCCCAGAAAAAAAAACCTGTTAGGTACTTATTTCATGTTCTAATCTACATTCTATTGCTTCACGTCACATTGTAAGCGATCCCCCCACGCCCCCCGCACGAACCGTTCGTCCGCAGTCCGCGCGCGCGAAATTCATCCGACTTGCTTCAAATTTATCGTAACACACAGACTGCTCGGCTCCTATATATCGTAGCGTTATGTTATATAGCCTATAACCTGCCCAGGAACATGGACTACAATCGTACCAAGTTTGGTTAAAATCCGTTCAGTAGTTTTTGATCCATGCGTGCACATACAGACAGACAGACAGACAGACAGACAGACAGACAGACAGTCAAAAATTTTACGAATTGCATTTTTGGCATCAGTATCGATCACCAATCATCCTCCAATATGTATTTTGAAAAAATATTCAATGTACAGAATTGACCTCTCTACAGTTTTATTATAAGTATATAGATATAGATAAAAAACTGTGTATTAATTGTATGCGCTTTGGTCATTCCGTGGAGACTTGTGTTTTTGGCCCATGTAGAAAATGCGATCAAAAGCATAATACATTGATTTGTGATGCTATTAATTTAAAAAATAACACTGTAACGTTGTATGGATACGATTCTAGTAAACTTCATCCGGTTTCAGTGATAGATCCGAGCGCGAGCAGCTGTTATAAATTGCAGTCACATAATACGCACTCACATAGCGATTTATATAATCTATATACTTATAATAAAACTCTAGAGAGGTCAATTCTGTACATTGAATATTTTTTCAAAATTCTTATTGGAGGATGATTGGTAATCGATACTGATGCCAAAAATGCAATCAATAAATTTTTTGTCTGTCTGTCTGTCTGTCTGTCTGTATGTGCACGATGGGAACAAAAACTACTGAAGGGATTTTAACCAAACTTGGTACGATTGTAGCCCATATTCCTGAGCAGGTTATAGGCTATATAACATAACGCTACGATACATAGGAGCCGAGCAGTGACGATAAATTTGAAGCAAGTCGGATGAATTTCGCGCGCCTTGGCTGCGGACGAACGGTTCATGCGGGGGGCGCGGAGGGATCGCTTACACAGTGACGCGAAGCAATAGAATATGGCACTAAAGTAGATAAGAACATGAAATAAGTACCTAACTAACAGAATTTTTTTTCTGAGAAGAGTGTTTCCACAGTTTCATAATAATATAAAAATTGTATTTTTGAACTTGCTTCACAAATTGAAATAAATTATCATTTATTGTATAAAATCAACTTAATTAACTGTATTATTAAAAGAAAGCCTTTCGCGATAATCTAAAAAACGGGCAATTAAGCGGTTTTTGGTAAACTATTTATACCATCACGGTATTAATCCTTATCATTTTTAATACGTAAGTTGGCTTAAGCATTTCATGAAGACTATATTTGCCCTTTATAGCATGCAAATATAATGAATAGTTTAGGAGATATAGCAAAATTAAAATCGTTTCGCCGTGATTCGACCGGGCGCCGCGCGATACAAGCTGATGCGTGACGTCTTACATCCGAGTCGGGGTGTAGTGTAGGTATCAGATGCTGGTAGGTAGGAATTTTGGCGAAGGTCAACCAAAGGAACTCCACCCAGCTGCTGGGTAAAAAATACTATTCAAATGTGCTAACAGGCAGTACCGGTAGTATAAAATTAACCACGCACAGCTGCTAACTGTGCCCCCAGTAATAATCGTGTTAAAAGTACGGCGTATGGCGTATATATGTCGCTTTGATTTGAAGATATATGACTGCTGCTGAAAAAAATGCTGGACGTTTGTATCATTTGTATGAAGCGCGGCGGGAACCGCGCTGCTTCAAACATTCAAATTTATTCTTTTTTTATTTTATATTTTGTTTAAAACAAAATTTCATTTATTTATATTATTATACTTAGGGTAGGTTATAAAAAACGCTACTAAAACCGATCGGCGCGCCGAGCTGGGGCCTAACTTTCCAAACTGATTCAATTTTGATTCAGATTCGATCGTGTCGCATACTCCCGAAGAAATTGACGTTTGTTTATTTTTATTCTCTGTCGATTGATATGGTCTGGTGTACAAAAAGTTACGTTCTAACGGTTTTCTTTATCCTAATTAGTTTCAAAGTAATCTACCAAATAAAACACCAAAAACCGTTAAGATCGAACTGATTCGATTCTCAGTTGTGTCGAGAGTAAGCCTGCTGGATCCTCGGCGGGGCGTGCCGCTTCGCCCATGTCTAACCGAGAGTTCCGTTTTAAAGACCTTAGTAATTGCAATATAAGTTTAAATTGAATACCTTAAAACATTAATGACAAAAACGGTAATAAGTTGAAAAAATTAAAAATATTTTTATGGTTTCGCAATTTATCCTATGTCGTTTAAATTTGATATGAAGCAACATCTTAATAGTGCATTAAGATGTTGCTTCATATCAAATTTCTATTCCCGGGAAGTACCCTTTAGGTTTTGGTTCCCTTTGGAGTGTCGAAAATTACGAAAATTAGCGATATAAACCGCTAAATCTTTGGGAAGATGTCTGTTTCTTTTCACAGCCAGAAGGGACAGTAGATCCTGAGTTTTTAATATGATTTTTAGCTTGATACCTACACGTGTTAAAGTTTTGACACCCAGACAGACAGACGGACATCGAAGCTAAATACTTTACCAAATTAACGTGAAAAATTGTCTGGGTCTATACGGTGCATTCGAATAATATTATCCTAACTTCGAATACCTTTGCTGACTTCTACATATTGTTCGAAGACCTACTTCTTTTGCCAAGCTCCGAAAGGATGGTACTATATTATTATTATACCCTGCATACCAAGTGACTTGCTGGATCTGGATCAACACTGGGAAGTACCTATTAGCGAAAGTTGTCAGCGGTTGCGCCAATAAACTAAAAATATATTTAAAAATACCAAAGTGCCCTAAATCACTTTTCCACGCGTACGAAGTCGCGGGCACAGCTAGTAATCAAAATAAAACATTTTGTCCGGAGCAACTCGTCATGTTGTCGACGGCTATGGTCGAAGTATGTGGCGAATCGGGTGAGTATTACAGCGCACGTGCTGTTTTAGATAGCGGCAGCGAGCGTTCTTTTATCTCACAATCATTATGTAGCAAATTAAATATACGCATTTTACAGTCCACACAACATATACACGGTGTAGGTAATTCTATTACGCGGTGTTCGCAATCATCTAACATTGAATTAAAGTCGCGCGACGGGAGCTTTACTGCCCGTATTCAATGCTTAGTGTTGCCACAGATAACTTCAAAGTTGCCTACCACTACGCTTAATTTACAATATTTTAATATTCCTCATAACTTATCATTGGCAGATCCTTATTTCTATGAACGCCAAGATATTGATTTATTATTAGGTGCGGATTTATTTTGGGATTTGTTGACTGATGGAAAAATTCGTCTTAAAAATGGTTCCTATATTCAAAATACGAAATTAGGTTGGATAGTTTCCGGTGTCGTTCAATCTGTTCCGTATAAACAAAAGGTAAAACATGTTCATTGTAATTTTTTATCACAGTCAACAGATATGGTTTCACTCGATAAATGAGTTAGGAGTTTCTGGGAGTTGGAGGAATTGCCTATAACTTCTAATGAAAAATATTCGAATGAGGAGTCCGCATGTGAGGAACATTTTATAAAAACAACTAAAAGACTTTCGGACGGACGTTATTGTGTCAGTATACCGTTTAAAAATTCACCTAAAACTTTAGGTAGTACACGCGAACAAACGACTAAACGTTTTTATGCACTAGAAAAACGTCTCGAACAGAATGCGAACTATAAAGGCATGTACCGTGATTTTATTCATGAGTATGTGGGAGTACGAGTGGAAACCCCAAAGGGAGATCTCCGACCGAGCGAGATGGTATGCTCGGTCAGGCCGAAGCCCACTGTACTAGATTTTCAGATGTCGTATATATAGCGCCGGACTTAGAAAACTTCGATACCGCGATGCAGGATGTGGCGCTAGTAGTACCGCTACAAGTACATCAACTTAGGTCATATGAGTCTTGTTGATTCGTATACTGATCCGCATTATTTTTTACCGCATCATGGAGTGTTTAGACAACACGCCACGACGACTAAGTTACTCGTAGTATTTGATGCCAGCATGCCTTCTAGCACTGGTGTATCATTAAACGACCTGCAAATGATCGGACCTGCAATACAGGGTGATTTAATTTCAATATTATTACGGTTTCGTGAACAGAGGTATGTAGCTTGTGCTGATATCGAGAAATTCTATGGCCAATTAGAAATCTCAGAAGATCAGTGTGACCTTCAGCTAATCTTGTGGCGCGATAGTCCTTTAGAACCACTGAGAGTTTACCGATTGAATACCGTCACATACGGTACGGCTTCCGCTCCCTATCTTAGTTGTAGGTGTTTAAAGGACTTAGCATCCCCACAAAACTGTGTAGATCCGCAAATAGCTTACACTATTAATACTTACTTTTACGTAGATGACTTTAGTAGTTTCTTCTAATAATATTGAAGAATTAAACCGTATCTGTGAGGGCGTTAGTAACATTTTAAATGCAGCCTGTATTACTTTGCGCAAATGGCTATTTAATTATGACCGCACGAACCTAAACACAACTTCTGAGTTAACGGATAATAATAATGTACATCAGTTAACTTTATTCGATAAAATTGTACAGAATAAAACTTTAGGTGTCGGTTGGAATAGTGTATCGGATGAAATTTACTATTCGTCGCAAGTTCCGATAGATAAAGATAGTTATGTTTTATTAACCAAACGTCGTATATTATCATACGCGTCTCAGATATACGATCCATTAGGATTGCTGAGCCCGGTGATAACGGTTGCTAAAATGTTAACACAAAAATGTTGGTTATTAAAATTAGAATGGGACGAACCCGTTCCCGATGAAGTTTTACAAATTTGGAATAAATTTACCGACGGATTATCTTATTTAAACTGTTTACGTATTCCGCGTTATGTAATGTGTATTGAACCCATTCGCATAGAGTTACATATCTTTACAGACGCGTCGCAAATCGCGTACGGTGCCTGCGCGTTCGTACGCACTATCAGTGCATCAGCTGATGTTACGGTGCGCCTGCTGTGTTCCAAGGGCAAGGTCGCGCCTACAAAACCCACAACTATACCGCGCTTAGAGTTGTGTGGTGCTTTATTGGGGGCACGTTTGTATCATAAACTAAACGGGTCTTTGCGTTCAAATTTTGATAAAGTGGTATTTTGGACGGATTCCACCATCGTTTTGGGTTGGTTAGGTATGCCTATTAATTTGTTAAAACCTTATGTTCAAAATAGGACGACAGAGATTCACGAGTTAACGAAGCAACTTTCGTGGCGTCACGTGGCAGGCAAGGATAATCCAGCCGATTTGGTTTCAAGAGGTCAAAACTTAAACGCGCTTATATCTTCATCTTTATGGTGGAATGGACCATCATTTTTGCAGGACATACATTTTGTAGTTCCAGATCTAAACCATTCTAATTTAGTATTTAACAATTTACCAGAAACTAAATCGTCTAACATCTGTTGCCATAGCGTAAAACTAGATAACAATTTATTTAATTTTTCTCGGTTCTCGCAGTACATGCGATTAAAACGAGCCGCTGCTTACGTTTTACGTTTTATCTATAACGCTCGCAATGTGAACAATAAGCGATCCGGTTCACTATCTGTCGACGAATTAAGCCGCGCGGAGTTGATGTTAGCAAAGCTTAGCCAACAGGAGTCATTTTTTGATATTTTAGATTCGATTAAAAATAATCTATCGTTAAAGGGTTGTAGTGAACTTTCAAAATTAAATTTATTTATTGATTCGGATAATTTAGTCCGAGTAGGGGGACGTATTCAAAATTCGCCTCATTTTCATTATGGACGGTGGGGTCCAAATTTTTCAAGACCCACCGTACAATATCCGTTCTTTTAATACCCAGCGTATTAAAGAGACAATAGAGCGGAACCAAGGCTCCAAAGTGTTTGCAAGAGACGTATCTATTGGGCAAAGCCAGTTGATAAAGCTGAAGACCGAAGATGGACGCGTAACGTCAAATAAGTCCGAGGTACTACGGGAGATAGAAAGGTTCTATGGACAGCTGTATACCTCGGTCTCAGCTGAACCTGCAAGTTTAGCTGCAGACCCAAGAGCCAGGCTAACACGACACTATACCGAAGACATCCCGGACATCAGCCTGTACGAGATTAGGGTAGCTCTCAAACAGCTTAAGAACAACAAGGCTCCGGGCGAGGATGGAATCACTACAGAGCTTCTGAAAGCGGGCGGCACGCCGGTACTAAAAGTCCTTCAGAAACTCTTCAATTCCTCCTTACTCGATGGGAAAACGCCAGAGGCATGGAACAGGGGTGTTGTGGTCCTGTTCTTCAAAAAAGGCGACAAAACCTTACTGAAGAACTATAGGCCCATAACACTGCTGAGCCATGTCTACAAGCTGTTTTCGAGAGTTATCACGATGCGTCTCGAACGCAGGCTGGATGACTTTCAGCCTACCGAACAAGCCGGTTTCCGAAAAGGCTATAGTACCATAGACCACATACATACGCTGCGGCAGATTATACAGAAGACCGAAGAGTATAATCGGCCATTATGCTTGGCGTTTGTGGACTATGAGAAAGCCTTTGATTCCGTCGAAATATGGGCGGTGCTTAGATCTCTCCAGCGTTGCCGTATTGACTCTCGGTATATCGAAGTGTTGAAGTGTTTGTATAATAACGCCACCATGTCAGTCCGAGTACAGGAGCACTGCACGAAGGATATCCCTTTAAAGAGAGGAGTAAGACAGGGGGATATCATATCCCCGAAACTGTTTACCGCTGCTCTGGAGGATTCCTTCAAGCTCCTGGAATGGCAAGGACTTGGCATCAACATCAATGGCGAATACATCACTCACCTTCGATTTGCCGACGACATAGTAGTCATGGCAGAATCGCTGGAAGATTTGGGGCGCATGCTCGGTGGCCTCAATAGAGTTTCTCAACAAGTGGGTCTTAAAATGAACATGGACAAAACAAAGATCATGCACAATGTCCATGTTGCACCCACCGCACTAACTGTTGGGAGCTCTACTCTTGAAGTTGTTGACGAATATATATATCTAGGGCAGGCTGTCCGATTAGGTAGGTCCAACTTTAAGAGAGAGGTCAGTAGACGGATCCAGCTCGGCTGGGCAGCGTTCGGTAAATTACGCAACGTCTTCTCGTCCAAAATACCTCAGTGCCTTAAGACAAAGGTATACAACCAATGTGTGTTACCAGTGATGACTTACGGTTCTGAGACGTGGTGCTTCACGAAGGATCTTTTCAAAAGGCTCAATGTCGCTCAGCGTGCTATGGAGAGGGCAATGCTCGGTATTTCTCTACGTGATCGAATCAGAAATGAGGAGATCCGTAGAAGAACTAAGGTTGCTGACATCGCCCGTAGGATCAGTCAGCTGAAGTGGCAATGGGCCGGCCACATAGCACGAAGATTGGACGGTCGATGGGGCAAAAAGATCCTAGAGTGGAGGCCACGTACTGGCAAGTGCAGTGTGGGACGGCCACCTACCAGATGGACCGACGACCTGGTGAAAACTGCCGGGTCACGTTGGATGCAGGTGGCAATGGACCGGTCGCACTGGAAATGTATTGGAGAGGCCTATGTCCAGCAGTGGACAAAATAAAAGGCTGAAACGACGATCAATCTGTTTGCTCTTTATCTTCACTCCTCATATAATAATAATCATCACGCAGCCATACCAGCAGAAACGCATAAAATACTTCAACACCCTATTAACTATTTAATTTTTTTTTAACACATTCAATATCCATTGATTTTTTAAAAGATACAAATAATTGAAGACATGAATGGATGTTAAGTAGCAAAATTATGATTATGATAAAATTGAGTTCAAACTGTCACTTAAACATTTTAGAATAAAAAATAAAATAAATAAAAAACTTTTATTTCAGACCAATACTGTCCATAACAATATTAGTAGATGTGTTAGTAACAATATAAACTTATATTATGTTAGTATTGTTAGTATAATATTACATTTTATTTTCATATCAGACCAAGTGCTACCTCTACCCAGTGCCTTTGGATAGGGCAGTCCGGTCTATTAGCAATCATTTTCAGGATGCTGTTCCGAGTGTTACGTAGACGTAGCAGCAGCGAGGCGGCTTTTTTACGCATGATGGCGTGAAAACCATCAGCTTGAGCTTCAGCAAACATGCCCGACGCGCTACAGCGCCACGGCAGTCGCAACAGCATCCTGAAAGCGTTATTGTACTGTACGCGTAGAACGTTGTAGGCTCGGCTCGTATATGACACCCACAGGCCGCTCGTGTAAAAAGACTGACAGAATGCCTTAAATAAGGTGATTTTGACATCTGCAGTGGAACGAGCAAATCTGCGGGCGAGCATATTGCTCCTCACCGCCAACGCTCTACGCTCACGCTCAATGTCAGAGTCATCTCGTAGGTCACTGGTCACAATGTGACCTAGATACTTGTAACGCTCAACTCTTTTGAGCGCTACCCCATTGAGATAAACCGGAGGAACATGGCGGGGCTGTTGTTTTGGTGCCTTGAATATAAGTATTTCACTTTTGTTTGCGTTATATTTAAGGCCGTGCTCCTCCGCATATCCCTCACATATGGAGAGCAACTCCCTCAGTCCGCTTATCGACGGACTCAGCAGCACCATGTCATCCGCGTAGCTGATGTTATTTATACATGTGCCATCGATGTGGCAGCCGACATGTGTGCTGCTCAGTCGCTCGATAAGCTGATTTACATAAAAATTGAACAGTAAAGGTGAGCTCAACCCCCCCTGTCTTACACCACATTCCATCCTGTACTCATCCGACAGAGTATCGACCCATCTCACCCGATTTGTTTGGTTAGCATACCAGTATTTAAGAAGGGCAGTGTACTCAACCGGCACACCCGTGCTCTTCAGTTTGTCCCACAAAACGTCATAGGCCACCAGATCGAAAGCCTTCGACAGATCGAGAAAGCACGCGTATACCGGCGTTCTCCGTGCGGTATAGTACTTGACAGTATGTTTTAAGCAAAGAATTGCACTTTCAGTCGACACCCCCGCCCTGAATCCGAACTGAGCATCGTGAATCTTAATGTGTTCCAAAAGAAAACCATTTAGCACACTGTCAAGCACCTTCGCCGCAGTAGTAGCGAGGGAGATGGGCCGATAGTTATTAATATCGGACGTGTCACCTGTTTTATTTTTCACTACAGGTATCACCAAAGTACGCATAAGTGATTCCGGTAAATATGAGTGACCGAGACACAGAGTGAAAAATAGTGACAACACTCGCGGAAGGTGAACCCCCCCATATTTGAAATGTTCAATACTAAGACCATCGTGACCCGGTGATTTTCCCCGTTGCATTTTAGAAATAATTCTAGCCACCAATTTAGCAGGTATTTTAACGTTAGGATTGTTCACAATGGTCTCAGCATCGTTCACTTCCCGAAAAGACGAGGTCAGAGGCGAGCGCACACAAAAGTGACTCCTAAAAGCATCCGCTATGTGCTTATGCTCTGTTGCACCACCTACACACACTGGCAGACTCGGCCTAACATTCATTTTACTTGTTGTTTTCCAAAAATCCTTAAAGTTTTTAGTTTGATGGTTAGAGGCAAGAAGATTAAATTTTATCTCTTCCTGTCTTTTTTGACACCATTTTAATTTGGATTTGAAGTGTCTCCTGGCCTCCGCCATCTCACGATAAAAACTGCCACTAGCCGGCCTACCAGCATTTACCCACGATTGAAATTTAAGTCGAGCCTTACAATGTGCGTCTGCAACATATTTGTTCCACCCTGCTACATAGCCACCTCTACGCTTATATTTATTTATATATGTGTGAGTGGCCGCTTGCGACAGTGTTGTTATAATATTATAATACATTTCATCAAGAGCCGAGTAATGATCTATGCAATTACAAACCCTGTCACAGCACTCACTCAGTTTCTGAGGTATGTCTACCGTTCTAAAGACAGAGTTACAAAAGTCGCGATAATCACTAATTTGCTGCGCAGACCTCTCACCCCATGCAACACGATTAGTTACATTTTTATTCAAAACATTACAATTTATTTTGGTTTTTATTTTACGTAAATCACACTCAACTACAAGGGGGAAATGATCGGACCAATACACGTCATATTGTATATTTACACTTACTATAGACAGACGCGCCGATTCAGTGACGATACAGTGGTCCAACCATCTATTACACCCATGTGATTCACTTGTGAAAGTGTAGGTATTATTATCACACAAATTTATATCTACACAAAACGAACTCTGATCTAAACAAAAACTTGTCATTTCATCATAGAATAATTCTTTCGGATGCGCATTAAAGTCCCCTACAATATAGAAAGCCTCAATTCCATTATTTTCCTCTATTTCTATTATTGATCTAATGTCACTAAGGCACGACGTAAACTCGGGAAGATTGTCATTTGAGTTCGTAGGCATGTAAACGCTAAAAATGACTACAGATCTACTACTCACAGTTATGTTGATTGCACACACTCTCACGTTATTGCACTCAATAGGTACCACCGAGTCGAACACATCCTTACGCCACAGCAAGGCCACGCCACCGTGCGGCCTCCCGCTGAGTAAGCCCCCTCCTGTGTCCACAGCCGACGTCCCGGTGCACCCAAAGTTGTCATCAATAACACTAAGCAGAGGCAGGTCGTGCGGCAGCAGCCATGTTTCTTGAAGGGCCACCACGTCCGCCGACCGACACAATTCTCGAACTCCATCCATCGACCTCTTCAGCGATTTACAATTAAAACTTATGATTTTACTTAGGCTGTCCATTATGATTGATATTTTCGTTAACATTGTTCCTTCGCCTCAAAGGAAACTGCACAAAACGCCTAAACGACACTCCCGACGGCCACAACTTGTCGTTTAGGAAGGTATCTATATTACTTTTTGTCACAAATAACTTATAGGCGTTATAACCCTTGTCATATTTCATCTGTATTTTAGACAGTGTAACTTGCTCCTGTGTTTTTTCGTACACGTAGTTTATTATATCCTGTTCGGAAACAGCCTTATG
Source organism: Celastrina argiolus (assembly GCA_905187575.2). Lineage (NCBI taxonomy): Eukaryota > Metazoa > Arthropoda > Insecta > Lepidoptera > Lycaenidae > Celastrina > Celastrina argiolus. The sequence continues at coordinate 22,836,919 of LR994582.1, forward strand.
CACGTTCGATATAAAAAGCGGCACTTTTGTGTCGGCCGCTCTAAATTGAAAATTATTCGCCTCCGTATCGATTAATGCACTCCCTTTTTGACTTACAAACTTGGATTTGCGATTATTTTGTTTACGCTTCTGTACTAAAGTCCATTTATCGTCATTATTAGGCTTTTTAGAAATATTATTTCTTTGTATGGCCTCCGAGAACGACACTGGTTTGTCAACAGCTGATCGTATCGTTTGTTTACATTGTATTGCATTCGGCGCGGACGCAGGCGCTGGCTCTCGCCGTTCGCAAATACTTGTTATCTCATTATCAGCTGTAGGCTCGCACACCAGTATCGGTGACGACACAGAGGGCGGCCGCTGTAGGGGTGAGCGAGATGGCGAGTTCGTTGCATTATACTCGCCGGTAACTGACTCACCGATGCATAGTGTAGGTAGTGCCATCGGTCCGCTATCGAATGATTTAAAAGTACCTCTTTTCTGCATGTTAACATTTCTTTCTTGAAATTCAAAAGATGTATTTTTTGAATATTCATTAATTCGAGTGTTAAGTTCACTTTTAGTAGCATGCTCATGTCGAAAATCGTGTATGTTTTTTTCCAGTATAACAATTCTTTTTAGCAGTGCCGTAACATCTACATGATCGAACGTTACGGGTGGCAATTTTTCTAATTTCCTGGCCACAAAAATAGGAATTTCTTCAGGGTCAGTCTCCTTAAATAAACAGATGATATCCTCTAGGTCTCGTAGGGTTTTACCTTCCCTTTTTCGTGTCGTTGGCCGTTTACTCAGCGATTCAAACAGTAACGACTTAGCCGTTTTTACGTCCACCGTACTAAATGCACTTTCACATATTTGCACAAGACTTTGTTCGTCCATTACATTTAATTTATTTTGTATAAAAGCCAACACCTCACAGATCACAATATTGCAAGTAGCACATTTTACAGTTTTAGAAACGTTATCCATTTTTCTTTTGTCACATAAGTGCGAGATCTGATGCGCACGCGTTCGCGGTTGACACCGGACTCGTAAAGTATTAGGTACATTAATCTAAAGATCCGTCTCTAGACTCAATGTACCTAATACGGTACTACATGTTCTAAAATGTTTAAATGGCAGTTTAAACTAAATTTTCTGGGTAATTTTTTTGCGACATATTACCTTCATCGATTCATGTCTTGAATATCTAAAATACACCACAAATACGACTAAAGTAAATATAACTACAACGTAGGTACTACTACTAAAATTAAAAGTAGAGTATTCATTTATTGATTAAGAAATCTATAAACCATACCTTTTTTACTCTCGTCTGATAGATTGAAGTCCAATACGCTACTAATGGTAGCTAGGACGACAAGAAAAACCAAGAACCCGATGAATGCTGCACCTTTAGATGTCAATTTGTTCCCTTGCAGCTCCCGTGTGCAGTATTTCAGCTGTGTCAGGTTAGCTGACAACCCGTACTCCATCATCAGCGTTGTGTTCACGCAGGATGTGAACCTGAAATGATAATAATTTACAATAACAATCGCATTTAAAAATGTCGACCACGACAAATATAAATATTTTTTGAATTTGTCTATGCTGTACCTGATCCTTCTGCTAAAAAAACCTCCTTTAATTCGTATTTGTCACCCAATAGTAGCAATGCTCAGTACACACCATTCATGATCATCTCCCTGGGGGCTTTGCGGGCAGCGGCGCGACAGACACACGCCGCGGTACACGAGACTGTGGTTGGAGTGCCGCACCCGATCTTCAGAGTAGTGCTAGAAACACAGATCCAATGTATGTAGCGTACTACAGCTAAACGTTGAGAGAACGAAGATTTTCTATGTCAACGGCACGATGGCGCGGATTGCTAGACAGTGGTTCGTTATATACTAATACATAGTATAAATGTCGGCTACCGCCGTTCGGTTAAAGCTCCGGGAAGTCCCAATCTTGTTTTAATTTGAACCATGTACAACTTATCGAAAAAGCCTATGAGTTTAACACACCTCTCATCTTGTGTTTCGCAGATTACACCAAGGCCTTTGATCGTGTTGTATAGTTAGACCTGTGGAGAGTTTTGAAGGATCTTGGCGTTCCACATCACCTTATTGCCTATATTCTGACGCTATATGAGAACAATAGAGGCATTGTCAGAATCGACACAACAATCTCAAAACCTTAGTAGTTTAGCTTTGGAAAAGACGCAAAGCAAGGCTGTATTCTGTCACCTTTTTCTCTTTAACGCCTACGGAGAATGCAACATATGAAAAGCGTGCAAAGATTGGGAAGGAGGAAGACTCCTCTCATATGCATAACGAAGATCACATAATTTTGTGCCTCTAACTGAGACCAGTTAGAGGCACAAAATTATGTAATCTTCGTTATGCATATGAGACTACTCTATTAGTCGCAAGTGAACAAGAAATGGTTGTGCTCCTTAACAGAACGGAAACAATAAGTTCAAACCTTGGTTTTAAAATGAATATCGCGAAAACAAAGCCAATGATGGTAGATTGTACGGGTCGCTACATCTTACACTCGTAACCTCGAGATAATCAGCGCCATCATATATCTTGGATCCAACATCAGCAACAACGGATCATGCGAAAAAGAGATTAGGAGGCGTCCAAGAGTGCTTTGTCTCAATTACAAAAAATATGGAAAGACCTCAACATCTCTCGGAAAAAATGCAAAATGCTACAAAAACCGTGAACAGCCTTTCGTACTAACCTACCCTCCTATGCCAACTGGAAATAAAATCCAGGCTATCATATTTATGTCTACGTAGATTTATAGACTTCTTTCGACATCGCAAGAAAATTTGGTCATAACCTCATGTTTACAGGCAAGATTGATAGTCGCCGACGAGAGGACGATATCAAATGCGATGCTTTGACCACACTTCGCTAGGCGTTAAGATTTATGACGCTCTCCATACTGCCAAAGATCGCCATATGTGGCGCAAGATAGTCACAGAAAAATTGTTATCTGTATTGTCTGTATTAATAAGAAATTTACACCTAGATAAGCTGCGACTGTAAAAACGGGTATGATGATGAAGACGACGGATAGGCAATGGAACGGAAATTTCTCAACCATGCATAGTCTTCTTTGTTCACTTTTTGGTGCATTTTATATTGTATCGGTGCGCTGGAGGAGGCTTTGCGTTTTGTTAAAATAATCATTAAATAAAATGTTATTACAGCTTTAAAGTTGCTATTATATAAATTTTTTTTTACTTTTAAACTGAAAATCAAAGATGTATACACCCTGTCAAAAATAATTAAGTATAAAATATTGAAAGAAATAAATAAAAACACAAAGTTAGCTAAGATAATATGCAGTATTCGTCAGGCCTGGTTTGATAGCATTAAAAATATGGTTGTTACTTGTATTTTCAGAAGGAGCTGATTCTCTGGTGGCGCCATCAGCTCAAACTGTCCGTAGCAGTAGACGCCGCCCCTCGCCACGCAGACGTAGTACTCGTCCATCTCAAACAACTGTGGCATAGAGTAATACTGCTCATCTGAAAAGGATACTTTATGCTGTAATATTTCACGAGCTACACAATGTGTGTGAGTTCTCTCGATTCCTCAGGCATCGCGCTCCACTTCTCCACCTTGGTGGCAACACAATTTAATTACTTTTATGCCTCCATCAACTGATATATTGATTGCTAGCTTTTGCCCGCGTCTTCGACCGCGTGGAATAGTATTCATGGCAAAACATTATTTACTCTCTAAGAGTATCTGCCAAATGTTAACAACTTAATAAACCAGACAAGTTGACCTGAAATAACTCTACGGCTGCAGTATGGTTTAGGTTATATATCTTGTGGTTTAGGTAATGTTATAGTTATAATCATCCCACTCTCCTACTCCCCTCCTTCTCTTATTCTTGCCAAGACGAGTCTACATAGTTTATCTTGTGAAAAAGTTATCAGATATCGTATAAACCCAAGATTCTTGATCTATGCGCCTTATATTGTGCCAGGCCTAACTTCACATATGCATTTCAGTCATCCATACGTACAGCTTCTGGCTTAGTCAGATCATACACACTAAAATGTCTAAGGCGTATATAAGGATTTGCCGGTCCATAAAGCATTTATGGACCGGCACCATATTCCCTCCCGCCGGCACCGTTGCAAATTTATTATCCTTTTTCACTTTTGAGTAGGTAAGTGAAACATTGCATAATATTATGTTTGTTCTATCATGGACCAAAAAAAAACTATTTTACCGGAGTAAATCAATTCAAACTTATAATATTGTAAATGACTGTGTAGTACAAAAACCCCAACAATAACTGAGGAGTTTTATAAGTTTTTTCATTATATTTTGTTAGTAGGGATCAAAAATTAAAACAACGTTACAAATAAAAAAAAAATAAAACAATACAAATTTGTCCTACTACTACTACTTTTAGCTTCCAACCTACTCAGTATTTATCCTATCGATCCTTAAATAAATAAACGTCATCTTTTATTTATTTAAGGATCGATAGATCAATTTGGATTATTATTCCGTATTATGTAAGTGTAGAAATTATAGAAGTATATAATATCGATAGTTTATATTGTTATTCGATTAGATATGTTCTATAAATAGAAATTAGGTCACCTATTACATCTTATATCTACCCACATATTACCTTATGCTATGTCCAATTAACAATCGGTATTTAAGTACTCTCTGGGTATTACCTTTCAATACTATTAAAAGATATTATAATTATTATGTTCAGTTAAGGTTATTTAAGAATTTACTGTTATAATAAGTTCCCTTACATTTTGAATTGCTTAGGGTGGGTACTTGAATATAAAAGTATTTCTGTAATGGTTAACTATTTAAGTCGAAATATCAATTGAATAAACTCCTGGTAATAAATTATTATTAGTTATTACTTTTAGTAGATAAAATGTAATAGTATTCTGTATTATATTTAATAGTAGCAACTGGTTGATAATCTTGTAAGTATCTACATTCGAATATACATTGTGGAAAGTAACCCGTTACAATAAACTTTAGATACATTTTAACTTGGCTTTGAATTATTTTAGTTTTTTCAAAATCAAAATTCATAATATTTTATTTCCAAATAAAACTTAAAAAGCTATTTTCGGAAAGTCAACAAAAAGGCTACCACCGGTTCAACCCTAGCCTAGTAAAAAATATATAATATTTATATATCCCCTCATTACTATGTTAGCTATATTTATTTATAGCTAACACACGCAACGAAAGCAAAAAAGTGAATAATTTTCCGCGTTTTTGCATCATTTCTAACTGACGCTTCGCTCCTATTGGTCGCAGCGTAATGTTTTATAGTCTAAAGCCTTCTTCTATAAATAGACTATCCAATAAAGTAATATTTTTTCAAATCGGACGTTCCTGAGATTAGCGCGTTTAAACAAACAAACTCTTCCGCTTTATAATATTAGTACAGATTAGTACGCTAATTAGATGACTGCGACATCTATAAATTAAAGATATTTTAAGTGAAAATCAAAATGGGGGGTCCATTTTGATTTTCACTTAAAATATCTTCGCAGTCATCTAATTGAAATCGCTATTGTATTGAGTGACTAGCATTTTTATCAAATGAGGATATTAAATTGAAAGATTAAAGGACAACTCGTCAACGACAACGTCCAACGTCTTGACTGAACGTCACTTAGCGTAGTCGTTGCATTACCTACACATGGAACACTTAGTTAGGTGACATTTTTTTCTAATTTGCGCTCATATTTCCGATACTATTTCGATGAATGTAACTTTGCAATATCTAGTATAAATAATTCACAGATAAATAATATAAATTACATCCATTTAGGATAGATTGAATAAAAAAAATATATCAACACAGTGTTATCAGTGCGAGCTGTTTGACGCCATATTTGTTTTAGTCAGGGATGAAACGGATATGACATTTCGGATACGGATATGGATATTAAATTATTTAAGATTAACTGTTTATTTCCGGATAATTTCGGTTACGGATATTAAATTTTGGGTTCCTTTTTACAGTAGCAAAACTTTTATTTCGGATTCGGTTACGGTTACGGATAATATTTTATACCGGATATCCGATAGTTTCGGTTACGGTTTATTGAGAAAGTGAAAATACTAAGGGCTGGTACTAATCTACATAATATAAAATAATGGAAGCTTAGTAGTCCGAACGCTTGTAATAACTTTCTTAATAATGTTAATAACATTATGACTAACGAAAAAATGAATAAAGAACCTAACTAATTTATTCGCATGCCATTTTAATTTTATGTTATCATTTATAATATAATGTTTGCATTATGCACAGGCAATGGTGTTAATTAAAAATAATGTTTAAAATATTATTGTAATTTATGGCGTGTTAATTATTTGTGAATAAGAATAACTTGGACATTACTCAGGCCTTGAAGTAATTTTTTTAGAACTCCTAGGTTATTTCACGCTGAAAAATTTAAGATCAATTAATATCATAGTGGTCTGTTAGTCTATGATAAAATATAAGATCGTGTTAGCAATAAATTAGGTCACGTTATAAAATAAAAAATATGATTCTCAATAATGTTAAAATTGTCATACTTAGATGTGATGATATAACGAACTACCGAGTGTCTATCTAATATAAATGAGTTATAATACTTAAGGGTGTGTATGTGTCCCGTAATATAGAGTTTACTGTCAAAGTACCAGCCCTTTATTAGTTACTTTTTTTTATTATTGTATGGGGAAATTTATGTTGTTGGGGCATTTCTCATAGAAACATGAAAGTGAAAAGTAAGACTTTCACAGTAAACTGTAGGAGACACATACTCACCCTAAAGTATTATAACTCATTTAACACGTGGTATATTATAACGATTTATAATAAACAATATGTATACTTTACCGGTAATATGGTATTTGTCGGATATCGGCTCCATCCCCAGTCCCCACCCGCGGGTCCCGGGTCTTCAGCGACGACAGCAGCGCCAGCGCCCCCAGAGCTCCCAGCAGCACTCGCAGCCACCCCTGCCGCGCCAGCCGGCCGTACGTCTGTACCGCCGACCGCTCGCTCGTCACAGTCATGGCTGCTGCAGACTAATTTACTATCATTCATTTTATCAGCAAGACTTTTTAATACATAAAGTACCTATTTATTAATCAAAAATTTATCAAGATATTACTAGGTAATATTTCGCCGACATTGTACAAACAGCAATATGTAAAACAAGGAAACAATTACATAAAAAGTTTACCTTATAATTGGTTGCTAATAAAGCTTTGAAGTTTTAAAAGAAGTGAGTGCGTGTGCGTATTAGTGTGTGGTCTAGGGGGACTCTAGCCTTATCGGCAATTACCTAATATTGACCTTGTACCGGTAGATCCTGTACCGAAGGAAACCAACACCAGTAACTATTTACTATTTAACCCAGTAACTATTTACACACCAGTAAAATTTGCTAAATATAGAAAAAAAAACAATAATGATAATAGAAGCAGCTAGCAGTCGTTGCTGCTTTTTACAAATATAATATTTTAACAAACATTAATACCCACCACCACTACCTACCTAATAAACAAGCTTCAAATATTTATACCAGCTGTTCCGCCGCGCTCCGTGCCGCACAGTGCTCTAGATTGCCTGTTTCGCGAATACTAGGCATGAGCTTCTAGAGGCTGTATATATAAACACAGACAAAGCCAAGAATATAAAATTATGGTTGTGTTTATTATATTTTTCGTATCATATTTTTTTACATCTAATGTCCACTACAGACGACAACAATTAGAATGAACGTTGTGGTCACACTTCACAGACACATTGTATGTAAGTAGTGAATTTTCCGCAATACAGAGTAAATTTTTATAAAGGTCATGGTAGGCTAAATCCGAAACTATAGAAAATTGAATGTTTTAGTATTTATCGAGCTCGAATTTTTCGCTGCTTTTTATCGCGACTATAGTTTCGGATTTTGCTTGCCATATACATAACCTTTTTAAAAGTTTACCCTGTTTTTTATTTAATTACGTATTAAATAATATTTTTGCATATACTATTTTGTGTCTGTGTGAATTAAGAATACTAAACTAGCCGAATAGGCACTCTAGTATAGCCGCTGATGCACCTTGAAGGTAATGAAATGTTTTGTCCTTTTGCTATTCTATGGAACTTTAATCAGGCTTGCGAGTGTAAGATGTAATTTGAAAATTTTGTAAATGCCACATCCGACAAGTAATCTTCAATTTAGTACAAGCAAGCATGTCCGTTCTGGTACTTCTGACAAATGATTCTTATACCCATTCCCGGTCAATCAAGATCCTGTTTTTTTTTTGTTGTTTCATGATCACTTTGGATCGCTCTCCTGTAAAATTGTTGTTTTTCACATCCGACAATTTTGATAGTCATGGGCGAATTATGCAAAACACCATGCGTATACTTATGCTAAATGAACAAAGTACATCAAACTGAGAATTAGAAATAAAACAAATGAAAAATAGACCACAACGGAATACGTATAGTTTCTATAATCGTGCAAGTCTTGACACATATCACCTACATCCATTAAAGTCTTCAATCCACTTATAGACTTATTGCTAGATACGGGGGCGGGCAGATCGGGACGCGTCAAGTGAAACAACAGGTCAATTTCACACTGTCCTATAATACGATAAATCATAGACGCGCTGCAGTTCAGGTGCGCGGGCGCGCGGGGGGTGGCACGCTTCCCGCGTTATAGATAATGCATACAATAACAGATAGGCCACTCATGAACTGCGCGCCAAATACAAACATTAACATACTTAATATCTAACATATCTCCCCCTTTAAGTCCGATACATAAAGGACATCTTATCTCTAAGTTTTTGCTAACATTAAAATGTATTATTTATATAAACGAATCGTTACAATGTCGCAACACAACAAAAATAGCAATGAATGATTTTAAATTATAAAACAGCGACCCTTATACTATATAAAATTATATTCTACAGCCTAAACTAAGACACGGATCCTGACGGTGGTGTGGAGAACACCGGGCTTATCTCGCGGCGCCGGGAGGGCGCGAGCGCGTTACCGCTAGTGGCACCTGGGGACTCCGGACTACTACTCTCATGCGACGTCCTCGATCTTGCGTCCACTCCAGTCTCCTCATCCCCTTCTACGTTAGCAGCCACAGATAAATCAAGCGCCACATCCGGCACCAGATCCGCATCCCACTGATATGATCCTCGGCTACCGTTTTCGCCTAACCGTCGTGGTCTGATATGATCAACGTGCCTGGTAATTTCTACCTCACATCCCGGTATCTTAATTTTATACATAACATGACCAATTTTTCTCAAAATTATTCCTTCCATCCAAATTTTTTTCTTTTCATTTGCGTTTTTAATTATCCACACCGGGTCGTTGTTTTTAAAACTGGGTCGTACCACTCCTTTATAGTTTTTACACTGCAAGTACTGTTTGTGATCCACCGTTGTAGCGAGTGCTGCGGACGATGGTGGTGGTGTGACGGTGCGTAACAGGTCTAGCCGCGAGCGCAGTGCGCGCCCGTATACTAATTCCGCGGGAGATTTGTCAGTTGTACTGTTCTTAGAGTTTCTATAGTCAAACAAAAATTTTGCCATTTTTTCTCGAATATTCTTTTTGTTACAGCCCTCTAAAACTAAACCTCTAAGGCCCTTTTTTATAATCTTAACAAAGCTCTCCGCCTGACCGTTGCTGGCCGGGTGGTACACAGGGGAAAATATATGCTTTATGCCGTTAATTAAACAAAACTGTTTGAATTCATTAGAACTAAACGAAGTTCCATTGTCGGTCACCGCTACATACGGAATTCCGAAACGCGACATAAAATCACATAAGCTCGTAATTACCGCTTTAGTGTTATACGTTACCGATACGTCATAACATTCAACCCATTTACTATAAGCATCTACAATAATCAAAAACATCATATTACCATTTAAAGGTCCTAGAAAATCGAGATGTATCCTATAAAAAGGTTGCGGTGGTAGCGGCCAGGGGCGGAGCGGCGCGTGCGGGGGGGCGGGGCGCAGCTGCGCGCACACTCCGCACGCCGCCGCCAGACGCTCCAGCGCCGAGTCCAACCCCGGGAACCACAGGCGCTTGCGTGCCTCGGCTTTCATCTTTACGACTCCAAAATGCGAACTATGCATTTCGTTACAAATAACCTTAGTGTCATTGGAATTACGATCTTATGTCCACGCATCAAAATTCCATTTTCGAGGGAAAGTTGCGACCGGCAATAAAAAAAAGGTTTTAAATTGATATCATTCATTTTCCTAGGCCACCCAGATGATACGTATTTTTTTACTATACCTAAACATTCGTCTCTAGACGTCTCGCGACGCACGTCACCCAGCGTGACCGGTAGATCGCCGTCAATTATAAAGTTAACGTAGGCCGCGCGCTCCTCGCACCCCGCTAGCTCGTCCGTCGCCGCGTCGGGTCGCGTCGGGGCGGTCGGACCGACACTATCTTCGAACGCCCTGGACAAGACGTAATCTGCGCTATTTTGTTTACTACTTATATATTCGATAGTATAATTATAAGCCGCCAAAAATATTGCATACCGTTGTAGGCGGTTAGCAGAGATTTCCGGAATTCCCTTACGAGGTCCAAAAATAGCCAGGAGAGGTTTATGATCTGTCCTTAGAACGAAAGGCTGTGATCGACCGTAGAGATATTGGTGAAACCGTCTTACCCCAAATATAATTGCGGTTGCTTCCTTTTGAATTTGGGCGTAGTTTTTTTCAGCCGGTGATAGGGTTCTGGACGCGTAAACTACTGGCCTTTCTATCATGTCGCTATCGACTTGTGAAAGAATAGCCCCTAACCCTGCCGGTGACGCATCTACCGTTAAAATAATCTTAGCATTAGGATTAAAATGCGCCAACGTTTTGTCCGATGCTAATATTTGTTTTATTCTTAAAAATGTTTCATCGTGTTTTTCAGTCCATTCCCACTTAATATTTTTATGCAGTAAATTATATAATGGGCTTAATAACGATGATGCATCTGGTACAAAATTCCTATAATAATTTGTTAATCCCAAAAACGATTGAAGCTGTGTTACATTTTTTGGCTTAGGCGCCTGTAAGATAGCCTTAACTTTATCCGGTGACTTTCTTACTCCATTTTTGTCTATCACGTGACCAAGATACGATTTTTCATTTTTAAAAAACTCGCACTTACTACGCTGCACTGTGAGTCCCGCGTCGTTTAACCGCTCTAATACTGATGTTAAACGTCTTAAGTGTTGTTCAGTGTCAGCTGCCGTCACTAAAATATCGTCTAAAAGAAATATAATTCCGTCTATACCGGCAAGGAGACACTCCATGGTCCGCTGAAAAATGGACGGCGCACTAGCTAGCCCAAATACTAGTCTTGTAAATTTGAATAGTCCCCGATGCGTATTTATGCAAGTTAACTCCTGGGAATTATCGTTTAATTTGATTTGGTTATACGCGCTTGATAAATCGATTTTACTAAATCTAATACCGCCATGTAATTTTGATAACAAATCGTTTACCGTAGGTAAGGGGTATTGATCTATAATCAATTGTTTATTTATTGTTACTGAGTAGTCCGCACACAATCGAATATTTCCGTCTTTCTTTAACACCGGCACAATAGGTGATGCATATTGTGAATGATCGACGGATTTGATAATACCTAATTCTAATAATCGATCTAGTTCTTTATCTAATTTATCTTTTAACGCGTATGGCACGGGTCTAGCTTTAAAAAAAATAGGTTTCGATTCGGGTCTCAAACGTAACTCAACCGAATGCTTATTAAACAATCCTAGTTTACTAGAAAACACTTGCGGGAATTTTTTTATTATTTTATCTGCTACATTGTTATATTGGTGCGCCTGAGTAAAAATGGCTTGTACCGTACTTTCCGGGGAGGCGAAAGCCAGCCTTAAATCAAACTCGCGAATAAAATTTCGCCCGAGTAGCGGGGGGCCGCCATTTTGTACCACGTAAAACGCCATTTCCCGCGTACGCATACTGTATGTAACGGGCATAAAAACTGTGCCTAAACATTTTATGTGTTCCCCTGTGTAACTAAACAATTTCTTACTAGTAATTGTTAAAGGATATTTTTTAAAATATGATTTATATTTTTTTTCAGAAATTATACTAACTGCCGAACCGCTATCTATTAGAAACTCTAAGAACCTTTGACCAATTTTAACATTTGCGGTCATGGGCTTGCCTTTTACACATCGTATAATAAAGCACTCACCATCATCTTCATCGTCCGCATTACTCTCCACAAAGTTGATCTTTGATGCACTTCCCGAACACATTTTACGAAGATGGCCTTTAATACCACACTTTTTACACTTGTAGCTCTTATACCGGCACTGATTAGCTTTATGGTTGGTGAACCCGCATACACTACACTTCTCCTTCTTGTCGACATGGAAGACGCCTTCTGCTCCAATGGGCAACCCGTTCGATGCTGGTGAAGCCACTGTCGACGCCTGGCGTGCACATCATAAGCTTTCCGCTAAATCTATAGCCTTTGCTAGGGTCAACCCCTCTTGGTTCTGAGCAAACAATTTGTCCCTTTCGTGACCTGCAACCATACCCATAATGAATCGGTCCAGCAGTGCTTCCTCGAGATTCTTAAAAGCACAGTGCGCCGCTAGTCCTCGGAGTCTGGCTGCCCATTGAGTGTGACTTTCCCCTGGGTGCTGCATTGCCGCGTAAAACACAGACTTTTCAGCAAAGCCGAACCTTTTCGGTGTGAAGTGCCTGTCTAGCAATTCAATGATTGCCGTAAAAATGAGCTCCTCCACCTTGTTCGGCAGCGCCAGGTCTCTGACCAACATAAACGTTTGTTCACTTATCGCGCTCAAAAAAATCGCCCGCCGCTTTTCCGCCATTTTGTCCGTCTCATCGTTCAGGTTGTTGGCTATAAACCACTGATGAATGCGCGATTTGTAGCTGTCCCATTCCTGAGACTGATGGTCGAAGGTGGATAAAACGCCGAAAACAGCTGCCATTATAAATATTTATACTAATAATTATACACTCGCGGGCCTCGTCGCCACGTGCTAGATACGGGGGCGGGCAGATCGGGACGCGTCAAGTGAAACAACAGGTCAATTTCACACTGTCCTATAATACGAAATCATAGACGCGCTGCAGTTCAGGTGCGCGGGCGCGCGGGGGGTGGCACGCTTCCCGCGTTATAGATAATGCATACAATAACAGATAGGCCACTCATGAACTGCGCGCCAAATACAAACATTAACATACTTAATATCTAACACTTATAAAGGCATATGTAGTCAATTCATAGTTTCAACTGATATTGATCTTGCAAAGCTTTATCTGATTTGCAAAGAAAAAAATACTAATTATGCCTAAATTAACAATTTTAAGCAGACAGACCTAACGTAGCTAATTAACACATTCATTTAATTACTGATTAAAATTATTTTGAAGATATCTTTGACAGCTGGTCAGTGTTGGCGACTTCCGTAGCGCAGTGGTTGAACACATTGGCCGAAATCGCGGGTTCGAATCCTGCCGAAGGAACAGAAAGCTTTCTGTGTCACTGGGTCATAGATGTGTATTCAACATATTGTGTATAATATAATAAAAATTAGAGACTCACTTGGTCAAGGTAATTTAAATTCCTTAAAATACTGAAAGGGAAATGCCAGTGACTAGTCTATTTCAGTTATTTTCACAATGTCTTACGGCATCCTATTAATTATGGGGAAATGCAGCCGACATTAACACAACATGTGTGCTGCAGAAGCGGGCTATACGTTCCATTTACAAGATGTTCTCATTTGAATCTCTGAGAGAAAAGTTTAAAGAAATAGGAATCCTAACCGTTGCATTTCAATACATATTGGACAATTTATTATATCTATGAAAGAAAAAATATAAATAATTTTAAAACAAAGTGATAAGCATTGTAGGGACACTAGACATACGCACAAGCTCGATTTACCTATGATCAGGCTTAGCGAAGTAAGTAAATCTTTTAAAGGGCAATGAATACGGCTATACATAAGTATGTACCATAAGTAAACATGTGAAAATATTGGTGTTTTAGGTTTGTTTACGTTTAGGTTAAATCTATACTTAGATGAAATAATAGCTCTTTTTTAAGTGAGCTGGCGTCAATTCGTCGAGACGGATTCCTTGTGCTCTCGGATCCTAAGGCCTCAGCCTCGAATTGTGCAGGCAGCGGAGTGGGAGCGGGGGCGGCGCGGGAGCGGCAGAATCTTTTGCGGGTAACGAGTACCGTTCCCGCGCCGCCGCCGCTCCCGCCCCGCTGCCCGTAAAATTCGAGGCTGAGGCCTTACAGCTTTAAGGATCCGAGACTGGTCCGTAGTTGGTACATACCAAAGTAAAGTATTGCAGTCCGCGTACAATAACGCTTCCTGTGTAATAATGTAGATATTTTAGGTACTGTGAAAAAAACACAAAAAAGAAATAGTGTAAACATTTATGACCTTACTTTATTGGACAAGTATAGTAGTTTTAATTAAAATAATATTATAACAATATTCGCAAAATGACATTTTAAATTTTCAGCCATTTTCTTTATTCTAATCACTAGTCGCCCCGCTTGTCCCGATCTCGTCCAGCCCCGCTGAGCTCACTGTACAGCTTCTGGGTCGGTAGCTCCACCAGCAGCGCCAGCGCAGCCGCCCCTGCGTACGACATCGTCCACACCCCGAAAGTGTTGAAAATCTAAAAATAAAATCAAATATTTTTATTCAGAATAAATTTTACAATAAATATTTTCTGAAAGTCGTTTCTGTATGATGCCTACCACCGGTTTGGGAACTGGCCCAGCAAGAAGAACCAGCGTAAGAAACTTGCATGTGGCCATCTTTTACCAAAAAGATGGAAAGTTTTCTGGGATCCTATGGTATAGGCGTATACATTGGCCCTTAAACGAATTCTTTACTTTGCTAAGTCTAGTCACTGGAACAACAAGTTTATTCTGATTCCGAGTATTTCTATTATGGTTATCACATTTTCTTTTAAACAGGTTTACATTTTTCTTAAAATATAATACATTAGAGATGATATACTGAAAAGCTACAGTTAATGATATGCTGCTGAACTGAGTCTGTCGGCCAATCTAGCAAAAATCTAGCAACCCCACTGAAGCGAAACTTCAACGAAGTCTAACTATATACCTAAGAATACTGCAGTATCCACTAGTTCCATACGTTCATCATTTAATAGTACATTGTTTTCAGTTTGCCTCGCATTAGGCAATGTGAATTTTACACGTTTTGTTTTTCTTCTTTTGAGAGAGCTGTACGTCGCCTTGGCATATATTTTGTGGTTTCATATTAAAAATAAGACACGTATCATCAGCAAATAATGCTATCCAATGTTTTTTAACCGACTTCCAAAAAGGAGGAGGTTCTCAATTCGTCTTCGTATTATTTTTTTTTATGTTCGTTACCTCAGAACTTTCGCCTGGGTGAACCGATTTGGATGGTTTTTTTTTATTTGAAAGCTGGTGCTTCCCGTTTGGTCCCATTGTCACCAAAGTGGTAACCTGATGATGGGATCCGTGAGGAATCTATACGAACTAATCCGTGAACTCCTCAAAATTTATATGGAAACATATATCGATTTTGATTTTTTCTGAAGTAGCCCAAGCATATGTTACCAAATAGTAAGATTTTGCACCATATCCTGGACCTAAAGTACTGAACAGAACTTCTGAGTCCTTAGATTACATGTTTGAAGATTTCAGCGTTGTTTAAAGAAATGCAAGCATACGCCACTATATCAATTAAAGTGTTGTACCAGTGTTTACCAAAGTGGTGACCTGATGATGGGATCCGTGAGGAATCGAGGGAACTCCTCAAAATTTATATGGAAACATATATCGATTTAATTTTTTCTGAAGTAGCCCAAGCATATTATGTTACCTAATAGTAAGATTTGCACCATATCCTGGACCTAAAGTACTGAACAGCTGAGTCCTTAGAGATACACGTTTGAAGATTTCAGCGTTGTTTAAAGAAATGCAAGCATACGCCACTACATCAATTACAGTCGAACTTGGTATCATAGTTATCAAAGTGCATGTCTGATGATGGTGTCGTGAGGAATCGAGGGAACTCCTTGGAAAGAAAAAAAAAAAGAAAACGAGGGAAATTTATAGGAACACTCATAGTAATCTTGTATTTTTTTCGAGTTAGCTTATGTTACTCGATATGCTTATATCCGTCTAAAAACAAACATAATTTTGAATCAACTATCAAGGTATACCGCATAGATCAGAAACAGGCATACAGGACTGCTTAGTCTTTGAAGTTAGAAATAACGACATCGCTTAAGAGGAAACCACACGGACGAGAGAAATGAAAAATAGGTATTTGAAAAGTTTGTTGCCGTCTCCAATGCGCCTTGATCACGTGGTTCACGCCCGCTATCGATGTGTGAGTGTGATCGTCTATGTGTGCGTGACACCCCGCGCGGGCCTCTCGCTACTTAAAATGCTTAAAGTAAATCGGAGTTCGGACTATATTTTATGATTATGACAAGAAATTAATGGAATCTTCGTTAGACACTTTTGAGTTTTTATCTCGACTAGGTACCTAGTACCAGAAATGGTCGATGCTCGTATACAATAACTAGTGAAGTCCATAGTTTCATAATATTATGGTGTTAATTCTACATACTATGATTAAAGTATGTGGCTCATTCAATCCCAAAATTGTCTAGATCATTGTGCTATTTCGGCACACAATTAAATTAATCTAAAAGTTTTATATAGTCAAACATCTTCAAAAAATAATGTTTGGTTTATAGGCTATTGTTCCATAACTATAAATATTTACGAAATTTGAAAAAAATATCCTGAAAGAGGAGGAAATTTACCAAAAAAAGGTTGCACTCCCGGAATTGTACCTCCATTATTTATATTTTTAAATTAACGCTGAAAATAGCCCTCCGCGCCATTTGTGCATGCAGACGGCCTCTTAGGCGTAAGTTAAAATTTTTAAAGTAGGTACCTAAGTACTTAGAGTTAAATGAAAAATATAAAAATATGTAAAGTATAATATAAATACTCAAAAGAATTGATTTCTGTCGGATTTTTTCATATCTATACTTATAATAAAACTGTAGAGAGGTCAATTCTGTACATTGAATATTTTTTCAAAATACATATTGGAGGATGATTGGCGATCGATACTGATGCCAAAAATGCAATTAGTAAAATTTTTGTCTGTCTGTCTGTCTGTCTGTCTGTCTGTCTGTCTGTATGTGCGCGATGGGAACAAAAACTACTGAAGGGATTTTAACCAAACTTGGTACGATTGTAGCCCATATTCCTGGGCAGGTTATAGGCTATATAACATAACGCTACGATACATAGGAGCCGAGCAGTGACGATAAATTTGAAGCAAGTCGGATGAATTTCGCGCGCGCGGCCTGCGGTCGAACGGTTCGTGCGGGGGGCGCGGGGGATCGCTTACACAGTGACGCGAAGCAATAGAACGTGGCACTAAAGTAGATTAGAACATCAAATAAGTACCTAACTATCAGGATTTTTTTTCTGGGAAAACAGTGTTTTCACAGTGTCATAATAATATAAAAATTGTATTTTTGAACTTGCTTCACAAACTAAAATAAATTATCATTTATTGTATAAAATCAACTTAATTAACTGTATAATTAAAAGAAAGCCTTTCGCGATAAACTAAAAAACGGGCAATTAAGCGGTTTTTGGAAAGCTATTTATACCATCACGGTATTAATCCTTATCATTTTTAATACGTTAGTTGGCTTAAGCATTCCATGAAGACTATAATATTTGCCCTTTATACCATGCAAATATAATGAGTAGTTTAGGAAATATAGCAAAATTAAAATCGTTTCGCCGTGAATCGTGATTCTACCGGGCGCCGCGTAATGCAGGGTGACGTCTTACGTCCGAGCCGGGCTGGTGTAGTGTAGACTGCTGGGTAAAAAATACTATTAAAATGTGCTAACTGTGCCTGTGTTATTATAGGAGACTTTTATTTATGCAATAGTACCCAAAACAATTTATTTTTTTTATTTTTGTCTGTTTGTCGGTGCATTTGTGCACGCTAATCTCAGAAACGGCTTATCCGATTTAGATGTGGTTCAATCATATTTGTAGTAATCTTGACTTAACATTTATTTCATCTCACTCGGTTCATAAATAAAAAACTTATGACAATAAAAAAAAAATGCTGGACGTTTGTATGAAGCGCGGCAGGAACCACGCTGCAAACATTCAAATTTAATCTTTTTTTATTTTATATTTTCTTTAAAACTAAATTTAATTTATTTATATTATTGTTATACTTAGGGTAGGTTAATAAAAAAACGCTACTAAAACCGATCGGCGCGCCGAGCTGGGGCCTAACTCCCCAAACTGATTCGATTTTGATTCAGATTCGATCGTGCCGCATACTCCCGAATAAATTGACGTTTGTTTATTTTTGTTCTATGTCGATTGATATCGTCGGGTGTACAAAAAGTTACGTTCCAAAGTTTTTCTTTATCCTAATTAGTTCCAAAGTAATCTACCAAATAAAACACCAAATCCGTTGAGATCGAACTGATTCGATTCTCGATTGTGTCGAGAATAAGCCTGCTGGATCCTCGACGGGGCGTGCCGCTGCGCCCATGTCTAACCGAGAGTTTCGTTTTAAATACCTTAATAATTGCAATATATGTGTCAATTTAATATCTCAAAATATTAATGACAAAAACGGTAGTAAGTTCAAAAAAATTGAAAATAATTTTATGTTTTCGCAATTTATCCTATGTCGGCACTATTAAGACGTTGCTTCGTATCAAATTTAGGTTTTGGTTCCCTTTGGAGTGTCGAAAATTAGAGAGATAAACGGCTGAATCTTTGGGTAGATGTGGCTAAGGAGTCTGTTTTTTTCAAAGCCAGAAGGGACAGAAGATCCTAAGTATTTAATAGGATTGTTAGCTTGATACCTACACGTGTTAAAGTTTTGACTACCAGACAGATAGACAGACGGACATCGAAGTTAAATAATTTACTAAATTAACGTGAAAAATTGGCTGGGTCTATACGGTGCATTCGAATAATATTATTCTAACTTCGAATACCTTTGCTGACTTCTACATATTGTTCGAAGGCCTACTTCTTTTGCCGAGCTCCGAAAGGATAGTACTATATTATTATTATACCCTGCATACCAAGAGGCTTGCCGGGTACGTGACTTGCTGGATCGGGATCATCACTGGGATACACTGGGAAGTACCTATTGGCGAAAGTTGTCAGCGGTTGCGCCAATAAACTAAAAATATATTTAAAAATATAAAAGTGTCCTAAATCACTTTTCCACGCGTACGAAGTCGCGGGCACAGCTAGTAAACATTATATTTCAATAATTATGCTAGACAATTATTTTTTCAAACTTCCGTTATCGTTCTAAACTAAAAAATATTTAAATAATGTCCGTTTATAGAATAAATAACTACAAACCAAACACTATTTTTGAAGATGTTAATTGTTTATAACTTTTGAATTTTTTTTGGGCAAATTTCATTGTGATCATAACGATCATTATGATTATCAAATGGTCAATATGATCTAAATATCATCGGATCGAATAAGCTAACCACATATTATGTAATTTTAATCGCAGTATTTTAAACATTTTAAAATTATAGAAGTTTAAAATGTTTTTTATTCTACATACTAGGTAGTCTAGTCTACCACGAAAGGATATGGATCATGCTCCATAGAAGTCTAGGCCATAAATTCAAGTAACCAGCCAATGAAAACAAATATGCTATGCTCACACACAGCTATGTATAGTGAGTCAAACTGAAAAATTTCAGTAAAGTAACTAAGTATTAAGTATTCTCTAGGAACACAGAAAAAAATATTTATAAGCATTTTTCGACGAGCTTATGACCGTGGTAAATTGTTTGGCGCCAACGCAAAATTACTTTTGCATATGTATATATTGCATTTGTTAGTTTTTGAACTTAGGGTACATTTATTGTGTAGCAATTTATGCCCGTGTGTTTCCATTATGCACTGTGCAGTGAGTGCAGTGACGACTGATAACGCGGCGCGCGGCGCAGCTGTGGCGGTATTGTACCTTTTCGTAGTTCTTTACATAGTTAATAAAATATACCTAATAATAATAAATATTATAATATTATAAGTACTTACTTTAGATTACCTGTAATCGACGACTAACATTTAGCAGTGTGCGGAAAAACCAGTAATGGTTTATGTTACACTGCGTAGATTAAGTTTTTTTTTGTAATTCTTTTATTCATTTAATAAATAAAACAAAAATAAAAAAAAAATTCATTAAAAAAAGCTTAAAAATAGTTTTTCCCAGTTTTTTTAACGGTTTATTTTTTATTAAAAATATATTAAGTATCTCAGACTTGCTGTAACACTTATGACCGTATTAATAAAAACTAGGACTCTCTTGGTTGATACCAACTCATACTAAGATTAGCTTCTTCATTTGATTAATAGTTTGATTTCAAGGACGTATCAGGTGAACCGGGTTTAGGAACGCTGTCTCAACTAAGATCGAACTTTTCAAAACTGCTTTTTTAATGTGTGACTAGTAAAATAACGTTTCGTTATACTTTTAAAATTAGCAGATTTATTAGTTTTATAACAAATATAATATTTTTCAAAATTTCTGTAAATGAATGTAACAAAATTTTGTAGTATAAATATCAAAAAGAGACTTAAATCTTAATTATTACATTAAAAACAGTTTTTCATTAATATTTTGGTAGAAATAAAATATTCCATCACAAAGAAAGTTCATATTCGGAACTAGAAATAGGTAAAACGGAATAAGATAGTGACTTAAGCCTCAAAACAACTCTCAAATCACTGTTTACTTTCGAAAGTTCATCTACTCAAGTAGCAGTTTGACAGATGTTGATAACGCTCACACTCAGTTGAGACACCGTCTTTAACTTAAGTGCTTAAGTACTATTTATTAATTCGACTGTCATCTCAAATACTGACTTGAAGTTGAGGTTGAGATCGTTTTATTTATATGTAGTATGTATTACTTAATTCAAAATTCACAATATTTTATTTAGAAATGAAACTTTACAAGCTATTTTCGGGAAGTCAACAAAAAGGCTACAACACCAGAAATGAGCTTGTGCTTATTTATTATTAAAAGAAAGTTATATAGTAGCTAGTATATTATTTCTACAAGAAAGTTATGTAAATGAGAGTTGTCATAGAGCAATATTATGTATAATTTTGAATAAGTAATATAATAAGTCAAAATATAAGCGTCTGTTTTCAATAGACTGAGTTTTATAGCATATAAGTCTATCGTAGTAATTTAAATTTGAACGGCCGGGGGAAAAATTATAAGTTGACGATAATAAACAATTTTAAACAATTTATTTCAGTATATATTCATAAACACAAAAAAAAAAACTAATATTGGTCCACAGACGCTGGAGTATGTTCAACGACATAGAAAAAAGTATTTAAAAAATATATTTACTTTAAAATAACAATATTATTACTCACAAACAAGCCGAAATCTTAATACATAATTATTTTAACAAAAAATTAAAATGTATAATGTACCTAATCTAAAATATTCAAAACACTTACACCAACTGGGGTCCATTCATAAGATATTATTTCTCCAAAGAGAAAATAGGTAGGTATTTTAGTTAAGATTTATACAAATCGAGCTCAAAATTATTTTGGATATTTTTTACTAACATTTTTAGAGTATTCTTGCTGTAATTATTCAGTTCGGTTGCCTTTACAACATTATAATATAATACGTTTTGGTCGACCGGCTATTTGACGTTATGGCCCAATACGATCCTCGTTATTTGGCAGTAAGCATGAGAAAATGATGGACGTATAATAGTTTTTTTATGTTTTTTGAATATAATTTAATTAGATTTATCTGATATTATATAATTAAAGTTAGTGTAATATAATAATAAATATGAAAAAAGCTATAGACTTCACGAAAAAGATGTAAGAAACTAGAAATGTCGACATCGATAAACAACACTAGTTGCCCTTGTCTGAAGATATACTGCCTGAAACCCAGTTTGGCTTCCGCCCAAATCGAGGCACGTGTGAAGCTATTTTCTCTATTCGACAGCTGCAAGAGAAAAGTAGAGAGCAGTGTCAACCAATGTACCTATGCTTTGTTGACCTTGAAAAAGCTTTCGATAGCGTGCCTCGAGAAGCTCTGTGGGTTGTACTGACGAAACTGGGATGCACAGATAAGTTTGTTAGGATAGTCCGACTCCTGCATGATGACATGAGATGTTGTGTCAATATACAAGGCAATGATTCAGAGTTCTTTTCTGTGACCTGCGGCGTGAAACAAGGCTGCGTGCTCGCGCCAACTCTGTTTGCTTTGTACTTTGCAGTTGTAGTTCGGGAGGCCCTGCAAACTCTGTCTGAAGGCATTCGTATTCGTTTCCGTACAGATGGCGGTGGACTTTTCAACCTGGCTAGACTGAAGGCTCACACCAAAGTGTCTCACGTGACTATAACTGAGATGATGTACGCGGACGATTTATGTTTTGTGGCGGAATCCTCAGATGGTCTACAAAGGCTTATGTCGAGTCTTGATGAGTCGTGTCGATTATTTGGTCTCAGGATTAGTGTTAAGAAGACCGAAGTCATGGCTTCTGATACGCTTAACAGTGATCGGATCGACATCAAACTCGGTGAAGACTCTCTGAAGCTGGTGGACAAATTTAAATATCTGGGCAGCACTCTAACATCCAAGTGTCTCCTTGACGATGAAATCAACAGCAGAATTGGAGCAGCTGCTGGAGCTTATGGTAGACTTCGTCCCAAGGTGTTCCGATCTCATGACATAAAGCTCTCTACGAAAGTAGCTGTGTACATGGCGATCGTTTTGCCAAATCTCCTGTACGCCTCAGAAACGTGGGTCCTTTATCGTCAGCATATCCGCACATTAGACAGATATCATCTGAAATGCCTACGCGACATAATGAACATCCATTGGTCGCAACGTGTGCGAAACACGGAAGTGCTGCGAAGAGCTAATGTCAGCGGAATAGAGGCTTATCTCATGCGGTGGCAGTTGCGGTGGTGCGGCCATGTCTCTCGGATGTCTGATGACAGAGTGACGAAGTGCATCTTCTATTCGGAACTGCAAAATGGCAAGCGGAAACAAGGCGGCCAAATTCTGCGGTACAAAGATGTGCTTAAGCGTCACATGAAACAATGTGACATAGACTCGTTCCAATGGGAGGCGAAGGCAGCTGAACGGACGCTATGGAGACGTACAGTGAACACCAAGGTGTCTGACTTCGAGAAGAAGAGACTTAGGAAGCTCGATACAAAACGAGATGAACTCAAGGCGCGACCACCTGCTGCCATAAATTATAATTATTTAGGAGGGGTGCTGACATGCACTGAATGTGATCGCACGTTTAATGCTAAGATCGGATACATAAGTCACTTGAGAGCACACGAACGACGCTCTCATTAGTTGTCGAGTCGCTGTGGCCGAATACGGCCAGGAAAGGATAGACGTGTCACATCACGCGTGTGTGTGTGTATTTGGCCGCGTCCCCCTGCCTCAAGCCTCGCCCCTCATAGTGCGATAGGGACAACTGCAGCTAGAACTGAAATTACCTATTAAAAGTACCAGAAATCGACGTTTAGGGGATTCCTGTTTCCTTCTCCAAAACTTAACCGATTTAGATAATTTTTTCTTTATTAGCTAAAAAAAGAAATTAACTAGGTTCCTATTTTTTGATTTTGTTGCATAATGTAGTCAAATCTGTTTCCTGGATGTTTAAACACGGTGGAGAGTCTGGGGGTTTTTTTTAGGTTTTTTAATGTCCATATCTCTTTAAGTAATTAGTTTATTAAAAAAAGGAAAAAAAAGGGACGTACAAATATTATTCATAGATATTCATGGAAAAAATAGTTACTCTAGACTAATTATCCAGGGAGGAAATAGAAATCCCCTAGACCCCAATTTTTGTATGGAAAAAAATTCGTGGTGTTTCCTCTTAAAGTACTGCAAGCATACTTTAAGTGATGCCACTATATCAATTACAGTACTCAACACCACCTCTGTTTTCACCAGACAGTAGGTATCCATATATATTATCATAACAATATGACGAAATAGGTAAATATTAAAAAGGGAAAAAATTGTTTTAAGCCAAATAAAGAAATCGACTAAAAATAATAAAAGAGTTATATAATATAGAAAATAGAAATCATATTCAGTTTGGCTGGTACCGACTTTGATATTAATAAAATTTGTATATCATTTTATAGTCAATAAACTTGATATATATAATTTTTGCGCTGCTCTGGCGGTAAATATCCCTACTTAGTCTACCCATAACTAAAAATCTTAAAATAAAATAATTTTAAGCAAAAAAAAACCGACTTCAAAAGGTAAACTAAAAAGCAAAAAATAAATTTACTTCGCACAAAGTAATACTTATTTTAACTTAAGTAAATAAATTTATTCTATAAAGGACCTTTTTCCATTTACCTCAACCTTTCCGAGTTCTATTTGATAAGTTTGTATGATTTCAAGAGGGCAAGTACTGGACCTTTTACTCCATAGTGGTCTAGTTTCCTGATCAATGTTATATGCTGCACACAATCAAATGCCTTGGAGAGATCGCAAAAAATTCCAAGAGCATTCCGCGATCCCTACCACGCTTAAAAAATATTATTTATCAAATCGAATACTGCATCTTTTGTAGAGCGTCCCTTTGTAAAACCAAATTGTTTCTCATGTAAAATATTATTAAAATTAATATTATTATTATATAAAGGAATTTGAGTCATGAGTTGTGAGAGAAGTGTTATTATTAATATTAATTTTATTATGTTTGTGTATAGCTTTCCTTGCTCACGGGCAATTCAGTCCCGGACCTTTGGAAGGCATGCCTGGGGCCGAATTTATTAACTTTAATTATATTTAACAATAATTTATAATATTAATATAAATTTATCATTAATATTATATCAAGAATATAATATAACTTCAAAGTTTAATCCAAAAGAAACATGATTGCTACTCTGATGATTAATATTTTTATACAACCATTGATTATTATAAGAAAAAAAATCTAAACCGAGTATTTCCTTAGATAATCTCATTAATATTTGAAAAAAAGGAAAAAAATACGGACGTACTAATAGTATACATAGATACTCAGGAAAAAATTGTTACTCCGGTGGCATTATCTAGGGAGGAAATAGGAATCGCGTAGACGTCTGTTTTTGTATTGAAAAACGGCCGTTGTGTTTCCTCTCAAGGGTTAAAAATGATGAATTGCATCAAGAACTCTTAAAGAAAGAAAATAAATCTTAGGTAATCTTGGGTCGTGCTAGCAGGGATACATGTCACAAGATAATCTCATTTCATAGCGAGGCAGAATCTTAATTTTATAATAATACTTACTATTTTGGAATAGCCAACGTTTTCTGACCCTTCTCTCACAGCTAGCAGGACCCTGGCCAGGGGGAAGTGCACCAGCAGCACCGGCAGCGACAGCCGCGCCATCACAGAGAACACACGCGCCGACAAGAACCTCCGTAACGGCGCTGGGGGGGAACATATTGAGAGCATTGAGTTTATAACATAACAATTTTTAAAAATAGAACGCCAGCTCACGCGGCGGTATTATATTAAGGAGGGCAGCAGTTTGTGTGTTATCCTATTCACAACACTTACAGTCTACTCCCTGTAGGAATGCCAGGATTATAACTGCGACTAGAAGGCAGAACACAGGTCCTATCAGCCCAACCATCAGTGCAGACCGGAGCCGAGTTGGCGTGCCCTGTGGGTGGATGCAGGGCCAAAGTACAGTCCAAAGTATTACACATGGTCCTGCCAACCTCGTTGCCCGGTGGAACAGCTGCTGTAAAATGCAAAAAAAAAATATCTTGGCAAAATTGCTTAAGCTCTGTTTTCCTGAAAAAGTTTTGCTGTCATGAATGAACATTTTCTGAGTAAACAAGACAGGGATAATCGTCGCAGTTCTTTACATAGAAAACATCATTCACTGCTATACCTATAGGTATATATTGGCAATGCTATTCTAAGAAACAAGTGTTACAGAAGGCTGTCTGTAGTTAATCCGAAAATTTTATGATTGGGTCAATAAGATGCTACCGACTTCTCACGCAAATTACTTTTATACTTTATGGTGTAATCAAAACATAATAAGTGTAAAGTTTCTCACCTGATTGCCATGTAGATTATGTCTGGACGTCTGCAGCGAGCGATGCCCGTGCGCCAGCAGCAGCCCCGTCAGCGAGGCGAACGCGTTGCCCCAGGGCGCCTGGTACAGCAGGTCAAACGCAGCCACTCCCACGTACTCGTCGCGAAAGTTACTTCAATAGAAATTAATTACTTCAAATATACCTCACGAGATAAGCTTTTATATAGATACAAGCTTCTAAATAAATATGCACTACATAATACCTAATTTCGCTAATTAAAATAATAGACAAAATATATGGCTTGTCCATTTCAATCATTCTCATGGGCGTGTAGTAAAATAGGTATGCAATTAAAGCTATTTACAACACAATATCCCTAAGTTTTATTTATTCATTTTTATGATCCAAATCCATGATCCCGCATCAAGAACTCTTAACGGAAGAAAAGAAAAGAACCCTTACGAATGTCGTCCTAGCCGGGATATATAATATTAGGTTCTTACATATGAAATTGGCGTTCCAAATTCCAAATTCAAATTTAAACAGCTATTTACTCATGCATTTGTGTTTTGAAAACCGTAATTCATTTGTGTTTTTCTCTTTTCCCTTTTTTTTCTGCGTCACTCATTTCACAAAATGGAAAACTTAAAATCTCGCATTATTTACTAGTACGAGTTCCACCGTGGCACCAGTGCTGCAGAAACGGCTCGAAGGATTAATGATGTGTATGGGGTGGTGTCGCAAAAGAAAACACGGTGCGTTTTTGGTTTCAACGCTTTCGTTCTCGAAATTTCGACCTGCAGAACAAGCCCCGTGGACGGCCGGAGACCAAGGTCGATAGTAATGAATTGAAGGCTATTGTGGAAGCAGCTCCATCGCAAACCACATCAGAGTTAGGTACAGGCTGCGGTGTTAGTGACAAAACCGTTTTAATCCACTTGAAGCAAATTGGGAAGGTGAAAAAGCTTGAAAGGTGGGTACCTCATGAATTGAGTGAAGCAAACCGACAAACGCGCGTCGACTGCTGCGTTACATTGCTCAACCGGCACAATAATGAAGGAATTTTAAATCGGATCATTACATGTGATGAGAAGTGGATCCTGTACGATAATCGTAAACGCTCATCGTAATAGCTGAACCCCGGTGAACCAGCAAAGTCTTGCCCCAAGCGAAAATTGACTCAAAAAAAGTTACTCGTAAGCGTTTAGTGGACTAGTGCCGGTTTCGTACACTATAGCTTTCTTAAATCTGGTCAGACGATTACGGCTGATGTCTATTGTCAGCAACTGCAAACCATGATGGAAAAGCTCGCCGTTAAACAACCGAGACTTGTCAATCGCTCTACGCCACTACTGCTTCAAGACAACCACACACGGCCCAACAGACGGCTACCAAATTAGAGGAGCTTCAATTGGACATCCATCGTACTCTTCGGACCTTGCTCCAACAGATTACCATTTTTTCGAAATTTGGATAACTTCTTGCAAGGAAAAAAATTCAATTCCGATGAGGCAGTCCAAACCGCTTTCAAAGATTTTATTGATTCCCGTCCGAATGGTTTTTTTTTAGTAAAGGGATCAATGAACTACCTATAAGATGGCAAAAGTGTAATATAGATAGCAATGGTATATACTTTGATTAATAAAATATATTTTAATATGTAAAAATTGCCTTTATGTTCCTCCCATACAAAACGCCAATTTCATATGTAAGGACCTAATAATATGTAATGATTGCCTGTTAACGTCCTGCGTCAGTCTGAGCCTAGCCCCATATTATGAAGAAAAAATTTCCAGCTGACCCCCAATTTACAAAGCAAGACAATGCACTTACGCCTAAATATTTATCACAATTAACTTGAACTGCCTTACTCGGGAGTATGTATCGCGTACGATGGCAAGAGGTCCCATGCGTAAGCCATCACAGCACAGACTATCACAGATACGGAAAGCAGCACCGCTAGAATCGGCACCGCTCGGCGACCGCGCAGCAGCAGCGTCAGCACCAGCATCGTGACATACAGCTGCATATCTGCCGCCAGGTACCTGCGGATACCAAATCAGTCTGCTACAAGTTCAAGCTAAAAAGACAAATTTGGCTTTATATGAATGTAAAATTCGTGGAGGAGACCGTCTCATCACTCTCAAAAGCTCGCAACCGTTGGTATCAAAATCAAAAAAAAAATCAAAAATATTTATTTAACTTTTTACACTTTTGTTGTACAATTAAACAGAGATTGGAACTACCTGGTAATTAGTTAATGGAATCAGGCGTTACTTTGCGGAAATCCATAGCATACAATTTAAATATATTATATCTAGCAATATCCCGCGAAACAATTATAACCACAACCTGCAAGCAGATGAGTGAGTGTACGCATAGGCATGCGTTTGATGCACCTCCCTCCTCCCACACTGCTTATGCGTACACTCGCAAGCAAAAAACATGAAAACACCACCACCACACAAGCAATAATGTTAACACGATCGTGCAAAGTCCCACCACCGTGCAGGTTGCAAAACTCGACGCGCGTTTCGCTCCGACCCCGGAGCATCCTCAGGATGTTGACTCTGCGAACAATGTTCGTTAAGGACTTAACGTTAAGGACTCATCTGCTTGCAGGTTGTGGTTATAATTGTTTCGCGGGATATTGCTAGATATAATATATTTAAATTGTGTACTACCTGGTAAGTAAAAAATATAATGGTATGGTATGGATCTCAGGATGCTCGAAAGTATGCCCCTGAGGAACCGAGGGCCCAGCACTTTTGGCCCCATACTCGTACTTATCACGTAGAACTGCCCCGGGTTCTACGTGATAAATTGAGTCAAATGGAAAAAGATAAACTCCAAAATAGAGATAGGGATTCCACAAGTGATCATTTTAGGGACCTTTTTTTATTTGTATAATCGACCTAAGAGATATTACTCATAAATCAAAAACACGGGATAGTTTTAATTATTTGCTGAAGATAATTCACTTATTTTAAATATTCAACGATGAAAAAGTTATGCTTTCTCTTATAGCCACAATATTGGTGTAAATAATTTAATTTCGTTATTTTTTAAAACAGTATTGTGAGTTGTAATTAATACTGACCAAGTTTGCCCCTGACACTTGAGTTGATAGTTGAAGTTGTTCAGGAAGAGAAGATTCAACCACCAATATTGCTGACATGTTTCGACCTCAGTTCCGACCACTCCATGCCACATAGGCCCGGAACCCCAGTACTCGTGTAGAGTTGCCATGTAGAGTATCCAAATCATTAGACTGGGTAGTATTCTGTCGAAACGAGAATGAAAAGTTTTAAAATTTACATGAATTATGGATATCTAATGATAATAATAAAAAATATAATATTATGTAAGCTGTAATATTCAACTGTGTTAAACTTAGTTGAATATTACGATAAGAATCTGTTTCACTGTTTTATTAACATTTAAAGTTAGGTACCTCACAATTCTATTCCGCATTGTTTTAACAAAGTTTTTTTTTGCTGGTATATTTTCCTGCTGGAGGATTTTGTTTGCCATCAGAAAACTGGATACGATGAAAAATATTTGCACAGCCAATGTTAAGTTGTTCATAATCATGGGCAAAACTCTCTGCAAACATAACGTTATAAATGTATTGCCAGTTTGTGGTATATAAGAGTATTAACTAAACTAGAATTAACCTATTGGTTATTGGGTATTAACATCAATACGTACCTCGACCCATAGGTAGGTTATGGGTAATGTTTAAGAAAGTCATCGTATGTACCTTAAAGGTCTAGAATGGAACATACTTCCTAATTGTTAAATATTTGAGTCGTAGGTAGCGTAGCGTAATTACCTTTTCAAAAAAACGTGTATCGGCAACATTAAAGAATATAGAGAAGACTGCTGCGTGTAGTAAGATGAGGACCAGCATAGATATAGCCCGCAGGCCGTCGAGGAACCGCAGGTCTGCGCCTGAGGACTGAACGGGCTGCGTCAGTGTGCGCCAGGATCGCCGCACCGACCACGACAGCGCCCAGCCTATATCTGTTGCAATTAGATTGAATGTATTTTTTCAATAAATTTGTGCTAATACTTTAGGGTGTATATGTGCCTCCTAAGTAGAGTATACTGTGAAAGAATTACTTTTGACTTTTATGTTTCTATGAGAAATGCTCTAACGTCATAAATTTGGCCTTACAATAATTAAAAAAAGTAAGTCTCTCAGCGCTGTTACTTTCACAGTAAACTCATACGGAACGGGACCCATACATATCCTAAAGTATTATCACTCATTAACATTACAGCCTTAAAAGTACAAATTAAGGGTCGTACATAGTAAAAAAATATGTTACCTATGTCCAGAAGCACGACCTTTTTTATGACACCCTATTAACTATTTCGGAAAAAAAACTTTTAATATCTTTTGAATTTTTAAAAAATATCCACTAAATACGACTAAAGTAAATATAACTACAGCTGAAGTAGAGTATTAATTTAGTTTCGAAATCTATAAACCAAACCTTTTTTACTATCGTCTGATAGATTGAAGTCTAATACGCTACTGACGGTGGCAAGGACGACAAGAAGAACCAAGAACCCGATGAATGCTGCACCTTTAGACGTTAGTTTGTTACCCTGCAGCTCCCGTGTGCAGTATTTAAGTTGCGTCAGGTTAGCTGACAACCCGTACTCCATCATCAGTGTCGAGTTCACACAGGATGTGAACCTGAAATAATAATAATATACAATAACAATCGCATTTGAAAATGTCGACCACGAAAAATATAAGATTTTTTGAATTTGCCTATGCTGTCTCTGATCCCTCTGCTAGTAAAAAGCCTCCCTCGAGGTCTTTTACTTATTTCGTTGTAGCCAACACGAGACAGGAGACACGCAGGTGATTAGCATTTACCACAGTGATTCTCGGAACCAGTTTTCTTTATATAGTACCTAAAGTCTACGTGCCACCGTTTATTAAAAATAATAGAAATAATATTAAGTAATCTTATATTTTTAAGATCACGACTTCGTGAATATTGATAATTGGATTTAGCTTCTATAAAGTATGTTCTAAAGTAGTTCAAAAATTACTAAAGTAGTTGTAAAACCTAATTTGTATTTGGTACGCAATTGTAGCAGTGTTCAGGGGCCTTACCGCGAGGTCTTTTAAAGCAGTGTACTAAATAAACATTAGGTACTTTTGGATTTTGAACAATAAAAAAAATAACAATTTTCGATAATATGAATAGAGATCATATTTGTTTACACGAAATACATAGATAATTGAAATGAATTAATACTGCTATAAGACGACGTCGTGGTTAGACTTCAGTACACACCATTCATGATCATCTCGCTGGGGGCCATGTGGGCAACGTTTCGACAGACACACGCCGCGGTACACGAGGCTGTGGTTGGAGTGCCGCACCCGATCCTCAGAGTATTGCTGGAAACACAGATCCAATGTATATAGCTAGAAACGTTGCTCGCCGAATAGAATAATACCTATGTATTTGTGAAATGCAGGTATGTCACAGGTGTTAAAATTTTTTATAATAATAATATCTATAGACGCCTCACACCACGTCAATCTAGTCCTGTGCTAAGTATCCTAAGAACTTGTGTTACAGGTACCAGACAACGGAAATATATTCAATACTTTAATACTATACACATATTTAAGATTTTTATTACATTAATACACAAATTTAATACACATCCATGACCCAGGAACATTGAAAACTTTTTTTGTTCCCTCGGCAGGATTCGAACCCGCAGCACAACGCGCTGAACCACTGCGCTACGGAGGTCGTCAAATCATTAGTTTCACTACACTTCCACCTACGTCAAGGTATACAAATATTTAGTAGTGAACAAAATTAGAACACGCTACAAATAAGCCTAAAAAAACAGAACTAACTATTATAAGATAGTAAACATGTCTAACTATTTCAGAGCCTTATCATTTAGGAATTCAGTAACCGAGTAGTACTAATTAATAGTAGTAGTAGTAGTTTCCGTGCTGGCTGCTTTCGGAAGCCTACTTAGAGCAAAAATAAAGCTGCTTATTCTACTACATAATTTTTCGGTATGAGCCTGTAAGGGTTATAGATTGTGTAACATGACTGTAACATGTGTATGTATGCTGACGCGTGCGAGATGTTATTGTGTGTGTAAGATTCGTGTGTGACTGGATTTTAGTATTAGAATAATATTGAATAAACAGTCGGTAATTAGCATCTGAGCGTTTCACTTGTGTCCCCTAATATCTAGATACCTCTAGACTTCACAGTGGTGACCCCGTGAATATGCACAATAAGTCTTTCTAAATTTGTAAAGTGCGCGTTAAGACTTTTGTCGAACTTTTTAATAGTGAATAATTTTCGATTTTTAAATTACGATGGAGCCGCATGTACAACCGCAGCAACCGCAACCGAGGCCCGTGAGCCAAGGTTTTGAACTAGCAGCAGTTACCGTCTCGAGCAGAATATCCGAGTTTTGGACAGACCAGCCTCGTCTTTGGTTCGTGCATACGGAAGCTATTTTAGCGCCGCAAAAACT
Organism: Celastrina argiolus; assembly: GCA_905187575.2. Classification (NCBI taxonomy): domain Eukaryota; kingdom Metazoa; phylum Arthropoda; class Insecta; order Lepidoptera; family Lycaenidae; genus Celastrina; species Celastrina argiolus. The sequence continues at coordinate 22,869,715 of LR994582.1, forward strand.
AAGCGATGAGACAAAGTTTAACCTGGTTGTTGGCAAGCTGGGGAAGGACAATATTCAGCAAGTTAGTGACCTTCTGCGTGATCCGCCAACTTCGAATAAATTTCAAGCGCTTAAGGAGAGATTAATTTCGGTTTATGAAGAGAGTGAGAGTCGGCAATTTGAAAAGCTGCTAATGGAGATGGAGCTTGGTGAACAGAAGCCCTCACAGCTTCTCCGCCGTATGAGAGACCTGGCCAACGGCAAGATCAGCACTGAAACCCTGTGTATGTTGTGGTTAAGGCAGTTACCTCCTTCTGTTCGAGGTGTTTTAGCTGCCACTGATACCAAAAATCCGGAAAATTTGGCATCAATAGCAGATAAGATCGTCGAAACTATGCGACCTATCGATATGGCAGAAATTTCTACAACTGCATCTGCCGCGCCTAGACAAGACCTTGGACGAGAGATTGCGAAGCTGACGGCGAAGTTCGAGCAGTTCCAGCGTTCCTGCCGACCGTGGAGAAGAGGACGTTCCAGTACACGCTCCCACTCGCGTTCCCGGTATCGTGGATCGTCGGCATCGTCTGCACACCGACGGACCCCTGCAAGCCCAGACTGGCTATGTAGCTATCACTATAGATACAAAGAGAGAGCTCATCGATGTGTCGAGCCATGCAGCTGGGGCAAGAAGCAGACGGAAAACTAGTTCCGGCACGGAAGGAGGCGGATATTTGTGCCGTGATCAGATCTCACCGCCTATGCGTTACTGACTCAAAAAGTGGTATGCGTTTCCTAGTGGACACCGGCGCCAATGTTTCGGTACTGCCCAGAACTTCACGAATAGACAGTATTGTAAGTTTAGATTATAAGTTATTTGCAGCCAACGGAACGGAAATTAGAACTTTTGGTCTTAGAACACTAGAGCTAAATTTAAAGTTAAGACGAGCCTTCCGTTGGACTTTTGTTGTAGCCGATATTAAACAGCCCATCCTTGGGGCTGAGTTTTTAAGTCATTATGGCTTATTGGTAGATATTAAGTCGCATAGATTAATAGATACGGTAACAAATTTAAATGCATGTGTGGCAATAATTAATTGTGACCAACCTAGTATTAAGACTTTAGAGGATTCACATCCTTTACATAATGACTCCCTGAGATCATATCAAAGGGTTTATCGTGGTTGGTTACCGCTGTCGATCCTGGCTCACAGGAGTTGCAGTGGTGGGAATGTGAGGTGGGCCAATGCCCGTTACAATCCTTTACATAATTTACTATCCTGTTACCCTGAAATTACGAGACCAATTTCGTTTAAAGAGTGTACGCAACATTCAATATTTCACCATATAGAGACCGTAGGCCCACCGGTGCACGCGCGCGCCCGCCCTTTACCTACAGATAAGTATAAATTAGTTAAGGAAGAATTTAGAGTCATGCAGGAGATGGGCATATGCCGCCCGTCTAAGTCTCCCTGGGCGAGCCCGCTGCACGTCGTCGTGAAGAAGAACGGAGAGCTACGTCCGTGTGGTGACTACAGGCGTCTTAATGCTATTACGAAGCCAGACAGGTACCCCGTTCCCAGATTACAAGATTTTACAAAATTGTTAGCAAGTAAAACTTATTTTTCTAAAATTGATATTTGTCGTGCGTATCATGCTATTCCTGTAAACCCGTGTGACGTAGAGAAAACAGCTATAATAACTCCTTTTGGGTTATTTGAATTTCCCAGAATGACCTTCGGTCTGAGAAACGCTGCGCAAACATTTCAAAGGTTCATGAGCCACACAGTTTTACAGGGAATAGATTTTATTACTTTTGAAAATGAAAATTCGCAAAATTCTTGTTTATTTGCTTACATTGACGATATTTTGGTTGCAAGTACTAGCGCAGAAATTCATGAATTACATTTGAGAAAAATATTTAATAGATTTAAAGAGTACAGTATTACGTTAAACTTGTCAAAATGTTCCTTTAATCAGTCTAGTATAGAGTTCCTAGGGTATGACGTATCGCCGGAAGGGATACGACCATTAGATGATAAAATTAAAGCAGTCATGGAAATTCCTCAACCTCAAACTATAGAGGAATTACGCCGATTTTTGGGTATAATAAATTTTTATCGTTCGCACATCCCAGATGCAGTACGATATCAATCAATCTTAAATAATTATTTACATAACTCTAAAAGGAAAGACAAAAGTCGTATTGCATGGACTAAATGCGCTGAGGATGCATTCGCGCAATGTAAGCTAGCATTAAAGAATGCAGTCACGTTATCGTACCCGTGCGATGTTGCGCCATATGCGCTTATGACCGACGCATCAAATTTTTCTGTTGGTGCGGTTTTGCAACAACGTGTAGGAAACAGTTGGAAACCGTTAGGATATTTTTCTAAAAAGATGACTAGTACTCAGCAAAAGTATTCGACCTACGATCGTGAATTATTAGCAATTTACTTAGCAATAAAACACTTTCGTGGTATGATAGAAGGTCGCGAGTTAATAATTTATACGGATCATAAAGCCCTTAGTTACGCTTTTAATAACGTCAATCCAGAAAAAGAGTCTCCTAGAAGAACTAGACATTTATCATTTATTAGCGAATTTACAACAGATATTAGGCATATTGAAAGACAAAATAATATAGTCGCTGATAGCTTATCGCGTATAGAAACCATAGATTGCCCTAGTGTTATTGACTGGGAAAAGTTAGCCTCAGAACAAGAAAATGACTTTACTAAATTATCTGATCAGAAAAGTAGTAGTATTTATTTGAAAAAGGTTGCGCTGCCCGGTTGCAGCAAAGCTTTGTTATGTGAGATGTCTACTGACATGCAAGGCCTTATCTACCAGAGTCGTTTCGTAGAATTGCATTCGAATCAGTACATAACTTGAGCCACCCTAGCATCCGATGTACTCGCAGGATGGTTCAAGATAAATTCTTTTGGCCTGGAATGAACCAGGATATAGGTAAATGGACTAGAGCATGTGTCCAGTGTCAGAAGGCTAAGATAGGTAGGCATACTTTCTCGGATATTCAAGAGTTTCCTTTGTGTGAACGTTTTGAGCACGTTCACGTAGATATTGTCGGACCGCTCCCCACGACTAACGAAGGGTATAGGTATTTAGTGACGATGATCGATAGACGTACGAGGTGGCCGGAAGCATTTCCCGTAAAAGAAATTACCGCAGATGTAGTAGCGAAGACGATATACGAAGGTTGGATAGCAAGGTTTGGATGCCCAGTAAAGTTAACTAGCGACCAAGGCAGGCAATTCGAAAGCAGCCTGTTCGCTCAACTTATGAAGATGATGGGTATTCAAAAGTCGCGAACCACTGCCTACCATCCGCAAAGTAATGGGATAGTAGAGCGGTGGCATAGGTCGTTAAAGTCAGCATTGACTGCTCGCTTGCAGTCATCAGCATCATCATGGATTGTAGAGTTGCCAACTGTTATGCTCGGGTTGAGAGCAGTTTCTAGACATGATAATGGTATTAGTACAGCGGAAATGACATACGGACACCCCATACGTTTACCGAGCGATTTTTATAGCACGCCGAAAAATGTTAATTCGGATAATAACAATTTTGTTGAAAGGTTACGTAGTACGCTTAACGATTTAAAGCCTATATCGAATAAACATCCTAGTTCTATAAATTTATTTGTGCACCCTGACTTAAATGAATGTAGTCACGTCTTTGTGCGAGTTGATCACGTACGTAGACCTTCACAGCCACCATACGAAGGACCCTACCAAGTCCTTGATAGAGGTTTAAAAGTCTACAAAATTAAACAAGGTAACAGAGTAGTAAATATTTCAATTGACAGGCTGAAACCTGCATATTTGTTGAAAAATGATTGTGTTATTCGAAGTGATAATGTTGTTACTAAGAGTAGTGACGAGTTACATTCGAGTTTAGGCGACAGTAGTATCGCCAACGCCCGCGCAAAGGTAAAATTAAGTAGCGAGTTAGATTCGAGTAAAGAAACCGATAGTAACGCTACGGAAATACAATCCTCCGTCCCACAATTAAAAACAACTAAATTTGGACGTGTGGTAAGACAACCAGTTCGTTTCGAATAATACAATTATATTGATTTCTTATATTATACTTTTTTCTAAGTTTATGTGAAAAGAAAAATATTTTTTTGTATTTACTTTTATTTTTTATGACAATATACAATTTACATTCGTCACACATTTTTTTTTTCACTTATATTATTGTACTATTTTTAATTATTACGCTGTAAAATTAGTTAATGCAGCGCAAGGATTATTAAATTATAGATATCATTTTAAATAATATTGGAATATTGATTTTATTGATGATTGATGTGTAAAAACTAAAAACTAAATTGTGTTAAAATTTTAAGTGTATGTAAAGATAATTATATAATATTTTTTTTTTAAAAAAGGGGGGAATAGTGTAAGGGTTATAGATTGTGTAACATGACTGTAACATGTGTATGTATGCTGACGCGTGCGAGATGTTATTGTGTGTGTAAGATTTGAAAGAAAGAAGTATCTGAGCGTTTCACTTGTGTCCCCTAATATCTAGATACCTCTAGACTTCACAAGCCTACCAGTTAATTTGGTAAATAATCAATTATTAATCCAAGAAATTTGGTAACTGCAACAGATTCGATAATTAAGAAATTATCGAACCTGTTGCAGTTGCTTGAGAGTTACTTTCGGTATTGAAGCATTCTGCCGAAAGTGCATAATTTTGGGCTTTTTCACATTAAGCATTAGCTGATTCTTTTAACCATGAATTAAGATTTTTCATTGCATCATTATAATAAATAATAAATATAAATAAAAATGCTTTTATTCAAAATTAAAACATAAAGTTTGTTTTTTGAAGGTCAATTTTGAAAATAAATTACAATTACAGTTACCAGTTACACATTAATTTAATTTTCGTATGTCAATATATTGTTACACTGCAAACAATATTAAAGGACAGTCAATTGAATTTGGAACGTCATTAATGTAAGTGATAAACAGCAAAGGCCCAAGAATGCTTCCTTGAGGACACCCGACTCTACTTTAAGATTTTGTATCTAATCGTGTTCGTCAGATAAATCATGTCCAAACACCAATAACTGTAAATCGTTAAGGTGTTCTCTCGAATGTGAGGAAAGCACCTACCTATGCAGCTCTCGCACTCCGAGCCCGAGCGGCCCGAGGCGGGAAATCACGACCAGGGGCTAATGAGCCCCTCTACGTGAGGTCGAGGCCCCGATATTGAAGATACCAGAGCCGAAAATTATTTTATTTTATTTACTAGGGAAAACCCCCCGCGGCAGAACGCAGGGGAAAACCATGACTCTAAGTGAAAGAAGCCTTGAAAGACTTATACCTGCATGGCGAGACGACATGTGGCGCGTGGAGGCCCCGGTCCTGAGACAGGAGAGCGTGTGTGGTTCCACTCCTCCGAACGCCGTGCATCGTCCCGCGGACCAAAGCCCTACCAAGGCGGTGGTAAAATAAATGGACAAGACGTTTTTTTAAGGCAAAACCCCCGCGTCAGGGCGCAAGGAAAAACCGTCTGCCTGAAGGGCTAGACTCAATCATTAACCAACTCGCGGACCCAGCCAACCAGGGAGTGGGGGGGGGCTCCGGGAGCCATGATGGGGGGGGGGGCATGGGGATGCCGATGGGGGAACGTTTGAAAAACGTTACTGGGGAGCGCTGGGTGCGTCCGCACGCCGTACAGCCTTAACTGTGAGGAAAGCATTAAAATATGGTTGTTACTTGTATTTTCAGAAGGAGCTGATTCTCTGGTGGCGCCATCAGCTCAAACTGTCCGTAGCAGTAGACGCCGCCCCTCGCCACGCACACGTAGTACTCGTCCATCTCAAACAACTGCGGCATAGCGTAATACTGCTCATCTGAAAAGGAAACAATGCGTGTGAGTCCCCTTCTCTCAGGGATCGCGCTCCACTCTCCACTTTGGTGACAACACAATTTATTAGTTTTATGCTTCTATCCACTGACTACTGGATTATTCATGATACATATTTTAAGCAGAATATGGTATACCCGTAGAGCATTTTTTGTTTTGGTACCTCATATAAATTACTTAATATTACTCAAAAAGTGACCACAAGGTTCAATCTTACTATGCTGGGGCTCCTAGTTTATACACACAAACGCAATGGGCGTTAACCTAAGACCAGATAGGATTGAAACTGGAGCCAAAACAAAAAATACTTTACGCGTCATTCTCTTCACACTATATTCGGCTTAATATACGAACTGTATCATCCTGTATTAATAATAATTAAAATATTATCACCACTGCAGGTAATAATGAGGTCTCTACATTAAGCGTAAAGCTTATTTGTGGAAATTCCACGGTCTCACAGAAAACCGCCATAAAATATAGCTTGAGCTAAAATAACTTTTTTACCGAGAAATTCAAAATACTGAAGGCTGGTAAATACTGAACCCTAATAATAAAATAATGGAAGCTTTACTAAGCTTCCTTACTGTGGGAACGCTTGTTAATAACTTTAGTAATAATAGTATGCGACTAACGAAAAACTAAATAAAGTAGCTAATAGAAGGTTACTAATTTATTCGCATGCCATTTTAATTTTTTTATCAGTTTTAATACTCTGTTTGCACTTTACACTGCCAAAGTGTTAATCAAAAATAATACTCAAAATATAATTGTAATTTATGGCGTGTTAATTATATGTGAGCAAAAATATCTTAGACGTAACTGGCCTTGAAGTTATTTTCTAGAACCCCTAGGTTATTACAACTCGCTAAAAATTGAAGATTAATTAATATCATAGTGGGTTGTCCTTGTCTTTGACAAAATATTAGATTGTGTTGGCAATTTGCGTCACGTTATAAAACAAAAAATATAATTATCAATAATATATTGTTAAAATTGTCGTAGGTTATATCACGAACTACCGAGTGTCTATCATGATATCAGACTGTAATATTAGTGAGTGATAATATTTTGGGTGTGTATGGGTCCCGTACTTTTACCCAGAAAATTGTGTTTACTGTGAAAGCACCAGCGCTACTTTTTTAGTACTTACTTTATTTTTAATTATTGTGCAGGGAATTTCTTATGTTGGAGCATTTCGCATAGAAACATGAAAGTCAAAAGTTTCAGCGCTGGCACTTTCACAGTAAAGAGGAGACACATACTCTCCCTAAAGTATTACTTTATCACTCATTTAGCACCTGGTATATTATCGAGATTTATAATATACTTTACCGGTAATGTGGTATTTGTCGGATGTCGGCTCCTTCCCCACAACCGGGTCCCGGGTCTTCAGCGACGACAGCAGCGCCAGCGCCCCCAGAGCCCCCAGCAGCACTCGCAGCCACCCCTGCCGCGCCAGCCACCTGTACGTCTGTACCGCCGACTGCTCGCTCGACACAGTCATGGCTGCTGCAGACAAATTTTCTATCATTCATTTCATCAGGAAGACTTTTAAACTGACCCGTACCCACTTCGATGAGCATACAAACCGTTTAAATCTTCCATGGACTTCCACGAATATTTTAAGACCAAAAATAGCCGAATCGGTCCAGCCGTTCTCGAGTTTTAGTGAGACTAACGAACAGCAATTCATTTTTATATATATTATGTTACCGGCCAAACCCGATTTAAGAACAAACTAGTTTTGCCTAGGCTCAACTAGTTCTTCCTATACGCGTTAGGATTAACCAGTATAGCCTAGTCCAAACTAATTTGTCCTAAGCCCGATAGGATAGACCAGTTTAGACTAGGCCAAACTAGTTGATCCTGATATAGATACGCACAATCCAGGATAAACTGGTATGGCCTATATATCTATCAGTTTTACCGGCAATTACCTATAATTGACCTGTACCTAAAGAAATCAACACCTGGGTTTGCTCATCTCTTCTTTGAAAAAATATTAGTAACGTCATTTGTGGTGGTAACAGTTGGTGAAATGTCGCTATAAAGTCGAGATATCTTTTTGTTTCTATTTTACATTTCAATTGTTCACTGACATTCATTATCACATTAATCTCTGCAATTTTTTCTTATTTACAAAAAATTGCTTTAAATTGTTTGTTATCGGACTGTCTACTTTTAGAAATTTATATTCCACTAGCCCAAGCGTTAGAAAAAATTATACTAATAGAGGCAGCTTGGCTTGCCACATGTGGCTGTCTTTTACTGATATAATTGAAGACATGAATAGATGAATAAGACATGAAGCAAAATTTTGATTTCGAGAAAATGAGTTCAAACTGTCACTTAAACATTTTAGAATACGTCTTAACATAATTATAAAGTACATTAATCTAAAGATCCGTCTCTTTTAAGTGAAAGTTCCAATTCAATTATCTGAGTCTGATGATGAGATGTCTTCAATTAATATATGTATATTACGAGTATAATTAACATATTTTAATACCTTCTAGTAGTTTCCTAATAGACAACTTCAAAACAATTAATAAAAGTTGTTCCGCCGTGCCGCACAGTGCTTTAGGTTGCCTGTTTCGCCAATACTAGGCATGGCCTTCTAGAGGTTGTATATATAAACACAGATCAAGCCAAAAATATGATAATATGGTTGTTTTTATGAGATTTTTCGTGTCATAATTTTTTACATCTAATGTCCGCTATAGACGACAACAATTATACTGAACATTATGGTCACAGACACATAAAACATATTAGTGTAAAAATGTTGCCAAGACGAGTCTACATAGTTTACGCTGTGAAAAATTTATCAGATCTTATGTAGAGCCAAGGTTCTTGATCTATGCGCCCTTACTTCACCACGCCTAACTTCACACACTCTACATTTTAGTCAAAACGTGATACTTGGCCGTTTTGCTACCGTTACGAAGATAATATATCGACTGTAAACTGGCAAATTATACTATCTTATTTTTTAAGATTTTTAAGGAAACAGAAAAAACGTAAGTAACTATAATTACAAACGCTTGAAATTTATAAAATAAAAAGACAAAACTGACTTTAATATTGTTTATTTATTAAAAAATGAACCCGATATTCTTCACTCTGAATAATTTTAATTAGATAATCGAGATAAGACATTATTAATCAGCTGCATTTAAATTTAAGGTAGTACATATTGCTGGTCGTCGATATAGGTATTCATCGTTGTGAAATAAAACGGCAATGTATCACGTTTTGATAGAAATGTAGAGATTTTACATGAAAATGATGTTGGTGGGATTTCATTTATTTTTATAAATTGGTAAATGGTCTTTCTTGAGTTTAAATATAAACTATTTTGACCGTGGGCTTTTATTTTCGTCTTATCCTTCGTCTGAAAATAAACTTACTTAACTCTTCAATTTGACATCCATATTGTGAGAGTACCTGTAAAAAAATCGCCATTTTGGATTAAAAATTCATAAAATCTTGTAAAAATTATATTTTACTTTTCAAGCTCTTTCATCATTTGATAACCAATTTTTTTAGGGGTTGTTATGAAAACAATAAGTCTCCACTTTGTATCGTCCACCATATTTAGATATGAAGCGTCGTATAGATATATTGGATTCAAAATGGCGGCAATTATATTTTTTTTTGTTATTTTTGTTGTAATAACAGCTTACATACAAAATTTCAGCTTTGTAAGACTTCAAGAAGTAGCTTAAGAATTTTGAAGATAAGTGAGTCAGTGACGAAATCAGAGGTTTTTTGACATAGATAAAATCTAAAATACTCGTATAATAGCTACGACATTTAAACCTTGTATGTTTTATTTTTTTATTTTTTGTACTGGTACTTATATCTTGAAATTTTCAACTATTATGAATCTTATCGTACAAAGCAAAGTTATGAGAGTTAAAAAAACGACGAAATGTTTCGAGAAAAAGTAGGTAGTGCCCTTGCGCTTCGCTTGGCTCGTCTTGACGGGGCACCACCTCAGATTTTATGCAATACACAGTGAATTTTTAAAAAGGCCATTGTAGGCTAAATCGAAACAGTAGGAGATCGAATGATGCAGTTTTAGTTTCTATCAAAAGTGAGCTCGCAACTCCTTTGAGTATTTTTCGCTATCTCGACTATAGTGTCCTTTGGAAAAGTTCCTGTATATTATTTAATTATGGATTAAATAATATGTTTGTGTATAATACTTTGTTAATGTAGATTGAGAATAGTAAACCGCCGAACCGGCGCACGCACACCGTGCGGCCGCTGATGTATCTTGAAATAACTTGAAAATAATTGTTGAAAATAACTATTATTTTGTCTTTTTGCTATTCTATAATTTGAACCAGTCTTGCCTGTGCGAGCGTGTTGTAGTTATGTAATATTTTGTCCCTCTCTTTCTCTCTAAAGAGCGTTTCACCAATCGGCGTTTAATATGGGTTGTTAGTTTTATCGGCGACCGTTTAGAATTCGCCGCTGATTCGAGCGGTCTAGTGTAAAGCTAACAGTTTTATCATTATCGTCTGTAGCGGGCTTAATGGCAAGCTAGGCAGTTTAAACACTGTCATGGAAAATGACACGTCCATGACCCTGGAACATTAAACAACCCGCAATTTCGAACCTGAGGCCTCCGGCTGGAGTTGGTTTTATAATATGTACTTACCTTTAGAAACCAAATATTTCTGAATCATTACATTCGTTTTAGTGCTGTTAGTCCCTTTCGGTGTGGTTAGGGGGGTGATGTTTTAGTTTGATTGGTGTACTTACTTATTGCGATACCTAGACCAACTGGCGCAGCGGTGAGAATATATTTTTGATTGGATTTACTAATTAATTATTACACATTTTCATCTTGCCCTATACGATGCATAAGCCTATAGTAGGGCACGGTGGTGCAGTGCTCCAGGGCCCCGGACCTCAAAGTGTTCTTTAAGACTTTAACATAAGCTTTCAAAAGAGCAGACCAGCAAACTCGCCAGCTCCTGAAGCTAGAAAACCTCGACTTTGCTCACAATATTTTTTTAATTTATTTATTTGAAGTGAACATCAACAAATTTTGCTTCAAGATACGTGGACTGAGGCGGTGGGGGGCCGATTCTTTGCGCACCGGGGCCATTGCCCGGGGACATTATGGAGTGGCATAAGGATAGAGAATGAGTCGGCTTTATTATGTCTCTTTCATCTTTAAATATGACATGAGTTTGTAATAGCGCTAAAATATTTTTATTTATAATTTTGATTAGATCATATGCTTCAAAACCGGTACCATTTCTGCTTTAAACCGAATACTTTTTGGGGATCCTTAGCTCACGTCTCCGAATCCATATTCGTCCGTCCCTTCTCGGGTTTAGTTTTTTTTAAATGGTTAGGTTAGGTTATGTAAATTTAAAAAAGAATTAGGAAACGTGTAAATATGTTTATAATAATTATTTTAGTCAAATGCATTATAATAATTATTTTCATCAATAGTTAAAAAGAGAACGGGCATTATCAACTCAAAAATTCTAAATATTTTAGTTTCGAATGGATATTAAGCTTCTTTTGGAAAATCAACAAGAACCGTATTCCGTTGGCTAAGCTCGCACGTTGGCCCTGAAAATTAATCTTATAAATAAGGACTCCATAAATGACAATCTCCGTAGCGCAGTGGTCGAGCGCGTTGATGCGCGAGCGGGAGGTCACAGGTTCGAATCCTGCCGAAGAAACAAAAAGTATGATGATGGCATGTATAATTCGTCTATGTCTATATGCACGAACGCACTAGTTCCGTTGACCTAACACTTGGAAACTAATCAGGATGAAGAAAATCGTTATATCGTTACTTTTTGTACTCCCGACCATATCAATCGACTGAGAATCAAAATAAAAAAACGTCAATTTATTCGGGAGTACGCGGTACGATCGAAACTGAATCAAAATCGAATCAGTTTGGAGAGTAAGGCACCTGTCCAGGGTTGAAAGTCATGTTTTCCATCCCTTACCATCTGAAGACAGCTGTATAAACAATTTGATTAACTGACCAATCGCAATAAACAATTTGATTTAACATATTATGTGTTTAGAACATGAAAGATATTTAATAATATTGATATGTTTAATATAAGATGTTGTACGACTAACCCCGGATTGGCATCACATGGACACACAACTTTTTACGCCAAAAGTTACTTAGTAAGTTCGCTACTTATTTAGTAGCGAGACTTGGCATTTTCTACAAATTATGTTTTATGTTTTTTCCGATTTCCCACTGTACCCCGTCCGACTCGCCCTTGGCCATTTTCAAGTTAAAATTTTCCACACGTAACTACGCCTATATAAACATCGATGAAACTGCACGACCAGCAGTAGTGGTTAAAGTTCAACAAATTAGATAATACTTTGCATTGAAACAACATTAATATTGTCAGAAAGTATCCGTAACTTTAAAATTTTTACAATGTTTTCAATTCTCTTATTTACTTCTCTGTCGTTTTTATTAAATTATATAATACAAGTGATTAGAAACAATCGTGTTCGTAGAATGTTGTTAAAATTCTCATCAAATTCGGAAGAAATGCCATTTTTTGGTAGCAGTTTCGAGCTACTGTTACGCTCTGAAGGGCACGGCAAATAATTGATGAATAAAACAAAAATAAAATATTTTATTTGGTAAAAAAAGATACAAAACGCTTATCACTCAAATTATTATAAATACGAGTATTTGAGATTAGCACAAATAGTACAGTTATCTGGTCGAAAAAATGACAAACATGGAAAGGACCTGGTTACCTGGAAAGTTTTCCGAGAGTTTCGAAAATTGGCAATTTTACGAGTAGGGTCAGATGTTGAACAGTGAACCAGTAGTATACAGTTGCCCACCATTCATATCTCACGAATGCGCCGTTGCCCATTCGTACCGCAACCACGAACAAACGTGTTTCTCGACCCGATCGTAAGTACCCAGTCGACGGCGCGCTCCCGCCAAAGACAGTCGTGTAAGGAGTCTATTATCGTTTTGCATAAAAAAACTTAAAAATTACGTAAGTACCATTTTGTTTTTATAGTGCATTGTCGTTATTGTTTTTCATTACCTACATATTACATGCTTATAGACATACTATTGACGTATCGTATATGTATACTAATAGTTATTATAACCGTTTTATTCATTAAAATATTTCAACTTAAAAGAAAATAAATCATAGTTGTGTACAGTGGCTCAAATTGTACGGTACACATTGAACCGTGGTTCACTGTGTACTTACCACCATATAAGACGTAACACGGTTCACTGTGTACTTATATGGTGGGTTTGGGGGTTTTAAAATTTTAAAATTTATACCTACTTCTATATTTTGTCCATTATTAGTTCCTCAGTATTTTTTTTTTATTACAGGATGGATCGAAAGAAATCTGTTAAAAGAAAAATTGGAGGTCATAGCGCTTTAGTTATGAAAGAAGCTATCCAGCATGTAAAAAATGGAATGAGTATTCACCAGGCTGCCAACAGATGTAATTTAAAATATTCGACACTAAGAAGATATGTTATAAAACATGAGCAAAACAGCGAATCAAGATTAGTGCCAAATTATGAAGTGAATGCTGTTGTTTAGTTTATATCGTTTTGTTTCATAAATAATATTTTAAATATCGCGCGCCAATTCTCATTGGGCCGCTAGACATACAATGTTGACAATTCAACCAATCGCATTGCACGGTACAAGCCTAGTGCCACGCGCGAGTTGCTGTGAAAAACAAATGAACACGCGCCATTAGCGTTTCGCCCTTTATACGCGGAACCAGACTAATCGAGTTAGCTTCAAATTACCGATTTTGGATGTAATCTAACGTCCACCGCGTGTGGAATCCTGTATTAATCCTCAGTGACAGCCGGCCGGCTAGTGTATCTAAAGAATAACAAAAAACTACAACACATTCGGCAACGAACATCCAGCGAACGCCATTATCCAACGGCCCACAGGTTCGCTTCCAGACCTGGTGAGTACTAACGCATTGTTCCTTGGTGTAGTTGTCCTATTGTATCGTCTTTTACCGGCGAGGATATTACCATATCCTTGATCCAGAAGTGACGAGATTTGGCGTCCCAAACGTTACATTTCAAACCGTGTCAATTCCGTCACATCTTTTTGGTGCCGAAACCAGGGACTTTAGATACATTCAGCCTGCCAAATACCGATTTACTTCGTAATTGTAACTACTTTAATCGTATATATCTAATAACAAGTTGTTGCTAATAAATTCTAAGTCTTGGTTCCATAATCCATTTTGCATACCTACCGTATTCCATTTTTTAAAAAATAAGTACATCGAACATTCTCGAAGTTTCTAGTAGAACGTAATCGTTTAACAATATTTTATACATGTATTACAGTGTTACCTATCTTTCTATAATTTACATTAATAATAACACGAATAATATCGTATCGTAATATCGTGTCGTCAATTATAGGCATTAATCAACTAAATACTGGATGCGCTAATCGTATACTAATTTGAACCTTAAAGTGTATTAATTTAGATTTGGTTTATAACTTTTTATATCGTGTTATTGTTTTAAAATTATTTTGAGAATACACTTAAATTAACTAAGTACATATAGTCGTAATTCTAAAGCAATCGTTAGTAGGTACGTAGTACAAACAAAAGTTAAAGCTTTATTTTCAATTGAACAGTATAATTGAATTCTGTAAACATTATCAAACGATCTATAATAGTAAGCGGTATAATATATATAACATATTAACGTTGACTTGTAAAACTTATTGGTATTTACATCGAGTTTTAAAATAAATAGGTATTACGCGGTGGCGCATCCATTCCAATCCTTATCGATTGACGTTATTTTATAAACATCGCGCCGATCGAACAAATATCTTTTGTTGTTCATTTACCTAACTCGGTGTTTTTAAATATTAATAAACGTTGTTTACTGTTCGTGTGTTTACAATAAATACGAATATTGTTTAGTTGAGTTGTAATTATGTCTTTTCCAACGAGGCGTAAGTCTAAACCTTCCGTAAAAAAATGTATCGATGTCTCTTATACTATTAATAATTTACCTAGCTTGCGACGTAAACGTACTATAGCATATAATCGTATGTCAAAGGCCCTGGAAGTCGGAAATTTGGCTCAAACCGATGAAACAAAAGTGGAATTGTTTCTTTCATATTGTCAAGAAATAAAAAATATTGCTAATGATTTCCAAGAGGCCCATTTTATTATCTTAGATCTTTTGAAAGATGACGTCGATGATAGGGATAACGAGATTCAGGAGTTGTTCGACGACGCCTATTTTCAAGCGTCTGCATTACATCGTATTCTTGAACCGAGTTCGTCTTATCGAACAATTGATTCGCGACGCGATTCGGTTGTACCTACACTCGGCGGTAACATACGGCTACCGAAGATTACACTACCGACGTTTTCTGGTGCTATCAAAGCGTGGCCCGAATTCATTGCTACTTATAACGCGTTAATTCACGAGTCCACTGTTCTCACTACAATTGAGAAATTTCATTATTTAGTTTCTGTTTTGCACGGTGATGCCTTATCGTTTATTCGAACGTTCCCCGTCGCGGCGGAGCACTACGTACACGCATACGACGCTCTCAAGTCCCGATATGAAGATAAACGCGAACTGGCTTTTACCTGTTGGCGTGAAATTTTGGATATTAATTTTAAATTTACAAACGCTAAAGATTTTCGAAGTTCGATAGATACGATTGACGAAAACTTGACTGTATTAAAACAGTTAAAATTACCTACTGAACACTGGGACTTTGTACTTTGTTATAATACTTTGGCGAAACTTGACACTAAATTAAGACGTGAATTTGAAGAAAAACATAGTAATGTGGAGTTACCACAGTATAAACAAATTAGGGAATTTTTAAATTCTAAATGCGAAGCGATGATTCGAGATACACATTTTACCGCCATCACTGGCAAACCCGCAACAACCTTTAAGGAGGTTGCGGCAACCCGGGCAACCCCATTCAAATCGAAGCGACACCATGTTGCACATGCACTTGTGGCCTCTCATGTCAATGTAAATGGCGTTGACGGGAATAGTCATGCACATAACGGAAAACCTACTAAGGTGTCATCAAGTTCAAAATTCATTCGTAAGTGCTCCTTTTGTGGGGATGAGCATCAAATATCGGCTTGTAAATCTTTTCTTTCTAAATCGACCGATGATCGCATGGCTGTGGCTACCGAAAGGAAATGGTGCTATAATTGTTTAAACGCGTCTCACTCGGTGCGGCATTGCAATTCAATATTTTCTTGTCGAAAGTGTAAACGTAGACATCACACTCTTCTGCACCGGGAGCAATCGGTTGGTAATTGCGAGTCTTCTGCTGACAAATCTGGTTCATTGGCCTTAGTTGCGAAGGAATCTTTATCTCCATCTCATTCGACAGTGTTACTGGCAACTGCCATTATACAGATCCGTAATTCATCTGGTGATTTTCATAGTTTTCGTGCGCTCTTCGACACCGGAAGCCAAAATAACTTTATAACGGCACACGCAGCCCAACAGCTGAATATACTGCCTTCAACTACTAACGTCAACGTCCTTGGCTTGGGGGGTAACTCCACCTCAATTAACGGTGTGATTACGTGCGATATCGGCGTCAATTGTAATACTAAATTCCGTCTCGATATGTTCGTTATTCCGAAAATATGCGGAGACCAACCAATAGCGAGACTTAACACGAGTGGATGGGAAGTCAAGACATTACCGCTTGCTGATCCTGGTTTTGACATTCCTGGTCCGATCGACGTCTTGTTAGGTGCCGATGTTTTCGCTGAATCACTGCTTACACAACGTTTGAAAGGCAGCACTTCACAACCGAGAGCTTTTAATTCTGTCTTCGGATGGCTTCTTCTTGGAAGGATCAAACTCGCTTCTTCGTGTTTGTTAGGTGTGTCGTCTCCTCAAGGCGATAACAATTTAAATAATATCGTGCAACGTTTCTGGCAAATCGATAACATCCCTAACTCCTATCGTTTCTCTCCAGATGAACAATTATGTGAAAATAATTTCGTCCATAATCACTATCGTGATGAGACAGGTAGATATGTCGTCTGTCTTCCATTCAAGGAAAATACAGAGCCAATATTCGAGGGTTCTCGAGACATAACTCTTCGACGCTTTCATGCTATTGAAAGACGTCTGTCTCGTGATCCGAATTTAAAACAACAATATATCGAATTCATGACCGATTATATCGTCAGTGGGCATATGTCTTTAGTGCCTGCTAAACAAATGGGTCAGGGTAGGTATTACATACCGCACCATTGCATTCTATGACCGGACAGCGCAACTACAAAACTTCGTGTCGTTTTTGACGCATCCGCCAAGGATGCCAACCGCAATTCTCTTAACGAAATGCTACTGACTGGTCCAAAGTTGCAATCCAACATTGTTGAAATTCTTCTTCGCTATCGCGAACATGAGGTAGTCTTCATGGCTGATGTGCGTCAGATGTATCGTCAGATAAAGATGGATCCCCATTATCATCATTATCAGCGCATTCTTTGGCGCGCTCACCCAGATGAGCCACTTCAAGAATATGTTCTTAATACTGTTTTAATATATATTGTGACACTAACCTAAACGAAAATCAAGTGTTTATTCCTGTGAATACTAAACGTATTGAGAAATTTAGGAGTAATTTAAGTTCAAATATTAAATTATTAGATGGGTCAAATAGGTCAGATGAAGCTTTTAGTAAATTGTTTAAGATAATAAGAACCCAATTTAATTCAGTATTTACTCCTAAATCGGTTAGAAAAAGCAACAAAAAAGGTAACTTTATTGAGTGGGCAACTGCAGGAATTAAAATAAGCAGACAAAGACTATATGAATTATACAGTGAAAAATGTATAAATAACAGTGAAACTTTTAAAATATATGTTAAAAATTACTCTAAAATTTTCAAAAAAGTTTGTAAAGCTGCAAAGGCTCTTCATATTAGAAATAAAATACAAAATTCTAAAAATAAGATTAAAACTACATGGAAGATAATAGCTGGTGAGACTGGAAACGTCACCTGTCGTAACACAAATTATGAACTTAGTTTTGAAAATAAAAAAATAACTACAGATCTAGAAGTTGCGACGGTATTCGAAAAGTTTTTTGCTGACATTCCGGTCTCAACTACAAAAAGTCTAGATTCGTCTCCTGCAGCTGCTGAAAAAATACTTAAAGATAATGTAAAGGAATGTGATGTCAATTTTAAATTTAAAGAAATTGATTCCAGAGAAATTGTTAATACATTTAAGATGTTAAATATCAAAAATACTGCTGATCTCTGGGGCATGTCTACAAAAATTATGAAATCAATAATTGACATCGTAGCTCCTCATTTAGCAATGATTTTCAATGATTGTACAAAGAGTGGTGTTTTTCCTGACTTAATGAAGCATAGCAAGGTTATACCCTTATTTAAAGCTGGGAATAAATCTGATCCGACAAATTACAGACCTATATCGATTTTGCCGACTTTTAGTAAAATATTTGAAAAATTAATTTTAAATCAGTTATTAGTACATTTTAATATAAACAATCTATTACATAATAATCAATATGGTTTTACTAAGGGTCGATCCACAACGGACGCTGGTATAGGTCTGCTTTGTAATATTTTTGAAGCTTGGGAGAGGTCGCAGGATGCGTTGGGTGTGTTTTGCGACCTTTCCAAGGCTTTTGATTGTGTTGAGCATGCTACATTGATCAGGAAATTAAAGCACTATGGCATAAGGGACTCAGCCCTCAGCCTTTTGAGTTCTTATCTTACAAATAGGATTCAAAGGGTGGAGGTAAATAGTAAACGGTCCACTGGGACTAAAATAGAATTAGGTGTCCCACAGGGATCCATTTTAGGCCCATTTCTTTTTCTCATCTATATTAATGACTTACCTTATCTAGTTAAAGATAAACATGAGATAGTATTATTTGCCGATGACACTTCACTCATTTTTAATGTGAAGCGACAACAGTCAAATTATGACGAGGTAAATAGTGCTCTCTCAAAAATAGTACATTGGTTTAATGTTAATAACTTATTATTAAATTCTAAAAAAACTAAATGTTTAAAATTTACTTTGCCCAATGTTAAGCAATTACAAACCAATATACTATTAAATGATGAGAAAATGAAACTAGAGGATTCCACTGTGTTCCTGGGTATAACACTAGATAGTAAATTACAGTGGGGTCCTCACATTGCCAATCTTGCAAGTAGGCTCAGTTCTGCAGCATATGCGGTTAGAAAAATTAGAGAAATTTCTGACGAAGACACGGCGCGATTAGTATATTTTAGTTATTTTCATAGTAGGATGTCTTACGGCATTCTCTTATGGGGAAATGCCGCCGACATTAACACAATATTTGTGCTGCAGAAGCGGGCAATACGTTCAATTTACAAAATGTCCTCTTTTGAATCTCTAAGAGAGAAGTTTAAACAAATTGGTATTCTTACCGTTGCTTCTCAATACATTTTAGACAATGTGTTGTACGTTAAAAAGAATTTAAGTAATTTTAAAATGAAAAGCGACAATCACAATAGGAACACTAGAAATAAGCACAAGCTAGATATACCGGTGATCAGACTGAGTAAAGTTAGTAAATCATTTAAAGGTCAATGTATACGCCTGTACAATATAATCCCAAATAACGTTCAGAGCCTCCCTATCAATAAATTTAAAATTGTAGTTAAAGAACGTCTTTGTTCTAAAGCTTATTATAAGGTCAATGATTTTGTTGACGATTGCACACCTTGGGAATAAGATGGCCACATGCAAGGCTACCTCAATGTACTTTATGTACTCTGTCTTTTGTTATAATATATAGATTAAGTTTTTACATTGTTAACATATTATGTTTACACTTTTTAAAAAAAGAACAATTTTCCATCTTTTTGCTAAAAGATGGCCCCGTCCGAGTTTCTTACGCCGGTTCTTCTCGGCGGGCTAGGGTTGAACCGGTGGTAGTATTTTTGTTGACTTTCCGAAAATAGCTTGTTAAGTTTAACTTGGAAATAAAATTTTTTGAATTTTGAATTTTTTGAATTTTTGAATTGTAACGTATGGAGTTTCTTCAGCTCCATTTCTAGCATGTCGCGTTATCCAGCAATTAGCCTATGATGAAGGTCATAAGTACCCGAAGGCTAAAACCGTTTTAACTTCTGATCTCTATGTTGATGACATAGTAACCGGAAGTACTTCGCTGGATGAAGCACGTGACATTAAATCGCAGGTTATCGCCCTTTTCGCTCTTGGCTCTTTTGAGCTGCGAAAATGGGTTAGCAACCATCCTGAACTTCTGAATGATTTACCTTCAGAAGTGTGTCTTTCGGAAGCTATCACATTCACCGAAGCCGAAGACACGACCGTCAAGGTTCTAGGTCTTAAATGGGAACCGACTTCAGATTCGTTCGTTTTTAACGTTCAACCGTCAAATAATCCATGTACCAAACGAACAATCTTGAGCGAGGTCGCTAGAATCTTTGATCCTCTGGGTTTTCTGTCCCCGTTGACAATCAAAGCCAAAGTTTAAATCCAAAAACTGTGGATTCTCGGTTTATCGTGGGATGAAACTCCTCCACCGGAAATTGTATCCCAATGGAGCAATTTTTCTCATCAACTTCCGTTAGTCAGAAACCTCAACATTCCACGCAAATTTGTAATCAAAAATGCTTTATCGTATCAGTTGCATGGTTTCTGTGATAGTTCGGAGCTAGCGTACGGCGCAGTCATTTATCTACGTGTCACTCTGTCCGATGGTTCAGTTCGCATTTTCTTTGTCTGTGCTAAGGCACGCGTTGCTCCCCTCAAAAGACAAAGTCTCCCTCGTCTGGAGCTATGTGGAGCGGTTCTACTAGCTGATCTTTTAAAATTCGTTAAAGACACCCTAAGGATTAGTATCCATGACACTTATCTGTGGTGTGACTCCACTATTGCCTTGGCATGGCTGAGATCGCCTTCCTCTCGTTGGGTGACCTTCGTGGCGAACCGCGTTAGCCATATCCAGGATATCGTACCTCCCGAGTGCTGGAGGCACGTACCGTCTGCTACAAACCCTGGAGATGTTTGTTCACGTGGCCAAATGCCTAGTGATCTACTGAACAACACATTATGGTGGGCGGGACCAAAGTGGTTGTCCCAATCACAATCTCAGTGGCCAGTAGATATATCGAAAATTCATACTAATAATGACGAGGTACTCGCTGAGCAACGTCGTGTAACTCTCGTCACCGATCGAATCGATACCGCTCAACAAACGTCAATTATCGATTATCTTTTTGATAAATATTCATCTTTGGACAAAATCTGTCGTATTATAGCATACATTTATAGATTTGCCAACAGCGTGCGGCGCACTGTCTCGCGCTATGATAATACTTTCGTAACCGAAACAGAACGGCATATTTCCCTTTTTACTATCGTTAAACATTTTCAAAAACGTTACTTTTCTGACGTGATATTAAAATTAAAACAAAAGAAATTGCTCCCCCGTAGTTTTCAAAAGCTAAACCCGTTCCTTGACGATCAGGATATCCTCAGGGTGGGCGGACGTCTCGCTCGCTCGGGCTTGGAATTCGAGCATAAACATCCTGCCTTATTGCCAAGAAAGTGTGTTCTTACAGCCGCTGTAATTGAATCGATTCATCGAAATAATTTTCATCCTGGTCTAAACACAACTCATTATCTGATTTTACAACAATTTTGGATCCTCACGGCTAAGCGTGCTATACGTCATCAACTGTCCAAATGCATACGATGTTACCGTCTTAATCCGCAACCTCTGCAACCGTTTATGAGCGACTTACCTGCCTTTCGTGTAAATCAGGCAAAACCCTTTTCGGAGGTAGGCGTGGATTTCGGTGGACCTTTTCGTATCAAGTTGGGTTCCCATAGAGGTGCCAAACTAGATAAAGCCTATTTATGTCTATTTGTGTGTTTAAGTACAAGGGCTGTACATCTCGAGGTAGTATCTACTTTATCGACTGACGGCTTCATCGCGGCTTTGCGTCGATTTATTTCGCGTCGCGGCCGTTGTAACATTATCCATTCGGATTGTGGAACAAATTTCGTAGGTGCTAGCGCACAACTAGCATGCTGTATTGAAGAGGCTTCGCACGCAGAGCGCATCTCATTTAAACGTAACCCCCCGTCCGCTCCCCATTTCGGAGAAGCATGGGAAATTCAAATTAAAGCCGCCAAGTCTCATTTGTACCGTATTATTGGCGATCAGACGCTAACTTTTGAAGAACTTTCAACACTTTT
This sequence comes from Celastrina argiolus, assembly GCA_905187575.2. NCBI lineage: Eukaryota > Metazoa > Arthropoda > Insecta > Lepidoptera > Lycaenidae > Celastrina > Celastrina argiolus. The sequence continues at coordinate 22,891,903 of LR994582.1, forward strand.
CACTCAAATCGAATCGATTTTAAATTCAAGACCCTTGTGTCCATTAAGCTCAGACCCTAACGATTTGAACGTATTAACCCCTGGTCATTTTTTAACATTAGAACCCTTGACCGCGGTTCCAGATACCGACTACACAAATGTTAAAATTGGCCGATTAAACCGTTGGCAACTTATTCAATTATTTCAACAGCAGTTTTGGAAGCGTTGGAAACATGAGTACTTAAATGCACTTACTCAGCGGGCAAAATGGACTAAGGATTCAAAACCGTTACCTGTTAATTCTATGGTTCTTATTAAGGACACCAACCGACCTCCTTTACATTGGCCGCTAGGACGAGTGGTTTCATTACATCCTGGGCCTGACGGAGTAGTTCGGGTAGCAACTATACGAACCCGTAAGGATCATTCACTTATACGACCTTTAGTCAAACTATGTCCCCTTCCATTAGAATGATCTTTGTTATCTATTAACGTTTAAATAGTAATTTTAGTTAGTATCGTAAGTAATTCTTAACTTATTGTTTCTTTCATACTTTTCGGAAAATTCCGTTGGTATTTTGGTGGGCGGAATGTTTAGTTTATATCGTTTTGTTTCATAAATAATATTTTAAATATCGCGCGCCAATTCTCATTGGGCCGCTAGACATACAATGTTGACAATTCAACCAATCGCATTGCACGGTACAAGCCTAGTGCCACGCGCGAGTTGCTGTGAAAAACAAATGAACACGCGCCATTAGCGTTTCGCCCTTTATACGCGGAACCAGACTAATCGAGTTAGCTTCAAATTACCGATTTTGGATGTAATCTAACGTCCACCGCGTGTGGAATCCGTGTCGTTTCTGCATCTGGCCAAGCTGTGCCTCCAGCGATGGTTTTCCCAAGAAAAAACTTCAAATCACATATGCTTCATGGGGCCCTCACAGGAACTCTTGGATTAGCTGCACCAACTGGGTGGATGAATTCAGCCATATTTGTGCAGGTTATTGAACATTTTATCAAGCACACCTGCGCATCACGGGAAAATCCAGCCCTTTTGATCCTCGATAATCATGAGAGCCGCTTGTCACTGCAAGCCCCAGACCTTGCTAAGGCCTCAGGCGTAACAATCCTCACAGTTCCGCCTCATACTACTGCAAAACTTCAACCGTTAGATGTTGGCCTAAATGGACCATTTCAAATTTATTATAACGCCGCAGTTGATTCGTGGCAAGTTCGTAATCCAGGTCAAACATTTTCTATCTATAATATAGCGTCCTGTGTTGGAGAGGCTTATATGAAGTCGATGACACCAGTCAATATATCAAATGCCTTCAGAAAATGTGGCATATTTCCTTTCGATGATTCTATTTTTACCGAGGAAGATTTTTTACCGAGTATGGTGACTGATAGACCGGACCCTGAGAAAGAAAATGATGTTACTGATATGGAAGATAATTTAGAGCATCCACCATCGCCTTCCGTATTAATGACATTCCATTCTCCAGAAATAGATGCAGAAATATTTGCAGATGTAGCTCTAACTATTGGTGATATTGACATTCCACAATTAGAAGAGGCAATAGATGTAAAAATGCAAGCACCCGGCCATGAACATTTAAAAGAAATAACTTCATACTCAGGAATAGAAAAAAAAACAAGAGCAACAAGTCGTCCACTCCCAAACAACTCCTACTAAAATAGAGAAGGATTTCATTTCTCCGAAAATGTTGAGAATTCCTTTAAAAGCAGGTCCGAGAAAGAGAAAACACCGTAGGCCATTGGGAAAAAGCATAATAGCTACAGATACTCCTGAAAAAAACAATATAGCTGAAAAGAAAAATCAACAATACAATACAATGTCTTTATTCGCATGTTTTATGCGAATAAAGACATTGTATTGTATTGTATTGAGAGTTAAGAAAAGTGACTTGTTTAAAAAATAGAAATCGACATCATCACAAATAATACAAAACCAAAGAAAGTGGAAAAGTTAACCGATTATGAGACTGATACTGACGAAACTTTTCATTCAAATGGCTCATCTACTAACGAGATTAACTTTTTCAGTGATAGTGAGGATGATGAAATCATATTAGATGATAATGTAATTTCGCAACCTTTGTCTAGGAAACCTAATGTGGGTGAATTTGTTATAGTTTTAATTGAAACGGAAAAGAAAAAAAAATACTACTATGTTGGAAAAATTCTTGAAGAGTCTAATGAACCAGGCTATGACTACTATGTTTCTTATTTAAAACTAAAGAGCAATGTTTTTTTTAAATTTGCTGATCCTCTCGAACCAGATATGGCTGGTGTGTCGAAGAATGATATTAAATTCATATTGCCTTCTCCCAAAATAGATGGTAGTAGTCGTCGTCAAGCAACATATAAATTTCCAGTAAATTTATCCCTTTTGAACTTTCCCTTTTAATATTGATAGTTTAGTAATAATACCAAAATAGTTAATTCGAAAAGAAAATTTTAAATTAAAGGATGCTATTAGCATTCTTAAATTAAAAACTTTAAAATATTAACATTATAACGTTGCTTATATAAATATTCCTTAATTAAAAATAATGTTTGTTATCTGAGACTGATTAAATTGATTTATGTTTTACATGAGATCTCATTAAGATGCTTTAATTATAATAAAAAAATCTAAGCTCAGCATTTATAGTTGATTTATGTTTTTGTTAAATGTTAGATTTTGCATTGTTAAGAAGAGTTGATTTTAAATTGTTAAAAAAATATATTACTTTTAATTTAGTTTTATCTTTTGCGCAAATAAAGCATTTATTTTCATATACATAACCGATGTTTTAATTATTAATAACATTATTAAACAAATTACCTGTATATACAAATAAATTACCAATTTGCAATAGACTTGAAGCTTAAATTTTTATGCAAATTCAAAGTTTAATAAACAATAAGTAATATATATAAAAAAATCACGATTATAATCACACTCGGTGGAGATACGAGCATTCAAACTTTTTCTGAGCCACTGTTCGCTTACCCTATATATTTTGATATGCTCTTTCAAAATTTCAACTTTGCCATCTCGTTTGTTTGCCTCTCGCGCCGCCTTATTAAAGAATGGCGACCAAAAGCAATGTTTTTGATAATAACTCCTTTCCGGTGCATTTTACAGGAAAAACATATATACAAAATAAAAGTAGAAAAATTTTCCTACAATTTGTCATAATCTTTTCTTTCCTTGAAATCAATAGTTTCTGCGTACGAGCGCCGTAAACCATCATACATCCACACCAACGTCGATGAAAAATAGTATTTCAGAACTTGCTCGGGCTCGTAACGATGATAACGATGATGATGATGATGATGGACAAGCAATAGTTGAACGCCTGGAGCAGGTTACTGACTTAGTCGCAGCCGATGCGCAATATCACAATTCGTGTATGAAGAAGTTGTATCAAACGCCCTCGACCTTAAATGCAGACATGAGAATATGGGCACAACATTGTTTTGATGCTATGTGTGTATAGCACCTAAAAGTGCGATTGCTCCTTACCAAAATATTGAACGATTAAAGCAAATGTCGTCTGCAAAAGTTGTAGGTACTTTTGGTGCCATTGAATTAAAAATATTTACGAAGAAAAACGATACGAACTTGAAAACAATAAAAATTCAAGATCTTGGTAGCATTCGTGCGGTAGCGGAGGTGATTATACCATCAGTTTCCGATTTATCATGGATATAACTAATATGGGAAATCGGTTCACCTGCCACACACAACACAACACAACACACTTGGATGGAATGGAGTCATTGAACAAGCGACAGAAAAAATGCTCTTCGAAAAATCATTTATTGGGTGCTTACCGTCATAGACCAATTATTACATGTGTTAGCAACTCGAGGCGCCATCTAGCGGCGCTAAGTCGAAAACACGACGACAACAAACGAGTTGCTGCCTACCCGCGCGGCGCCCTCTGGTTAAATAGGACTGTAACGGGCCGGCGCGCCATTATTATCACATATATTTTCGTAGCGAAAGCATCTTTTTCTTATTTATTATTTAAAGAATCAAAGTTGTAATATCTAACTAATTGAGTACAAAATTAAAGTAATTTATAATCGTAATTATAATTCTTTTAATACATGTATCCCACCAAAAACATTTTCATGTAAAAATGTTGTCAAGACGAGCCTACACAGCTTACCTAGTGAAAAAGTTATCAGATATCGTATAAAGCCAAGCTCTACACTACACCTTAATCAAAATCTATCAAAAAGTGGTTAGATCTCATGTAGAACCAAAATTCTTGATCTATGCGCCCTTACTTCACCAGGCTTAACTTCACTTACGATACATTGCAGTTAAAACGTGATGCTTGGCCGTTTTATGTCGCACACGATTAATGAATTCGTATGAAATGTTCGTAACAGTAGCAAAACGGTCAAGTATCACGTTTTAACTGCAATATAGCGTAAGTGAAGTTAAGCCTGGTGAAGTAAGGGCGCATAGATCAAGAATTTTGGTTCTACATGAGATCTAACCACTTTTTGATAGATTTTGATTAAGGTGTAGTGTGGAGCTTGGCTTTATACGATATCTGATAACTTTTTCACTGGGTAAGCTGTGTAGGCTCGTCTTGACAACATTTTTACATGAAAATGTTTTTGGTCGGATTTCATTTATTTTTGTAAGCTGGTTATGGACTTTTTTAAATTTAAAGATAACCTATTTTGACCCCGGGCCTTTACTTACGGAAAATAGAACAGTCAGTGCCTTAGCCTAGTGACGTCGACTGATGTCACCGTCAATATTATACCGTGTATAAACTTTATATTATAATTATATTATATACATATAAATATAAATTATAAAATATACATTATTTTATTGCTGGAGTAAAACTTCTTATTTGGATATTCTAGGATGCCACTAGTATAAATTCAACACTAATAATTCGAGAATTTGAGAATTACTTATATTTGGGAGATTGCCTTTAATAAAGCATGTTGATACTTATTAAAATAATACGGTAAGTCTATAATAATATCGTATGTAGACGACGGTCACCGCCATCTGTTGGTCACTAGAGGTACTAATTCTTGTACGGCTCTTATAAACTTATGATTTTTGAAGGGAAAAAAAATGTATTTATTTTTATTTTTTTAAAAATAGCTTTAAGGTTTTCTTTTGATTATGGCCATCTTTAAACGTCATGACGTGACGTGTTAAAAATCATATTATTATTATGTTAATAGTCATAAGATTAAACACTAAAATTATTTATACATTGATCGTGTAATATTTTCGTTTATTGTTAGCATTATAACGTTACCGACTGTTAAATGTGATGATAAATGTGTGTTTAGATGTTTCACAGTTCCAAACATAGATTGCCTACCTACATCGCGCTATCGAAGTGTCGAACGGTTTTTACATAAGATTCCCTGTAAACACAATAATTACATTATTGTAACATCAGCGGGAGCTTATGCCGGACCGATTTCACGTGATCGACGTAATATTACTTTGTTTATAATTAATCGATATACACTGACAACAAATTACTACTTGCTGCCTGTAAATTCTTACCTAATTTTTACTTACCAAATAAATAATACCTAATTTTAAATAAGTGGATAAAAAACTAATTTTCTCATAGATATATTTTCATTTACAAAAAATCGGTCACCGATTAATAATCAGAATCAAATAGAACATACTCATTGCAGTTATAGTGCAACGCACTCAAATAAACAAAGTCGGATAGAAATAATATGGAGCAAAAATCTGACCGATTAACGGTCCTACAAAAAGCAGGTCTTATTTTTGTATGTACTTGTATAATATTGTATAATATAATATTTCTTTTATGTGCCTATTAAAGATCATATCCGTATAATAAGTATAAACATATTAAACATCCATTTTGTACCGTCCACCATATTGGATTCAAAATGGCGGCATTTATATTTTAATAATTTTTTTGTTGGTTTTGTAGTAATAACAGCTTACATAAATAATATCAGCTTACTAGGACGTCAGGAAGTACCTTATGAATTTTGATGATCTATAAATAAATGAGTCAGTGACGAAATCTGGGGTTTTTAGACATTGATAAAATCTAAAGTATAATAGCTACAACATTCAAACTTTGTATGTTTCATGTATTTACTGGTGTCATTATATGTTGAAATTTTCAACTATGTAGCATCATCCAAAGCAAAGTTATGAGAGTTCAAAAAAACGACGAAACCTTTCGAGAAAAGGTAGGTAGTGCCCTTGCGCTTCGCTTGGCTCGTCTTGACGGGGGCACTCCCGTGCCCCCAGATAATTGGTCCATGCCTATATTAATGCTCCACCGAGTGATTATGACACAATTTTAACTGCTCTGTTATTTGCTTGTCAAAAATGTGAGTCATTACAAATTAGGAAACTTGTTCTGTCACTTTTGAGCAGCCCTTATATTTTCAGGCGTGGGAAATCATTTCTTCACATGATGAGAATTCCAAATTGAATAATACTGTCATAAGACTTATGGTGGTGTGGAAATGAGTATTTCTGCCGAAACATGTATTGAATTACACTTTACGGCGCTCCTACGCCGAAACTATTAATTTTAGGGTAAAAAAGATAATGACAAATTGTAGGAAATTTCCTCTACTTTTATTTTATGTCGATATGTTTTCCAGTAAAATGCGTCGGAAAGGAGTTATCATCAAAAAACTGCTTATGGCATGAGCGGCAAACATACGAGGTGGCAAAGTTAAAATTTGGAAAGACCATATCAAAATCTATAATATTACCAATTTTCAAAACTCCCGTAAAACTTTCCAGGTAAAAATACTGAATGACTGTACTAAAATAATAACTAAGACACATTTTTTATACAACATGCACAAAAAATTTAGGTACAGTAAAAAATGATTTTTCATCTGACCCAGGTCTTTTGCTTTGGAACAGAAAAAAAACGTACCTATATACATTCGAATTGAGAAACCTCCTCCTTTTTTAAAAAAACAGCACTTAAAAAAGTTGTTATTCAACCTATAACCTCATAAACACTTGTCTCGAGGTTTCCGTAAGTAACTAAGTAGGTACCTGCATAATCTAAGTATTTTATAAAACTGAGATAAAAAAAAAGAACAAACAGAAGTACGCAGTTAAATAGGTACATACGTCTAGTGACAAGCTTTTGTGATCATCTACACTAATATTATAAAGAGGAAAGATTTGTATTTTTGTATGTAACGACTTAACTCAAAAAGTACTGGACCGATTTTAATAATTATTTTTTCATTAGAAAACTACATTATCACTGAGTAACATAGGCTATATAAAAATTAATTGTTGTTCGTTAGTCTCGCTGAAACTCGAGATCCGCTGAACTGATTCGGCTATTTTTGGTCTTGAAATATTTGTGGAAGTCCCGGGAAGGTTTACACTGTTTCCATGCTCAACGAAGTGGGCACATATATATATTGTGTATAATAATGTTTTCATTTCGAGTCACATTTATAATTTATTTAATAACCGACTTTTTGTTTTATCAGATTCCATGACAAAAATTAAAGAACTTTCGAAAAAAGCAACAAAAGCTGGCGGTGTGGTCAGATTTCATGCGATGAATTACATATTATACGTGTTTGGTATGTACTGAACAATTATTATCTACTAGTAGACTTTATAGCGCTTTGCAAGATCAATATCAGCTGGAAATTACTAATTATGCCAAAATTAAGAATTTTAAATATACATAGGTATCTCACATAGCTAAATAACTCTTGATTCATTTAACTGATTAAAATTATTTAAAAATATCATATTTGAAGTTATTACAGCTGGTCAGTGTTGACCACCTCCGTAGCGCAGTGGCTGAGCACATCGGTGCTAGAGCCGGAGGTCGCGGGTTTGCTAAAAAAAAATTATATGAAAAATGATTGATGATGATGATTATAACTTTGGAATATGATTTTCTCATTCTAGAAATGGATTTTTATTTAAATATAAATTAAAAATAACTTTTTTTTGATTTTTGTTATTCTTGCGACAAAAAAAATAAGAAATGGTAAAAAAAATCTATATAAAAATGAACCTACTCACTAATGACTGTGAGCAACCCATAAGCTGAGCTTTAAAGGAAAAAATCGTCAAATGCCTTCTAAAATTGCTGATCTGACAGTTAAAATCAATTTAATTACTATTTTCACATTGAATTTTTGGGGTATGTAATGTCGGTGGAGGTTGACCGGAGTTTCTTTAAATAAAACTCTCTCGTTTATAAAATACTAGCTGACCCTTGCCTCCTTCTTTGAGCATCTTCGTTGAGCATAAAAAGAGTTTATGATGAAATTCAACTAAAAAAAAAACAACGTGGAACCCCCAAAACGCGGGAACCCGGAACGCGGGAACCCGGAACCCGCAACGCGGAACCCGGAACTCGCAACGCGGGAACCCGGAACCCGCAACGCGGGAACCCGGAACCCGCAACGCGGGAATCCGGAACCCGCAACGCGGGAACCCGGAACCCGCAACGCGGAACCCGGAACCCGCAACGTGGAACCCGCAGCATGGGAACCCGAAACCCGCAACGCAGAACCCGCAACGCGGGAACCCGGAACCCGCAACGCGGGAAGCCGGAACCCGCAACGCGGAACCCGCAACGCGGAACCCGGAACCCGCGACGCGGGAACCCGGAAACCGCAACGCGGGAACCCGGAACCCGCAACGCGGAACCCGGAACCCGCAACGCGGAACCCGGAACCTGCAACGCAGAACCCACAACGCGAAACCCTAACGCAGAACCCGCAACGTTCACGGAAACGCTGTCAAATGGAATAAATAGTATCCTATGTCCGTCTACTTGCGCTACTTCCTCACCAATTTTCAGCCATATCGATAAAGCCGTACTTGAGTCTTAAATAATTTAACTAACACGACTTACTTTTATACATATAGATGTATAGATTACTCCTACTAACATAAGCTAAGCCCGGTGAATGCTCCCGTCACAGTCGGTCCAGCCAATTCGGTGATCATTAGTTAGATGACGATGATGATTGTGATGAAAAGTAGCCTAAATTAATCCTTATAACTTTAGTTATCTACCAGTGAAAGTCTCGTTAAAATCGGTCCAGCCGTTCCAGAGAGAGAGCCGGAGCAAAGTGACACGCTGACAGACAGACATTTTTTTTAAATTACATTTTCGTTTTCAGTAAATATCGTTGCCAATGCAAAAAAAAAGCAGAAGATATCGTTTAAAATGTCATATGAATTTAGAAAAACGTTGCTAATTGAAAGTTACAAACTGACACTTCAATTTTATTTATTTGTATAGATGCATAGATTTGGAAAACCTCCCCAATCTTGGCGTTTCCACTGACGCGGAGCGGGGCGCATAGGAACTTAGTGGTTCCCAAGCGGAGTGGAGCGGATATTTCGAGCATAGTGATTGGTCAATTCGGGTACCGCAAGCTCCTGTCCGCCTCGCCCCGCGTCAATGGAAACGTAGCCAAACGTCTATAACGTCTAACGGTCGTCATGGTAACGACGTTGTTTACAAATGAAAAACAAAAATTATGAAATGCTATACATACCGTATTTATATCAGCTTAAACTATTTGGATTCATGTTTTTGTTAATCCTAATAATTTTATTAATCAAAATAGTTTAAGCTTATAAAACGGTATTTATAGCATTTCATAATTTTTATTTTCCATTTGTAAACAATGTCGTTACCATGACAGCCGTGTCATATAAACTGGCAACGACGTGAATCGATCGAGCCCAGGTTCAAACCCCGCGTGACCATCACGTATTTTCTTCTTTTTTCTAATTTTCTGCTTATTTTTTTTCAACATTTTCTTTCATTATAACCTTTTCATGACAATAACTAACATACCGTAAAAAAATTGCGAAATTGGTCAAGCCGTTGTCGAAGCGCACACGATGTAAGAAATTTTGGAGGTCGTTTTTTTACACTTTGGGCTACATTTTTGGGGTTTTAGTAAGGAACCCTACTTTTTTTAAACATATAATATAGCCTATGTTCAGCGCTAGGAATGTAGCTTTCCAACGGTGAAAGAATTTTTCATATTGGTTCAGTGGTTTCAGAGCCTATTCCATTCAAACAAACAAACAAACAAACAATCAAATGTTACCTCTTTATAATATTAGTATAGATATAGATAGATGGTGTCAAAAAGTCAACAAAAAAACAAGAACACCGTAGCATATATAATCAGGAAAACAATGTAATATTATGTACATAGTTTGTAACGTCTAGTATAATATAAAGTCACAATTCAGATTAAAATATAATAGTGTAACAATTATTATTCTTTAAATATCATCCGCACAGTCAATAGCACGGGAGGGATTACATGACAGCTGGGCTTCCTCTTCTTCTTTATAGTTAGTGCGTGGGCATTTTATGTCACGCCACAAATTTACCGGTGACAAGCGCATGGTTTCATAGTATTGTAAAAGCAAAGATTTTTTAAACATACGATCGCTACTTAAGCCTTTGTGGTAGATTTTACGTTTCAGAATACCCTATTTAGTTTACGTATTTTACAAGCTAACTCATTGAAACATCATAAAAGTTTGTTATTAATAACACTATACAAACTTAATTCACTCACCTGTGTAATTACTTTCCTGAAATAATAATTCTTTGAAATATTAGGTCCTTACATATGAAATTGGCGTTTTGTATGGGAGGAACATAAAGGCGATTTTTTCATATTATAATATATTTTATTAATCGAAGTATGTACCATTGCTATCTATACACTTTTGCCATCTTATAGGTAGTTCATTGATCCCTTTACTAAAAAAACCATTCGGACGGGAATCAATGAAATTTTTGAAAGCGGTTTGGACTGCCTCATTGGAATTGAATTTTTTTCCTTGCAAGAACTTATCCAAATTTCGAAAAAAATGGTAATCGGTTGGAGCAAGGTCCGGAGAGTACGGTGGATGTCTTAGACATTCCAATTGAAGCTCCTCTAATTTGGTAGCCGTCTGTTGGGCCGTGCGTGGTCTAGCGTTGTCTTGAAGCAGCAGTGGAGTAGAGGATTGACAAGTCTCGGTTGTTTAACGGCGAGCTTTTCCATCATGGTTTGCAGTTGCTGACAATAGACATCAGCCTTAATCGTCTGACCAGATTTAAGAAAGCTATAGTGTACGACACCGGCACTAGTCCACCAAACGCTTACAAGTAACTTTTTTTGAGTAAATTTTCGCTTGGGGCAAGACTTTGCTGGTTCACCAGGGTTCAGCCATTATATATAGAGCGTTTACGATTATCGTACAAGATCTACTTTTCATCACATGTAATGATCCGATTTAAAATTCCTTCATTATTGTGCCGGTTGAGCAATGTAACGCAGCAGTCGACGCGCGTTTGTCGGTTTGCTTCACTCAATTCATGAGGTATTTCACCTTCCCAATTTGCTTCAAGTGGATTAAAACAATTTTATCACTAACACCGCAGCCTGTAGCTAACTCTGGTGTGGTTTGCGATGGATCAGCTTCCACAATAGCCTTCAATTCATAATTATCGACCTTGGTCTCCGGCCGTCCACGGGGCTTGTTCTGCAGGTCGAAATTTCGAGAACGAAAGCGTTGAAACCAAAAACGCCACCACCCCCATACACATCATTAATCCTTCGAGCTGTTTCTGCAGCACTGGTGCCACGGTGGAACTCGTACTCGTAAATAATGCGATATTTTAAGTTTTCCATTTTGTCAAATGAGTGACGCAGAAAAAAAAGCAAAAGAGAAAAAAACAAATGAATTACGGTTTTCAAAACACAAATGCATGAGTAAATAACTGTTTAAATTTGAATTTGGAATTCCTAACCAAAGAGGATATATTTAAGATCAAAGTGGCCAGTACGACAAAACGCCAATTTCATATGTAAGGACCACAGAAATATATCATTATTTCTGTGGTAAGGACCTAATACATTGCATGCAGTCGTGCTGAATTACTTGACTTAGTTTTAGATACCTAAAGATAATTTAGGGAATAAATGAATATTATTGTAGTGATTATTTGTTCTACGAGGACTTTATAAATAAATCACACTCGCGAATGGTAAACTTTATATTTACAAATATATATAACAAATAAATGAACACTAACAATAAATAAAATAAACGAATATAAAACATTACAAGTAAAAATTAATTAACAAATTGGGAAAACTTAAATAAAACGCGCGAAGCCCTCTAATCTCAAATTCTCTATCTTTAAATATTAGCGGCAAAAACTTTCTACAATCTAAAATTCCTCCTTCCTCTTCTCCACAACGTAATCGTTGTACCTCGCTGGCATTACGGAGGTACGCCGTTGCCGCGTTGACGTATAATTATTATTATTGACGATAATATGTATATGTTTACTTTATAGCACCACAATATGTAATTTCCAGTAAAAATGAAATGATCAAATAATTGTTCGTAACTTGTTTGTTTACAAAAATACCATACAATCTGATAGTTGTGACATCTAATACATTAAGGTCGAGCATGCGCCATCTACAGTGACAAAATGCAGTTTTTCTCCCCATTACATTCAAACGTGTTTTTTATGGTCCAAATTTAATCTTCAGGTTACAAATATGGCCTAATGACACATTGCAACCTTCATAAGGTTGCAATGTGCACGATTCTAAGAAAGTTCAAAATTGTTGGTGAGCCTGCTAAGGGACCTGTGCCCGATATCAAGACAAAGTACGAGCTATTCATGAAACCGTTAGACGACTTCACTATACAAATAATTAATAGAAATTAACAAAATGAATGATTGTTTTATTATGTCCCCATTGAGTAGTGCTAAAGACGAGAAAGATATCGAAATCAGCAATGACACAAAGTTCTACAGATTGGAATAACTGTTTTATGTATAAAAAATTAGGTCCAAGTTTTAAAAAAGGATATCATGGTCATTTTTAATTATCAACTCAAATCAAATATACTTTTATCTACTTCGTGTAGTTTTTCCGCTCAAATGTCTGTAATAGTGAATGACTGAAGTTTAGCATCAGGAAAGGCTGCTCTACAGGCGCAGTTGAACTGCTAAAAAAAATATTTCAAAAACCTGCATGAAGGTAATGAATCAATGATACTAAATATTATTAAGGAAGCGGTTCATAGGTGTATTTCTTGATCATGCCAAGGCATTCAACACTGTGTTCTCAATCTAAACTAAAAGGAATTCTCTCTTGGTTTAAAAGTCAGTTTAGTAATAGACGGATATAAAAAAGGTAACATTCTTTCCCCAATCATAATATTCACAATTTATGTAAGTGGCATTCTGTAGCTGGATATTCCTAAAACTTATATCACGAAGTATTATTTAAAAAAAGTGTGCCTAATTTTATAATCCTCTGTTAAGACAGTTCTCGTAGAACAGTACCTAAAGATTTTTCTTCACGTATTAATAATATTATATTGCTAACGAATTCACTCAATGGTCTCAAATCTACACGATAACTCAATTGGATGTAATGGCGTATCTACGCCCAAGACAATTATCAAAGTCGGTCTCATAGCAACCCCAATACTTTGGGTCGGACACTTTGGGTATTCACTATTCAGTATTAGATACGCCAACGCTGCCGCTGTCTAGTCACCCCTCTTAACCCGGGCTCGGCCGGCCCCGCTGAGCTCTCGGTACAGCCTCTGAGTTGGCAGCTCAACCAGCAGCGCCATAGGCACTGCTACCGCGTACGACATCGCCCACACTCCGAATATGTTGAAGATCTGAAACACAATCATGTACAACTTACAGGAATCCTTAATTACAGAGGGCTATTGCGTAAGAAATCACTGCTAGGGGCGCTTCTGTAGACTGGAGCCACTGAAATGTCAAATGTCACTGGTTTGCAGAGCTGGTTGTTTTCTATTTAGATTAACGTTGCGAATATTTAGCAATACGTTTCCAAAATCGTAGAAAAGATCAATGAATGTGATTGCTTTGAGAGTTTTATCCTTCCGGAATATTTTTCCAAAAAATCTGGAATTCACAACCCGTGCATATGCATGGGCATAGCCAATAGTTAAATATTAAATATGACTTAAATGTAATTTCCTCTTTGTGCCCTATTACAAACGATAACAGACATACTGTAGGACCTCACTTTATAGTCCGCCATTTGGTGATACAAAAATAAATAGACTTATGATCATTTAGAGTGAGTAAGATACTTGTTGATACTGACTAGTTTGAACAGGTCGAGATGTTCTGGCCAGTCCCTCGCGGCGATCTGGACTCTGGCGATGGGGAAGTGCACCAGCAGCACTGGCAGTGACAGCCGCGCCAGCACAGAGAACACGCGATTCGACAAAAATCTGCGAATCGCCGCTGGTGACAATAAAATAAAGAGAAAAATTATTAACTTCTCCAAAGTTTCTCCAACAATTCAAAATGTGACAAAAAGATGTAGGTATGCACTTGGAAATAAATAGTTAAGTGGGAGACTGGTGCCCTAACTAGGTTGCCCTGGTATTAAGGGTCCCAAGGATCAAACATTTTTTTTTAATTAGCCCGTCTGAGTTTTAAGACTATTAGTGCCAAATTTAACCAACACGTCATGTTGAAGTTACTCCTTCATTAAATCATGTTACCTCTCTCATAAATATTTAGTACTTAATTTACGTCCTTGTTACTGTGTTGTCATTGATCATATAATTAAGCAGGTGTTTTACTAAAATTGCTGTGTACAAAGCCAGGGCTGAACTGTCGTAGAGCTTAAATATTGTAAACTGCCTATGAAGTCTGCAATAACTTAATTGTAGTAAGAGACAGAATCTGTGAAACAAAACGACTCATATGCTTCAAACAAAACAAAGTATGCACTTCAGTTTGCTTACAGATTTACAAATAAATAACGAGTTTTGAAAATTTGTAATGGCTTAGAATACCTACTCACAGTCCGATTCCTGCAGCTGATTCAATATTATCAGAGCAGTGAGCAGGCACAAGACGGGCCCTATCAGCCCAGCAAGCAGGGCTGATCTCAGCCGAGACGGGGACCCCGGAGGGTGGATGCAGGGCCAAACTACGATCCAGAGCATTAAACTTGGTACCACCAACCTCGCGGCCCAGCGGAACGCCTGCGGTAAAATAATTGCAAATGGTTGTATTCTAAATTGATTTTTTAATAATCATTTCCAAGCGACCGGAGTGATGATGATGAAATACCTAAGAAAACTACCAATCACTTCGCTTTAAAACAAAAAATGAACCAAATCGGCTTATTCGTTCAGCTTCTAAAACGGTGGCGTCTTAGCAGCAGGCAGACACACACACATACACTTCAAACTTACAACACGCCCTCTGTTTTCGTCGCAGGTTAATAAAAAGGAAAAGGATGTTTTTAAAAATCTTACTTATATATATTTGCAAAATTAAAACATTTACTGAAGTTTCTCACCTGGTTCTTATACAGTTCATACTTGGATGTCTTGAGGGAGCGATGTGCATGCGCCAGCAGCAGACCCGTCCATGAAGCGAAGGCGTTCCCCCAGGGCGACTGGTACAGCAGGTCGAACGTCGCCGCTCCCGAGTACTCGCGGTACAAGATGCTGCCGGCAAGAGAATTCATGAAAAATATTTTTTTTTTCACAAATTTTTAATTATGAACAAATTATTTAGATATGATATCCTCAACCGGACCGGAGTTCCCTATTCTCTCCACGCTTAGCAAAGTTAGGGAGCGCAGTTTTCAGGTCAATGCCCGTGGTGCTGCCATTTCCGGTTATAATACATCTTTGTTACCTATTACGATACCCGCGGGAAAGATAGTTGATGGGAAGGTGGTATTCTTCAGCATCCGACGGATAAAATTATATACACTATTATTATATAATATTATATAGGGTATAATTGAACTGTTTGGTGAAAATTAAAAATGCCATACTCGGGTACGTGCAGCGTATATACTGGCATGAGGTGCCAAGCGTAGGCCATGATGACGTAAAGGACGGCGGCAGTCGCGAGCATCGTCGCCAGCACTGGCACCGCCCTGCGCCTGCGCAGCAGCTGCGTCAGCAGCAGACCGACAGCGTACAGCTGCATATCTGCTGCCAGGTACCTACGAAAAGACAAAACTCACAGTAGTAGTAATACTATACTAGTATTAAATTAATTCAGTACGCAAAATATTTATTTGTGTTATCCAAACTTACCAAGTTTGCCCTTGGCATTTTAATCCAGGGTTGAAGTTGTTCACGAACAGCATATTCATCCACCCAATCTTCTGACACGTCTTCACCTCGGACCAGACCGCCCTGTGCCACATGGGTCCCGAGCCGAAGTAATCATGTAGAGACACCATGTAAAGTATCAGCACCATGTAGCTTGGCAGGATCCTGATATAGGCATAGAAAACTGCCATAAAATTTTGATAGTACATCCTTTTATTATAATTGATGGTAATACTCTCTCTACTATGGCAAAACATAAATTTACATAGTTGCAAATTTTGAATACCTTACCTCACGATCCTATTCTGCATCGTTTGCACAAAGTTTTCTTGGGCTGGTGTATTCTCCTGTTGGAGAACTTTTCTCGCCATCAAGAAACTTGACACGATGAAAAATACTTGCACCAGCAGGGTAAGGTTTCCATTTACCAGCATCAAATAATTCTGAAGATTATAAAACGACAATTTATTACGTACTAGCTTTTTAGCATCCTATATTACTTACAATCATCCTCCAAGAATATGCATGTTTCGCGTGAACGCGTAACAAACAATCGGTCATTCACATTTATAACATTAGTAGGGATCATCTATCAGCTCTTAGCGGCATTTATTATACCCATGCTCCCACCAGTGTGGTGGGAGAATAGGGGTGTTCAAAACATATTCTGAATACTTGTTCGTAGAATCGTGTGTCGGCGACGTTGGCGACTACACAGAAGGCCGCTGTGTGTAGAAGGATGATGAACATCATAGATATTGCCCGAAGACCGTCCAAGAACCGCAGGTCTGTGTCTGCGATCCGTATTGGTTCAGCCAGCGAGCGCCACGAGCGGAGAACAGACCACGACAACAGCCAGCCAATCTCTGAAATTTTACTCCTTTATCACTTCTTGTCAACACCTCCGTAGTCTAGTCTAGATTTGGAGCTCGGATAGCGGGACTGTCGTGGATTCAATTCCCACATTGTTTACTAGTTGGTTAGGGCAATGATCCATGCATCGGAAGGGCATGCAAAAAGTAGGTCATACGAGTATACCTGTTCACCAGTCGTGTCGGGTAACTTTTTACTCTCATAAAGCTACTAGGCTATGGGAGTAAAAGATGGAGAGCGTCTTCTTGAGTACTGCACTCACACTTGGGCACTATTAATATGACTCATGTGTAGGCCTGGTTTGCACGAATCCTGCCACCTACACCGAAATCGACGTGGGACTTTATTACTGTCAAACATTTTGTAAGTAGGGACAACTACAGAAATAATTATTGAAAATTTGAGAGAACCGTTCTTTTCGCTCATTATTATTTAATTCTTACCTTTTTTACTGTCTTCTGATAACTCGAAGTCCAATACGGTGCTGATGATGGCTATGATTACTAGAACAGTAAGGAACCAGATGAAGGCTCTGCCCTTGTCAGTCAACTTGTGACCCTGCACCTCTCGCGTGCAGTAGTCCAGGTCTATCAGTCTTGCTGACATGTTGTACTCCGATATGATAATTGCGTTCACGCATGACGCGAACCTGCCGGTGACGTTGAAGATAGATTAAATTAAGAAAATAATATCTATGTCTATTTTCGCCACACAATACTTACATACAAATGAAATAGTTAAAAACACATTACTTATTTTGTGTAATGTCAAAAGTTGACCTTAGCTCAGTTATACCACTATATTATGCAGCAGGCACCACTGCACTGTTATGTTCATAATTGCCTATAAGTATCAGGGTCAGTGAGTAATGTACCGCATGGTACCGCACAAAGACAATACACGCAAGGTAGGTACGATGTGACATTACGGTGCTATCTAGTAATAGCTTTACACCTTACAGGAAAAAACACCAAGTGTTCAACAGAAGGTTATAACAATTACAAGCAGAGGTTAGAGTAATAAATAGTTACAACTGTATATTATCACTTCTCGTGTCGCATGCTTAATGGAATACTGACTTAACAAAAAAAACAATTTTTGGAAAATTGCAAAAGAAGATTTGGCTAAGAGGTTTACTTTGATGCACTGTGGCATATTTGCTGATTTTATGACGAGGGGGATTGCTTTTCCACGCAATTCATGGCATACAAATTAACCCGTATTGAAGTCTGATTGGTTAAACATTTATCAAAGAGAAAGAGAGGGACGGATATTATATTATAATTACATGACACTCGCACTCGCAAGGGTGGGTAACATATTTATTTTAAGTTACCAGTTTATCGATGTCAAATCTTGACTGGATACTGACCACTCGTGATCCTCGAGCTGGTATTTGCGCGAGCAGCGGCGCGGCAGGCATAGCCCGCGGCTGATACGGGTGCGGTTGGAATGTCGCACCCAGTCTTCAGAATAGCTCTGGAATCAACCAGGTCATAAACCATTTACTACAGAACATTCAGAGCTCACGTTGCAGGCCATTGTTTAGAGTTACATATTTAATTAATGGTATTATATTAATGGTTAGATATTTAATAAACGGTGCACATAGCTTCAAGCTTCTCTCACCTGTATCTTCTGCAGCAGCTTGTGCCTGCAGCTCGTAGATTCTCTCACCTGTATCTTCTGCAACAGCTTGTGCCTGCAGCTCGTAGATTCTCTCACCTGTATCTTCTGCAGCAGCTTGTGCCTGCAGCTCGTAGATTCTCTTACCTCTATCTTCTGCAGCAGCTTGTGCCTGCAGCTCGTAGATTCTCTCACCTTTATCTTCTGCAGCAGCTTGTGCCTGCAGCTCGTAGATTCTCTCACCTGTATCTTCTGCAGCAGCTTGTGCCTGCATCTCGTAGATTCTCTCACCTGTATCTTCTGCAGCAGCTTGTGCCTGCAGCTCGTAGATTCTCTCACCTGTATCTTCTGCATCAGCTCGTGCCCCGGTGGCGCCTGCAGCTCGAAGCGGCCGACGCAGTAGACACCGCCGCGCACCAGGCAGCCGTAATACTCGTCCAACTCGAACAGCTGAGGCATAGCATAGTACTCCGCGTCTGACGAATAAGAGATTCAAAAATTAGTACAAATGTCGGAATTTCCACCGTCGACTTTAGAAGTAGTATAATATACCTATATAGGTATATACTACTTCTAAAGTCATCTCCTAAAGGAAAGTGTGAAGACGCAATGGTGTCGTCGTTGTTTTTTTTTAACATTATACAAATATTTCTAATGGCCGGTTTCTGATAAGCCCTTCAAATGTATGATTATTAATTAAATTAACCACCCACATTGAACGCTGATTAGTAAAAAAATTATATTATCAGAGAGAAAGTCGAAAGAGAGGGTCAGATAATATATTATAATTGCAGTATGCTCTCACTCGCAATTCACCAAAAAGGCTATTCAGTATGTTATTTTATAGTGCCCAAGTGTGTGTGCAATACACAAGGTCACTCTCTCTTCCCTTTACTCACCTAACTTAGTGGGACTTTTATTACTTTTACCCGTCACGACATGCAGGAGGACACAACGGGACTGACTATTTACATGCCAATCCGACGACGCATGGATCTTCTTCCTTATCAGACAATCTGGTGATTAGCCTGCATTGTCCTAAGCAAACTTGGAAACAACATTTTTTGTTGTTCCAACGCGTGATTCAGGGCCAGGTCGAATCCAGGTCGAGAGCCTAGTTCTATAAAATCTGTTTGCTCCCCTTTTTTCATTTTCTACTTCGTGCTCCAGCCCATCTTTAAAACCAAACCGCGTTTTTAGGTAAGTACATCTAATAAATTAAAATAATATTAAGTAATTTATGATTTTATTAATCCTTTTCTCCATAAAGATTTATTTATAATATTTTTATATTCGCATAAATTTAATACCTTCTGCGGCAAAATAACAAATTTACTTAATTGAAATTACTATTTTATGCATTTCTGCTTATTAATATTAATGAACAAGTCTTGTACGAAATTAATTTATTATTAATCATTTTACATAATACAACGAAAATTCAGTGTAACCTCGCAAATTGAAATAACAACACACAGGGTGCACTTGCGCCAGTCTGGGGTTGTTAAATAGATGTTAGAGTTCTTTTTCTTGACATGAAAAATGTTACCGTTATCTGGTAACACAACTTCTTCGAGAACTTGATAGGTACCATATTGACGTGGTGTGGGTATATGTCGCAGTCATCTGATTAAATATGCTATTTGATTGAATGACTAGCGCGTTCATTGAATTCGATTTTTACCAACAAATTCAATGAATCCGAGACTTACAGTTAGGACAGACATTTAATATTTAAACTTCAAAATTTCCAAATGTTACTATTATAACGCACATTAAAGTAAATTAATCAAAAAATATATCAACACATTGCTATCTGTACGAGCTGTTTGACGCCATTAAATGACCGCGCTAGTCATTCAATCACATAAGCAGATTCAACCAGATGACTGCGACATATAGATATTGTTATTATTTAACAATTTCTGTACGTTTTACCATGAATTCTGATAACAGTGCAGAAAGGTCGGTATGAAATCTCAGGCCCGTATTAATAAAACGATCTCAAACGTGGTCTCAAATTTCTTGAGAAATTGCGATCACAAACTCTACTTGAGAACCTAGGTATTTGACAGATAAAACATTTTTTCGTCACATTTAAAGATGAACCACTTTACTTACACACTATAGATTATAAATAAATTTAACTATATTTTTATAATCTTAATTTTTACGTTCAAAAAGAAAAACTTGAAAGTATGTAACTTATTTAAAGTTCTTCATTTTGAAGGTTCTTGAGTGGAGGTTGCGATCACAATTTTTGATACTAGTTTGAGACTTGTTTATTAATACGGCCTGTATTATTATTCATTAGTCTTCAACGGAATTTACTTTCAATGACCTCCGACATACTTACTAAAGCCCGTATTAATAAAACTCTCAATCGAAACCTTTTTCTACTTTAGAACCTATTTGACAGATAAAACAACTGTACACTTTTAAAATTGAACAATTTTATTAATGTTACATAATAATTTCTTTTTGAACGGTAATGTTTATAATGTAGAAAACATTGAAATAAGATAATCAATACTATATTATATATTTTTTTAGTTTTTACCCCCCAAGCACAAACGACAGGATGTTATAAGTGTGACGTGTATGTGTCTGTGTGTGGCATCGTAGCTCCTAAACGGATGATCCGATTTTAATGGGGTTTTTTTGTTTGAAAGGTATATCTGTCAAGAGCGTTCTTAGCTATGTTTGGTGGAAATCGGTTCAGGTCTTGAAGGTCACACGTTAAGTCGAGTGATTTTTTTAAATTTTTAATTGAGTTCATTATTTAAAAAAAGTACTTACCTATGTACCTAACATAAGTAAAGCTCTTCGTTTTTAAAAGTGAAACGAAACGTTTTTTTTTTAGTCCAATAGGTTCATAAGTAGAGGTTTTGAATAAGATTGTTTTATTTATACGGGTATTAGTTACGTACCTACGTCACGTTGGCAATGGTAGGAGTAATACATTTTTTACGGTTTTACGAGCTAATGTTGATGATTGGTTTGAAAAGATCCCAGCTTGTGACTTATGGTAAAAATAAATGATCAAAAATTCAGATTTCTCTACAGGGTAATATGTACTAGACATGGTGGGGAAACGCTCAAGGTTAGCCGATTAACTGTCAAATTCAAAATCCGATCGATTGGAATTAATTTCAAGAGAAGAAAAGAAGAATTTCAAGAGCAACGGGGCTGGTCCGATTTTAAAAATTATTACAGTGTTGGACAGCAGATTTATCGAGAAATACTAAGGCTATATAGATACCTTTATCGTCACGCTTAGACTAACGCACTTAGAGTGCACATCTAGTAAGTGAAATAGCTTTAAAAATATAATATTATGGTTTACCAGTGATATTGTAAACATCGAATGCTGCACCCCCTGACACCAGGGCGAGGACCCCCAGCAGGACCACAATCCGCAAACCTCCACGGAATTCCACCAGTGGAACCCCCCCACAGAGGTTCACCGCCGACCGTCCGCGCGCCATTGCTACTACGACTGGCGACATGAGTGCGATATATTTTATAAACAGAACTCGGAGAGTGCATAGTATGATAATTCAAATACAAATATAAAAATGTTCAAGTTAATTAAATTAATTACAATAAAAATAAAGATTTTACTCATGCTTTTTTGTGTTGGAACAAGTTATGTTTTTGATGGGATCTCAGTTCTTTTTGTAGAAAATTAACAAAACGCGTGTTTTCGTCGGAAAGTGCAAATATAACTTTGTAATCCTATTTCCCATCCCATTTACATAGGATTACAAAGTTAATTATGCAGTTGGCGTATAACACTAAACCCTACTTGTATTCCAAATTTGATTTGAAGCTTCTATGTCTGCTAGAAGTGCCTAATATCATTAATACATTTGATGATTGGTTATGAGTGAGTAGTGAATGAGTGAGTCAGTGACAAAAATAAGAAGTTTGACAAGTTATAATTCTTAAACTTCTGTTTCAAATTGAGTGAAATTTTAAATACTTCCGTGTTTTTACCTAGGATGAAGTATACTCTGGATTTGCCTATTTGCCACAGCCGAAAGGGACAAACAAAAAGTATATATATACAATATCAGTGTTGCCAACCCCATCTAAATATACCCAATTTATTCAGGAATACTTCCTGAATAAATTGGGTATATTCTACTCGGGACTAACAAAGATTAGTACCGAACAGTAAAATACAAATTTATTAAAGAGAGAAAGTTTGTTCATCTATTTATTTGTTTCCATTAAATTATGAAATTTGGAACGGATAAAGCAGGAAATAATTACGTTTATGACGTGTAAATGTACCAACGGTTCCCATTTGCGCATACAAAGTAGCATTGCCTGCTACTTTGTACCTGCTACGTTTTATTGTATGAGGGGGCCCATACAACAAAACCCAAGGTTTAAAAAAAACGTTTTAGATCATAATTGAACGATTAAATGAAACAAGTAAGGCCTTAAGGGCTCATAAAACGCCAGTGCCCTTGCGCAAAGGGCGTTCCCGTTGTAGTAGAACCAAATATTATTTTCATCACAGACGCGGATGTAATAATAATTTATGTATGCCGTAACTCTCTTTATGTTATTGATTGTACTTTAATTTCTTGGTGGAAATTCTTTTTATGAAGTAATAAAACAGTTTGTGTTTAATTACTTGCACTTTTTTTCACTTTATTATAATATACCTGACGATGACTTAGTCGAAACCGGTCGTGTATTTTAACAAATATAAAAATATTAAAATTAATGTAAAATAACTAATAAAGTATATAGGTAAAAAAGTATATAAAATAAAAAATAAGGTGTATAAAGGTAATCTGTGCATAAAGTCATTATTTAAATGATTTTATTATAATACTAGCTGTGCCCGCGACTTCGTACGCGTGGAAAAGTGATTTAGGGCACTTTAGTATTTTTAAATATATTTTTAGTTTTTTGGTGTAACCGCTGACAACTTTCGCTAATTTAATAGTTCCCAGTGTTGGTCCCTATCCAGCAAGTCACGTACCCGGCAAGCCTCTTGGTATGCAGGGTATAATAATTATATAGTACCATCCTTTCGGAGCTCGGCAAAAGAAGTAGGCCTTCGAACAATATGTAGAAGTCAGCAAAGGTATTCGAAGTTAGGATTCGAATGCACCGTATAGACGCAGCCAATTTTTCACGTTAATTGAGTAAAAAACTTCGATGTCCGTCTGTCTCTCTGTCTGGGTGTCAAAACTTTAATACGTTTAGGTATCAAGCTAAAAATCATATTAAGTACTAAGGATCTTCTGTCCCTTCTGGCTGTGAAAAAAAACAGACTTCTTAGCCACATCTACCCAAAGATTCAGCCGTTTATGTCGGTGATTTTCGTAATTTTCGACACTCCAAAGGGAACCAAAACCTAAAGGTTACTTCCCGGGAACTTAGAATTTTTAAATTTGATATGAAGCAACGTCTTAATAATGCCGACATAGGATAAATTGCGAAACCAAAAAAATATCTTTAATTTTTTTGAACTTACTACCGTTTTTGTCATTAATGTTTTGAGGTATTAAATTGAAACTTATATTGCAATTACTAAGGTATTTAAAACGAAACTCTCGGTTAGACATGGGCGCAGTGGCACGCCCCGCCGAGGATCCAGCAGGCTTACTCTCGACACATCCGAGAATCGAATCAATTCGATCTCAACGGTTTTTGGTGTTTTATTTGGTAGATTACTTTGGAACTAATTAGGATAAAGAAAACCGTTAGAAATAAACAAACGTCAATTTATTCGGGAGTATGCGGCACGATCGAATCTGAATCAAACCGAATCAGTTTGGAGAGTTGGGCCGATCGGTTTTAGTATCTTTTTTTTATTAAACCTACCGTAAGTATAATAATAATAATATAAATAAATGAAATTTAGTATTAAAGAAAATCTATTCTATATACTTATACTAAAACTGTAGAGAGGTCAATTCTGTACATATTTTTTCAAAATACATATTGGAGGATGATTGGTGATCGATACTGATGCCAAAAATGCAATTAGTAAAATGTTTGTCTGTCTGTCTGTCTGTCTGTCTGTCTGTCTGTATATGCACGCATGGAACAAAAAATACTGAAGGGATTTTAACCAAACTTGGTACGATTGTAGCCCATATTCCTGGGCAGGTTATAGGCTATATAACATAACGCTACGATATATAGGAGCCGAGCAGTGACGATAAATTTGAAGCAAGTCGGATGAATTTCACCCGCGCGGCCTGCAGCTGCTGACGAACGGGCTTTTTTACTTTAGCAAAAGTAAAATCATTTCGCCGTGATTCGACCGGGCGCCGCCGGCTGCTACGTCTTACGCCCGAGCCGGGCTGGAGTAGTGTAGGTATCAGATGCTGGTAGGTAGGAATTTTAGCGAAGGTCAACCAAAGGAACTCCACCCCACTGCTGGGTAAAAAATACTATTAAAATGTGCTAACAGGCAGTACCCGTGTTTGAATTCAACCACGCACAGCCGCTAACTGTGCTAACTGTGCCTGTGTTATTATAGGAGACTTTTATTTATGCAATAGTACCCAAAACAATAATTTTTTTAATTTTTGTCTGTTTGTCGGTGCATTTGTGCATGCTAATCTCAGAAACGGCTTATCCGATTTAGATGTGGTTCAATCATATTATAATGTAGTAATCTTGACTTAATATATTTTATTAATTCATCTCAATCGGTTCATAAATAAAAAACTTATGACAATTAAAAAAAATTGCTGGACGTTTGTATGAAGCGCGGCGGGAACCGCGCTGCTTCAACCATTCAAATTTAATCTTTTTTTATTTTATACTAGCTGTGCCCGCGACTTCGTACGCGTGGAAAAGTGATTTAGGGCACTTTAGTATTTTTAAATATATTTTTAGTTTATTGGTGCAACCGCTGACAACTTTCGCTAATTTAATAGTTACTTCCCAGTGTATCCCAGTGTTGATCCCTATCCAGCAAGTCACGTACCCGGCAAGCCTCTTGGTATGCAGGGTATAATAATAATATAGTACCATCCTTTCGGAGCTCGGCAAAAGAAGTAGGCCTTCGAACAATATGTAGAAGTCAGCAAAGGTATTCGAAGTTAGGTGGTTGAATTCAAACACGGGTACTGCCTGTTAGCACATTTTAATAGTATTTTTTACCCAGCAGTGGGGTGGAGTTCCTTTGGTTGACCTTCGCTAAAATTCCTACCTACCAGCATCTGATACCTACACTACTCCAGCCCGGCTCGGGCGTAAGACGTAGCAGCCGGCGGCGCCCGGTCGAATCACGGCGAAATGATTTTACTTTTGCTATATTTCCTAAACTATTCACTATATTTGCATGGTATAAAGGGCAATATAGTCTTCATGGAATGCTTAAGCCAACTAACGTATTAAAATGATAAGGAATAATACCGTGATGGTATAAATAGCTTTCCAAAGCCGTTTAATTGGCCGTTTTTTTAGTTTATCGCTAAAGCCATTCTTTTAATAATACAGTTAGGTAATTAAGTTGATTTTATACAGTAAATGATAATTTATTTCAATTTGTGAAGCAAGTTCAAAAATACAATTTTTATATTATTATGACACTGTGGAAACACTTGTCTTCCTAGAAAAAAAATCCTGTTACTAACTAACACTACTTATTTCATGTTCTAATCTACTTTAGTGCCACGTTCTATTGCTTCGCGTCACTGTGTAAGCGATCCCCCCGCGCCCCCCGCACGATCCGTTCGTCAGCAGCTGCAGGCTGCGCGGGTGAAATTCATCCGACTTGCTTCAAATTTATCGTCACTGCTCGGCTCCTATATATCGTAGCGTTATGTTATATAGCCTATAACCTGCCCAGGAATATGGGCTACAATCGTAACAAGTTTGGTTAAAATCCCTTCAGTATTTTTTGTTCCATGCGTGCACATACAGACAGACAGACAGACAGACAAAAATTTTACTAATTGCATTTTTGGCATCAGTACCTATCGATTGGTGATCGATACTGATTATGATTACATTTAATAGGGACGTAGTATACCAACACACTCAGTTAAATTATTCTGCATCATATTTGCTGCGTTTATAATGTTAGTATCAAGTTTTTCCGCGAATGACACAGGCGAAACGTTGTCTTCAAACTACCTTAAGATTTCATGTGACCCCAGTGCCCAGACATAGAAATTAACTCTTGCACCGTAGGCTTATTATGTATCTTGCAACAGCAATTCGACAGGCGTAATTTGTACAATTGTTTACATTATCGCTGTCAAACGTATACACTTGACAGCGGTATTGTATACAATTGTACAATTCACGCCTGTCGAATTGCTGTTACATAATAAGCCTACGGGTCTCCTTGCAGCCCACAGAATTTAGCTGATCGTCTTCGACCTATCCAAAGATTACAAAAATGGCTATCTATTCATAATGTTAATAATAATTAATGTTAGGCTTATAATTTACACCAAAGTGTACAAAATCTATCTTAGCCAAAGATACTTGATTTAGTTAATTTAATCCTAAATCCAAGTCCCATTGTCACATGGAGAAGAAGTTTAAAAACAATAAATTGTCGATGCCATCTCTCTTCTTCTTCTTTTTTATAAGGCAGCTTCGGTGGGTTGTCAATGTCAGAATTGAAATTGAACTGTTTGTCATTGGCTATGCACAAAGTGCATGCCATTAGAGAGAAAAAAATAATTGAACTGTCAATGAGCTGTCAATTCTTTTGTCAACGTCAAGTGTCAATTTTCAATTGTCATTCTCATTTCCAGGTGTCTGGTGCATAGATTAGAGTAATTTTGGTCTGGTGAATGCATTTATTTAGTTATGATTTGTTTGCAGAGATAAAAACTACATTTGTGAACGGCCATAACTATATTAAAGTAGTGCAGTGTCATTAGTCATACATACTTTGGGACATTAAGTTCGCAAAGTGGCGGTACTAAGTTGTGAGTGATGGGGAATCATAGTAGCCATCAATCAAAAAGTGGGTCCGAGTTGGGAAGCGGAACCAACACTCCCAGGGGCTCCACGCGTGGGCCCAGGCCGAGTTTAGGCGGGGAATCGCAGGGACAGCCGGAGGAGAAGAAACCAGAGATACAAACAACCTCACTAGTACCTGTAGAAAAACTAGCTAAGGTAAACGTTTTAGTGACGTAAGTAATAAAACAAATAAGTTTAAAACGTTATAAACCGCAAAATATGACACTAACAATGTAATTTTTTGCTAATAGAACTATGCTATCTTTGAAATAATGTTGAGCCATATTTATGATGATGTTTTTGAATGATCAAGTTCAAGAATTATAATAATGTAAAGTTTTTCCGCCTTACACATCAATGCTTTTGTTTGCGGTAACCTTGATGAAATTTTTGACACTTGACTGATAACAAGAGTAAACCAAGTCATTGTGAATAAATTTCCATGAAGTAGTCATACTCGAAGGCTATTTGTGAATCATGAAGTATTTCTACAATTATTATTGTACATCTATTTTTCTGATTCTCTTGACAAATTAAGTGATAAAACTAAGTTTAATATATATGTATTATAACTAAAATATTGTGTGTCTTTACACAAAAATATTATATTGTATAGTTCGTCCCGGATAAATTTAAGCTAAAGGTAAACAAACCGAAAGCATCAAAATTTTCCCATAATCACTTATTGTGCACACTTATCAACACTTTCACAGGTATATTTAAGGATTAATCTTCATTATCCAATACATTTTATAACAATTGAACAATAATTAATATGTTTAAACATCAAATGAAAATCTTTCACAGAGAAAATACGCCATTTTGACACTGCCGATTGTAGAATATAAGCCTATAGTTTATGGATTCATAGCAAACAAAAATCATTTTATTAACTAGCTGACCCTTGCCCACTTCGTTGAGCATAAAAACAGTTTATGATGAAATTCAACTAATAAAAACAACCCCTAACTCGGGAACGCGGAACCCGCAACGCGGGAACCCGGAACCCGCAGCATGGGAACCTGAAACCCGCAACCCGCAACGCGGGAACGCGGAACCCGCAGCATGGGAACCCGAAACCCGCAACGCGGGAACCCGGTACCCGCAACGCGGGAACCCGGAACCCGCAACGCGGGAACCCGGAACCCGCAACGCGGGAACCCGCAACCCGCAACGCGGGAACCCGGAACCCGCAACGCGGGAACCCGGAACCCGCAACGCGGGAACGCGGAACCCGCAACGCGGGAACCCGGAACCCGCAACGCGGGAACGCGGAACCCGCAACGCGGGAACCCGGAACCCGCAACGCGGGAACCAGGAACCCGCAACGCGGGAACCCGGAACCCGCAACGCGGGAACCCGGAACCCGCAACGCGGGAACGCGGAACCCGCAACGCGGGAACGCGGAACCCGCAACGCGGGAACCCGGAACCCGCAACGCGGGAACGCGGAACCCGCAACGCGGGAACGCGGAACCCGCAACGCGGGAACCCGGAATCCGCACCATGGGAACCCGAAACCCGCAACGCGGAACCCGCTACGCGGGAACCCGGAACCCACAACGCGGGGACCCGGAACCCGCAACGCGGGAACCCGGAACCCGCAACGCGGAACCCGAAACCCGCAACGCGGGAACCCGGAACCCGCAACGCGGGAACCCGGAACCCGTAACGCGGGAACCAGGAACCCGCAACGCGGAAACCCGGAACCCGCAACGCGGGAACCCGGAACCCGCAACGCGGGAACCCGGAACCCGCAACGCGGGAACCCGGAACCCGCAACGCGGGAACCCGGAACCCGCAACGCGGGAACCCGGAACCCGCAACGCGGGAACCCGGAACCCGCAACGCGGAACCCGCAACGCCAAACCCTTCCGTGAACGTTGCTGGTTCTGCGCTGTCAAATGGAATAAATAGTATCCTATGTCCGTCTACTGGCTCTAAGTTACTTCCTCACCAATTTTCAACCATATCGATAAAGCCGTTCTTGAGTTATAAATAATTTAACTAACACGACTTACTTTAATACAAATAGCTGATGTATTATAGATGGAACTAACATAAGCTAACGCCCGGTGAATGCTCCCGTCACAGTCGGTCCAGCCGATTCGGTGATCATTAGTTAGATAACGATGATGATGATGAAAAGAAGCCTAAATTAATCCTTATAACTTTAGCTATCTACCAGTGAAAGTCTCGTTAAAATCGGTCCAGCCGTTCCAGAGATTAGCCGGAGCAAAGAGACACGCTAACAGACAGACAGACATTTTTTTTTAATTGCATTTTCGTTTTCAGTAGCAAGAAAAAAAAAAAGACAGAACAGACAGACGTTAACTTCGCACAAAGACAAATGACGACAAAAGACATATTGGCGTCTTATCATGACGTTTTCGTTTTTTTTTTAATTGTTCGTGAATATGACCATGGATCTAACTCCTTCGATCTGATTTTTAAATTAACATTTATAATATATTCTTATTACAACTTATAAGTTAAGTACTTTTTTTAAATAGGTTTATTTATAGTTGTTAAAAGATTAATCGATTTTTTGAGTAAGTCTCTAGTGTTTAATAAGAAAAAGTGTTAACTGACGTAACATTATCACGACGTTTATTTCATTAAATCATAATTTGTATATTATATTTAAGATCGTTTATCAGTGAAAGCAAATCGTAAAAAAACTCATATTGGTTATGTTCACAATAAATATCTAATAATTATTAAATAAAGTTTAGTAAATTCTGCAGTTTTAACAAAAAGAAAATATTTATTTTATTATGTCGTCGTTACAACGTTACGTCGCTCATTTTTGATAAACTGTCAAATGTCACCTATTAAAATGACCCGACTATTTATTAGTGGTGGACAAAAAGTTTAATGAATCCAAATAGTTTAAGTTTATGTTAATACGTTATTTATAGCATTTCATAATTTTTATTTTCCATTTGTAAACAATGTCGTTACCATGACACCCGTGTCACATAAACTGGCAACGACGTGAATCGATTGAGCCCAGGTTCAAACCCCGCGTGACCATCACGTATTTTCTTCTTTTTTCTAATTTTCTGCTTATTTTTTTCAACATTTTCTTTCATAATAACCTTTTCGTAACAATAACGAACATACCGTAAAAAAAAATTGCGAAATTGGTCAAGCCGTTGTCGAAGCGCACACGACGTAACAAATTTTGGAGGTCGTTTTTTTACACTTTGGGCTACATTTTTGGGGTTTTAGTAAGGAACCCTACTTTTTTTAAACATATAATATAGCCTATGTTCAGCGCTAGGAATGTAGCTTTCCAACAGTTAAAGAATTTTTCATATTGGTTCAGTGGTTTCAGAGCCTATTCCATTCAAACAAACAAACAATCAAACGTTACCTCTTTATAATATTAGTATAGATGGTTATGTTCACAATAAATATCTAATAATTATTAAATAAAGTTTAGTAAATTCTGCAGTTTTAACAAAAAGAAAATATTTATTTTATTATGTCGTCGTTACAACGTTACGTCGCTCATTTTTGATAAACTGTCAAATGTCACCTATTAAAATGACCCGACTATTTATTAGTGGTGGACAAAAAGTTTAATGAATCCAAATAGATTAAGTTTATGTTAATACGTTATTTATAGCATTTCATAATTTTTATTTTCCATTTGTAAACAATGTCGTTACCATGACACCCGTGTCACATAAACTGGCAACGACGTGAATCGATTGAGCCCAGGTTCAAACCCCGCGTGACCATCACGTATTTTCTTCTTTTTTCTAATTTTCTGCTTATTTTTTTCAACATTTTCTTTCATAATAACCTTTTCGTAACAATAACGAACATACCGTAAAAAAAAATTGCGAAATTGGTCAAGCCGTTGTCGAAGCGCACACGACGTAACAAATTTTGGAGGTCGTTTTTTTACACTTTGGGCTACATTTTTGGGGTTTTAGTAAGGAACCCTACTTTTTTTAAACATATAATATAGCCTATGTTCAGCGCTAGGAATGTAGCTTTCCAACAGTTAAAGAATTTTTCATATTGGTTCAGTGGTTTCAGAGCCTATTCCATTCAAACAAACAAACAATCAAACGTTACCTCTTTATAATATTAGTATAGATAATGGCCAATTAGCATCACTGACTAGTCTATGGTTGTGTCATAGACGGGATTGTTTATGTTTAGGTTAAATTTATCTCAGACGTTCTATACAAATATAACAATTCAATTCATATTGAACATTTTGAAGCCAGTCATTTAGACCAAACAATACTTGTGGAGGGTTTGAGTATTTAAACAAAGCTAATTCTTGTAATAAAAATGTTCAATTAAAATTTTTGCAATTATAAGTTACATGTTTGTTTAAGCCTGATTTTGATGAAATTTGGCTCATATATAAAATAGTTTAACTTATTGTTTAACTGTAGTTGTATGCACAAATCATGTCAATCATAAATGATGCATGAGATAATAACGATGAGAGCAAAGCTATTGCTTTATTATAGTACTTTGGCATTGAAAGTATAAAATAATCAGTTTCGGAGTTTCCTTTTATTTTATTACACTCAATGAGGAAAAATTTATGAACTTTAAGTTATGAGTAGGTATTTAAGTAATTATGTTACAGCATATAAAAGTTTCATCTTTGTGTAGAATGCAGTAAAACTTACTTATAGCATAACTTGATGAATAAAAATAATAACTATTATGTTATGTTAACTTACAGTACTATCGTGGGATTAAAAATAATAGTTTAAAAATCTTAAAAATACCTACATGCTTAAAGGCAAACTGTTATCAAATTATTATATTATAGTTTGTTACGTGTACATACGAGAACCTCCATAGCGCAGTTGAAGTTGTTGGTTGAGCATTTTGGAGTTTGAATGTTAGGTTGCAGGTTCGAATCCTGCCAAAGGAACATTTAACAAGACAAACAAGTATTCTGTGTTCCTAGCTCATGGATGTGTATTAAATTTGTGTATTAATATAATAAAAATCTCAAATATGTTTATGGTATGAAAGTATTAAATATATTTCTGTTGTCTGGTACCTGTAACACAAGTTCTTTGGATACTTAGCATGGGGCTAGATTAACGTGGTGTGAAGCATGCAGAGATGTTATTATTATTATTGTATAACCTGAGCTTATAAATGCGTATTGAAATTGATTCCTCCCCCAAGCTAGAGATTGATGATTGACTCTCATTTACTCTGCAGTCACCTAGGTCATGATATTTGTTATATCATGACCTGCTTTATTATTACGGATATTAGTATTTGTTTATATTGGCACTTAGAGAGTTGGTCATCAATTTTGTAGTATCTTGCCTTTGTCCTTAGAAATTTTCCATAGAAATCTTTACCTGACATTGAACACAACAAAAAATATTTTATATGGTTAGGTATGTTAGTCATTTTGAATTTATAGTTTTATATGCAACATACATTTTATCAATTCATAGATTTGCAAGTGTGTTTGCAAATTCACAAAAATTAATATATCAATACAAAGATTAAAATAGAGAGAGAAGAATAGGCTAACCTTACTTCTCTCTTTATTATAATATATAATTTTTATTTTTTTTGAGTGCCATGAATGATCAAAATATCAAAAATTATAAAAAATGAATCATGGCCCATGAGGGGATCGAACCCGCGACCTTCGCGTTATTAGCACGACGCTCTAACCAACTGAGCTAATGGGCCGATGAGAATGATGTTGAAATTCTCATTATGTATTGTATGTATGTATTCATTATAAAATGACGACCTCCGAAGCGCAGTGGTTGAGCGCGTTGGTGCTAGAGCGAAAGGTCGCGGGTTCGAATCCCGCCGAGGGAACAAAAAGTTTTCAATGTTCCTGAGTCCTGGATGTGTATTAAATTTGTATGTAATAATAAAAATCTTAAATATGTGTATAGTATAAAAGTATTAAATATATTTCCGTTGTCTGGTACCTGTAACACAAGTTCTTCGGATACTTAGCACGGGGCCATATTGACGTGTGAAGCGTCCATAGGTATTATTAGGTATTATTATTATTACAAATATTAATTTCAATTCATATCAAGTTACGTAATATTATATTTTATAGGCCAATCACAGTCGTCACACATTTCCTGTGTTCATTTCTGATCACTTGAAGTGTTAAATCAACAATTACCATTGTCTCTTTACATTACTTGAAATACAATAGCGAGCAATAAATATAATGTTTACAATCACCTCAATCAAAGCCCGAGCGACGTGTTAAATGGAAATGGATGATCGTGGGGTGCGCTCACTTGCGGTCGCTTGTCGCTTCTGTTGTGTCCACAGGCAAAAATAGTTTTTATGTTCTGTCTATATGTGCATGTACAGTACACAGTAGTGACATACGGATTAATTGATTTTGAATGGGAGTATTCCAGGTTTGAATTATCATCACCTCGCTTACTGCTTGGAAATTGGGTAACATATTATATATATTTTTTTATTTGGTACAATTATGTACTTTTTTTATAAAGTTGTTATAATAGGGTTTGTCCAGTGGTCGTTATATGGCGTCAATTTTAATCTGCTATCTTAGAACTGATAGTGTAAAATCGATAAAAGCGCAATTTTCCAACATTATGAGGTGTAACTAGGTACACATATTATAAATTATCACATTTATACATTAATTACTTATAGTCGAATTTCATAAGGATACAACATAGAGTCAAAGTAATTGACATTTTATTAAGAGTCCCGTGACATGTCTATATTCCTACTGCGTAGTTGCGAACTAACCGTAACCATATCGCTCAATTCATGAGCAACGTACTCTACTATATAACGCAAAGGAGTTTATTGATCCAATTGGGTCGCAGTGTAGTAAAGGCTACTTAGAACCAGCCTTCGATTGAAAGCCTTTTTTTACCTTTAGTTACGGAACGCTAAACATATATAAACTAAAGAAAATAGGAGTTCTGGCTGATGGGTGTAGTCTACCGAAGGTTCCGGGGGAGACTCCGGAGCGAGGCGCACATCACGTCGCCGATCATAATACGTGATAAAGCTTAGTTATAATTATAATATGTATGGTAGTCTGTAAGGTATTTATAATATGGGCCTATGCCGCCCGAAATAAAGATTATTATTATTATAAACAATCGACATGTCGCGCGACTGTTACATGAGCGCAGCCCACTGCTATCACAGATCTAATAGCCGGCGTGATTGTACTGCTAATGATAGTGTGATAGTCGCTGCAACCGGCCCTGCAGCCGAATGTCGTGGCACCGAAAACAACAAAGGCCGTTAACATGAGACAAAAAATAAAGTAATAATAAAAAACGCCTGAGCGAAGTAATAACTTAAAACGGCTGGCGCTGTGGGGAGTGACAGAGAAGCCTGCCTACCGCTACCGCATGAGTGAGAGAAAGGAAGCCAGGCTGGCGGCGAAGCGATTTACTTATCAGAATAAGCGAAAGAACAGCAATCAGCAATAAGAACAGTAACGTGGATACTAGATGCAAGGAATTTTGACTGGAGCAAGAGAAAATAAATATCGAAAACTAAGCAAGCGAATGCTTCTAGCAGCATCGCTTAAAACAAGATAAACGTTTTGCCTACTGCATATAATAAGAATATACCTATAGAACGATGGAGAGCCCCCCACCCACCAAGGAGCTGAAGTTCAGAATAGTGGGGATACAGATGAAGAGGGTTCGCCGCCAGAACAACGTCAAGCCCACCTGCAAGGTATTGCGAATAATGATAATATCCATCTCTTTCACACCATCAGTATATCCGTGGCACATAGTAGATATATAACAGAGACACGAGCTAGTACTAGAAAATGGTATCACCCTGATACTGGCAATTCGACTGGCTGTTTTTGTTTTCTTCGATTTCCAGGCACATTCCGGAAACCGCCATCTAGCGCCACTATTGGAAAACACTAATTTCGTTTCATATCTTCTTCTTAATTAAGGAGTTGAATTTGACTTAATGTGATGTTATTCTTAAAAATATGCTTATCTTTATTTTAATGTCAATATTTGTACAGTGTACTTAATTCGGCGTATTTACATTTTATAATTTACAAACGTTAATAGTAGTGACATCTATTGCAATTTTTTTTATATTAAATGGTATAACCATACCTATAGCCTACCGGTCATGACCGTGGTAAGATGTGTTGCGACAATTCCCTCCACCAACCCATGGCCCCATCAACCGATCATGGTTATACGGGCCGAAACACGGGAATGCGCACCCTACAGGTCTCGGGCATTCCCTTCAAGTGCGCAATTCTTGATTCCAAAGTTATTTAATCTGTGGAAATACAAGTGGAAGCCCCAAAGGGAGATCTCCGAACGAGCGAGATGGTATGCTCGGTCAGGCCGAAGCCCGAAGCCCTAGTTTTCAGATGTCGTATATATAGCGCAGGACTTGGAAAACTTCGATAGCGCGATGCAGGATTGTGGCGCTAGTAGTACCGCCACAAATCTCTTTCTATTTCCTCTCCCTAAGTCTTTCTCCTTTCTGGGACGGACAACACAGATACGGCTTCGTGATGTGTTGCTACAGTAGAGATTGGCTCCGCGCCGAGGATCCCATTTGGCACCCCGAGCGCAGCTAGTGGCGTTTGTTTCCCTATGAAAATATGGGAGACGCCAAATCTGCCCTGTTAATTAAGAAAGCAGTAGTTCAGAAAAGGCGGTTTCGAGAAAATGGCACATAAATATAAATAAAGCTTTTTTATTGAATAAGTCTTATTTTATTATAATTTTATAATTTTTATTAAGTGCCATTCTCGAAACAACCTTTTCTGACTTACTGCTCTGTTAATTACCAGGGCAGAAATGACCGTGTATTTTCTATTGCGCGAGCGTGAGTATGAAAAATTTGGATTTTGCGCCGAAACGTCTGTAGGCGAAGATTATTTCTAGCCCTGACCGACAACGGAACATACTATAAATATATTGAAGATTTTTATTATCTAATACACTTTTATTTGTATCAATTACAGGGTGATTCATGGTTCATATATCAAGCCGAATATAGTGTGAAGAGAAGGACGCGTAGAGCATTTTTTGTTTTGGCACATCATATATAAATTACTTACGATAACGCGACAAATCACGATTAAAGATCTCCATAAAATGAGTTATACGTATACTAACTAATTTATATAAGGTGCCAAAACTAAAAGTGCTCTACGCGTCATTCTCTTCACAATATATTCGGCTTAATGTATGGACCATGAATCATTCTGTATATTTGTATCTTTAACTAGCTGTGCCCGCGACTTCATTCGCGTGGTTGTCGAAAACACTATCGCGATTATCTTTTGATGCTCACGTTGGTTTTATTGTTATTATGATTATTAAAAAGGAATAATTCTTTCATACATATTTTTTGAGTAACTTAAACTGCTTATGCAGCGCACGCGATGAAAGTCCTCGAATGTCAATAATTTTCCCCGTTTTGGCAACACTTCTCACTGACGCTTCGCTCCTATTGGTCGCAGTGTAATGCTATATAGCCTTAAGCCTTCCTCTATAAATGGACTATCCAACAAAAAAAGATTTTTTCAAATCGGACCCGTAGTTCCTGAGAGTAGCGCGTTTAAACAAATAACTCTAAAGCTTTATAATATTAGTATAGATAGGTAATAGGTAGCTTTAGTTCTAGCTGCAGGCTTTGGGAGACAGCAATAGATTTTATAATTACTTACCTACCTATTTAGTATTTCTCTAGCCCGAAATCATCAACACATAACTTTTTCATAACTCGCTTCTTACCTCGTTTACCGACAATGCTTAATGGGTATAATAAGTAATTAATGTCCTAATGCCTAGTGGAAAATACTAATGTTACAAAACTCGCTTCCTATTTAATATTTGAGTTCCCGTCTATTTCTGATTTATCTTAAAAAATAAAATAAAATATGTTTATTGCAGACCATAGTCCATAGCGTTGGTAATTACATTAAAACCTTACACCTATGTTAGTAACAATACATTTATTCTTAATTAAAATATAATTATTATTAAATCATGTAGCCTAAAATAATATTATAAAAACTAAAAAAAATCACCTTATTTAAGAAACATGTAATTACACTATCATAATATTTTTATTATTATACTATCATATTCATAAACGAATAGTTAGTAATAAAGAAGTTTAAAAAATATAACCCGACTTCGCAAAAAAGGGGTGTAAGAAGGCTGAAATAAGAAAATAATTCAGAGAGAAATCAGAAATGGTCAAGGTAGAGCCGTGGTCGCAACTGCCGCTACGAAAATTGGCATTAATTATTCCAACGGCAGACGAATATAATAAAAAAAAATTGTATGTTAACAAAAGGGTCAAAAAATAATACCGAACGCCTGTTCGAGGTCTAAGCCCCAAGGTTTATGCCCTAAACTGTACCTACTTCGGTACCCATCAGGGCCGTGCCCTTGGCACTAGACTCACCTACAGTGCGAACAGAATACAGACGATCCATTAACCAAGATTGATTGAGGAAAATTAGAAGAGTCAGATAATACGCGTTGCGTACCACAGCTCATGTTACATGTGAGCACAACCTAACTTCACATACTCTACATTTCAGTCAAAACGTGATGCTTGGCCGTTTTATTTCACACACCTATGAAATCTTCGTAACGGTAGCAAAACGGCCAAGTATCACGTTTTGACTGAAATGTAGAGTGTGCAAAGTTAGGCCTGGCAAAGTAAGGGCACATAGATCAAGAATATTGGCTCTTATAACTTTATAACTTTTTTACAGGGTAGGCTATGTAGAGTGTAGACTCGTCTTGGCAACATTTTTACATAAAAATGTTTTTGTGGGATATTTGTTTTCCTTTCTGTCCATTCCATTCTTCTCTAACAACTCAAACGCCTCTAGCCTTATATAACTCAGGTTATAGTATCACCAGGGGGCCTATTACAAGCTCTTAATTCCAGGCAGTTTACGCCATACAACATGGCTGCCTGGAATTTTCGTATTACGATCACATAATAACTGCGTGATGACAGCTAGTTAGCGGACACTTGACACTGGACTTGCTTCCGAATGTCATTTTCAGACAACCAAACTAGAGTGGATACATTCAGTTTAACATGTCGCTGTAATATGAAAAAGAACAAGGCAGTTTAAGACCGTATTATTGAATTGCCTGGAACCAGGCTGGTATTGTAAAAGATTATAATACGGCCCCAGGTTGTTTTGGGTTATAAAAATCACATAGTTTTACGGTACCCCAGCGGTAAACAGCGATTAAGTAATTAGCGATAAGCGTATCGCGATATCTCCGATACCTGTTATGTATCGGTCACATGTTAGTGCCAATGTCAAAGACAAAGTTATAATTGCGATTAATACTATATCTATACTAATATTATAAAGCGGAAGATTTTGTTTCTTTGTTTGTTTAAACGCGCTAATCTCAGGAACTACTGGTCCGATTTGAAAAAATATTTTTTTGTTGGATAGTCCATTTATAGAGGAAGGCTTTAGGCTATATAACATTACGCTGGGATCAATAGGAGCGAAGCGTCAGTGAGAAATGTTGCAAAAACGGGGAAAATTATTCACATTTGGGAACTTTCGTTGAGTGCGCTGCATAAACGATTTAAGTTACTCAAAAACCACGCAAACGAAGTCGCGAAACAGCTAGTATACAATAATATATGTACATACAGTACTAGCTGAGCCCGCGAGTAGTAAGGATACGCCGGTTCTGGCTCAAGAGCCAGAACCGGCGTATCTACAGGGGTTGGTCGGCCAACTACAGGGGTTGGTCGGCTAAAAAAAAAAAAAAAAAAAAGTTTGGTGTCAAAATAGGGGTTTTCCGCTACGCCCGATCGATAGCAAGCATTCCCATGGCGCTATCTCTCGCCGTTCCTGACTTACGATATGATCTAATAAACTCATTAGTATTTATCTACTCCACTAATGACATTCCTCATTCATTACTATTGTCCTATTGTTCTATGTCAAGCCCTTGTTCACTGAGTATTGGGCAGGTTATTTGAATGATTTCATTAAATAAAAAACTTATAATTTTATTGCAATTGTTTTATTTTATGTATAACTTTCTTAATAATACACAGTGTTAATTACACAACAATCCAACGTGATGTTCATATTTCAAAAACAAGACTGAAACATCATATGCAATAACATATCATTTTTCAAAGTATCTCTACTATTAAATTCGCTTATAAAATCTATCAACGTCTTCTTATTAAACTTATATAACAAGTACATTAAACAATACTCTCCACAAACTGAAGTGAAATCGTTTTGCACCTGGTACGGACTAAAATTCCAATATTTCGAATTCCGATTCATGAACTTTCTGTGATGACCCGTGGGTGCTCTCCCGTATGTGTCAAAAAATTGTCCAATACCGTGAATGTCTATGTGTATAGCTATCCAATGAGAACCTGGTTGTGTGTCCAAATCCAAATTGCTTATAATGTATGCAGGGAGTTGAAAATGTATGGGTAATCTGTTTGCTGCATATACATTGTATTGTAAGCTCGGGTGTATTTTTCCCAAATTTCTTTGAATTTCAATAGTATTCATTTTGACATACAGAAGTGGTACATTACTTAGTCAATGGCTTTATCACATGAGAGTGAAAAGACACGGGTAAGACATCCACATTTTATGGATATTTATATTAGAAGTGGTAAGTAGTATAAATAAAAGATATGTATAATATATACCAATGTTTTATTTAAATCATAAACCTATGTGATACAATATTTGTTACCCCTAGCTACTATAATCTACAGTTACATTTCTATTCTTATCTATTTCAATTACATTATCAAACTCCGCATACACAACGCAGTTTATTGTTTCAGTAAGAGTCGATTCGAAACGCACCTCTAATCTTACACTACCATGTTTTATAAGATTCCAATGATTGGATGAGTTGGCTGACAAGTCTGGGGTGAGATCAAATGCTAACAAACAATAACCATTTGAATATTTATCGCGGGATATTCCATTACCTTCATTTAGAAAATGTATACCAGTTCCTGAGAATAGTGTATGATAAGTTGAAGTAAACATATTACTTTCAAATGATGGTTGTAAGGCTTTTGATGGTATTTGTTGACCATCTATGTACAAACAAAATGAACTCATATCGTAGTTTTCAAAGTTAAATGGATTTTTAGTGAGAATACCATTAAAGGCTGCGTTATTAACAAATCCAATAATACACATTTATTTTTGCTCTCCTTACAATGAGAGTTGCATCTGTTAACTTTTAATAACTAAATTTAATAACAACTTTAAATTTCGAAACAAAAAACCTCGCTAGTACAGTTTAGGATGCGTAACACAAAGAATGTAAACCTTTGTTTTCTAATCTATACCATTACCATTAGTGGAACAATTAGTTATCTTTATGAGTATTTGAAAACATTGGTATATAAGCCCGCAAAGATTTTTTGTAAGACACAGTGTTGTAGAATTCTTGTTAAGTGAGTTATAAGTTTGTGAAGTGTTCCTTAACAAAATGCAGGTAATAACATAT
Source organism: Celastrina argiolus (assembly GCA_905187575.2). Taxonomy (NCBI): domain Eukaryota; kingdom Metazoa; phylum Arthropoda; class Insecta; order Lepidoptera; family Lycaenidae; genus Celastrina; species Celastrina argiolus. The sequence goes on from LR994582.1 coordinate 22,933,080, forward strand.
TTTTCATAAATTATTGTTAAAAATATTTTAATTAATGTGAAATATTCATTGGGTTTATTTATATTGTTACAGGACTCAATCAATCTATTAAACGGTGACAACACCTTTAAAGATTATAATGCATCACCTACTGACTCTGAAACGGAGGATTTAGAAGTAACCCAACCTACATCCTTAAAACGGGAACATATAAACGAAACAAAGCAATTAGATGTAAAATTTAAAGAATGTAGAGTTTAGGATGCGTAACATAAATAATTTGTGTTACGCATTCTAAACTGTGTCCTTTGTATTCTTATCTATGCCATTACCATTAGTCAAACAAGTTATCTTAATGAATATTTGAAAACATTAGTATATAAGGCCCCAAATATTTTTTGTAAGTCACAGTGTGTTGTAGAATTCTTGTTAAGTGAGTTATAAGTTTGTGAAGTGTTCCTAAACAAAATGCAGGTAATAAAATGTTTTTATTAATTATTTATGTTATAAATGTTTAGATTAATGTGAAATATTAATTAGATTTATTTATATTGTTACAGAACTCATTTAATCTATTGAACGGTGATAACACCTTTAAAGATTATTATAATGCATCACTTACTGATTCTGAAACACAAGATTTAGAAATATTGCCGACCCAACCTACATCGTTGAAAAGGAAACATACAAACGAAACAAAGCAATTAGATGAATTATTTAAAATTACATCTAAGAACAAGAAAAAGAAACAATCGAGTTCGATGTCTAGAACTCAAGAAGGAGGCACTGGATTTATTTCTTCAAACTCAGATGATGCTAGTAATGCAACTCATTATATCAAGATAGAAATTTTTGATTTAAAAAAGATATCTAAGTTACCACCATCAGAACATTGGAAACACACTGAAATGCGTGTAAAATTATACACGCAAAACAACAGTGCTAACTATGAAAACATTCAAAAATTAATATGTAATATCACAAAAGATATTTCAAGTGACAATAATTGTAAGAAATACTATTTTCAAAATATTGTTTAATATAAAATTTATAACAATAGCTTCCTTAAATAAGTTCATCTATTTCATTTTTGTCGATACACTAGTTAATTAGTTGTAAAAATAGATTGTTAAAACAGCATTATCAAAACAACGCTAATGATTTCTTATTGTGTACTCATAGAAGTACTCGAAAAACATTGAGTTTGTTTGGGGACTCAATACCCAAAATGGATTCCAATACATGTGAAAGCGCCTTCTTCTGTTCTCAAGTTGACGAAATTCTCGATAGTGAAATGATTCAGATTTGCGAAGAAGTTGAGAGATGTGAATTGTATAATTCATGTTTTGACGAGGAGTTTGTGTGTGCTTCTGTTGAAAATTACATTAAGTGAGTGTTTTTTTTAATTATTATATATTTTTTTTTCATAACATTATAAATCAAATGTATAACTTTTTTATTATTTGTTCCAGTCAACCACTTCAAGAAGGGGGATCACTCAAAAGGTCTTCAGTTCACGATGATTTGAAAACTTCAGATCACCAAGCAAAACGTCAAATAACTGAAGAGACACCTTCAACTTCTTCTAGGATATCAGGACCCCACACAGGTAATCACTCAGATAAAGTAGAATGTGATGCTTGTAGAATTACAGTTAGTAGAAGATATTTTGTGAATCATTTAAAAAGTAAGACACATAAAAACAACTCCTTAAAATTACATCAAAAATTTGATAACGTATCAGTTATTGAAACAGCTTTTGGTCAAAGAATTATAACGTACAATATTTGCACTAAATCAAACCCATCTCTAGAATCAACATTGCAAACTCCTGAATCTTTTTTGAATTCAATTAAAGATAATTTATTATTTTTAATTGAAGAGTCTATTGTAAATCATACTATTTTTAAAGTTAATTTTATATTACATGCAGATTTTATTCAACAAAGTAAAAATGATATGACAAATTCATTTGATTTCCAAACTAGTAACTTTATAATTTTTCGTGGAGATGATTTTGATATATTTTTTACATCTTTATCAAACAAATTAACAAATAAAATAAGTACGTTTGAGAAAAAAGATAGCGGTTGGAGTCTTAAAAATATAAAAAGTATCGATATGAATATCAATAAATTTAATCCTCTTCGTGGTACTTCATTTATTGATTTACCAAAGGACATTGCTACAAAAAAGGCTGTCATTAATGTTAAGAATACCGACTATTTGTGTTTTAAATGGGCTTTACTCTCTGCTCTATATCCTGTTTGTAAAAATGCTGAACGCGTATTCTCATACTCTAAATATTCTAACAAATTAAACTTTACAAATGTGACATTCCCTGTTAAATTAACCGATATTCCTAGAGTTGAAAAATTAAATAATATTAGCATAAACGTTTTTGGTTTAGAATTTGATAAACGAACTAAACGAAATAATGTGATTGGTCCATTATATTTTACAAAAAGTCGTAAGAATAGTCATATAAATTTGTTGTATTTGAGTAATGGTACATACAACCATTATTGTTTTATCAAAAATTTATCTCGTTTAGTTAGCAAACAACTTTCAAGTAGAGATCATTCTGTTTATATATGTGATGGATGTCTATTACATTTTTCAACTGGCGATCGATTATCAAATCATCAACAACAAGATTGTTCCCACGTAGTAACTGAATTACCTACTAGTAATCTCATATTTAAAAATTGGTTTGGAGAGCCCACATCTAACGACAGCGTTATGTTTAATAATTTTGAACGAAAACTGAAGGTTCCTTTTGTCATATACGCAGATTTTGAAGCGTTTCTAAATCCTATCCATTCATGTTCTAATAATCCATCTAAATCATATACAGATAACATTCAAAAACATGAACCTTATAGTTTCGGATATTATGTGAAGTGTTCTTATGATGACAATTTATCGAAATATGTGTCTTATTGTGGGGTTAATTGTACACAACAGTTTATGAATAGTTTGTACGAACAGTTGAAAATAATTTATAGCAAAAATAATTTTCAAAAATGTCCAAAATCGTTGAGTGTAGAACATAAAAACATTATAAGTGATTGTACAATTTGTCATATTTGTGAGACTAATTTAAATGATGAAAAATATTTAGATTTTGATTGGTATACGGGTGATTTTATAGGTGTTGCTCATGAAGTATGTACAAAAAAGAAAAAAACTGTACATTTTATACCAATATTTCTCCATAATTTAAGTCACTATGATTCACATTTCCTTGTTCATGCTCTTAATTTTAAAGATGGCCCAGTAGAAATAATTCCACAAAACAAGGAAAAATACATATCCTTTTCAAAAATATTAAATATAAATAACCAAAGAATAAATTTAAGATTTATAGATTCACTAAAGTTTTTACCATGCAGTCTTGATCAGTTAGCTAAAAATCTTAAAGATAATCAATTTCACACTCTTAAAAAGAGTTTTCCTAAAAATGATGATTTTATACGTCTTAGGAAAAAAGGCATTTTCCCATACGAGTTTATGACTTCTTCTAATAGTTTAAAGGTGCCATTTTTACCTAGTCAAAAAGAGTTTTACAGTACTTTAACAAATTCAAACATATCCGAGGATGATTATAGGCATGCCCAAGATGTTTGGAATCACTTTAAATGTATAAATATGCAGGACTATTCTAATTTATATCAAAAAACAGATGTTTTACTATTAACAGACATATTTGAAAATTTTAGAGACCTTTGTATTGCTACTTATAATCTTGATCCTGCACACTACTATACAGCACCAGGTTTAAGTTGGGATGCGATGTTAAAATATACCAAAATACAGTTAGAACTATTGACTGACTTTGACAAAATTGCTTTTATAAGGAATGGTATTCGTGGTGGTGTATCTCAATGTAGTAACAGGTATGCAAAGGCTAATAATGAATATCTAAACAATTATGATAACACGAAAACGAAATCTTATCTCGCATATTTCGATGCAAATAATTTATACGGTTGGGCTATGTCTCAATATCTCCCCGTAGGAGGATTTGAATGGGTTGCTCCTACAACCTATTTTAATGTGCCAGACAATTCAGAAAATGGATTCATTTTAGAAGTAGATTTAATGTATCCTGATGAACTTCATGACCAACATTCTGATTTTCCTCTTTGCCCCGAAAACATTTGTGTAGGCGATTCTAAAGATGTAAAATTAATATCAAACCTTAATAATAAAACAAAATATGTAATTCACTATAGAAATCTAAAACAATGTCTTAAATTAGGTATGAAATTGCAAAAAATTCATAGAATATTAAAATTTAATCAAAAGCCCTGGCTGCAAAAATATATAGATTTAAATAATAATTTGAGGACGAAGGCAATGTCAGATTTTGAAAAGGACTTCTATAAGCTGATGAACAACTCAGTTTTTGGTAAAACAATGGAAAACGTAGAGAAGAGAGTAAATGTTAAGCTTTTAACCCATTGGGAAAATTGTGGTAAATCTTTAGGTGCACAAGACTTAATCGCACGACCAGAATTTCATAGTCTTACAATATTCTCGGAAAACTTAGTTGCCGTCCAATTGCGCAAAACAAAAGTTATTCATAATAAACCCATTTATCTAGGATTTTGTATTTTAGATATTTCTAAGACTCTTATGTATGAATTTCATTATGATTATATGTTAAAAAAGTTTAATGATAACACCAAACTGTTGTATACCGATACTGACAGTTTTATTTATCAAATATTCACCAATAATTTTTATGAAGAACTCAGACCTGATTTAGCTACACGGTTTGATACGTCCGACTATCCAACAGATAATATTTTTAATTACCCCAAAATAAATAAAAAAAGGTTAGGATTTTTCAAAGATGAAAATAATGGTAAAATTTTAGAAGAATTTGTTGGATTACGATCAAAAATGTATGCATATAATGTAGGTAACCAACTTATAGCAAAAGCTAAGGGTGTAAATAAAAGCACTACTAAAAAATTAAATATTGAAAATTACAAATCATGTCTTTTTAATCAAAATGTTCAGTACCAGAGTATGCATAGATTTAAATCAATTAAACACACAATATTCACCCAAAAAATTAATAAAACTTCTTTGTCATATAATGATACTAAGCGTTACATTTTACCTAATCTCATTGATACATTAGCGTGGGGTCATTATTCATTAAGATAAAGTGTTGTTGTTATTTACTTTTACATAATTATATTGTTTATTTTTACTTTACTAGATAAGCTATGTATATATGTTTTTGATATTAATGTGTAAATAAATTTATATGTGCCTAACATTTAAGAAAGTTTGTAAATGAAAATGATTTTATGTTTTATTTAATTGTCCTATAAATTATTTATGTTATATTTTATTGTGTCTTTACAAATAATAAGTTAATAAATATAATGTTTTAAACTACAATTGTTTACTTTATTCCTTGATTTCACATTAATCACACGTAAACGACATGAATCATTTTATCCACCCTTTTAGTGCAATAATTGCTGGGCCTAGTGGATGTGGAAAGTCACATTTTGTAACTGACTTTATCAAACATAGAAATCAGATGTGTAACATTATTTTTTCTCAAATAACTTGGTGTTTTGATGAAATGCAGCCATTATATAACCTTAAAAACGTTAACTATTTTCAAGGATTACCAGATCTGAATATGTTTGATGGTAAAGAGCCTAATCTTATTATAATAGATGATCTCATGAGGGAATCAGATGGACGTATAGTTGACATCTTCACTAAAGGAAGCCATCACAGGAATTTGAGTGTTTTTTATATAACTCAAAATTTGTTCCATCAAGGAAAAGGACAGCGGGACATTTCTTTAAATTCAAGTTACATAATATTTTTTAAAAACCCTCGTGATAAAACACAGATTCGCTATTTAGCACGTCAAGTAGTACCGGAAAATACATGTATTTTCACCCCCACACTACATACCTGTAATGCGAAGAGAATTCGATACTATTGAAATAGATATAAGATCAAGCACAGGTAAAAAAATACCATTTCAATTTGGGACGGTGTGTGTTAAACTACACTTCAAAAAATTATAATGTATCCCCGAGATCATCCAAATTGCCCATATGAAAATTACTACACTCATCAGGCTGGTTCAGGAATGGGGGTAATATATAAGGGAGCACCATATCAACGTGGGCATGGTATTGGTAGCTTTTTGGGAGGGCTATTTCGTTCAGTTTTACCATTATTTTCAAGTGGTGCAAAGGCTGTAGGAAAAGAAGCTTTAAGTGCTGGTGTAGGGTTGTTATCAGACATGGTTAGAGCTCGACCAATGGAAGAGTCTATCAAAAGTAGACTCAAAGAAGCTAGTTCTAATTTAAAAAGGAAAGCCGATGATAAAATTGATAAAATAATGTCTGGTTCAGGATATATAACAAAGAGAAAACTAATATCATCATTCATTCCACCGTCAACTGTTAAAGTGAAAGGAATAAACAAACGGAGAAATAAAGCTCCTCGAAAGATCAAAGATATTTTTTCATAAATCAAAATGTCCTTTTTACATAATAATTCTTGTGAGTGTATTAAATCGGAATTGGATTTATTTGCTTTACCATCAACACAAACTAGTATAGAAAGCGGAACATGGGTACACTACAAACCCATATCTTCACTAGGTGATGATGGCCCTATAGAATTTCAAGTACCCGGAACTGGAGATGATTATGTTGATTTGTCCCATACTTTGTTACATTTAAAAGTGAAAATATTAAATGAAGACTCAACAAAATTAAGTGCAGCTACTGTAGTAGCCCCTGTAAATAATTGGCTACATACACTATTTAGTCAGTTAGATGTTTATTTAAATCAAAAATTAGTTTCACCTCCTAATAATACATATGCATATCGCGCCTATATGGAAACTCTCTTAAACTATGCTCCAGCAGCAAAAGAATCTCATTTAACATGCAGTCTTTGGTATGAAGATACTGAGGGGAAAATGAATTCAACTGATGACAAAAATGTTGGTTTTACTAAAAGACAACAATTAGTATCTGAAAGTAAAGAAATAGAAATGATCGGACATCTTCATGGTGATATATTTAATCAAGAAAAGTTCTTACTCAATGGTGTTGAAATGAGTGTAAAGATGGTTAGATCTCGTGAATCTTTCAATCTTATGGCACCATCAAATGTTTCGAAATTTAAAGTTAGCATAACAGATGCAACTCTCATTGTAAGGAGAGCAAAAATAAATCCAAGTATTTTACTTGCACATCAAAAAGTTCTCTCGTCCACTACAGCAAAATATCCTATAACTCGAGCTGAAGTAAAAGTTTTAACAATACCATCGGGAGTTCAAGGAAAAACACTCGATAATATTTTTCTAGGACAAGTTCCTAAAAGGTGTATTATTGGATTTGTTAATAACGCAGCCTTTAATGGTATTCTCACTAAAAATCCATTTAACTTTGAAAACTACGATATGAGTTCATTTTGTTTGTACATAGATGGTCAACAAATACCATCAAAAGCCTTACAACCATCATTTGAAAGTAATATGTTTACTTCAACTTATCATACACTATTCTCAGGAACTGGTATACATTTTCTAAATGAAGGTAATGGAATATCCCGCGATAAATATTCAAATGGTTATTGTTTGTTAGCATTTGATCTCACCCCAGACTTGTCAGCCAACTCATCCAATCATTGGAATCTTATAAAACATGGTAGTGTAAGATTAGAGGTGCGTTTCGAATCGACTCTTACTGAAACAATAAACTGCGTTGTGTATGCGGAGTTTGATAATGTAATTGAAATAGATAAGAATAGAAATGTAACTGTAGATTATAGTAGCTAGGGGTAACAAATATTGTATCACATAGGTTTATGATTTAAATAAAACATTGGTATATATTATACATATCTTTTATTTATACTACTTACCACTTCTAATATAAATATCCATAAAATGTGGATGTCTTACCCGTGTCTTTTCACTCTCATGTGATAAAGCCATTGACTAAGTAATGTACCACTTCTGTATGTCAAAATGAATACTATTGAAATTCAAAGAAATTTGGGAAAAATACACCCGAGCTTACAATACAATGTATATGCAGCAAACAGATTACCCATACATTTTCAACTCCCTGCATACATTATAAGCAATTTGGATTTGGACACACAACCAGGTTCTCATTGGATAGCTATACACATAGACATTCACGGTATTGGACAATTTTTTGACACATACGGGAGAGCACCCACGGGTCATCACAGAAAGTTCATGAATCGGAATTCGAAATATTGGAATTTTAGTCCGTACCAGGTGCAAAACGATTTCACTTCAGTTTGTGGAGAGTATTGTTTAATGTACTTGTTATATAAGTTTAATAAGAAGACGTTGATAGATTTTATAAGCGAATTTAATAGTAGAGATACTTTGAAAAATGATATGTTATTGCATATGATGTTTCAGTCTTGTTTTTGAAATATGAACATCACGTTGGATTGTTGTGTAATTAACACTGTGTATTATTAAGAAAGTTATACATAAAATAAAACAATTGCAATAAAATTATAAGTTTTTTATTTAATGAAATCATTCAAATAACCTGCCCAATACTCAGTGAACAAGGGCTTGACATAGAACAATAGGACAATAGTAATGAATGAGGAATGTCATTAGTGGAGTAGATAAATACTAATGAGTTTATTAGATCATATCGTAAGTCAGGAACGGCGAGAGATAGCGCCATGGGAATGCTTGCTATCGATCGGGCGTAGCGGAAAACCCCTATTTTGACACCAAACTTTTTTTTTTTTTTTTTTTTAGCCGACCAACCCCTGTAGTTGGCCGACCAACCCCTGTAGATACGCCGGTTCTGGCTCTTGAGCCAGAACCGGCGTATCCTTACTACTCCCGCGACTTCGTTCTCGTGGTTTTCCTCGTTTTTGCAACATTTCTCACTGACGCTTCGCTCCTATTGGTCGCAGCGTAATGTTATAATAACCTAAAGCCTATAAATGGACTATCTAACAGAAAAATAATTTTTCAAAACGTACCAGTAGTTCCTGAGATTAGCGCGTTTAAACAAACAAACAAACTCTTCCGCTTTATAATATTAGTATTGATATAGATTGGACAAACCTCAGTGGTTTTAAATGCTGTTATATTATAAGTCTAATTAGTACATGCCACGACTTGGGACATTCCCACCACTGCAACTCCTGTGAGCCAGGATCGACAGCGGAATCCAACCACGACATACCCTTTGATATGATCTCAGGGGTGCCCGAGGGACAAGCTAAATCTGTCTTGGGACCCACAACGTATTCCAGTTTTCCTCCCCAAGCAAAGTGGGAGACAGTACAAAATTGTAATGACTCAAAAGGCCAAAAAATTAAGGGAAAGCACCACGGGAATATATATTAATTATATATTATATTCCTGTGTGTTATATTTATTGTGATGTTGATGAATGTTTCCAATAATAATTATGGCAGAAACGCTTGAAAGCACGGAAATTCCTAGCGCTGTCCACGAGGTCACCGTAATATGCGACTCCAGATTTACAAATTACGCTGTTAAGCATTGTAGTTCTTTCATCTCGCCAGAGATCACACTCCCATAGAATGTGATGCGCCGTTTGTTCGGAAAAGTTGCCTTCGGTCGAACACTCGCATAGAGGTGATTCCACCAATTTGAATCCGTATAGTTTCGCTTTAAAATTACCATGACCGGTCAGGAATTGTGAAACGCAGTGATCAATATTTAGCCAGTGCATGGAGAGCCGTTCGCGTACACATGGGAAAAAGTTGTACAGGTGGCGCCCTTTTGTGGAGTTCGTATGTCGTTTAGCAAAGCTTATGTCAAATAAGCCTGAGACTTCATTGTCGCAGTGGAAAATCCCGCGGAAAATTTCATCAAAATCGGTCTTTGTTAGCATTAAGCAATCGCAAATCTTTCCCCTCTATAATATTAGTATATTAACAGTCGGTTTCTATATTTTTGATATTCATTGAAAAAAAAATAAGTACATGTAAAAATAACAAGAACAATTTTGCCATGTTTTTGCTAATGGGCTAGTCCCGAACCGGTGCCAGGACATTATGTAGGACAATTCGAAAAGTGTTAGTTTCTTTTATTCTTACCTATTTGGAAATAAAAGATTTTTCATTTTAACTTTCTATAATCATTCAGAAATCCGCGGTGATATTGTTTTTAACTTCTAGTTATGGATGTATAGGTTATTGTTACCGTGATTGTTTTGATAGGAACCATTGGGGCTCAATACCTGGGGTTAATTTCGCTGGAAAACTCTGGGTCTGGGTGACCTAGAGGACCCGACTCACAATTTATACAAACCGAAACCTCCTTCTGAACATCTTAAACAAATGATTGTATAACACATAATATAACAATAATGCCTCCTATTTCGGTGACCGTGGTCGGTGCCCGGTTTCACTGGAACCAGACCAGCTACGCAGGAGTTATTTTATAGTGCCCAAGTGTGTGTATACACAGAAGCACTCTCGTAGCCCAGTGGGACGGATAACCGAGGCGACTGGCGGGATATCATGCGCAGGACCGACTTTTTACATGCCCATCCGACGCATGCATCTTTCTTGTCAGACAATCAGGTGATCAGCCTGCATTGTCCTAACCAAACTTGAAAACAACGTTTTTTGCTGTTTCAACGCGGGAATCGAACCCACGACTTCCTAGTCGCGCTAGGCTCTAAGCCACTGGACCACGCAGACGTAAACACATAATATATAAGCAAATTGCAACCCCCTTAGTAGTAAAAATATTTACACTGGATATCTACAGTATATAAATGTGTTTTAATTCAGTACGAGGGTAAGTGTAGGTACAACAACTAAAGTCCAAACAATCTTTGCTTAACAGTTTCTTCTTTATTCCAGTTGCTGGTACAGAGATCACAGAAGGAAGATGGCATCAACGGTGTCACAGAGAACTCTTTCACAGTGAGTTTAGTTTTTTACTTGTAAAATCCTTCTATAAATATCTCTGTAGGTTTACTTGGAATAAAAACAAAATGAGGTAAGAGGTTACTGCTATAGGTGCCATCTCCCCCGGTTGGTTCTGGGCCGGATCCGACCAAACGATAGCAGCAGCACCGCAGTTGAAGACATCTGATTTTACCTATAATAACAATCCTTTTAACGACTGCTCGAATTACTGTTCTTCTTTCGTTTCCAGAAGTACCTGTTCCCCATGTACCCGGATCTGGCGCGGCACTTCTTCAACTACATCCACGCCGTGGGCAAGTGCAAGAACCGCCACATGCCGCTGTCCACATTCCGGCAGCAGTGCGAGCGCGTACTCGCCATGTTGGACGACGGCGTCATCATCGACACATACGTCAGGTATGTAGGACAGCAGACTCTGGGCAAGTGCAACAACTGACACATGCCGCTGTCCACCTTCCGGCAGCAGTGCGAGCGCGTTCTCGCCATGTTGGACGACGGCGTCATCATCGACACATACGTCAGGTATGTAGGACAGCAGACTCTGGGCAAGTGCAAGAACTGCCACATGCCGCTGTCCACATTCCGGCAGCAGTGCGAGCGCGTACTCGCCATGTTGGGCGACAGCGTCATCATCGACACATACGTCAGGTATGTAGGACAGCAGACTCTGGGCAAGTGCAAGAACTGCCACATGCCGCTTTTTAAAACAGAGCGACCGAGCATTATGTAAACAAAATGGGGCGTTTTTCTAGACAGTGAAGATTGTCACCGTTTTCAGCATCGAAAACGCCAGTCACCGCTTTATTACAACCGCGATAAGACGGCCATGCTGTCCTGGGAAACCTGGGTTTATCATCACAATAACTCACTACGGATTGGAAAACCTGTGACAGATATTTTCGAAATATTTCGCGCAACTTCGTCCGCTCAAAAAACCTCGCGATGATCGTAAAAGTTGCTGCAAAAGTAGCCTATATTCTTCCATGGTCTATTCTACATCTGTTCTTTTATCAGAGTCCAGTAGTTTTAAAGCCTATTTAATGCAAAACAATTAAATCTAGTTCTAAGACGTTCCTACAGTATGTTGGTTTCCTACCAAAGCTATCTAAGTCATACTCAAGACAATCATGTCGGAACTAAACATAATAAATTGCATGTATACGGTCATGACTAGTGAGTCTAGTGACTAGTAGTGCGTAAGCGCAGCATGGAGCGTTCATGAACAAGGTCGCCCGCCTAGCGCCGGGGTCGGGCGAGACGAATCTATTAACGCCGATCGGTGATGTCAACGCTTAAACGACGGTTAAACCGCTGGTACATAAACAGGTGACAACGTTACGGTGAAGGTATAAAAACCTTGTTGGTGACTAATAGGTTTTTCAGGAACTCAAGATTCTCAAAGAAAAAGAGGTAAAAGTTCATATTTATTGAGGTCGGATACTTTTACTTAAAAAAAAAAATGAAAATAGCGTTTATTAATAATGAAAATTTAAAAAAATCTTATTACTGATTCTATTACTTCTTTTGCAAAATAATTGCTGTAGATGCAAAACTAATTTGCTAGACTCCGGTTTCTTGATTGTATTGCTTTCTAGCATATGCCTACACCTTTTACATACCTACAATTAAATACTGACCTCTAATCATCATAGACCTGATTTAGTTCTACAAGCCACGGGTCTTCTTTCACGGAATGGACTCTTTAGGCCCGTATTAATAAGCAAGTCTCATTATCTAACGTCTACTTGAGAACCTATTTGACAGACAAAATAGAATACGTTTCGTTTCACTTTAAAAAATAAACAACTTAACAATGTACATCCTGAATTTTTTTTAAAACGTAATATTCATAATTTTTAAATAAGTTTCAAAAAGGAAAAAAAGTATGTAAAACGAAAAGTTGTTTTATCTGTCAATTTGAAATTCAGAAATGCATAGGTACAAAAAACGGACATTGCACATATATAATATCGGAACGGTACTAGTTACCCGCTCTCGCGCCGCTGCCGCGCCGCTGTTTTCGAGAACCGGTCCATTTGATTTTACGGAAAGATCCTGCCGCTCCCGCGCCGCCGCAGCCCCCGCCCCGCTGCCCGCGAAATTCGAGGTTAAGGCCACAATAACTGTGTATGTCATCAACCTAGGGTTAACCGCTGTTTAGCGGTGGACAACGATGGGCCTCCATAAATTTTAATACAACATTACAAATGCGAAATACGTCTGTCCTTATATCTCGAACGGCCTTTAATTTAACTCACAGATATTTAATAGCACTGCCTCGTGGGGCTGTGTTATGTCATGCATTATTACGATACTTATATTTTTACAAACTCTCACCTGTCCCCGCGTGTGTGGTGAAACCTTGCACGTTAAATTTGACTAATAATAAATAATAGCTCCCCTCACCGATTTCGGTGTCGGTAGCCGATTTCATTGAAACCAGGCCAGCTACGCAGGAGTTATTTAAGAGTGCCTAAGTGTATGCGCAATACACAAAGACACTTTCTCTTCCTATTACTCTCATAACCCAGTGGGACGGTAAACCGACACGACCGGCGAGAGAACAGGCGCAGGACCGACTTTTTACATGCCTATCCGACGCATGGATCATACTCGTATTTCTTGTCAGACAATCAAGTGATCGGCCTGCTTTGTCCTAACCAAACTTGAAAACAACATTTTTTGTTGTTCCAACGCGGGAATCGAACCCACGACCTCCGAGTCGAGAGCGAAGCTACCACTATACCATGGAGGCGATTTAATTTGACTAATGGAAATTTTACGTCACATCAGAATATTATTCCTCCGCAATGTATGCATGTGACAAGCCTTTTTTTACCGAGAAAATAGAAAATTGCTTTTGAGCATCCCACAGGGGATGGGGATCCTGTCTGTGGGTATGTGAGTCAAGCCTGCGCCCTAAGAGATGATGAATACTACTACTCACTAAAAACTCGGCGGTACTCTCTGTACCAGCCTTGCGGGCCACGGGATCGCGTGAGCACACACCGCGAGCACGTGACTACTTTAACCTTTCATTAAATATGTCTCTAAAGATTTACATGGATTTTTTTTATTTGACGATTGAAGTCAACAAGGATCTAAAAGCCTATCTCATTGCAGGATGTTCAGCTCGGGCGCGGAAGACGGGGCTGTCACGCCGGATGACCTGCGCGCGCTGCTGCACATCAGCTACAAGCTCTCCATGGACCACTACCCTGAGGGCCCGCAGACCTGTCTCATGGTGAGTGTCGGAGGCAAGAGGTTCCCTAGCATACGACGTAGATCGTCGCTTCAGCTATAACGTACACTTCTGGACATAAGCCTGCCAAAGTATTTCAGGAGTTTTTGAATATGCTTGGTTGTAGTGACATCGTTCTGGTGAGACTTTATAAAGAAAATACTCGCGAGAACTCTCTATATACGCATCGTCCCTCTCACTCATCGACCCTCTCAACTCTTATCCCTCTCACTCATCGTCCCTCTCGATTTCTATCTCACTCTAACATGTTCCTTCTTCATTTTTATCTCTTTTCTTTATTGTTATGTTTGGTCTCCATTTTGTGAATATGTGTCTCTTTCTATGTTTGTAAAATTTTGTATAAAAAGCCGTCGAGTGTTATTTTACTTCCGTACTGTCTCCTACATGGTTTTAACATAATAACAATGTCTTCGGAAACACTACTTCTCTTTTCCGGATATTGTATTTCCTCTTATCGCCTGTTACGAAAAAGGTTGATGAGGGGGTGATATTCTTACTCCAGCACCCCACAGATAGAGATCGGTATCGGTACCAAAATAGAGTGAACTAGCAAGGATCGGGGAAGGTCAGGGACCTTTTGGATCTGTCTCAAGTCATGATTTGTACATTTGCATTCAGATCAACAAGACGATGTCGGCCGTGCTGCGCGGCTGCTTCAACAACAAGGACAGCCACAGCGTCGGCTTCGTGGTGCGCTGGCTGGAGGAGCACTGCCATCGCCTCATATTCCCCGTGCACAGGTACCTGTCTGCATTTAGTGGGTACCCCCCACACCCCGCCCTGACAAGTACTAGATACCCCAATTCCAGCGTCGTCAGAAACGCATAAAAAAAATGATACCAAACCACCTGCAAGAAGCAGAGTGGACGACGTTCAGCTGTCACATATAAGCACTAAACGAGACACGACACGCTAACGGCTGTAGAAGTTCGTATTTCCACGCAAAAATGTCTGAAAAGTTCACTATCGCTTTTATATTTCACCCCACACATTCCCACCACTGCAACTCACAACTGTGTAGCCAGGATCGACAGTGGTAACCAACCTCAAACATATCTGGGGTGCCGAAGGGGTATGCTAGATCTGTCTGCCCACAACGAAATTAATCAGAAGAATAATTGAAGACATGAATGGATGAAGGTTATGCAGCAAAATTATACACAATTGTAGCAAAAAAAAATTCACCAAGAAAATTTTGTTCCAACTGTCAATTAACCATTTTACAATACGTCGTAACGTATTAAGTACATTAATTTAAATATCCAGCTCTAGAATCAATGTACTTAAAATGGTACTATTTATATATTATTATCCTAAAATGTTTCAGTTTAAACTCAATTTTCTAGATAATTTTTTTTTCGACATATCACCTATTTGGAAGTGGAAGTAGTAAGTAAGAAACTAGTGGAAGCCCCAAAGGGAGATCTCCGACCGAGCGCGATGGTATGCTCGGTCAGGCCGAAGCCCACTGTACTAGTTTTCAGATGTCGTATATATAGCGCCGGACTTAGAAAACTTCGATAGCGCGATGCAGGATTGTGGTGTGTGTTAGTAGTACCGCCACACCTTCATCTATTCATGTCTTCAATTGTGTAGTGTATTTTTTTTATTCAATTGCCAGATACTGCGTGCACATGCTGGCGACGCGCCACCGCGACCTCGAAGCAGCTGAGGCGCCGGGCTCCGGCCTGGAGCTGGGCACCCCCGTGCTGGAGCGCGCGGGCGGGCGCGGGGGGCTGCTGCCGCTGTCCGCGGCGTGGCTGCTAGCCGGCACCGCGCCCCCGCTGTACTCCCGCCCCGCGCAGCCCCCGCCCGCGCCCGCGCCCGCCGCCTGGCTCGCGCGGCTGGTCTGCACGGTGCCGTCGCACTGGGAGCCGCTGTACGCCTCGAAGGACCACGGGCTGGGGTGCAACCGGTTCCTCCATCATACGCTCGCGTACAGGTCAGCTGATATATTATGCACGAACACTAAAACCCCGAATAGGGTAAGTTCAAAAGTGGTAAAGCGGATCTGTCGGCGACTAATATAAAAGCTAGTTTGTCATTTGAAACTGGTAAACAATTTACCAACAAAAAAAAGTAAATGAAATAGACTTGATTATATATATGTACATATTCAACCTGGTTTTTCTCGAAACTTAGTAAACTCAGTATACGATTTACAATTACTTCTCTGTTTAATCGACTGCCGCGAATCATGTACCCTGATTCTGCCATTTGGAAACGTTAAGGTACGATTCCACCAAAATAGTGTTCAGAACATTTGTTAGCCAACATTTTTTTCAGAATTCCAGCTGTCCAATTTGTATGTGTTCCAATGTGTTAATGTTGCGTAAGCGAGTCCACCTGAACAAACATCTGTTACGCACAATGTTCGCAACAGTTCAGAACACCGGTGGAATCGCACCTTAATATTCAAAATTTGTTTACAAAAAATGTCTTTAAATACTAACATTTTACCTTTCACATTATGTTAAACGTATATTAGTGTTGTCCTCGCAGGGGCCCTACGCTCGTGGTGATAGACGGCGTGCCGGCTGGTGGGGACAGCGACGAGCACCTCACGGCGGTGGTATGCTGTCCTCAGGAGTGGCGCGACACCCACCAGTACTGGGGCGGCCCTGACAGCGCGCTGCTGCTGCTGTACCCCACGTGAGTACCGGCGGTGTGTGCTGCCCACAGGACTGCAGGAGTCGCGCGACACCACCAGCAATGACAGCTGCGCCTACTAACCTAACCTAACCTAACCTAACCTACCGTTTCCAATTAATACACTAAAACCTTCGAGAACCACTATCTATTGTTGAAAATCGCATGAAGATCATTGTAGTCGGTTTGTCGCAAGCAGACTGACGCGGACCTAGGATTTCCATAATTAGCCTTCTTCACGGCAACTTTAGGAATGACCTACAAATTACAATAGTTAAGTTCACCCTACACCCTCTTACATCCCTTATTTTCGTTTCCCGTGATATTGGAAACAATGCAACAATTTCTGTCTCACGAACAACGTCTAAACGTGCCCACGTTTTATAATATGTAAGGATTTGTTCCCGTTTTGCTAACTTCCACCAATCTTCCAGTTTCGCGGTGGTGGAGCACGCGCCCAAGATGCTGTACCTGAACTCGGCGATCCGCGGCTACCCGAAGGGCCTGCGCGCGGGCTCCGACCCCCGCAAGCCGCTGCTGTCCATCGCCGAGAGTTTCGATACCTTCGACTTCAAGGGCGTGCCCTACTCGCTGAGGGCTATCGAGGTACACTCAATTTTAACATATAATGGTCCGTTTTAATCTTATACAGTGTGTAAAAAGAACAGTCACTACAATTGTAACTGTGTAATTGTGCACACTTATCAACACTGTCACCGGAATATTAAAGGATTACACTTCATTATCCAATACATTTCATAACAATTAAACAATAATTAATATGTTTAAACATCAAATGAAAATCTTTCACAGAAAAAATACGCCATTTTGACACTGCCGATTGTAGAATATAAGCCTATAGTCTATGGATTCTTAGCAAACAATAATCATTGGATTAATATTGGCCAATTGGCATCACTGACTAGTCTATGGTTGTGTCATAGACGGGTTTGTTTACGTTTGGGTTAAATTTATCTCGGACGTACTATAATACATTCTGTGAATAAATGATTGATTGATTGATACGGGCCTTAGACATAATAATGATAACGTCTTCAGGTGTGGGGCTGTGGTGACTCGGCGCTCCGGGAGACACAGCTCGAGATCAAGAAGTGGCAAGTCAAGGAGGCTGAGAGACAGAGACAGGTATACATCCTCTATCGCGCTATCGAAGTTTTCTCAGCGTATATACAGGCTATAATATTAATGAGTGATAATACTTTAGGGTGTGTATCGGTCCCTTATACAGAGTTTACTGTGAAACTACCAGCGCTGAAAGAGTTACTTTTATTATTATTTTATTAATGGGAAAATTTATAATGTTGTTTAATTGATAATTTCTCATACAAACATAAAAGTCAAAAGTAAGTCTTTCAGCGCTGGTACTTTCGCAGTATACTCTACATAGGAGGCACATACACATCCTAACCTATTATCGTTTATTTTAAATCTAACATCTGAAAACGGTGGACTTAGGCCTGTCCGAGCATACCACCTGGTTCTGTCGGAGACCTCCCTTTGTGGCGTCTCCCACAGTATTAATAATATTTTACTATTACAATTCCAGGTGAAGATATCAGCGGCGGACTGGATCGACCACCCGGACCGCTATCTACTGCAACTTGCTGGTCGCCCCGAGTATAACAACACCGCCAGCTAGTGATTATATTGACGAGTACCCCGTGACGCGCGTAGGCACGCCCGTATTGTATGTACCGCACGGCCTGCGACGCGATACGTACGGTCCGTGATGCGAGTACGTACGGTTTGTGACGCGAGTACGTACGGCCCGTGACGCGAGTACGTACGGCCCGTGACGCGAGTACGTACGGCCCGTGACGCGAGTACGTACGGTCTGCGCGTGTACGTGGGGCACGTGCTGCGCGGGTTTGTACGGTCTGTGACGCTAGTAAGTACGGCCCGCAACGCGAGTACGTACGGTCTATGACGCGAGTACGTACGTGCCGTGACGCGAATACGTACGGTCTGTGACACGAGTAGTAAGAAGTCCCTAGACCCGTCGCTGTAACGGCGTAACAAAATGTTTAATCAACGTATTGTCCCCCAAATAAGAAAAAGTAAACCCTAATATTTACTAAGATTAGTTACTCTTATTTACGGGTCCATGTAACAGTTAGATATTAATATTTGACGTTCAATTACCACACACAAATTGCCAATTCATTCATCATGGGTCATAAGAATAATAATAAACACGACTTGCGCCGCGTCACAGGCCGTACGCACACACGCACGTACGCACATAAGTACGCACATACGTGCAGGCTGCGTCAGACGCCAGTATCATAATAGAAGGTAGAGGTAAGTAATCGTTGCGTCATATGTTTTCTAAGATTTTTTTTATTTAGATGGCGCTAGTAGTATTGCAGTGATATTTCATACCTCAAGAAATAACGCTGATAGTAATGCTTACCTCTAACCTCCATATTATGCAACATAGTATTCAAAAGTGTTTAATTCAGTCGATAAATGATTGTATAACTGTCGTATTCCTAATGTGCTGCCATGAACATAGTATTTGTTGATCAATTACATATTGTTATTATTCGTAGCTTATCCCAGTGAGGAGATTTCATATAATATTTGAACCATAGAATCAAGCTCCTTAATAAAAAGACTAAAAACGCATTAAAAATTATTAAAAACAAAATTGCACTTTAAATTGCACAAAGCTTTTGCGTTGCTATTGTCATTTGCTCAAAATTTTTTCATTACGAAATCCAAATGGTTTTAGGTCATAATTAAAAACTTTTTAGCTCTCGATATTGTACTTAAATATTTGAAACGGTACCTTAAAGATATAACTACAAAACAATAATGTTCCTTTTGGACGATAAGGCAAAGCTTTACTTAAATATAAAATGTAAGTTGCCTTAATTTTATCAAACTATCTTACTTAGCTAGATTTATTTAAATGTACATATTTGTATTTTAAAATTGTAATACATATATTTTTATATATTGCTGTGTTGTCTATGGAACAGAGATTTTTATCTGAAAGAGACAGAATGGTATAGACAACACTTTCTAGACAATCAAATCGTTATATAGTTCGTCCCTGATAAATTTAACCTAAAGGTAAACAAACCGAAAACATCGAAATTTTCACTTATTCACTTATTGTGCACACTTATCAAAACTTTCACAGGTATATTAAAGGATTACACTTCATTATCCAATACATTTTATAACAATTAAACAATGTTTAAACATCAAATTAAAATCTTTCACGGAAAAAAATACGCCATTTTGACACTGCCGATTGTAGAATATAAGTCTATAGTCTATGGATTCATAGCAAACAATAACACTAGTTTACAGTACATCTGTTGCCGAAGAAATTTTAGCTGTTGCTGACTACTTAAAATATGCTATTTTCAAAAATATAATTAGAATATTTTTATCAGATCTAGTTTCTGAGTTTTAGCTATGTAGGAATTAGACAGAAAAAAACATGTATTTAATACGAAAAACTTTATTTAAAAAAACAATTAATCATTGAGTTCTAAAAAACTTCGTTTTAAAGCTCTTCTCCGATGTGTTGACTTTGGAAAATGACGTATTAGAGACCAACAATAGTCAGACATCATATTTGTATGCCAGAAACCCTGATAGCGATCTTCCATGACGCGTAAGTCTTGATGCATACGCTCTCCCTGCTCTTCACTCATATCTCCTAAATTTTCCGGAAACCTGTCCAGGTGACTATGAAGAAAGTGGAGTTTTATACTCATATTGCATCCCATATTTCTTAATTGTAGCAGAAGGTCTTCTACAAGTTCAACATTTGCAGATTTCCGATTTCCGAGAAAATTCTTCATCACAGATACGAAAGCTGTCCAAGCCTTTAGTTCTGACTCAGTAATAGAGTTTCTAAAGTGAGTATCATTCGTAAGTTGTATAATTTGAGGGCCATCAAAGATACCGGCTTTTTCTTTTCCATAGTGAGCTGAGGAAATTTTTGGCAAATGTAAGAAAAACAGTTCCCATCTTTATCTAGTGATTTTACAAACTGTTTCATGATGCTTCTTGATGATCTTAAATATTCCACACACGATTTACAAACACAATTGGGAGCCCAAGACTTCTCATTTTTTCCAAGAGCATCCCAAAATACTCAAAATAGGTATTTTTCAACAACTCTGATATAAATTTTCTACTATTGTTAAAAACACATATTCTCCGCATATATAGCAAAAATGATTTGGATTGTTTAAACAACGTCTCCCTGAACTACTCATGACGCAAAAACTAGAGAAACTAATTTTGACACAGTAATATATGCCTGTTATCGATTCATATATTTTATCCTTAACTGATAAAAATCTAAAACAAAGTAACTCGAGCTGCTCATAAGATTTTGAGGGTAGATTTGACAAAAATAAGTGATGAGTGAACAATATCATACACAGAATTCGCGGCAACAGACAAAAAGTTTAATTTTGTAAACTAGTGTAATCATTGTATTAATATTGGCCAATTGGCATCACTGACTAATCTATGGTTGTGTCAAAGACGGATTT
Organism: Celastrina argiolus; assembly: GCA_905187575.2. Taxonomy (NCBI): domain Eukaryota; kingdom Metazoa; phylum Arthropoda; class Insecta; order Lepidoptera; family Lycaenidae; genus Celastrina; species Celastrina argiolus. The sequence continues at coordinate 22,954,497 of LR994582.1, forward strand.
GTTTACATTTAGATTAAATTTATCTCGGACGTAGTATACAAATAAAATTGTCTTACTTCTCTTTGGTAATTAAATCTAATAATTTCATATTATTGTTAATATTTTTGCATTATTTTATCTCTTCTTTCCTGTTGGCTACAAAAATTGTGAATGTGCCTTACCTTAATTAGAGTTTTGGGTTGCAACAAAATTTTCGAATATTTAAATAAAAACTGTACAGTGTGCTATCTAGTCAACATTTAGAACTGATCAATTAATAGTGTCGTAAAAAGGAAAATGAACAAGAAATGTTGTTTGGGTGCTAAATCATTTATAATCTATCTCTTTTTTGTACTTAATCTGTTTTTTTTTAATAATTTTTGTCTTAACTTGGTTTTGCTTTTAAATAAAATGTTACATCTAACTAGTATACGAATCCACAGCATCTTGTGCTATGGAAAATATCTTTAGCCTTTAACGATCCTTGTATATTGTGATTAACGTGGCCGATAAAATGAGAATACATATTATGCAATGTTACAAAAGTATTGTAATTATACTAATATTTTACATAGAACTTATTTGTTTGTAAAGTGAAACCCTAACAGTGAATACAAATACCCAGTGATACCTCATTATTTTTGGATGTATATTTTGTTTACATGCAGGCAAATACCCTATTAAAAGCTGTAATATTTTTTTTAAATTAGAGACACTTCTTTTTTCACTACTTACTTCTTTCCTGATCTGATAAAATCTATTTTAATTTATTAAACTCATATGTATGGAAAGATCAGAACTAATGAATCTAGTAGGCCAAATTGTTGTTAATTTTTAGGTTAGTTCATTGTGTTGTTGGTGGAGCAACTTTGTACACATCACGAAACGCTTTGAGCACAATTATAGGTTAAATAATGCTTTTAAATGGTAAAAATGTGATATGCTTCACTAGAAGCAAGACGAGGATAAAAGAGTTAGAAATAATAAAGTAGGTGAATATTACATTTCTATCATCAGGATTAAGAGTATATTTTTACTAAACATCGCGAGTCTATATCTTGACTATAATATTTTGTGCTAAGTTACGGGATTACGGGCCATATTTATATTCGAACCTGTATATTATTCAACACTTACCGGCTGACTTGAGGATCAAATATCGACCGCCATAAGTACCTGTGCAGAATTTGCAGGCTACACCTAACCTAACCTAACTTCACCTACTTAGAGCCATATAATAAGTTGCCGGTAAAGTTAATATTCCACTGCATTAGATTGTTTTCTGATTAAATTAGTATTTCATTTATTAAATGATTTTACAATTATTGTATTGTATTATATTGTAATTTAAGTGAATAAAATAAATTATACTTAATGTATTTTATTAAGCTCTTGTTTTATTTTACCAGAATTAAAATTTTTATAGTCAATCCTATACACAGTTTCAACACAAGTATAATAATTAAAGTACCAAATAATTTTTACTAAACATCTGAACACTTCGTAGAACTATTAATTGCACACAATAGTACATTAAAAAATATCTTACTTTTCATGGAAATGTTATTATTTATTTCTAAGTAGGTACTAATAGATCACATTCAGAGCCAAATCATTTCTTCCCAAAATCCCATCTATATCCTAGAATTGTGTGTATAGGCCTTACTCAAGGAAATCTCCTTATTCCACTCCAACGTAGGTACATGATGTACCGCCACCATCCGTTCAAACCAGCAAGCTAATAAGTGTATAGTACTATAAATGTTTGTTTTAGGTAATATAAAATTATTCAACAGACTTCCTCCTGTGCACTGTCCGTAGTTTCTTCATAAAACCTTTTCATAAAGCAATATTTATTATGTGGTGTTGAACTCGTCGTTCGTCGTCGTCGTTTCAGCCTTTTAAAGTCTACTGCTGAACATAGGCCTCTCCAACACATTTCTAGTGCGACCGGTCCATTGCCACCTGCATCCAACGTGACCCGGCAGTTTTCACCAGGTCGTCGGTCCATCTGGTAGGTGGCCGTCCCGCACTGCGCTTGCCAGTACGTGGCCTCCACTCTAGGATCTTTTTGCCCCATCGACCGTCTAATCTTCGTGCTATGTGGCCGGCCCATTGCCACTTCAGCTGACTGATTCTACGGGCAATGTCAGCAACCTTAGTTCTTCTACGGATCTCCTCATTTCTGATTCGATCACGTAGAGAAATACTGAGCATTGCCCTCTCCATAGCTCGCTGAGCGACATTGAGCCTTTTGAAAAGATCCTTCGTGAAGCACCACGTCTCAGAACCGTAAGTCATCACTGGTAACACACATTGGTTGTATAACTTTGTCTTAAGGCACTGAGGTATTTTGGACGAGAAGACGTTGCGTAATTTACCGAACGCTGCCCAGCCGAGCTGGATCCGTCTACTGACCTCTCTCTTAAAGTTGGACCTACCTAATCGGACAGCCTGCCCAAGGTATATATATTCGTCAACAACTTCAAGAGTAGAGCTCCCAACAGTTAGTGCGGTGGGTGCAACATGGACATTGTGCATGATCTTCGTTTTGTCCATGTTCATTTTAAGACCCACTTGTTGAGAAACTCTATTGAGGCCACCGAGCATGCGCCCTAAATCTTCCAGCGATTCTGCCATGACTACTATGTCGTCGGCAAATCGTAGGTGAGTGATGTATTCGCCATTAATGTTGATGCCAAGTCCTTGCCATTCCAGGAGCTTGAAGGAATCCTCCAGAGCAGCGGTAAACAGTTTCGGGGATATGATATCCCCCTGTCTCACTCCTCTCTTTAAGGGGATATCCTTCGTGCAGTGCTCCTGTACTCGGACTGACATGGTGGCGTTATTATACAAACACTTCAACACTTCGATATACCGATAGTCAATACGGCAACGCTGGAGAGATCTAAGGACCGCCCATATTTCGACGGAATCAAAGGCTTTCTCATAGTCCACAAACGCCAAGCATAATGGCCGATTATACTCTTCGGTCTTCTGTATAATCTGCCGCAGCGTATGTATGTGGTCTATGGTACTATAGCCTTTTCGGAAACCGGCTTGTTCGGTAGGCTGAAAGTCATTCAGCCTGCTTTCGAGACACGTGATAACTCTTAAAAACAGCTTGTAGACATGGCTCAGCAGTGTTATGGGCATGTAGTTCTTTAGTAAGGTTTAGTCACCTTTTTTGAAGAACAGGACCACAACACCCCTGTTCCATGCCTCTGGCGTTTTCCCCTCGAGTAAGGAGGAATTGAAGAGTTTCTGGAGGACTTTTAGTACCGGCGTGCCGCCCGCTTTCAGAAGCTCTGTAGTGATTCCATCCTCGCCCGGCGCCTTGTTATTCTTAAGCTGTTTGAGAGCTATTCTTATCTCGTACAGGCTGATGTCCGGGATGTCTTCCGTATAGTGTCGTGTTAGCCTGGCTCTTGAGTCTGCAGCTAAACTTTCAGGTTCAGCTGAGACCGAGGTATACAGCTGTTCATAGAAAGTGTTGAACTACAACACCACAATCATAATAATTATTCAACACACTCTGACGACTGACACTGGCAAATCATCAAGGAGTCAATTCTTAAAAAAGAAGAAGAACACATGTATGCACAGCTGATTTTTCAAACTTTGTGTTTATCTTATTTTGTAGTTTCGAAATATTTTCATAATAATTAAAATTCACGTAAATAAATTCATTCATTAAGTTAATAATTTCATTAAAAAGATTTTCAAGCGGAAACATCCATATTTTCAAAGTTAAAGCTTTGTTGATAGGCGTTAATATGATAACTAGAGTAACCTCGTACTATAGTTCACAAAAATAAAGTAAAGAAGTTGCTATGGCGGTATACGCAGCTCATTTGACGAGGACCCTACAGGGTACGCCATCGGTGTTTCAAATTACAGCTCAGGAAGCACTAGGTGCTACAGTGAAGCCAGCATTTCGCCGACTTGTACAGGTGAGCCAGTTGATAGTTATTGTCTCGATCAAAGTCTAACCTGGGTAAAGTTATTAAAATTAATTAGGTATGTAAATATTTTTATTTTAAATTTTATTTAAGAACAAACAATTATTTAAATAATGTAATTTTATAAACTAATACTTAAATCTACTGTTCCATTTATTGCACTATACATAGCAAAGTATAGTGCATTTGAATGTTATGATTATTACAAGCTCTTATATTTTAAGTTATAAACAAATACAATATTCCCATTATGGGACAATCTTAAACAATATGCTTAAGTCAAATTATTAGTAAGTCGATTTATTATTTATTTTATTTCTTAGTTTAGTCCAGCAGTAAGGCTGCTTTTTTATACAATTCCTATTTAATGATTGTTTTGTCTAATCAGAGTGCAACTCTAGTTTTCTATTCGGAATCTTTAAGAGATAATACCACTTATTTTTAATTAAGTACAGTAGGTACACAATAAGCAAATAGTTGCCTTTTCAGTATTTATCTGAAGTACACCCTGAGAAGTTGGGCTGGTGCGAGCAGTATTTTGATGAGCTGTATTTAGTGTCAGACTGTGTTCTACAATACTACTATCTCAAACACTATGGTAATAATAACAAGATTTTATAAGCATGAGTTGTATGTATTAACTCTATTATGTCATGTATGTAATGAAATAAGCCTTTATACAGATTTATTAACACTACTTTTATAGTTTAATTTACTTAATTCTATCTGATTGCCCTTTGGCCCTTATCTGAAGGCCTCCCCTAAGCTCTTCCAAAGTTGTTTGTCAAGTGCCTTCTGTCATCTATGTGATGTATTTAAATCTTAGAGTATAATTTTCATCAATTTCACCAATTAATAAAAATGTTTGCATATGTATCAAGGACAGTGACAATGCAATTAAGCATGTAGTTTTTTATATTTTTTTAAACAAATTTTTTAATTTCATAAGAGTATCTAAATGTTTTCATATATTATGTAAACTCCAATGTACCATGTTGTAAGTCCTGTTCTACTTATCTAGAGTTCTTTTTATATTTTATACTACTGTAATATAATGGTGGTATAGAATATAATTGTTATTTTTACAGCTGGGTCCTTCTCTGAATGCTTCTATGGTTTACTCCGAACTCCGATTACTCCTAGCGACGAGTTCAGCTCCGGCACCAGGCTGCCTGATGCATTGGAGAAGGGCTCCCTGGCTCTGTTAGTGTTGGTGCCATATTTGAAAGATAAGGTGGAGAAAATTATTGACAAATGGAGAGATGACTTGGAAGCTGGGCTTCTTGGCAAGGTAATATAAAGTTTGTGTAATTGGTTCCGCAAAAAAGTTATAGGAATCAGTGTTGCCAGAACGTACCAAAAAGTACGGCTTTCCATACTTTTTGTCATACAACTGTACCACTACCGTACCTCAGTGTGCACCATACCTTTTTCGTACCTTGTAAATTATACTAGTACAGTAGAACGCCGATTATCCGAACGCCGATTAACCGAATCGCCAATTATCCGAATCGGTCCTAAACTTAATATAAAAAATTAAAAGCAAGTAATTTTTGTTTTGTATTGTTGTAACAAGTTGAAACACGCTCGGGTCCAGATATATTTCAACTGTTATGGTTGAAAGCTAGATGCAAGTTTATATATAAAGTTTATTCTATGTGTGACAGTTCGTTTTTTTTTTATTACCAGTCTATGTCCGATTATCCGAATTTTCGATTATCCGAATCGACCCCGGTCCCAATTAATTCGGATAATCGGCGTTCTACTGTAATTCAAGTTTTAATACATTTTATAAAGGTGTTACTATAGGTAGACTATTATAGCAATTTAATGATTTGGCAAAACCATACTTTTGACCGTACTTACTACTCTTTTCAGAGAACCAGTAGTACTTTTTTGGGAAATTGTACTGGCAACACTAATAAGAATGTTTTTGAATACCTACGTGATGACCTAACACCAGTTTGGGCACTAAGCAATAATGTAAAAGTAGAGATATAATATGTCATGTCCTTCGTAGATGAAGATTGAGAAGATGGCGGTTTAACTCTGCCTATTAGGGGCAATAGCTCACATTGTGGTGACTGGTTTATTGGAGGAGCTGAATTACTTTTTTTTTTTTTTTTCCTTTATGATTGTTGTTCCTGTATGATATTGGAATACGCGATCCGAGAGAATTATTGCCATAGTGAAAAATATACAGTTACATTTTAGCAATTTTTTTATTTTCTTTTTATTTTTAACCAACGGCGTAAATAGAAGAGTGTTATATACGGATTGTAGATTTTGAGCTACTTTTTTGCTTCAGAGCATGATCAAAAATGTTCTTAGGTAAATGGAGTTTAGGATATGTAGATATTAGGGGACACAAGTGAAACGCTCAGATGCTAATTACCGACTGTTTATTCAATATTATTCTAATACTAAAATCCAGTCACACACGAATCTTACACACACGATAACATTTCGCACGCGTCAGCATACATACACATCGTCATGTACACAATTTATACCGTTACAGATATAATTCTATGATCACCAGTTCTCTCGCTACTTCACGATTCGGGGGTCACTTAATATTTATTTTTTTGTTTATTACAGAGTAAACTCGATCAAGCTCGCCGCGCCGCCATAAAGCTGTACTCGATAATGTATTTTGTGACGGAGACCAGCAAGCTGTTGGTGCTGGCCCGCTACCTCATGGCCCGGGGGCAGGCCCCGACGTTGCCGCTACACATACTCGGCCTGACACTCAAAGACGCACCGCCGGAGGAACCTGACAGCATTTCACTGAAGGATGTCGTGCAAGACCTCTGGACGGGGGAGTTGGAGTCAGTATTTATAGCTCATGTATATGTCGCAGTCATCTGATCTTGATGAATCTGCTTATTTCATTGAATGACTAGCGCGGTTATATAGTGGCGTCAAACAGCTCGTACAGCAACACATAGCAATGTGTTTATATATTTTTTGATTAATTTACTTTAATTTGCAGATAAAAGATAATAATAAATATATAATAGTGCACATTCGGAAATTTTGAAGGTTCAAAATAAAATATTAAATGGTTGTCCTAGTCTCGGATTAATTGAATTTGTTGGTAAAAATATAATTCAATAAACGCGCTAGTCGTTCAATTAAATAGCGAATTCAATCAGATGACTGCGACATATACAAATCCTTAGTTTAAGTTTTGCTATATAAAGGTCAGACCAGAAAAACGAGTTAAAAATATAGTAAGTCGAGATATTGCATTTGGCAAACATTATTTTGTTTTATCATCAATAGTTTTCGCTGCGCATGCGATGAATGGTATTTCATAGGCATTTTTTACACTTTATTGTAGTTTTAGTATAATATTAGTATTCGCTGGGTGCGAAGTAGGTGGTGGGGGAACTATGAATCGATCACAGCGCGCCCCACGGCCATAATAGGAACTTTCGGCAGACCAACTGATACTTTTTACTAGCGACATTTACGTATCTAACGACGATATAGTCATAAATAATTATCTGTATCATGCATAAGATACGTTACTCGATTTATTTGTTTATTTTGTAACTAACCTTTCGTAAAAACACACTTGAAAAGATCCGTGTGTACTATCTACTAGAAAAAGGTATAAATTTAATTATTTTACACGGGAAGAAAGGTCAACGATTTTGTCGACAGTATAGATTTACATAATCAAATAAAACAAACTAATAATTTCAATGAAATGTAGTAAACGTAACATTAAATGTATTGCTTTGTTGACTTACACTTCGTATGGACAGCCAGCCATTTGATATTTCCAAGTCCGCCGCTATGAAGAATGTTCACTAATTTTGATTTCTTACGTTTCATAATAGTCAATATGAAATAAAAAAAGTGTGTGTAAAAATTATTTCGATATGTCGCTTAGTTCCCGAGATATTGAACTTTAAAGGGTGCGAGTGACGGTCGGCCGGCGCTCGGCGCGGTGACGTCACGAGTCATACGCTCACGCAGTACGTTGCGCGCTCCAGTACGGTGTACTACGAAATAACGCTAATATTATTCGATATGTTGAATTCAATTAGAAGAAAATCATCTGTTGTCAAAATGTGAAAGTACTACCACCAAAGCACCGGAATTTTTTTTTTTTTTTGGTTCCAATGGATATTAAAATTACGTATTTTATATGGCAATTTAAAAACGAAATGGCTAAAAGCAATCTGAAATAGGAAACACTCACAAAATATCATTCAGTGTAATTCGGTTTTTCGTGATATCACACTTATTAAAAAAATACATAATTTTTTAAATAAGTGCGATATCACGAATAAGGTTTTGTACACCTCTCCGAACAAAATTCATAATAACAATAGGTAGCAAACTAATAAATTAATCTATCATTGTCTATGTATCTAATTACGACTATTTGTACGAGTAGATATAATATAAGATGCGTGTGAATATATAGTTATAATATATTTAAATAGATAAAATGCTTTGGGAAGTAGGGGTAGCACCGCGGCGGTGAGGTTACCTACATTGAGTACCTGGGTACCTTGTTACTTTGTAAGCAAACATAATGAGATCAATGAGTTATCATATCACATACTATTTTCGAAATAGTTGTTATAAGTGGCAAAAATTATTCTTACTTACTTTTTAATTTTTACTCCTCGCATTTCGGCAGCAACAAAATCACAATTTTTTGCACAATATAAGGCAAGCCAATTAGTCTATCTATTTTGGGTAAATTATCCGATTGCCCTTTTTTCATATCCTTCACCCATGTTGAAATGAAATAACAAATGAATTAAAACAACAATTTACTGAGAAGCGTTAACTAATCTCCGGTGGTATACGGGCGGCAGGAGCTGTACGACCTGTGACGTCACACTAACACTGCGCCAAGGCACGGCGATTTTAAATTAACGAGATGTTTAAATGTCTATAAAATCTAAACTAATTGATATTTTGGCATGAAACAAAAAATAGTGTATTTATATTCATATAGGCTTTCCTGAGACAAAGTTACAATCAATTTCGCATACCCAGTAACATTCTCCATTGTAAACGCTAGTTTGCGCTGTCATCGCGCACCCAGCCAATAGATTAATATTGGTATGTGTTGTTTGCAGCGGCGAGGCGGCGGGCCGCTGGGCGCTGCGCGCGGTGGGTCGCGGCGCGCAGTACAGCCTGTTCGCGCTGCAGCTGCTGCGCTGGTGGGCCGCGCGCGCTCCCGCGCTGCAGGCGCTCCCCGCGCCGCCCGCGCCGCAGGTACCCGGTCATGTGTGCAGCGGCGGGCCGCTGGGCGCTGTGTGTGTGTGCGTGCGTACGTTCGTGCGTGCGTGTTTGCGTGCATGCGTGCATGCGTGCGTGCGTGTGTGTGTGTGTGTGTGTGTGTGTGTGTGTGTGTGTGTGTGTGCACTTTCCATTTTACACTACAGTGCGCCACCTGGTTATACAAAAAACGATAGCCCCCATTGTATTGGTGTCTAATGATCCTGCGTGGCCTACAACAGTTATGTTCACCTCCCCAGAAGCCAGAGCGCGCTGCCCGCTTCACCAACTCGTGTCCGGTGTGCCTGCAGGCGTGGAAGGTCCCCACCGTGCTGCCTGTCTCTGGGCAAGTATTATCGTTAAGGTTTAGTGAATTATGGCTGGGTTCTTCTATAAAATATTTGACGACGACCATTTTAGTGGACGGTGGGCAGACGACCAACTCTCGCAGGAGTTAAATTCCACGCCACCAGTATAGCTTACTTTACAATATGCAATTCTGAGTATTACAACACACACTACAACGTGGCAGTACTAGTGGAAGCCCCATAGGGAGATCTCCGACCGAGCCAGATGGTATGCTCGGTCAGGCCGCTGTACTAGTTTACAGATGTCGTTTATATAGCGCCGGACTTAGAAAACTTCGATAGCGCGATGCAGGATTGTGGCGCTAGTAGTGCCGCCACAAAAGCATTGCATCATGAGTAACATTTATTACGGATTATGTGTCCTTGGATTTTAAAAAAAGATCCATCTGTGACCTTACTTCAGTATTTTAAGTAAAGCTCTTAAGACCCAGGGGACAGTCGAGTTAGTTTTTGCAAATTCTGTCTCAGTTTTTTAAAACGAGTTGTTCATACGATATTGACGTCCGGTCGTCTCGGGCGCCCTTTCTCGCCAAACAGTCGTTCAAGGCCATTGGCGTGCTAAGCCATTGTTCACTTCAGCACAAAGTAGATATAACAGAGACACGACCTAGTACTAGAAACTGGTATCACACTTATACTGGCTATTTATGTTTTTTCGAGTTTCAGGCACATTCCGGAAACCGCCATCTAGCGCCACTATTGGAAAATACTAATTTGAAATATTAATTTGAAAAATACTAATTTGAAATTTCGTTTCGTATCTTCTTCTTAATTAAGGCGTTGAATTTAGCTTAATGTGATGTTATGCTTAAAAATACGCTTATCTTTATTTTAATGTCAATATTTGTACTTAATTCGGCCTATTTACATTTTATAATTTACTAACGTTAATAGTAGTGACATCTATTGCAATTGTTTTGTATTAAACATAGATTGTATGACTTTAGTAACCCTTTCCTCCACTTGTCCACAGATACGTGTACTGCTACACGTGCGTATCGCGTGCGCTGCGCCGGGGCGGCCGCTGTCCCACCACGGGGCTGCCGGCCAGCGAGGGGGACCTGCGCCGTCTGTACCTGGTGGACTGATGACCGTGTGTGGGGTGTGAGGGGTCCCAAGAACACAGGGGTCTTGCACTCCTAGCGTAGTAGAAATCTGTAATGTCTACACAAGAATAGAAATACTGACAGATGGTGTGAACAAAATAACAGATTTCAATTTAATCTGTATTTTTTCTACTCCGATGTAGACAAGTTTTTATGGTAGAATGATGATGATCCCCCTATTAAGGGGTCCAGTGAGTTTCAAAGTAACTAGGAGTTTAAATATTGGTAGATTTTCTACCACAGATACCAAAGCGTTTACTTTAAAAAATGAAACAATAATTATAATAAAATCGACTAAACTATGGAATTAGTTCAGTTACTATAAATAATTTAAACATACGATAAACTATTAATTTATTAGACCATATTAGTGTTTGTCTAGAAAAAAAAATCGGTGCAACGATAAACAAATGATACTATATAATGGAAAGACAACTTGTTATTAAGTAAATATTTTTATTTTTATACTTGTTGAATAAATTGTTTAATGAAACATTTATATTATATTATTTACCTTTATTACAATTATAATAATAAACATATTTTATTACTTTGAGCATGATAATAATGTAATGTCATATCTAAAACAATATATTTGATTAAATTTACCTACAATCTACATAATATATTTTTATTTCAAGTTACAAAACATGTTATATCTAAAATGCTAACGATAAACTTAGATAAAAATTCATATTATATTATTATATCAAGTTACTTTCAACAGTAGACAAAAACAGCATGTTGTGTATATATGTTTAACACGATTTTATAAGCTTGATTTGTATGTATGTAACGGAATATTTCAGCATAATTTTCACCAAACTACAGAAGTCTGTTTAATTTAAAATTTTGCATACGTACAGCCTAGCCAGTACGGATATCGATGAGGTTTTTGAAAAGGCCGATGTGAATGGAATATAATCACACAAGATGTTAAATAAACGGAACGGAACGTGAAGGATGCACATACACACCCTAAAGTAATGCATACTTTAAAAGTATTATCATTAATACTTTAGGGTGTTTATGTGCATCCTTTTCTTATGTGCATAATTATCTTAGTAAACTATTTATGCGGGACCCATACACATCCTAAAGTATTATTACTCATTAATATTATACCCTGCATATTATACGGGACCACACCCTAAAGTATTATCCCTCATTAACATTACAGCTTGTACTTATGTCGAATATCCGAACGCCGATTAATTAAATCATCCGAATCGGCCCCCCGTAATATAAAAAGTTAAAACCAATTAAATTTGTAACCAGTTGAAACTCGTTTGTGTCGCTGAAATATTTCAACCGTTATGGTTGAAAGCTAGAGGCAAGACATTGTTTCGTGAAAAGCGAAATAATATTCCACCTCCCGGTTTCCAAAAGGCTGATCAAATCGGCGATCAGTTAACATTTGAGTTAACACGCCATTCTAAACGCCCATTGGTGATCATTCGCAACAACTTCGCTCACTCGCTACGTTCACCAATGAGCGCTCAGTCAATGGTTACTCAAACGACGATTTGATCTATGTGTGACCATTCGTTTTTCTTTATTACCAGTCTACGTCCGATTATTTATTGGAATTTTCGGCTATCCGACCCACAATTCATTCGGATAATCGGCGTTCAACTGAATTTTAAATTAATATGCTTTGATGAAACATAATATTACCTAACAATTGATAATAATAAAACGTCTGCAATAAAAAATATTCAGGTCATTACACGTTGCCACACCATTATATTAGCTGTTATCAGTGTCATTAACCCCGCACCTGTAGCATATTATAATTTATAATGGAGTCGCCATAAATTTGGTGTATTTACTTAATTTTTGCTTATTCAATATCAATTATATTATGTTAGTAGCTGCCTCTAGGGGATAGGTGCCTATAGATCAGCAGCTGAGGACTAATATACATGGATCGTCCAATCCTGATATAGTCTGGGAGTAAAATAAATACGAGGAGTATAAGCCCCTGTGTAAACAAAATTTTATGTCAGTCACGTGTTTATTTCACAGCTAAGCTCAGATAGCTTTTATGACGATTGAAAAATTTGCTCTACTATGATTTATTTCTATTTTTGTTACCACAATACTTTCTACTATTCAGTACGATAATAATTGATTTTGATGATGAGGTACATTTTCATTTGACAGCAGGTGTTTCATGTGTTGTGTTATTTGGAAGTCGGGTTTTCAATAATTATTGAAGATTTGACATTTAATTTGAATTTGGTTTCGTGTGTTTTGTGCATGTCGAGGTCATAAGCCCTTTAGAGGTATTCTATATTGTCGGAATGTACACCATGCAAATAGTACTGGCAGATCTGCCGCCCGTTGGCTGCCACCAGCACCATCCTTGTGGTTGTCCCCCTCCACAGGATCGGTCGTGGGGGCGAGGAGGTGGTTACCTCCACGGCAGGGAGGTTCGCCACGTACTCCCTCAACTCCTCCCGGGTATTGAAGGTCCGGTCTCCATAGATCAGTTTACCCTCCTCCGCATCACGAATATCCCAGGGTAAGGGGGTCTCGAAGGAGCCTCCGTCGCCCTGCAATGTTGAAGTTGAAGTATTTAACCAAATTTTAGGTCGTTGCAGGTTCTTTAGGCATAACAGCTCGAAGGAATAAAATATTCTTGGCTGATAAATTGAAAGACCATGTTGTTCGCAAAACCTTTAGATACGGCTTCGGAAGGTACCAATTATAAATTTAAAGTCATGCACTTCGCATACTTCTACCTTAGATAAAATATCGCACTACAATTTTCAACAATATCAAAAAGTGCTGGTCCTGCTAGAGCAGATCCTAAACATTATTATCTGCACTAGAACGTCTGAAAATGTTTAAACGCAAAATAAACTGTCTCACTGCATCCGAGCCTGAAGTCTGTTTTTCCACATGTGTGTGTGCGTCCAGGATTCATCGTCATTGTTACGCATTTTAGATCACATGCGTGTAGGCCTAGACTTTAACCGAATCTATAAGATAAGAGTGCTGTCAAATTTTAATCTAACCCCAGTGTCCGTCCATTGAAATTAGAGTCAAGAGAAGGCACACAAATCGACAAAGTTGTTCGGTTGTACGTTGTACACCAAACAACTGTCGCTTTGAAATCCATGGATCGCACATAGAGTAAACGCTTCGGCGCCACGTCAATCGGGGCCAGTTATGGAAATAGTTAACTCACTTCAAAGTTGGACACGGCGTAGTGGTGCGCTCTCCGCGCGGTGACGACGCTGGCCAGCTCACCGCGGTGCGTGCACACGGGGGCGCCGGCCACGAAGCGGTTTTGTGACTCGAAAGTGCTGGCTGCTCTCCACTGAGCCAGCACGCCGTCGCTGGACACCAGCAGGAGACGTTTGTTGCGGTTTATGAACACCTGGTGGATAGCAATACTTGCAGCTGTGGTGGTGGTAGTTTGCCTATACTCGCTTTGCAGGCGGGTTGGCGAGCGCAATTAAAGTATTAGTCGTTTTTTAGCTATGACATCCACTGCTCGGCATAAACCTCCCATATTGTATTTCATAGAGGGTAGTTAACTATACCACCACGCTTGCAAAGCAGGAGGGCAAGCGCCCGCGAAAACGCTGCCCGTTACAGGAAAAAAATTCCTCCTGTCGCCTTTAACGACACCCACGGGAATATGGTTGATGTGGAGGTGCTATCCTTACTAGTTGTGCTCCGACACCCTATACAGAGAAGAAGGTCGCAGGGAGACAGTGAATGCAAGCTGCGAGCGAATTACTTTGGGGGATACTTCTGTTCAGCAGTGGACACCTTAGCTAAAACGATGACAATCGGCCATCATTATCATTCCAGTTGGAGACAATAATCATTCTAATACGAGAAATTAGTGTAGAACAGAGCTTCCGTATAGCCAATGTACCATAAACATAGGTAATGTGTACGAGCATCATTCCATAATTATATAAGTTGGGAGTATCCAATGATGTAGATATTCGCAGTATTAATGGGCGCGACATTCTTCCAATAATTTATTTCCCTTGAAGTACCTTTTCTGCAGTGTTCTCGTCGATACGAACCAGCGCCAGTTCACCCAGCGGCGCCAGTAAATCCTCCGTGAAGATGTCGCAGTAGTGGTGCGTCTTCGGAGCCAGCTCTGCCACCTGTGGAAGAATTAAAAACAGATCATGTGAGTTGCCTGTAGCTGCTGGTACCTGGATGCTTTCACCTAGTTAACTGTACCTAGAGCTGTAAATAAATGAACTTTACATATTATATAGTTGAGTTCCCATTATTTGCTTCGCAATTTGCTTCAGACTAAATTTAATTTTTTAAGTTTGACTTTTGGAACTTGCACCTAGACATTTTCACTACAGCAGGTTCTTAAGGTACTTATAATAATAATAATAATCTTTATTTCGGGCGGCATAGGCCCATATTATAAATACCTTAAACTTACTTAACTTAAACTTATAAATTCTTGTTACTAGCAAGCATTAATGTCAATAGCTACGCAAGTTGCAATAGGTAACGACTGAGCACGTCATAAAATACGATCTAATAATGAAGACGATTTATAATCTACCCTGCTATATAACCCAGGGTTAGGTTAGACTCTTGACGCCTACGTCGTCTAGTTGTTTAGCGCCTAGGTCTCGACTCAGAGATCGTGGGTCCGATTCCCGCGTTGGAACGACAAAAAAATGGTTTCCAAGTGTGGACCATGCAGGCTAATCATCTGATTGTCTGACAAGAATCTTTCTTGTCAGTCTCTTGTTTTCTTGTCATCTTTGTTGATCCATGTGTCGGATGCGCAACTCCTGCGTAGCTGGCCTGGTTTCAATGAAACCGGCCACCGTCATCGAAATCGTTGTAGGAGGCATTATTATTATTATTAAGTTAGTGCGCAATTATAAATAAATAATAAAAAAAAATACCAGAAAGTACTTGCATATTATCTTAAATGCAAATTATCTTATCACTGGTCTCCTAGTGTGATTCCCTGTGTCATGGAGGCCAGTCTCTTTTAGTTCTAAATATACTTACAATATATTATACAAAGAAAAAAGAAAGAAGAGTACAATGAAGATTAAGATTAATTGACCTTGAAGCATTTATTCCCCTTGGCATTCACAAACTCACCATCTCAGGAGACGCGCAGTGTATGGGCACCGTCCTCCCCTGTCGCGCCACCACCTTCCCGTCTACAGTCTCCAACTCCACCGGGATCTGGACAGCCTCTAGGAGACCGCTGGGCCGCTCGTTGGTCACCGTTAGCTTAGACATGATAGCCTAGAATATTTAAACACCAGCATTATCATACAGGGTCTCGACTGGAGAGCGAATACTGGTCGTCGAAGCGTTTGACGTACTCCAACCAGGAAGACAGACGACTTGAAGAAAACCTTGAGGGAGCCAAAGGTTTTCTTCATGAATTTTCTTGATGAAATTGAAACGCCTACGAAGACTTGACTGTCGCACTTCAACAGAGCAGAAACAGGTACCTTATGCATGAATACTCTTCCTACATATGGTACCTGCACCACTCCCCAATCATATCCTGCAGGTCATGAGTAACATAATGCGGGAGACCGGACTTGGGGACCAGTACGTCTCTTCAAAAGCAGACCGCATGCAAAATTTAATACCCCTGACTTGTGCTTTTGTGATTTCGTAAGGGATACTAAACACTTAGTACTTATAGCCTGAAAGTCCTGAAACCTTCAAACATCAAGTACACAAGGTTATAATGCTTTAAATCCGCATTTATTGTTAAGAGCTCACCGTGGCTTGTCAATACAAAGTAGTCCCGAAAACTTTGAATTTACGTAAATTGTAATACACTTTTACATACTTAACATTTTTCATCACACACACATTAGATACATTTTTCATCTGAAACTATATTATACAAAACTAACGAACACTTTCGTTCTCTTTCTTTATTGAGTCTTCAGTCCTCAACTAGGTTCAATATTCACAGGACACTTACCTTAGTAATTTTTTCGTAAATTAGTCTACCAAAGTAGGTACAGTGTAGCAGTCGGTAGCTGCGCGTACGCCGTTTTCTTTGTTTACGTAATTACTCCAAAGCCGGTTGCCGCTGTTATATCTTATCAAACGTGAATTGATATATTATTATGACGTCCAAAATATGTTTATACACCTAATTATAGGTGTGGCTTGTATACCTAAAAAAATCCATTCATTTATCTAGAATGTACCTATACCTATAAGTGGGTAAACTTAAAACGAATACCTATTTTATACATGAACGATTTATATTTTGTTTGCCTAGGCTACAAAATTTATTAGACTGATTTTAATTTATGGCAGACATAGAATACGGGGAAGTACCTACATCTACTTTTAATAGCTGACAAATTCAAGTTCCCGCGGGATTTCTATTCACAAAAAGTCCACGTGACACGTCTGGCAACAACTAAAATCTACATACTATTGGGGTACAATTATTTATTCATCTCAATACTTACTACCATTTTATGAATTTATACATATTCGATTAACAAAAGCAAAAACATGGTACCTAATTTACGTATTGTCAAAAGTTGTTTTCTCTTATCTGTGTTTTGCTAAATAAGTGTTTCAGGAGTTATATTTCAAAACCTTTGTTTTGTTTTATACAAAACATTGGTCCATGGCATAAATAAAAAGTCAACGTTTAACAAACCTTGTTAAGGTTATATAGCACAGCATAGAAATAATTTTAAAATAAAACATTTTTGCACTTGCAACTAAAATACCTGCTTAAATTATTCAGGTATCTACCACGACTAACTTACGCACGGAGATAAAAGCACGCAGTTTGTCTTGTGTCTCTGTGTCAAATAACTATAGTTCCACAATACACAAGATGGTCCCAAAGTATTGTTACATTATTAATAATCACTTTTATACTTAACACGCTAGTAAGTGCACAGTAAAACACCACTACCAAAGAATACTAAACAATACGTCTACATGTTGTTCCACCTAAATGTACACCAATCTTGTACCTCTCCGTACAACTACTGCGGCACATCTGAGTTTTAACATTTACCTACGGCAAATGTTGTTTTTTAAAACTGCGATACTTTGACATCATAGGAGTAACATACTTACATAAAGTTACATATTGGGCTGTTATCAATGAAATTTTAAACTACTTACTTACTTATACTAAAATAATATAGTTACAAGTAATAAATATTTTACGACAATGTTTTGTTCCTCGGAGCCAGTTTTGTGCCTTAGCTTGGTAGACTTTTTTGGTATTCTTGAGCTTTTGAATGTCAAGAGAGTTAGCTACGTCTAATATTATAAATGATATTCAATAAAACAAAGGGTTGTTTATAATTTCATTGACTACGTCTACGTCTTCATCTACGTAAGTAAGTACCTATAGATAGAGAGAAAGTAGTTAACTCTGCGAGATTTCAATATCGAATTGTTATCTACTTAGGTAGGTACTTTTATGTGGTAGGTTAGGTTAGGTGTGTCTGTTGAACTCTGTTGTCATTTGTCACGGTTCGCGAACGTGTGCTCACATTTTAGATAAGTATTTACTTACTTTAGTTACTTTACTTAAACTATATTTATGTACCTATAATAATCATAGATGAGCGTAGAGCTAGGTAATATTAAAGTCAAAGTCAAAGTCAAAAATTTTTATTCAGAATAAATTTTACAAAAATGTTTTCTGAACGTCGTTTCTGTATGATGCCTACCACCGGTTCGGGAACTAGCCCAGCGAGAAGAACCGGCGTAAGAAACTCGCATGGGACCTCCTTTTACCAAAAAGATGGAAAATTTCTCTTTTAAAAAAAATATAAGTATATATTATATATATATACAGGGTGTAAAAAGAGCAGTCACTATTCTGGCGTGGTGTTATAACCAGGCATGAGGTATATCCACTGGTACTAGTCATTTGCTTTTAATCCATTGTTTTAAAATTTTAATTTTTTGCAATACGCAATGTAAAACGTACACAACCTCACGGGCAGTAGCGGGTAACCACGCCCCGCGCCGGTTTTCGTGCGTACAGGTGCATCCAAACGAATTGCAAATAGAGAAAAACAGCTGATAGTGTTCAAATAAACATAAACATAATAGAATAAATCTAAAAATTGCATGCTCCTTACACCGATTTCGATGTAGGTGGCCGATTTCGTTAAAACCAGGCCAGCTACGCAGAAGTGCCCAAGTGTGAGCGCAATACACAAGGACGCTCTCTTCCTTTTACTCTCCCCATAACCCGGGACGATTAACCGACACGACTGGAAAAATAACAGGCGCAGGGCCGATTTTTTACATGCCATTGCTACGCAGTACGCATGGTTTATCTTTCTAATCAGACAATCAGTAAACTAAGAAAATACTTTCTTTTGTTCTAACGTGGGAATAGAACCCACGACCTCCGGGTCGAGAGCTATGCTCTGAACCACTATACGATTGAGGCGATAATACTTTAATATTAATAATACCGCGATACTCAAGAACACTCTTTATCCTTTTACTTCCATAACCCAGTGGGAGGTTTACCTAACTCGATTGACCACCATGAGAACACGCCGCAGGTTCATATTTCATGTCGACAATAAGGAGATGTTCCAACGCGGGAATCGAACCCACGTCCTCCGCCAAGCCAAGCTTTATACCACCTGTTAGCGGAGGCGACTATAACGTCTTAAGAACACGTTTATAATAATAATAATATCTATGGACGCTTGTTTATGCGACATTCGCAATGCTCATTATTATTTAGTAAATTAAATTTAAAACTTAAAATTAATTGAGATTGTGACACAGTAGGTAGCTTCTTAGTTTAGTTTACAAACGAAAAATATGGTCCGACAATTAAATTGACCAGCAAGTCGACAATTTCCAAATTCACCGATCAAACATCATTCAGTTACAGAATAAAGACGTATTAAAAACCTGAATAACCAACCTTGTTGTGTTTTAAATCCTCAATGCCTCTGCAATATACCTAAAATCTTCTTACGCGGTACTTAAATGTATGGCGTAGGTATTTAAAAATGAAAGTCACACACAAACACATTTAAACAGTGAAAAATAAATAATACTAATTAGTAATCACAAAAGAAACACCTAAAAGAAACGAAACCGTAATAATAAACACAAAAATTAAAACATTTAAAACGATGATTATAAAATTATCGCGGAAAAATAATAATCTAACCACACGGCTTTACTGCCACGTTCCAACTGTCTACGAAAAAAATAATTTACGCAAAACATGTACCTACCCAATGCACTAAAACGCAAAATGCTAAGCATGCACCCAATGCACTTAAAGTATCGATAGATTTGGATATCGATAATTATTAGGTACCTACCTACCTATTTTATTTTTCATACGTGAATAATTTTAATGTTAAGTAACATAATTAAATGTTTAAAATTTAATACTTCATTAAGTTACCGTATACTCGCATTAGGTAATAATGAGATCATCTTTAAATCTTAATATTACAAACATTATTAATCTATTTTCAATTAGTGGTCTGAAAGATATTCATAGAAACTTAGCTGAATGAATGTAAAACAGTAAGTTACATAGTAATTATTTAAAAATATCGACTACGTCGAAGTTAATTTTCATAGGTCACATCACTAATAGGTAGTAGGTTCTTTCGCCCGCCGCCCCCCGCGCCCCGCAATCCCTTGCAACGGTCGGCGCGGGAGGCCTTTGGTGTGCATATTTCCCGCGCGGGAATATGCACTTTATTACAAAGTAGCAGAAAGTAGAAAATAGTATTTTCTAAAGAGTTGTTTGTCGGTATGTTTTAAACGTCGACACAAAGTATTTTCGAATTCAGTTGTAGTTTATATCTCGAGGTAAAATATTGGTTGATTTATTTTTTAGTTAGGTATTTTTTTACATCATAGGTAGATTGTGTTTGAAAGCGTAATGTTGTGTTGTGTGATGTGTCCATCTAATGATAATTATTGTGTTATGCTGCTTGGATTGCTAGGAACTATTGTTATCGAAATACGAATTTTAAAAGTTTAAGTGAGACGTGAGTCGTGACATTGTAGATGCGACTAGCTACATCATTCACGTAAGTAAACAGACGTCGTTTTACATACCTACTTAATTAATCTGAATTTGGACTGAGTAGGCTACGTTTTAAATAGGTATCTTTCAGGAATCTTCGCTTTTATACATCGTCTGTATTACAGTTAATAATTACAGACTCTGTAATTTCCATAAAAAAGCGATGATTGCCGATTGCCATTAAGAGTTAGTTAGTATGTAGGTACACAGGTTTTGTTACAGAGAAAGTTTTAGTTTGTCATGATAACAAATTCGAGCTAATACCTATACGATGCAGGCAATCTAGGAGTTCCAAGTTCAAAACGATTCATCCGTCCGCTGGTGACTACACTATGTGTAAGGTCCAGTTGTACCAGATTTTAACCCAGAGTTAGTTTATAACTTACGAGTTGAATACCTAACACTTAATACAAACACATTTGGTACAAGGCTTATAGTATTCGCGTGTAGACTGTAGGTACAATATGAATTACAATTACGGTAGGGAGTCGGTAGGTACTCTGAGTGAGCGCCGCGCGCTCAGTCAGCTGAGGAGGTCAATAGACCGCGCATCGCTTTTCATTACGTTTTAAGGCAAAAATTATAAAAAATAGGAATTTAATGCAAAATGTTGTTCCAAACAGTTTAGACTTGCGACTAAAAATAATAAATTAAAGAAAAAAAATTTTTTTTTGAAAAAAAAAAGTTTAAAAAAAAGTGCATTTCTAGAATCAGTCAAGGTCCTATAATCTTATCCCAAAGTTATCGTGACCGGTCTTTTTACACCCTGTATATACAAATATGTTTACATACAAAATAGTCAATACTACAACAAGTAACAAAAAAACGTACATTTTTATGCAATTAAATAAAAGAAAGAAAGAAAAAAAAAAAGCCTTGCAGGGGGCTACTTTATTCCCAAGGTGTGCTATCATTAATATAATCTTATACTTTATAGTATGCTTTTGCACACAAACGTTCTTTGACTACTTTCTTAAACTTATTGTTTGAAAATTTTTTAACGTTTTCTGGGATCCTATTGTAAAGGCGTATACATTGGCCTTTAAACGAATTCTTTACTTTACTAAGTCTAGTCACTGGTACATCAAGTTTATACTTATTTCTAGTATATATTTCTATTATGTTTGTCACATTTTTTTTAAATTGATGAATATTTTTCTTAACATATAATACATTTGAGAGAACATACTGAGAAGCTACAGTTAATATTCCAGTTTCCTTAAACTTTTCTCTAAGTGAAGTGTTGGGGGCCAGCTTGTAGATTGCCCGATACTATTTATATCTGCAGCATTGGCCCATAGCAGAATACCATAGGACATTATACTATGAAAGTAACTAAAATACACTAGACGTGCAGTACTTTCATCTGAATATTGTCTAATTTTACTAACTGCATATGCTGCTGAACTGAGTCTGTCGGCCAGCCTAGCAATATGGGGGCCCCACTGAAGTTTTGAGTCTAACGTTATACCTAAGAATACTGCAGTATCCACTAGTTCCATAAATTAATTATTAATATCCTTAAAAACGAAGTAGACGTATATCTACTTCCTTCAAATTATGTGTTCATAGATGTGGTTGACCCAGATGACCTCGTTAGATGATGGAGATATTAATAGGGACTAGGGCATTCCCCACTCATAGACAAACTTTTATCTACAAAATAATTATGCTCATACCACACTATTGGATGGATCTGCAGATTAAAAATAACATTTTTCAATGTTACTGCATTGAAAATGTTTAGGCCTTGAATTTATTTATTTATGTAAAATCTGCATACTGTACATAATAATATTTATTTCTTCAGTGAAAAATATCTGAAAAAAACAGCCTCAAGTATAAAGGTACCAGTTAGATCCCGACAACATTATAATGTAGGTACTCCTATTGAATTCCTACCATAGTTAGGAACACAAATCTAACGACAAATATCTTAGAAATATATAGAAGCCTGAAGGCTGAAGTGTCTCGACGACACGTCGCGTCTTCTGCTGATGCTCGTGTCGTCGGGTTCCAACAGGTGCCTCAATACACAAAACTATTTGGTTGACGTCAAATATTGACAAATATAACGTCGTGGTCCGTGCCGGGGGTGTTGCGGGCGGCGTCCAATCTCCTGGCAGTGGTAGCGCAGGTGTGGTGGTGGCTGGCTGGATCCCGATAAAGGATCTTATCCCGGGTGCGACTTACCAGTGTGATATAGTGGCCCCGGTAAGGGCCGCCCCAGATGCTTCTGTTAATGTGAAATAGTAATAATTTAGGACTGCAGTTATATTGGGCTGAAATATTACGTACTAATATCGTACTTATCTGTTTTTTTTTATTTGTGTTATATTTACAATTAATTAATTGAGATATTCCGAAACATCCCGAAAAGAAGGACAAAACTAATATTTACTGAGTGTATTATTTATAGTTGAATACTGACTCCCAACCTATTTATACCTAGAAAAGTTTTAGTACCTACTACTAATTGTGTTTACATCTTTCAGGAATCGGACCCTAGCACCATTCAAAAGAGATATATTAGGATCGAAAGCTCGTAGAATTTAAATATTATGATACAGCTAGGTAATTTATTTAGAAAACCTTAGTTCAGAAGTAAGCTTGTTTCGTTTGCACCAATCGCAAACCAGGATCCTCGCGTTTACCAGTACTATTGCCGGGCCGCGACTTCTCACGTAGTCCAGCAAGTCTTCTGTAGAGAGAACCTTCTCGATTATACGTAATCCGCAACTTGTTGCTTCTTTTAATCTTTTGCGTACTCGATGAAGATCCTTAAATTAAAATAGTCTTGAGAAAAAAGAAAATTTGGCCTGCGATTATGGCAATTGTTAACTAAGATTGTGACAGCTTACATCAACCATTGTTCAATGGCTTTTATTTGATTATTCTATTTGTAGTTGTTAATTATTGAGTGAGCTAAGTAGCTCACTCAATAATTAACAACTACGCTAAGTTAGCTATCTTATGTATCTCCTACCTTCTCCGTTATTTTGATGCTACTGCAGTGTTGACTACTAATGCCAATTTTCTTAGTGTAAAGACAATGTTTTACGTTAAACCTGCAAAAAGTTAAATTATTTCTTTAACAATATTCGTATTTTGTTTTAAGTTCACGCTACAACAGGTAGAATAGAAAACGTTAACGATTAAGTGTATTATAAGAGTAAAGTAAATTTAAATTTCTATTGGTATAGGCAAGATAGTCACCGTTTTAATAAATAGCAGAGGTCAATAGTCCAAGTGCTTTTATTTATTTCTTCATTTTGACAAATGGTAGTAAAGTTAGACATGAAGTATTTTTTGTCTTCGTCTGGAAGTACCATTATAACGCACGCTATTCCACAATCCCATGTATAACGTTGACGAACGTGAGGCGTATTTTTAACATAGCTTTTCTCTAACGCATCATTTGATTCCTAGGAGGACGTATTCTCACTTATTAATACAATATCTTTACATAATATATAAAATTATTTCAAATACATTCTTCACATCACATCTGTTCACTTATTATTCCCATACAAGAAAACACTTATTGACAAAATATGATAAACAACGTACCATTTTAATAATATTATAGAAATTTGAACAACAGTTTAATATTTATATACTTTTTTCATAATTAATTTTTCGTACGATTGAAATGATATTATTTATAATAACAAATCATCGTGTGTATAAAGTTGTAAGCAATGTTTTTAATATTGCGAAACGTAAGTAATTTATCTTATCAATTTATCATTTCCCTCATTCTTCAGAAGATAAGAAGGCTGAAAATTGTAGATATTTACATTTTCATACGTCGGTTAGAAAAAAGTGTTGATTGTCTATGGTTCATTGTCATTTTGGATTTGACATCAGACTTTTGACAAATGTCAAAAATCTAATTTGTTGACAGTTGTGAAAAATCAGCTGTTTTGCAATTTTTATTCATTTGTAAATTGTAAAATACAGTACAATTATTTACAATAGATAATTAAGTAGTTTCATGAAAAAATCAGAGCTGAGATAGTATAAATAACATTACTATTGTAAAATAAAAATGGCCTTAAAGCGAACTTCAATGAGGCTATGTAGTTTAATGAGATCTCAGAGAATTTGTAGACCAATGAGTTCACAAACATTCTCAAGTGACGAGAATAGTGAGAAAAAGACACATTTTGGGTTCGAAACCGTAAACGAAGATGAAAAAACAAAAAAAGGTACACATTTTATTCAAAATATAATGGATATTGTAATGCTACGAATCTAACCTAATTCGGTTGTGCTCTTATATACCGAATTGTTTCTTTTTATTACTCAATATACTTAATACAATGTTCAAAGGAACAAACTTTTTAAAATTAGAAAATTCCGATATTTAATTTGAATACTTTCAGTTCACGAAGTTTTCGAAACAGTGGCAGACAAATACGATGTAATGAACGATGTGATGTCGTTTGGAGTTCACCGGCTGTGGAAAGACATTTTCATACAGAGATTGGCGCCTACACCAGGCACTAAACTTTTGGACATGGCTGGAGGAACAGGTCAATTTCCTTTTTCATTTCGCACATTACTGTCAATGAAATATTATGAGCCTGGCAGTGAATCATGATGAAAATAATATCACAAAGTACTTAGTAATTAACAAGTATTTTGCAGATGCTACAAAAGTAATTTAATGATTAATATTTTCAATCTAACTTGTGATTTTAAGTAGTTGTGTCTTAGGCAGTACACAGTAATAATACACAAATTACTTGCACTTTTTCTACTTTATTAGTTGTTAAACATAAGATTTATGAAATACACAACCAGTTTTGACTAAGTCATCATCAGGTTGTGTATTTAAATAAATCCTATGTTTACTAATAAAGTGGAAAAAGTGCAAGTAATTTCTGTATTATTACTGTGTAATATGTATTTCCATCAAGAACCTACAGTACATTCAATAACATATCTTGGGCAGTACTCAACGAGTGTCATAATATTATGTACGCTAACTTTAGCTTTTTATATTTTTCAGGTGATATAACATTCAGATACATAAACTATTTAAGAAATCTCGGGTCTAGGAACAGTAGGACGAGCAGTGTGACCGTGTGTGACATCAACCAGGCCATGCTTGATGTTGGCAAAACTAGAGCTGACAGGTATTAATTTACAATATTTGGCAATAAAAAGATCCATGACTTTTTAAAATGTTTTATGTCTGATTACTTGAGAAAGTAGCCAATGTATATACCAGTCCAGTCTAAACTACTATTCACAAATTATGTATTTCTGATGCCACTATTTTACACAAAAATAAAAAAATTCAAGGGAGCACCCATACAACAAACATGTTTATTTTTGCATTTTGGACTGCACCATTCCAACCCAAGTTACAACTGGGCAGGTTATTTTTAATTGCGTCCCTATAAAAGCAATTGTATAGGCATATTTAAATCAGCTTAGTGATAGCTTTATCATTCCTCAGCTTGAGGAAGTGAACTTGTATTTGTATGGCATGGAATTGCTTGCCTCTAGGAGTGATGCTATGATACTATACAAATTGTACTTTACCTTTTGCTCGCACTAGTACACAGGGAATAGCGCCTCCACGGTCTATTAGTTCTAAGCTTTGCTCTGGACCGGAGGTTGTGGGTTGGATTCCCGCATTGGAACAACAAAAAATGTTGTTTTCAAGTTTGGTTAGGACAATGCAGGCCGATCACCTGAATGTCTGACAAGAAAGATGATCCATGCTGGATGGGCGTGTAAAAAGTCGGTCCTGCACCTGTTCTCTCGCCAGTCGTTTCGGTTTACCGTCCCACTGGGTTATGAGAGTAATAGGAGAGTGTGAGTGAGTTTGTGTATAGCGCACACACTTGGGCACTATAAAATAACTCCTGCGTAGTTGGCCTGGTTTCAATTAAATTGGCTACTGACACAGAAGTCAGTGAATGGAGCTTTTACACGGTACAGCTACTTTACTCACTACAAACATGTGTTGATTGTTCCAGACAGGGCTACTCAAGCGATCCCTCGCTGGAAGTGTCCTGGCTGTGTGCAGACGCCGAGCAGCTGCCTGTCCCCGACGAAAGCTATGACGCTTACACCATCGCGTTTGGCATTCGGAACTGCACGCATGTTGATAAGGTTGGTAGCCTAGTGCTGACGTCACATTTTGTTTTTGGGTGCCAGTAAAAAATGCACCTCCATCAACCATCTTTCCCGTAGGTGTCAGTGGGAATATATTATATACTGCAATGCATGACGAGTATTTATTGTAACAAAAAAGGCGAGTAATACATACAGGCTGTTTTTCTAGTTCTTAAACTAGGCGTAGCCTGGGGGCCTACTCAAGATGCCATCGCTAAATATCGCTTACAAAGTTCGATAACAAAATGTATGGGATATGACATAAGGTACGCTAAATGACATACCGAATCGCGATTATTTAGCGTACCTTATGTCATATCCCATACATTTTGTTATCGAACTTTGTAAGCGATATTTAGCGATGGCATCTTGAGTAGGCCCCCAGGCTACGCCTAGTTTAAGAACTAGAAAAACAGCCTGTATGTATTACTCGCCTTTTTTGTTACAATAAATACTCGTCATGCATTGCAGTATATAATATATTCCCACTGACACCTACGGGAAAGATGGTTGATGGAGGTGCATTTTTACCTGTAATACCCTGTACCTTAGAACTAGTTACTTCCAGTGAGACAAAACATTACTTATTGATATTTAATATTCGCACCTGTTATTCACTATTATGTGGGTAGTTTACAATAACAGATAATATTATGGTGTGGTAAAACGCGCGGCGCAGGGGCACACGGCATAGGCAAGTGCCTATGGGGGTAGGTACCGCCCATGATATGCTTTAGGGGATATGTCGGGCAGTGGACATCATAGCTGAAACTACATCTTTTACAAAAAACCACCATCTCCAGGTGCTGGAGGAGGCGTACCGCGCCCTGGCGCCGGGCGGGCGGTTCCTCTGTCTGGAGTTCAGCCACCTGCCAAACTCCACGCTTCAGTGGTGAGTCACTTCGCAAAAACAATACATTAAATACTTAATGGATTTCTGTAGGCTCGTAGGACGTCTTCAGGCTGTGTGATGATGATGATGATTATAAAATTTAGATACAGTCTATCGAGAGTCGAGACCGTCGCGAAGCGTCATTCACGCGCTTTTAGCGAAAAAAAAACATATCGAAGAAAAGACAGCAAAAGAAATAGATGGTTCGTCAAAATCAGTTCAGTAGTTTTATCGTGATGGGTCACGATAAAACTACTGAACTGATTTTAAACAAAGTCCTCCGCCGTGTCTGTCTGTTCGCGAACTCAAATATAATACTTGCACCGATTTTCCTCTGGTTTTCACCACTGGTAGATGGTTCTTGAGGAAGGTTTTAGTGTAATAATTGGAACTGGTAGGTGGCGCTGAGGTCTGTGAGTCAAGTGTTCATTCTGAGGCCATCAAAAGGCCAGCCATTTATTTATTTTATTTATTTATTTATTATTTTATAGTTAATTAAAACGGGTGACCCCAATTACATTAATTAACTTATATCTAAGTACAATTTAAACATACTGACAAATTATAAACTAAGTAATTAGGAACACAGTATACATTTAGATTTAGATTACAATTAACTAACTATAGAAGAAACTCTTTCATACTTTCTCTCACAAAATTTCAAACAAAGACATCCATCCACATATCAGCAAACACATCACATTCGGGATTGGCAGACAGAAGGGCGCAAAGCACGGCTAGTGCCCGGCACAGGGGGGACTCGGCTCTTGAGACTGAACGACATGCCGGCAGAGCAAATAATTTGGGTCGATGGCTGGGTCGGTACCTCAGATAATTGTCAGGCACGTCAAGGCGGCATAGGAGGGTATGAAGTTCCAGACAATCTATAAAACCACGAAGTACTTTAATTACTATATACATGAGATCCACCCCTCTCCTGACTTCGAGGGAGTGGTATCCCAGAGCACCTAAGAGGTAGCCCGTCGGGTACATGTAAGGATAATATCCATATACTCTTTTGTACAGGTATCTCAGAAAAGCTTTCTGTACTTTTTCGAGGATCAGTATAGACGTATCCGTGTAGGGGCTCCAAACACATGAATCTGTTTCCAGCTTACTGCGTACTAATGCGTTATACAGTAATTTTATAACATTAGGATTCTTAAAATCCTTAACATTACGCAGAACGAACCCTAATTGTTTAAAACTATCTTTGGCTACAGTACAAATATGTTCCCTAAATGTCAGCGTTTTATCAAAATATATACCCAAGTCCTTTATATTGTAGACGCGAGTAATGGGATGTCCATCCAGAGTATAATTGAATATAATAGGACGCAATTTTCGCCCATACGTCATTACGCTACATTTATCCATATTGAACTGCAGGTTGTTCAAAATACTCCAACGTTGCAACGCATCCAAATCTTTTTGTAGAAGTAAACAATCATGAACCGATTTTGTTACCATGATGATCTTCAGGTCATCGGCATACAATAAGCATTTAGCATATTTAACCTTAGTGGTTAAATCATTTATGAAGATCAGAAATAGGAGGGGGCCCAACACCGAGCCCTGACTAACACCGGAGCGGGTACTGTAAGAGGCACTTTCAAAACAGCCGTATCTAACAAATTGCATTCGGTCACGGAGATTGTCTGCAAAAAACCTAACAAAGCTTGGAGAAAACCCAAGAGAGCTCAGCTTACTTAACAGAACATCGTTATCTACTCGGTCAAATGCCTTACAGAAATCGAAATATAAAACGTCAACTTGATATCCGGAGTCTAAAGCCTTAGAAATGATATCGACATGAACCAGAAGATTTGTGCTAACGGAACGACCAGGTCGGATACCATGCTGGTCATCGGAGACAAATGTACGGATCCGATTCATTATAATGCTATGGAGGGCCAGCTCAAAAACCTTTGCGACAGTAGGTAAAACTGCTATCGGTCGGTAGTTTTCGACACATAATGTATTGTTCGTTTTAGGGATTGGAATAACCCTAGAAAGCTTCCATTGCCTTGGATATATTTCAGTCTTGAGCGATGTATTGAATAGGTGACATAACGGGACGACAAATACACTTTTGCACGCTTTCAGAATAAATGGAGGTACATTGTCTGGGCCAATCGAGCTTTGTGATTTAAGGTTGTCAATTGCCTTTTCAATATCACCAGGGGTCAAAGACGGAAGAGGTACATTCATTCCCGTAGAACATTCACACAAGCAATTAGGATCAAGTTCTGGCACTGTAGGGAGAAATACACTAGAAAAGTACTGAGCAAACGCTTCCGCACTTTTAACTCCCGAATAGTGGGAACCCTTAAATGATACCGTTGGCTCGAACCCTCCTTTACATTTTAAATTCGATATATGCTGCCAGAATTGCTTGGGATTCTTGAACAACCTGCTCTCAATAGAGGAACAATGTTGCCATAGATATGTTACTCGATTTAACGCGATAAAACTAATCAAGACCTATTACATCGTTTCAGGGCCTACGACCAGTACTCATTCCAAGTGATCCCGGTGATGGGCGAGCTGGTGGCGGGGCAGTGGAAACCCTACAAGTACCTCGTTGAGAGCATCCGGCAGTTCCCGGATCAGGTATTACTAGCTTACAGGGTCGGGGGGTTCTAGACCTTCATCCAAATTCCTAGCTACTGCACTAGCCTACAAAGCTAGTGCTTCTTAAAGAACCAGCCTTCGCCATTGCTAGCTATAAATTGTTAGCTACATCTAATCTTGCCTGCATCATCTGGATCCGTTTATTACAATTATTTATTTTTATATATTAGAGCTAATTTTGTCAAACTGTTTATTAATTAACTGGTTGTTATAGATTATATTATTGTAGATATTTTTTAATCATTTCATATTTCAATATTTACAACCAATAATGTCACTACCATTTTATTAAATTGTCATACAATTTATAATCTAAACTAAGTACAAATAATTAATTATTATAATTAAGTGCCTATTTGATAAAGGATTAATATTTGTTGACATAATAATTATATTCAATTTAAATGTATTTAGCTAATTATTAAAACACTGAATGTAAAGTACTTATTCTGACTTGCGTAAACAATTGTCAATAATAGAAAAGGGCGGCACTTCCTGTTGTCAAAACAGAATAGATAGATGATGGATAGATTGATATCGTTGTGATGGAGAAACTGACAATTATAATAAAAGTGTAATAAACCTGGAGCTAGTCATTTTATTAACGTTCTACAAAATACTCCATAGGAACAAAGACAAAGCCTCTTTTAGTTTATAATGTAAAAAGTCCTAAATCAACCTATTTAGGACTTTTTACATTATAAACTTGTTTCCTTTTCCTAAACCTAACCAGGTTTAGGCAAAGGAAACAGGGGTCTCCTAAACGTCTATTTCTTGTACTTTTAATAGGTATTTTCAGTTCTAGCTGTAGTTGTCTCTATCGCGCTAGTGCTGGCTAGGGCACTGCGAGACAGCAGGATCTTATAAATACCTATTTTGTATTTCTCTAGCCCGTGATGTTTTCTCTTAACTGAATGAGTTGCCGCTCAAGTTACGCCCGACTAAACTTGGGCAGTAGGTCAAGCGGGAACATTTGACAGTCCCGTAAAAGTAACGTTATCGAACGATGATAATTGAATAACAGCATGACCACGCCAATACAATTGACTTTGGATTACGTTATTACTTTAATATGATTCAAATTACGTAGGATTTAAGCAGGAACAATTCGACACCTTACTTTCCAATGATGATTCGATTATGATTCGATCGTACTGCGTGCTTCCGAATTAATTGACGTTTGTTTATTTTAATCCTCAGTCTATTGATATGGTCAGGAGTAACAAAAAGTGACGATCAAACTATTTTCTTTATTCAGGTTCAGAGTAATCCACAAAATAAAATACCAAAAGCCGTTGAGTTCGACCTGATTCGATTCTCGATTGTGTCGGGAGTAAGCCAAGTAATAGTAACGTTATCGAATATCAATAAATTGCACAAGTATGTTGATAATGTCACAAATACCTAGATGTCCTGCTAGCCCCACATTTTGGTCATTATGTGTCAGAATTTAACTTAAACTTACTATCCTTCCAGGAAAACTTCAAAGCGATGATAGAGAACGCTGGCTTCAGACACGTCACATACGAGAACCTGACGTTCGGGGTCTGCGCCATACATTCAGGATTCAAGATATAAATGCCCTGGGAAGCAGAAACCAATCCTCTAATCTAAACGCGGGCACTAGCGCCAAGTTCGTTTGAAATAGTGTCGATTTTATAGAACTAACTTCTATAGTATTTTAAAGACTATAGTATAGTACGTCCGAGATAAATTTAACTTAAACGTAAACAAACCAAAAATACCGAAATTTTCACATACTTATTGTGCACACTTATCAACACTCACCGGAATATTAAAAGAATATACTTCATTACCCAATACATTTTATAACACTTAAACAATAATTAATATGTTTAAACATCAAATGAAAATCTTTCACAGAAAAAAAACTTCATTTTGACACTGCCGATTGTAGAATATAAGCCTATCTACGGATTCATTGCAAACAATAATCACTGTATTAATATTGGCCAATTGCCATCACTGACTAGTCTTTGGTTGTGTCGAAGACGGGTTTGTTTACGTTTGGGATAAATTTATCTCGGATGTACTATACCAATACTTAAGTTGATCCTATTGATGAGCAATTGTAGTTTGTTTTGTTATTTATGTTTCAATAAGGAATATTGTATATTTTGTAAATAAACATTTTTGTGTTTTAAATCAATATTTATTGTTTCTTTTGGCTTCGCAAATGTAATCGTTACGCAAGTTAGAACATGCATAATATTATTGTTATATGATTAAATACACAATATTATGCGTGTTCAAACTTATGTTACTAGAATGATATACGTAATGTTAACACATAATTTAAGACATTAATGAATGAAGGTGATATGTAGCAAAATTCTGATTTCGAGCAAGTTTAGTTCAAACTGTAACTTAAACCTCTTAAAATACGTCGTAACGTATCAAGTGACCTTTAGATTAATGAATCTAAAGGTCCATCTCTAGAATCAATGTACTTATCAAGTTATTAATATCCTAAACTGTTGAAGTTAAAGTTGAACTGACAGTTTAAACTCTATTTTCTGGGTAAAAATAATGCAACATATCTCCTAATTGTTTCTTGCTGATTGAGGATAGTCAATAAAACACTATTCACGTGATAAAGTAATTTATTAAATCCATCAAACCGTGTAGTTTTTGGAATGCACATCAATTTAAATTTTACATTTACAATTTTATAATATGATATAAAAGTGACGTCAGTCCATTATCTTACAATATTGATAACACATTTCCGACAAACATTACAACTTATAACCGAGAGTCTTTATACTGATATCCGAGGCCGAGTTTTGAATGCACGTACACCAAAAATGAGCGACATTTTATTTTTACAACAATTTTCCTAATAAAAAAATCGAATGATTGACATACAATTTGCTAGTTGCAGCACTTATTCGCTCTATTGACTAGGATTTAATTTTTAATGAATTCGATTTTACTTCTCACTATGTTGGTAATTAAAGTTCATTTACATAAAACACATCTCAAATTTTATTAGCTTATTCCAAACATTTTTAAACAAAATTTTCCATAAATTTACATATTCCTCAGTGTTTAAACTCGGCCAGTGAGCAGAGATCCTGTCCGTCCGTCCGCGCTCCGCTCGAGAGATGCAAGCTCAAGCAAGCTGGTCGAAAGCGAAATATAGAAAGCGTTATTGCGTTCACTTCAATGATATTAATGGTGACTACTGAACACCTAAAAGGCCGCTTTCGTCAATTCT
Organism: Celastrina argiolus; assembly: GCA_905187575.2. Taxonomy (NCBI): domain Eukaryota; kingdom Metazoa; phylum Arthropoda; class Insecta; order Lepidoptera; family Lycaenidae; genus Celastrina; species Celastrina argiolus. The sequence continues at coordinate 22,988,124 of LR994582.1, forward strand.
CCTTATGAATGCTATCCTATTAATTGAAGACATGGATGTATGAAGGTGACATGTCGCAAAAAATTATTACCCAGAAAATTGAGTTTAAACTGTCACTTAAACATTTTAGGATATGTAGTGACGTATTAAGTACATTCATTCTAGAAACGGATCTGGAGCCTAGTGTACTTAATACATTACGACGTATTCTAAAATGTTTAAGTTTCTCGAAATCAGAATTTTGCTACATATCACCTTCAGTCATGTATTCAATTACGAATCGGCGTTCAAGCGGCCGTTTACTCGATTCCAGAATATTTATATATTTCCTGTGATAATTTTATAAAATATATGAATATATTAAGTTCGAAAAATTGCGCTGACCGCCAATTCGTAAGTTTCTTGCGCCGGTTCTTCTCGGCGGGCTGGGGTTGAGCCGGCGGGAGCATTTTTGTCGACTTTTCGAAAAAAGCTTGTCAAGTTTCATTTGGAAATAGAATATTTAGAATTATAATTTTAATAGGATAAAAAAATACAGCGACAATTCTATATAATAAAAATTGCCGAAAGAGGACTTTGTAGGCCTCCTGTCGGCGTCGACTACAGTATGTTGCACACTCATACATCAATGAACTTATTAGAGAATATTAAGTAACACAATAGATCGTTATTCGTACTAAGTTTCAAATATTACAAGCATAATTAATATCTTGCGCAAGAAACTGAAAAAACTCAACCCGCAGTGGGATCGTTGACGTCGAAAAATGAAAAGGAAACGCAATAATGGTTGGTATATCTCGCGACTGCGGGCCCTACGCCTACGGCCGAAGCAAATAAAGTGTGAGTAAAGGATATAAACAAACATTAATCATGTACGGAGCGTGCACTCAACATGTTACTTTGGCAAAATTCATCATACCCGAGAGATCCGTCCTCCGGCGGTCCGATCCGTGCAAAACTAAACAACGTCATCCGGTCCTGGGGGGCAGATCCTAGGCGGTGAGTGCGCGCGTCCTATCCTTATCCACAACTCGGTATCCTACAGCGATCCTACGGCATCGTCATCGCGACCCACACCTCCGTCGTGCATCCAATCCACAGAGGATGAAACAAAAGAAAACAGATTTAATGGTTACGTCCGGTGTGCGGCGGCGGCGGCGGCGGCCGGCGGCAGCGGCGCGGCGGCGGCGGCGGGCGGCGGCGCGGGCTCTACACAAACAGCACTGCGGTCGCACTGCGGTCCGCGCTCCGGGGCGGGCGCGGCAGCCGCGCGCGACCCATACCACATACATACATGACAGAATTCATGTTTAAATCAATCCCGCGCGGACAAGGCCTCCTTAATGAACAAGTATTCATGCAGTCAAGTCATTGAAATCAATAGTTAAACATTCATAATACACCAAGTGGAAAGTAAATAGATAAAAAAAGTAATTACTTCTCTTTAATCCAAAATATCCCTCGCATTAAAAAATCCACTTTATGTCGAATATCGACTGCCAAACTCGGCCATACAACATTACGCTTTACGTCGTAAAGCTTCCTTATCCTGACAATCCTGAATACCAGGCGACAAATCCAAGAAAAACTGTAAAGCAAGTACTCATTTAGCACATAAATAATGATCGTCCTTACAAAACAAACGAGCGAGCCTTACAGTAGTCGCATAACATGATGTGTAACATTTCACTTAGCGACTTTGTAAAAAGCAACATAACAAATTACTTGTACCTCAAATGTGAATAAATTGAAATTCATATACAAATATCGTTCTAGCTTCCTATACACAAAATGTATACTAATATTATAAAGGTAAAGTTTGTCTTTTTTTTAATCTGCAATCAGAAACGATTGGTCCGATTTAAAAATAAAATAAAAAATAAAAAAGCTTTTATTCAAAATTAAAACATAAAGTTTGTTTTTTGAAGGTCAATTTTGAAAATAAATTACAATTACAGTTACCAGTTACCACCGGTTCGGAACCCTAACCCGGCGAGAAGAACCGGCGTAAGAAACTTTTAAAACGTAAGAAATTTGATGAATTCTTTCAGTATTTCCAGCAAAACTCTAGTCTATTGGAATATTTCAAAGTCGAGGGCACATCTAGTCACTACATAGTGAGGGTAAAAATGTTACACATCAATTACGAACACACACACATTACAAGTAAAGGTTATACGTATGTGCGTGCGCGGCGTAAACAAACACGTTACAAACTGTATACGTGTTTACCTGTGTGTGTGTACGTCGCGCAAATACACACATGTTACTAGTGGGGGGGGGGGGGGGGGTTCGTGTGTGCGTGCGCGGCGTAAATACACGCACGTTACAAACTCAAGCGTGTACCTGTGTATGTGTACGTCGCGCAAATACACACACGTTACTATTGGGAGGGTTCGTGTGTGCGTGCGCGACGTAAATACACGCACGATGTCAATGACGTACACAGTGTCGTGTGTGTGCGCGCGCGCGGTGCGAATACGCACACGTTACTAGTAGGTGGTCTGCGTGTGTGTGTGTGTGGGTGCGCGGCGTATATACACACACGTTACAAGTCAATGACGTACACAGTAATGTGTGTGCGTGCGCGGCGTAAACACGGACACATAGGTGAGTGGTCTGCGCGTGCGCTTCCGCGCGTAAACTCGCAAACGTTATAAGTGAGTGGTCTGCGTGTGTGCGCGCGCGGCGTACGTACCTGCGTGCGCTCAGTAGTTGTGCGTGCGGTCGCGCGAGCGGGAGCGCGAGTAGGAGCGGCGCACGGGCGAGTACGTGGGCGAGCCGCGCCGCCGCGGGGAGTACGAGCGAGACCTGCGAACATACATCATCATTGTCACTTCAATTTACAACCAAATACCTTGATAAAAGTGCTGTGATAGCGCGACGGATTTTCAAATCACTTTATTCCATAAAATCTCTAAAAGTAAAAGGGTGTAGGAATATCTAGTATTTACTAAGATCGTCGGGTGCGGGTGTCTTTATAATTAATTAAGTTGCACTCGCCGATGAGTTTTGTGGCCTAATTACTCATAGTTACCAAGGTAAACTAAAAAGGTTCTGAGTGGCTTTTATTTCATTAATTTCCCAAGTTATATATACTTTATACGACCTGGAGGTCGTGGGGTCTAATCCCGCGTTGGAACAACAAAAAAATGTTGTATCCAAGTTTGGTTAGCACAATGCAGGCTGATCACCTGATGGTCTTATAAGAAAGATGATCCATGCGTCTGATGGGCACATAAAAAGTCGTGATTGCGCCTGTTCTCTCGTCAGTCGTGTCGGTTAACCGTCCCACTGAGTTATGAGAGTAAAAGAATGGGAGAGTGTCCTAGTGTATTGCCCACACACTTCGGTACTAAAACTCCTGCATAGCTGGCCTGGTTTCATCGAAAAGGGCCAAATACTTAATGGTTTTAGCATAACATTGTGCTACAATACCACTAATGTCTGCCTCCTGGTGTCTGAAAGGCTGATGAAATTGTTAATCAGCTTACATTTGAGTTAACAAGCCATTCTGCACGCTTGACGGTGAACGTGGCGAGTGAGCGAAGTTGTTGCGATTGATGTTCACCAATAAGCGATCAGAACGGCTTGTGGACTCAAATATTAGCTGATCGACGATTTGATCAGGGTTTCAAAAACCTGGGGTTCATATAAGAGCAAGTTCTGACCTGTCCCGGTCGCCGCTGTAGCGGTCCCCACCGCCGCCGCCTCCGCCGCCACCGCCGTAGTCCTCCTTCACGCGAATGTACGACACCTCGCCCTGTCACCACACAATATTAATTAAACATTGAACACCTTATACGGGCTGTAATAATATTTATGAGTGATGATACTCTAGGGTTTGTATTGGTACTTTAACAGTAAACTCTATATACGGAACCTATACACACTGTAAAGTATTATCACTAATTAATATTATAGCCTGTTTATGTGAATTTCTACTCGATCGATCATCATGATTATTCTTGAAGGTCTTACAAGTAACATAGGATACTTTGTATTCCTCCCGGGCGAAGCCGCGGGCAAGAGCTAGTGATGTATATTTAGACAATAATGTAGCAAATGTTACAGACAGGTCTTGGTCAGGGACCACGAGTGGGGTTACCATATGTATATAGAGGGATGCCTGTACATAGTACCTAATGTGCCCGATTTTTCAGAAAAAAAAACGTGATGTGGATCGAAGCTGGCGGGAGACTGTGGCAGTGATGTGGCAGACCACAAACTAGCACAAATTATTTTTGTAAATACGGAGTCGCAACAACAACCGATAGGAGACTCGGCGCAGGGCGCGTAGAATGTAAGCAGAAATGAATGAGAAAGGACTGTATGTAAATATAAATGAATAGAAATTGAAGTAAATAATAATTTGTATAAGTGCATAAATATAGTAAACAATAAATAAACATGATATAAGAAGTGAAGTGGAAATAAAAGTGCAATAAAAGAACGAATGTAAAACTCAAAGAACCAAAAACTGTAAAACAAAGAAAGAAAATAATTGTCCCTGTTTATGATAGGGGGAACAAGTCGGACCCACACTTTACATGGGTCTATAAAAGAAACCCCTATCCACGAGTGGAATTCAGGACTCACCTCGTGACTCCTAAACCTGGAGTCGTCCAGCTTCTTCACGGCATACTTCATGTCCTCGTGCCGCAGGAACTCCACCACCCCGGTGCCGTCCTTGAACGTGTCCGCGAAGCACACGTCGCCCGCCTCGCGCATGTGGTCTTTCAGGTCCTATACAGAGCGTGGAGTTAGGGGGTGTTTCGATCACTTATCTCTTATACCTAGGGCTGCCATCTCTAAAACCTGCCTCCTAGGACCGGAAGCGTAATTTTCACGGATTTTAGAGCTTTCACCCCGGACATTTCAATACTTTTTTCATTACCTTAGATCTTGATTAAAATTAATTTTACATTATTGAATTTAATCAATAATTACTATTTCTACTATTAATAATAGGTGAAAGCAGATGTCAAATATTTAAATATATTATAATGCCGTATTAATAAACATAATTTACGCACTATAATCTATACAACGTTTGTCAAGTGACTTTTGTAACATATTTCTAACAACAAGAAAACATTGTTTACCTCATGTGCCTAATATGTTTTAATAAATTATTTTGTGCGCAATAAAGTATATTCAAATTGTTTGTACGTTATACAGTATGGAAATATTTTATTAGGCATGTTTAAAACAAAATACTAAAGCCTCGTATCCACTAGGCAACATTTGGCGCACCACATGTAGAAAGTTAGGGCAGAACGTTTGTTTACCAATGTTGTCTACGCATATCTACTGTTGATCATATTGGTGGTGATCGGACTCAAGTTGCACGTCGTTTTGCAATGTTGCCAAACATGTTGAGCGTCCCGTGTTGCTCGTCAATTGATAAATTAAAATTCAAATTCAAAATATTTTATTTCCAAATAAAACTTAACAAGCTATTTTCGGAAAGTCAACAAAAAGGCTACCACCGGTTCAACCCTAGCCCGCCGAGAAGAACCGGCGTAAGAAACTCGGGCGGGGCCATCTTTTAGCAAAAAGATGGAAAATTGTTCTTTTTTAAAAAGTGTAAACATAATATGTTAACAATGTAAAAACTTAATCTATATATTATAACAAAAGACAGAGTACATAAAGTACATTGAGGTAGCCTTGCATGTGGTCATTTTATTCCCAAGGTGTGCTATCGTCAATAAAATCATTGACCTTATAATAAGCTTTAGTACACAAACGTTCTTTAACTACATTTTTAAATTGATTGATAGGGAGGCTCTGAACGTTACTTGGGATTATATTGTAAAGGCGTATACATTGACCTTTAAATGATTTACTAACCTTACTCAGTCTGATCACCGGTATATCTAGCTTGTGCTTATTTCTGGTGTTCCTACTGTGATTGTCACTTTTCATTTTAAAATTACTTAAATTTTTTTTAACGTACAACACATTGTCTAAAATGTATTGAGAAGCAACGGTAAGAATACCAATTTGTTTAAACTTTTCTCTTAGAGATACCTAGTGGATACGTGGCATTATGATCTTTTTAAACATTAGACACAAGCACAATCAGTCCTTTTTACCAGTCACATATTACTATTTTGAATAATTCCCGACCCACCTGCCAGGAGCCCGAGGGTGGTAGCCCGGTAACGAGTACCCGGTACTCGGAGCGGCGCGCCGCGGCCCGAGGCCCGAAGCGGTCGGAGGGCGCGCGCCCTCCCCGCGCCCCGCCGCCGCCGCCCCCGCGAGGGAACTCAACCCGCAGACGGTAGCCGTCATAGTCGTAGCCGTCACGAGCTCGCACCGCATCGTCGGCGTCCCTGAAAGCGGACGTCGTACACTAAATACGTAAGTTCACATATTACAAAAGCATTTTGGAATTAAGAGCTTGGGCTCGCAACTGGAGGATTTCTATTGAAACAACTCAGGCTTATCACCTGATTGTCAGACAAGAGAGATGATTCATAAATGTTGCATGTAAAAAGATCCTGTTACTGTTTTTTCACCTTTAGTATGGGAGCTTTTATTTGTGAATTATTATTTGGATTACACATAGTACTTAGTGCATAAAAATATTAATATGATAGTAATATAATATGGAGTACTTTTTCAAAACTTTATAAGGCTATGGAATACCTTACAAAATATTATCTAACAAATTTGGGAGTCTGGTGAACCACTTCCACTACTTTATCAGACTCCTAAATTATAGTAAAAAGCTTTATTAGATTACTGCAAAGATAATAATGCAAAACATTTTAAATTGTACAACAACAATTGTAAAACCAGGGGAAGGTGGGCAAATTATATATTTAAGTGCAAATGCGATGTTATCAATATAATTTATCATAATTAAACATGCTGCATAGCCATTATCAGTAGCATTAATTGTACTACATTTATTGTTATTCTGTTGTACAGAAAATTATGAATTTACAAATGAATGTTCAATGTAAGTTTTTGTTTACTATTTAGTTGACTGACTGACTGACCAATGACATGACATTTATTTATAAAATATTTATGGGGTGCCAGAGAATTTTATAAATAAATGTCATGTAGGTATTTCCCGTGTTCATAAAGGCAACAGAGAGAATATATATATCTGTAAATGTTTGTGCAACATTTCAGCTGATATTATATCTGAAAATATTATAATAGCTCTGCTCTTGCCAACCTGCCTACCAAATGTGGCAAGAATTAACCCTCCATGAAAAAGTTTGGGGGAGGCTCATGTGCAGTAATGGACATCATAGCTGAAATGATGATCGTATTAAATCTGAAAATATCATAATATAGGTAAATGTCTCTTATGTTGACAACATAAGGATCACTACCTTATATAGTAACTAATGCAGTAAACTAACTTGCACCAGACTAAAGGTATTTTTTTTATTTTATTAATCTTTTTTTTTTTTGGTGCTATGTATATAAACTAAACTGCTTATTCACATGTTCTAGCATAATGCTGACTTTTCACATTGAAAACAGAATGTAACAGAAGAGATTGAGTGACAAAATATTATATAACTTGTACAATGTTATAGGTATCTTTTAATTACCACAATTATTATTATGTTACTTGGCAATATACATACATTGTTTGCTAGCTCTTAATTAGTCACATCACATGCAAATATCTCATAAACTATGAGAGTACATTCAAGTTAATAAATATCAAAACTGTGGCTGGAATAGACTAAAAGGCTGGTTTGAACATTTTTTACAAAATAGTTAACGTGATGTTTCCCGCAATATGAAATCCCGAGGAATCATACATTTTACTATGATAAAAAGGTTGTATGTGTTAATCCAGCATGTAAACTACTACCAAATTTCATCATAATCCTTTCAGTAGTTTTTGCTTAAAAGAGTCACAAGTATAAACCATCCATATTTACAAACTTTCGCGTTTATAATAATAGTTGGCATGAACTATGAAGCAACACAAAACAAACTACATGTTGGATTTACATTCAACTTGTTACTTGATACACTTTAATTAATTATATTATACTTGAACGTATGTGGCGAGTCTATGTGAAACTAAACGGCAAGTAAAACTTGAACGACCTGCTTCATTAGCCTAAAGCTTTAAAAATATTTACGAATAAAAAAGAGCAATCAACTAAATGATTGCCAATATATTACATCGATAAGATTGTGGAGCAAAGGCGGGAACTTAAGTTGGTGTGTAGGTCACGCATGATGTAAATTGTACCTAATCGAAAGGAACTTACCGTGGATCTTCAAACTCGACAAAAGCAAATGGCGGTCCTTTCCTATTTTTCAGATCAACAAACGTTACTTTGCCAAATTTGTAGAATAGATCTTGAATATCCTTTGTTCTTATATCTGGGGGTAAGTTACCAACGTAGATCCTACATTCGTTTCTGTTGCCGCCGCTGCCTCCTGACATTTTTTTATGTGATAATTTATTAAAAGTTTTATATATTTAAAATCTCTTGTATTTTTGTATTATTTTCACTTCACAACTCACATCACCGAAAAAGTAATAGAAGATTCGATCGGCATTCGGCGTTTCGTGATGAAAAATTATTCACGTTTAGAAATGGCGTCCATATCAAAATTCATAGACTATACTTTTGTGTTGCCAGTTTACTTTTGTGTTCGTTTTTTCACAAAACCGTAGACATACCGTAGCGGAAATCCCGAGTCCAAATATGTTTAACCTCAAAATATTAACGCTTCCTTTTTCAATCACATAATGAATTTATTTATTGATGTTTTATTTATGATATCTATTTATTTAATGATTTTGCATGGATAAATAGGTACGTTACGAACTACGATAGACGGCACTTTGCGGTGAACCGCCGCATGACCGCCGCTAAAGACCGTATACAATGCACCTTATAATAAAAGTTGTTTTTGTACTGAGGTAGATATTTAATTAATATTTTATTAATATTTCATTTTATAAATATTAAATACTATGAAATATTATTAAAGGCAATAAGGAAATTTATTATTTTTTTGTTATGACAGATTCAAATTTTATTTTTTGTATTCGAATTTAGAGCGCCATCTTTCGTGTCTTTATTTTCATTGAAAGAAGCCTTTGAAAGAATCCTCTGGAAAGCAGTCACCGAAATCTCCGGTATCAAAATTGTATTGTGGGAAATTTTTCATTTTCAAAGTAAAAGTGAGTATTTAATTAAATTAATTAATTAGGAGGAAAACGTAGAAGCTAATGTTTATAAATAAATTCATGGCGTATCCTTAATTTATTATATTTTCAATTTCGCACTTACTTTTTCAAGAAAAACATTCGTCATATTTTTCGTAAAAGCGCTAAAATGAAGTGGTTTATTGATCTAACACGTTGTTTCTATGGGATTATTTACGCTAGTGCAGCTACGTATTTGTATTGCGGCTCGTTTTTTTATATTTTTTATAAAAAAATCTCGTTTTGTGATTACTGTTTTAATGACTGGAATAACCGCTAGTGCTACGGTAAAAATATCGACGAAATACTTGCAAAAACCAACCGAAATGTATGTATTTTTGTAAGCGGTAGGAGATACTCCAGATTTTATCCATGAGGGTGCGCGGGGTGCTTTCCCGCCTGACCTTTCAAGTTATTTATAGACACTGCTATTGAAATAAACAAATCAATGGCGTGGTCTACGCATGTGGAAAACCAATCTATACAAGTCAGAGTTCAGCAGATAACGAGTGCATATCCATTATCTTTATCTATCTTATTTATTAGAGCCAGATCGACGGGTAGACTTGAGCCAGTTGTCACAAATTCTCACAAGTTGAACTTGTGGTTTTCAGCAACGTAAGCAACACAATGTGCGACCGCAAGGCAGTGATCAAGAATGCCGACATGAGCGAGGAGATGCAGCAGGACGCTGTGGACTGTGCAACGCAGGCACTTGAAAAGTTTAATATTGAAAAGGTATGATTAGGTTTATGACAGGATTGGGGTGTTAATGGAGCAGATGCAACAGTCTAGCAGTCTTAAAAAGGCATCTAATGTTATCTTGTATTGAAGAGTAACCACATATTATTATTATGTATGTCCAGAGTCAGAATAGCGCCTCCCCAATAACCATTGTTCCCGTGTTGGTGCCAAAAGGTGACATAGGGGATATACATCTAGAAATGGGCACCAGCGTTATGCAGACATTATTATTATTATCCCACCTGATAAGTTTGGCGAGTGTGTGCAAGTAAACTACCCTCCAAGAAATACTTTGGGGGTAGCTTTTGTCCAGCATTAGATGTAACAGCTTAAACAACTGTAATTTTTTTCTTCTATAGAGCGTCGCTAAAACTCGAGAACAGCTGAACCGAATTGTCTATTTTTAGTTTTAAAATGTGGAAGTCCAAAAAGATTTAAACGGTTTGTATGCTCAACGAAGTGGGCATACAACAGGTCAGCTAGTGTAATATCTATTGACTAAATCACTACTGGTTTTCTTCTCTCTTAAACACAAGTTATGTATATCCTCTCATATCTAATAGCCTGGCAACTGATCATATAATAAAAAGTATGGAAAGGAAAAAAATGTTACCCTATATAGTTTAAAATAATTTTGCACAGAAATCAGATTAGCAATCACATCTGATAGCGGCAACATTTTAAACCCTCGATTCCCATTGCATGCTAAGCCTACTAATAATACATTAAGGTCATCAAAACCAATTATGAAATAAGTAGGCGGTTATACGAAGTTACGGAATATGCATTGCATGTTGCAACTAGAGAAATTTATTTTTAAATATTATAAGCATGACAAAGAACATTGTTTACTGTTATTCACATCATATCCACAATATCAGAAGTAAAAATGCTATGTTGATTATTTTTCATTGTTGTCAGAGACCATGGTTGTTGTAAACAATCTGGTTAAAGTTTAAACTGAAATAAATAGTTACAAGAATATCATTTATAATTTTATACAAACAGTTTTGTGACGTTACTTTTATACATAACAGGTTTTGGCATAAATATGAGAAATTAATAAGTATTGTTTGCATTCCAGGACATAGCGGCCTTCATCAAGAAGGAGTTTGACAAGAAGTACAATCCGACCTGGCACTGCATCGTGGGCCGCAACTTCGGCTCGTACGTGACGCACGAGACGCGCCACTTCATTTACTTCTACTTGGGGCAGGTGGCGATACTGCTGTTCAAGAGCGGCTAAGCGCCGCCCCGCCCGCCCCCGCCGCCGCCCGCACGCCTCTCACACACATTCCCGGGGGCGGTGGCGCTGTGAGCCGACCGGGCTGGATCCCGCCCGGCCCGCCGTCCAGCTCGAGCGCGAACAATTGACGGCGACGTAGCTGTGGAATGAATCTTGTATTGATGTTGTGTTTGTACAATTTTCATGCGATATCGTGAACACGACGTCAGTTGTTTGCGCTCGGGCTGGTCGCGGACCCCGGCGCCCGCCGCCGACGTACGCTTGTATATACCACTCGCTGTATTTTTTTATATTTATCTTTATTTATTAGTTTGTAACTTTATATCTGGACTGAGTTGCCGGTGCGTGGTACGTCGGCCGCGCGAGGCCCCGGCGGCCGGCCCGCCCTCGACGCACTGTATGTTACGTGTTAGCTACTTTTAAGACCGTTTACGTGGGTAAAAGTATTCACTTCTAGTGTATTTATATTAAATAAAATTTTAGTTAATTCCTAGACTTATGTAAACCTAGCATAGTGGAGTCGTATGTTAGTACTTATCTAAATTTATTGTTTATTTCTTTGTTGATATGTTTCACTGGAGATATTTTTCAATACTTCTAAAAATTATTAAACTTTCTTACAAATCTTTTTTGTGGTTTCATTTTTATTGTAATTTGCATGGAATAGAGCATACAACCAAGAAGATTTATTTATGTTTCCTGACGGATCCAATCAATCCAGCACTGGACATACCACGCGATCACTGGCGTAGCGTGCGGAAACTTTAAAATCGTCAGCATTTAGATGGACGTCACTTCATTTTACGATAAGCTGACAGGTGTCCCACTCCCACGGGAACAACGGAGTTTGCCGCTGGCAATAAAGCAGCCAATAATGCGCGGGCGATTTAGCGTGATGTCACAATATTTCTACTTACGCTACGTTTTTTATTTGTTGGAATGATCGTGGCCTTCGAGCGCTGCATATTACACACATTGCAACAATTTCAAGTATCGTCGCGTCCATTTCGACCTGACCCTCAATATCCAAGGTCACATCTTGTGCTTGAGTTTTGTTGCCCTTTGGCTACCAGGGTCAGTACCTACGAAATGTGCAGGAGGCGAGTCGCCTGGTACAGACAGAAGGCACCCCATCTGTCTGTAATGCAGCCCTGAGAAGTATAGAATTTCTGAAAAAAACTATAACTGACGGCGCAAGTTCAGCCAATGTTGCGCTTTTATGACGAATATTGACAACTCATGTAAAACGGACATAATATAGCCTATGGGTTACGGTGCCTACGGTGGAACACTTATATAAATTGCCAAGTATTGTCGAGTATGAAATATTTTTTAAGCTTTGCAAGGTCATTCGTGTTCAAATGAAACCTCAAGCGATCGGGGTTATAATCCAGCATTTTAAACGGTTCGTGAGTGAATGCAATAACCAACATTCTGATTAATATTTTTACGTGTTCTGTACATTCTGAACCGCATACCGTGTGATGTCGGTCGAAGGTTGAAGTTATGACAGGTGAAGGACATTCGTCATGATTCTCCGTATGAGATGTATAAAAAAAATATCTAAAATCAAAACATTTTTATTCAGAATAAATTTTTACAAAATGTTTTCTGAACGTCGTGACTATTTGATGCCTACCACCGGTTCGGGATTAAACGCTTGTATTATGGTGTAAGGACAGATGAATGACTATATTTTTAACCCCCCACGCAAAAAATACGGAGTGTGATAAGTTTGACGTGTCTGTGTAAATGTGTCTGTGCATCGTAGCTCCCAAACGGATGATCCGATTTTAATGCGGGTTTTTTGTTTGGTTTATCAGTTTAGACTGTTCTTAGTTATGTTTGGTGAAAATCAGTTCAGGTCTTCAAGGTCATCAGGTCGTTTGTTAGCTGTGATAGGAATGTTACACGCAAAGTCGGGTTTTTTAAATTCACATTTATTAGGAGTGCAACAAGCGCTGTATAATACGAGCTAATTCTCAAAGAATTAACAACACAACATTGAAGTCATAAGCAGTACCATGGACCAATTATGCAGTACCTAGTATTCGATTTTCTATTTCTACAAGGTGTAAAATAAATGAGTGATAATACTTTAGGGTGAGTATATTTATTGTGCCCTATGTAGAGTATACAGTAAAAGTACCAGCGCTGAAAGACTTACTTTCGACTTTCATGTTTGTATGAGAAATGCTCCAACATCATAAATTTTCCCATACAATAATTTAAAAAAAGTAACTCTTTCAGCGCTGGTACTTGAACAGTAACTCTACACACCCTAAAGTATTAACACTCATTAATATTATAGCCTGTATAAAAATGATCTAGTTAGCGCCTTCGTGGTCTAGTGGTTCAGAGATTCAGTCTCGACCCGGAGGCCGTGGGTTCGATTAAAACAGTAAACTCTTTAAACGGGACCGATACTTACCCATTCCGTATGTACTATGTGATTGTGAGAGAAAATAAATAACTATTATTATTATGTCTGTGTATAGCTTTCTTGCTCACGGGCAATTAAATCCCGAACCTTTGGAAGGCATGCGTGGGGCCGAAACCAACACGCAGAGGCCCCGTTACACAATTTAAATTTAAATGTAATGTGACACTAGCCGGCGACTCTCCCTGTACGCACCATGGGAGTGCGCCCACGGAGACCCACCGCTTAGTGTAGGACTATTGCAAGGAATGTTTATAAGAAAAGATTATGGGCTATAGGGGTGAGGTGCTAGTGGACTGGGTATCTATGACTATGGAAGGACTATGGCGTCTGCCAGATACCACGTGGTTACATGTATCAATTATCATAAAGTTGGCAGACGGTGACTCGCCAACTCATCGTAATTATTATTATTATTATACACACTCTAAAGTATTATCATTTATCACTCATTAATAATATATTATCCTGTATAAATAATTCACGTGTAAAGTTATAATAGTGATTATAACATGTAATCAGATAATTTGTGGCGTGGGCTGCGGGTTGCAATGACGATGACAAATTGTGAATTGCGATAAGATTATTTATTTCACCGGCAATTTATTTTCATGCGCTTGTAGTCCAGTGGCGCCCTGTGTCGTCTAAATAAACATTAAACAATGACATAACCAAAGTTTTTATAGAAACTTGAATCAGACACCTAAAATAGCCTTTATCCCCTCGTCTGTATTATTTATTATTATGTAACCCAGGTTATTCTTCCGAAGCTATTAACACCTCTTTCATATCAAACGGATTTGTTACTTGAAAACTCCTCACATCGATTTCGGTATCGGTGACCGATTTCGTTAAAACCAGGCAAGGCAAGGCAGGCAAAAGTGTGCGCGTAATACACAAGGACACCTCTCTTACATTTACTCTCATAACCCAGACACGACTGAGGAGTGAGGAGAGATCAGGCGCAGTACCGACTTTTTACATGCCCATTCGATGACGTTGATGATGGTGGAACATAGATAATATATGGGGCATTTCACGTCAAGCGGACAACAGTAAAATAAAGTCAGATCTTGGATATTGTTCATAATTGAGTCAATTGCACTTCCATAGGACCTGAATAAATGTACGTCCTTATTTTTCTTTTTTATGCCTAGTATACGAATTTATGCGCCCTCAAAGAATCATCATTTGAAAAGCTGATTTTTTCGAAAGCTGTTAATGAAGGTCATCAGATGGAATAAAGAACAAAAGGATAATATAAAAAAATTTCTGGAATATCAATTAATGTACTCGAACAAACACTATTTTCTTGTTCTTTATTCCTTCTCTTCACACTATATTCGGATTCATATAGGAACCGTGAATCATCCTGTAGAATTGACAAATAGGGAAGGTGCTATGGCCTATGGGGGAAAACACAAAATAACGCGTCGCTCCGACTCTGCCCGTGTGAGTTGACCCTAACTAAATAGATAATATATCAACCTGCAAAACAATGTAACATAGATTGCAATTTCCGTCGATACGTGACCACAGTTCCCATGCACACGAGTGCAGCGGCCAGCCAGTATAAAAGACCAGGTCTGATGAGGAGCAGGACCCGACTACCAGTCGTCCGAGTTCCGGAGGTCTTCGTCTACAGCCTACTACTAAATAACGGAGGTAAGCTGGTTGCTTTTTAACTAGTTTTATGACAGTGAGACATTGTTAAGGAGTAAGTAACCTATTAGTTTATTTACCTTCTATACTAATTGTAAAGAGTTTGTTTACATGAACGCGCCAATTTCGGGAACTAGTGTTAAAAATTATTCAGTGTTTAGAAGCGTTTATCTAGCAACGCTATAAGGTGTAAAATAAATGAGTGATAATACTTTAGGGTGTGTGCCTCCTATGTAGAGTACGCTCTATACTGTGAAATTACCAGGGCTGAAACACTTACTTTTGACTTTCATGTTTGTATGAGAAATGCTCCAACATCATACATTTTCCCATACAATATATTTTTTTAAAGTACTTACCCTTTTCAGCGTTGGTACTTTCTCAGTTAATTCTATATATAATATACGGGACCTATATACACCCTAAAGTATTATCACTCATTAATATTATAGGTTCCCTTTCATATCACGCTCAGGCCAATAGAAGCGAAGCACCAATAACAAATATTTGAAATCGGGATTTTTGTGCTTAGATATTTTAGGTCATCATGTCTGACGCCAAAAACCTACTTCTGTTCTTCGACCGGCCGACGGAGCCCTGCTTCATACCCAAGGGAGACAATAACACTGCGCTGGAGCTCCCCGACGACTACTATGTGAGTAAAGAAAGAATAGAATAAGAATACATTAATCCATAGACTATAGACTGTGTTCTACAGACGGTAGTGTCAAAATAGCGTATTTTTACTGTGAAGGTTTTTCATTTGTTTTTTTAAATAATATGTTAATTATTGTTCAATTGTTATAAAATGTATTGGATAATGAAGTATGATCCTTTAATATACCACTGAAAGTGTTGCTAAGTGTGCACAATTAGTGAATATGTGAAAATTTCGTTGTTAAAGGTGTGTTTACCTTTAGGTTAAATTTATCAGAGACAAGCTATATGTTAGTAGTAACACTCTTCTACAATAAGAGGGGAGAGATATATAAAAACAAGCTTTAATAATTGCGTCTATCCGGGGCGGGCAGTAACGGCTAACAAGAGACCTCCATATATAATTGCAACTGTCGCGGGCTCGAGCACCCTCGTAGCTATGTTTCTATTTCAGCCGCGGCATTGACATTACACTTAGCCGTTAGGCCTCAGCCTCGAATTTTGCGGGCAGCGGGGCGGGAACGGCGGCGGCGCGGTCAAAACCGGTCCATTTGATTTTACGCAAAAGATCCTGCCCGCTGCCCGCAAAATTCGAGACTGAGGCCTCAGGGTTCTGTTAAATTGAGCAGGCATTTAGGATTCAAGATGGTAAAAACACCATTGTATATAATATGTCGCAGTCATCTCATTGAACCTGCTTATTTAATCGAATGACTAGCGCGGTTACTTAATGGCGTCAAACAGCTCGTACAGAAGGCAATGTGTTGATATATATTTTTAGATTAATTTAATTTAATGTGCGTTATAATTATAGTACTTCTTCAGAAATTTTGAAGTTTAAAAATAAAATATTAAATGGCTGTCCTAGTCTCGGATTCTAAAATTTGTCGGTAAAAACAGGATTCAATGAACACGCTAGTCATTCAATTAATGAGCGGATTCAACCAGATTACTGCCACATACATATACATACCTAGTTCAACTTTGCTGCAAGGTGCAACGGCTGGAGTATTAAAAAAATTGGCGATTTCGGATCGATTAGATTTGCTGCTCAGGCCTTACTCAGTACTCTCCAAACTGATTCGATTTTGATTCAGATACGATCGTGCCACGTACTACCGAATGAATGGACGTATGTTTAATTTGATTTTCAGTCGATTGATACGGTCGGGAGTACAAAAAGTTACGATCTAAAAATTTTCTTTATCCCGGTTAGTTTCAAAGTAATCCACCAAATAAAATACCAAAAGCCGTCGAGATCTATCTGATTCGATACTCGATTGTGTCGTTAGATCGTAACTTTTTGTACTTCCGACCATATTAATAGACTGAGAATCAAAATAAACAAACGTCAATTTATTCAGGAGTACGCGGCACGATCGAATATGAATAAAAATTGAATCAGTTTGGAGAGTAAGGCCCCTGTTTACTTAGAATACAGCGTTGAAAACCATAACGATTAATACCTATACAGGGGTCGCCGCTCCTTGCAGCTTGTCGTCCGGGCCTACTGACCCTAAAGGTAACAGGACAGCCTTACAGGCTAAGGTACCTTCGCCTGTAAGGCTGTAACCCACAATTTTGATAGTTTTATTGTAGAATGTAGATATTTGGAAGGTACTGTCGTATGCACCATTTATCATTGTATCATCCATCAACATTATGTACCGTTAGGCAGAACAAGAGTACAAACATCCAAACATTTCCAGCCGGACAAGTACCGGACCGCCAGCACTGCTCTGTCCGACCGGTATGGCGCCGGCGCGCGGCCGCTGCCCGTGCGCAACATCGCCGTACCCAACTTGTCTCTGCCCATGGAGCTGCCCTACAACGCACAGTTCTCGCTCTTCGTGCCCAAACACCGCAAGATGGCGGGCAAGCTCATCGACATATTTATGAGTGAGTAGTACAGGTGCTGAGTGAGCAGGACCCTGATTCAAGATGCCATCGCTATTTGTCGCTTACGAAGTTCGAAAACGATATTTAAATATATTATATCTAGCAATATCCCTAGCGAAAAAATTGTAACCACAACCTGCTAGCAGATGAGTGAGTGTACGCATAGGCATGCCTTTTATTGCACCTCTCTCCTTCCCA
The DNA here is from genome assembly GCA_905187575.2 of Celastrina argiolus. NCBI lineage: Eukaryota > Metazoa > Arthropoda > Insecta > Lepidoptera > Lycaenidae > Celastrina > Celastrina argiolus. The sequence continues at coordinate 23,006,160 of LR994582.1, forward strand.
CACTGCTTATGCGTACACTCGCAAGCAAAAACGTGAAAACACCAGCACCACACAAGCAATAATATTAACACGATCATGCAAAGCCCCACCACCATGCAGGTTGCAAAACTCGACGGGCGTTTCTCGGAGTATCCGAGGATGTAGACTCTGCGAACAATGTTCGTTAAAAAAATATGGAATTTGACATACGCTTCGCTAAGTGACATGTGAATTCGATCGTCATTTAGCGTAGCTTATGTCAAATTTCATAGATATTTTTTACGAACTTCGTAAGCTGTAAATAGCGATGGTATCTTGAATCTGGACGGCGTGTCTCTTGGTGGAAGTTCTTTACTTCCCTCAAGAAAAAAATACATATTTACTTTTTTCGCTTTGATAACTCTACAATTTTTGACGATTGCACACCTTGGAAATTAGATGGCCACATGGCAAGGCTACTTAAATGTACTTTATGTACTCTGACTTTTATTATAATAGATTAAGTTATTACATTGTAAACATATTCTATATAAATTTTTTATAAAGAAAAAAAAAATTCCATCTTTTTGCTAAAAGAGGGCATCGTCCGAGTTACTTACGCCGGTTCTTCTCGGCGGGCTAGGGTTGAACCGATGGTAGCCTTTTTGTTAACTCTCCGAAAATAGCTTGTTGAGTTTCATTTGGAAATAAAATATTTTGATTTTGATTTGATTTACAGATATGCGAAATGTGGATGACCTCATGTCCGTCTGCTCGTACTGTCAGATGAGGATCAACCCCTACATGTTCAACTACTGTCTGTCCGTTGCCATATTGCACAGGTATGTGTGCTACAATACATTTTCAGATTTTAAAGCATTACAAGAGTTCATGAATTAATGAATGCCAGCTGCACGCACGAAAAAGTGTATCGTTATGTTCATTATAATAGTCAGGGTTCCCCCATACATTGTTTTCCCTTGATTAGTATCAAGCTAATTTTCGTGAGTACCTTCATTTTGATGAACTCTTGTTTGTGGTAGCTAACAGAGATAGCAAGGATAAAGTTTGTGGATCTGGTGATTCCAAAATATTTATTATTATTTTTTGATAAATCTCAAGACAATAATCTAAATCCGAAAATATATTTGTCCTACAAAATCTTTGGTTTGATCAAAGACCCCTCTTGCCAACTTGTATCGATAACGAGGTCATCTTAAATTATTAGTAACCAGCTGATTTTGTTTTTATTAGTTATTTTATAATAATGTTATTCAACAGGCATAATTAAAATTGCGTGGTACGTTATCCCGGTCCAACGCACGAAAGGTGAGATTTTTTTTATCCTTGCTAACTCTGTTACCTACCACAATCGAGAATTCCATCCAAGAAATTATTGGACGTCTCATCAAAATGTAGGTACTCACGAAAAATTAGCTTGGTACTAATCAAGTGAAAACAATGTATGGGGGAACCCTGCCTATAACGTTGCGATCGAAGCGAAAACGCTGCATGAGCGAGCGAGAAGCACGATCGCCTTGAGCGTCATTAATGTTTTGTTATGACGTTGTCACGTTAAGCCCCGATTTAACCAACGCTTGTTACTGTTATTTTTTTTAACGGGCATTGGCCCACCTCACATTCCCACCACTGCAACTCCTGTAAGCCAGGATCAACAGCGGTAACAGACCACGACAAACCCTTTGATATGATCTCAGGGGTACCCGAGGGACAAGCTAAATCTGTCTTGGGACCCACAACGAAATTAATCGGAAGAAAAAAGGAGGAGTAGGAAGTATTCCAGTTTCCCTCCCCAAGCAAAGTGGGAGACATTACAAAATTGTAATGACACAAACGGCCAAATAATTAAGGGAAAGCACTACAGGAATATATATTATGTCATTGTAATCTATTTATGAGTTTATGTCATTTTTGGGGATTTATTATGATGTTGATGAATGTTTCCAATAATAATTAGTGTTAACGGCTCGTTAAAATACCATGCCTTACTATTCATCAGGAAATACGAGAGGGATGTTTTGGTGAAATTGGGACTTAACAGCTATCGTCCGTCAACCGGCTTTACAGAGGACATTTTTTATAGAATTATTCTAATACTAACCCAAGTAACCATTTGACAGGCAAGACACCAAGGGTCTGGACATTCCGAACTTCGCCGAAGTGTTTCCCGACAAGTTCATGGACCCCAAGGTGTTCCGCAGGGCTCGGGAGACCGCCAGCGTGGTGCCGCAGGACATCAGGGTAAGATTCGTCGGCTGCTTACTTTGAAAATCCGCCGAGGAGTAACGGTTGTGAATTGTGATACGAATACTAGACGGTGATTATAGTTGTTACGCTTTTCCGATAAATACCAACAATTTTTGTGTGTGAGCTAAACTAATAGTTACTTTATATAATAACCTTTAAATAGTACATCCTTATTGTAATAATATAACGGGTGTAAAAGGAAGTCACTATAACCTTGGGATATGATTATATACTACTATTTTCTCATTCTAGAAATGTATTTTTTAAATATATTTTTTATAAAAATAAAAACTTTTTTTTTGCTTTTTGTTATTCTTGCGACAAAAAAATGAGAAATGGTAAAAAGTATTTTTTTCCGACCACTATAACATCGACATCGCCGACGCCGACGCTGGCGTAATACCGGTTGATACCAGTTTTGGAATTTTTGTCGTCAGCGTCGTTTTTAGCGTCTGTTTCGGCGTTGGCGTGGGCGTCGGCGTCGGCGTCGGCGTCGGCGTCGGTGTCGGTTTCGGCTTCGGTGTCAGTCGGTAATATCTTCGAAAATATTCATTTAAATCACATGCTGTAAAGGGCAATTTTGATCTACATGAAATGCACAACGTATCTAATGTATTTAATTGGGTAAGGAAGGAATGATACTGTATCGTTTAAAATAGCTTGGTAAATAACCCATATTTTTTTGTAATATGTAAAAGATTAAAATGGTGTCTGTGGGTTATCCTTAGGAGATAAACATATTATGATGTCGCGGACTTTATTATTCATCTTTTTAAGATATACATTTCCATAGTACATAATTTTTGATATATCTCGTAAGGTTTAGCCAGCGTTTGCAATGTAAGCGCAGAAAAATATGTTTGTTACGACATCACATTACAAATCTTTAATTTTCTCGGCTTTTCTCTATAATAATATGCATGTATTATATATATAAACCTTTCTCTTGAATCACTCTATTCATTAAAAAAAACCGCATCAAAATCCGTTGCGTAGTTTTAAAGATCTAAGCATACAAAGGGACATAGGGATAGAGAAAGCGACTTTGTTTTATACAATGTAGTGAAGGATGGTCTGTTTAGTTCCCGGTGGTGATCCCTCAAAACTACACTGCATCTGATGCGGAGCCGGAGCAGCGCGTGGCGTACTTCCGCGAGGACATCGGCATCAACCTCCACCACTGGCACTGGCACCTGGTCTACCCGTTCGATGCGGCAGACCGGTCTATTGTGAACAAAGACCGGCGAGGCGAACTGTTCTACTATATGCACCAGCAGATCATCGCCAGGTGATTGAAATAACTGTGGTTTGCTAGAGTTCTGGAGGTATGTGGTTATATACACTTGGCTAAAATAGCCTTCTTATACCACCACAAAATGGCCAATGTTCTGTTATAGTCGAGGTGTAAAAATACCCCCGACTTAGCGGGTAACATTATTATTACACCTAACAGACGACCTGATGACCTTGAAGACCTGAAACGATTTCCACCAAACATAGCTAAGAACACTCTCGACTGATATACCTTTCAAACAAAAAAGACCGCATTAAAATCGGATCATCCGTTTGGGAGCTACGATGCTACAGACAAAACCCCGTGGTTTTTGCGTCGGAGGCTAAAAATAAATCTATACTAATATTATAAAGCGGAAGAGTTTGGTTAAACGCGCTAATCTCAGGAACTACTGGTCCGATTTGAAAAATTCTTATTTTGTTAGATAGTCCATTTATAGAGGAAGGCTTTAGGCTATATAACATTACGCTGCGACCAATAGAAGCGAAGCGTTAGTCAGAAAACGGGGAAAATTGATTACATATTGGGACTTTCGTTGAGCGCGCTGCATAAATGGTTTAAGTCACTCAAAAACCACGCAAACGACGTCGCGGGCACAACTAGTGAGTGATAATACTGTGGTGTGTATGTGCCTCCTATGTAGAGTATACTGTGAAAGTACTAGCGGTGAAAGACTTACTTTTGACATTCAAGTTTCTATGAGAATTTTTTTAAGAAAAAATATTTTAAATATTGTGTTTCTTGTGTCTAGGGCTAAAACAATATAATCAGGAAATTGTGCATCTCTTCCTTGCAAAACGATCATAGCAACAGAGTCTCGGATGCATTTTCGGTCCCGGAACCAGTCTCTAATAGGGATGAAACGATACCATTGAGGTATCGATACTTTTACTCGATACTGTATCGGTCGTCAAGTATCGATACTTACTCGGTATCAATTTAAAAGTATCGATACTTACTCGTATCGAATAGTTTTTGGAAAAAAATAATACAAAACCAAAAATACGATAAAATTATTTATTAATTTATTTTATTACAAAAAGAAGTCTGATTAGAAGTATTGCCACAATATCGCACGGTTTTGAAGCATTTTTTGCAATTTGCGTTTTTCTCATCGGTTTTAATGAAATATTGCCACACACTAGACTTCGGAGGCCCCATTGTCATTTACTTAAAAAAATACTAGACTTAGTAAATAGTTCAAACAGAAAACAATCAACAACTGCTGAGAAAAGTTAGTTTAAAAACACGGACGGAATTATGGCGGTAGCGGCGCTGGCTGGCTGACAGTTTACTTTTTTCTTCTAGCATAGACAAACAAGTTTGCCAACTACACAGCGAAAAATGGATGCGTTCAAAAACTTTCATTTTCATAATCAATGCTAAAATGAAATATTGACTTTGGCATATGCATATACTGATATGACTTTTAACCGATACCTACTCGATACCTAATTTCAAAGTATCGATACCTAAAATACTTGGTATCGGAAAAAAAGTATCGAGTATGTACTTGTATTTACTTGTATCGTTTCATCCCTAGTCTCTAATCCGCAAAACTCCCGTTCCCGGTCCCGGGACGAGTCTAGGATCCTTAAAGCTGGTCCCCGGAATCCCAGGAAATAATGACGATTGTATGTTTCAGGTACACAGTGGAGCGGTTTTGCAACGGTCTGCGGCGGCCGGCGCGCTTCAACGACTTTCGCTCGCCCATCTCAGAGGCGTACTTCCCCAAACTGGACTCGCAGGTCGCCAGCCGAGCTTGGCCCCCGAGGTTAATATTATCCTGTTGCACCCACTACCATAATATCACAAAACACCTCCGTGGTCTAGTGGTTCAGAGCTTCGTTGTCGACCCGGAGGTCGTGGGTTCGATTCCTGCGTTGGAACAACAAAAATGTTGTTTTCAAGTTTGGTTATGACAATGCAGGCTGCTCACCTAATTGTCTGACAAAAATCCATGCGTCGGATGGGCTTGTAAAATGTCGATCCTGCTTCTGATCTCCCGCCAGTCGTGTCGGTTATCCGTCCCACTGGGCTCCGAGAGTGAAGGAAGAGAAAGTGCTTCTGTGTATTGCGCACACACTTGGGTACTATAAAATAACTCCTGCGTATCTGGTCTGGTTTCAATGAAACCGGCCACAGTCACCGAAATCGGTGTGGGAGCCATTAAATCAAAAATTAAAATTATTATCACAAAATATATTAATAAAGTACTCCGTCGCGTCTGTCAGTCCGCGATAAAGTAAAAGACTACTCCACCGATCATACAGTTTCCACTAATGGAAAGAGTGGTTTTCGAAGGTTTGTGTGTTTTTGTGAAAGTTTTTAATTGGACCTAGTTGGTGGTGCTGCTGGACAGATACAAAGATCGCCGGAAGAGCTAGTCTAGAATAGACTTAAGTACTATTCAGGCTGATGACATTTCTTCCTAATGGCTCATGACTTTGGAACAGTTCTTACTAAATTATCTCAAATCTTCGAAACTTATACAGAGTATATTTGTTATTGGATGAAAAATGGTATACAGAGTACAGACTACAGAGTGTGTGAATGGTATTCAACTGGTTACAATTAAACGATGGTTGTATAAATCCAGGTTCGCAGCTTCCACCCTCAGAGACCTGGACCGCCCGGTAGACCAGATCAGGATCGACGTGTCTGAGATAGAGACCATGAGGGACAGGTTCCTCAAGGCTATCGACGATATGGCTGTCATTATGGTAGGTTCTATATCACCATTAAGATGATCTTAGCGCTTGAGTTCGATTCATAGAGAGAGAAAGGGGGGGGGGGGGAGAAAGGGGGGAGAAGGGGGAGGAGAGAGAGTAGAAAGACAGAGATGAGAGAGATAGAAAGAGACATTTATTTATTTATACATATAAAAAAGATCCAAGAAAGTTAAAAACAACAATAATAGGAATTGTACAAAAAGGCGGGTTAAGTTAGATATTACAGTATTTACTTTTGCGGTGTTATGTAAATGTAATTGTCTGACGAGAATGATGATCAATGTGTCGGATGGGCATATCATCCCCTGTCTCTGTATCCTGATCTCCCGCCAGTCGCGTCGGTTATTCCGTCCCACTTGGCTACGAGAGTGAAGGAAGATAGAGTATTGCACACACACTTGGACACTACAAAAATAACTCCTGCCTAGCTGGTCTGCTTTCAATGAAACCGGCCACCGTCACCAAAGTTGGAGGCATTAATATGGCATTTGAAATAATCTAAACACTTTGTTAATAGTGTGTCTAACAACCTTATAATTCTTTGACCTATAAATTTTGTATCAAGAGCTAGTGAACATAAAATAAAAAAATATACATAAAAGATAGATATAAAATTCTTTATTTGTACAATTAAATAAAAAAAAAACACAAACAATTATAAAAGTTAAAACACAGCAATAGGTAATTGTACAAAAAGACGGTCTTACTGCTTACAGCAGTCTCATCCAGACAACCTAATAAAATAAATCTAATATCTAACCATAGACCAATTACATAATGTATAATTGGTCCATGATCTAACTTAAAATCTACATAATAAACATTACACACATCTATACTAATATTATAAAGCGGAAGAGTTTCTTTGTTTGTTTAAACGCGCTAATCTCAGTAACTACTGGTCCGATTTGAAAAAATATTATAATATTTTTGTTGGATAGTCTATTTATAGACGAAGTCCTTAGGCTATACCTATATAACATTAAGCTGAGACCTATAGGAGCGAAGCGTCAGTGAGAGAAAATGTTGCAAAATCAGGGAAAATTATTCACATTATGGGACTTTCGTTGCGTGGGTTGCTTAAACAGTTTATCTCACACAAAAACTACGCGAACGAAGTCGCGGGCACAGCTAGTATAATAATAAAGTTTATTATAATTAAATGTTCGACAAGGATGTCTATTAATATCCTCCTCAGGATCGATCGATACAGTTGAAGGGAGGTGACCTAACATAAACTAGGTGATCTATTTCAGACTCGCATGCTGAGCTATATGCCTTTTAAAATGTAGATATTAATTGGATTTATATTCTATATTATTCGTATGTCTCTATTTTTGCCTTTTCTTGATAAATTAATTACTTAAGGAGATATGGAAGTTCAAAATCTCAAAACTGCATTATACAATAATATCAAAACATAGCTCGAGCCTTTTTTAGTTTAAAATGAAAAAAATATCCAAATCGGTTGAGTTTTGGAAACGCAGGAAGGGGGAGGTCCCCTAAACGTCGATTTCTTGTGCTACCTATTTTATATTTCTCACAACCGTGAGGTTTCCTCTTACTGTTATTCCCCAGCCCAACGGCAGCCGCATGCGCTTGGACGAGGAGACGGGTATCGACGTGTTGGGCAACCTGATGGAGTCGTCCATCATCAGCAGGAACAGAGCGTACTACGGCGACCTGCACAACCTGGGGCACGTGTTCATATCCTACTCCCACGACCCCGACCATAGGAACCTGGTTTGTAGAAGTCCAATCATATGTACTGCAAGAAGGGTAAATCTTCTTTATCGTTATCACTTGTACCTTCTTTTCCATGTAACACTAGTACGTAAAATGCATCCATCAGCATCAGCTATGTTCTCTCATCTCATCTAATGTTTCACCCACGGCCAATTATGGCGATTTTTCCTCCATATTATTTCTGACCTGCTTTCTGTATGACGAATGTGTTGCACCATTGAAAGTAATGTCAGAGAGTACGTATTATTTTTATCAATAAAAAATCGGTCACCGATTATCGCTCGTCGCAACCCTTTGTTGTTCTATGGAGTTAGGAGTTTGGAAGAGTAGGAACACACCAAACATTTTACGTTAGTCAGGGGACTTGCTATTGAGAAGGAATTAGGGTTACATCCCCAGGATTATTATGTAAATTTTGACTGTTATCTGTTGTGTGCTATAGGAGCAGTTTGGAGTGATGGGAGACTCGGCCACGGCAATGAGGGACCCAGTCTTCTACCGCTGGCACGCCTACATCGACGACATATTCGCGGTGTACAAGAGCAAGCTTCCTCCTTACCCCAGAGACAAGGTCATTTGCAAATTTCTGAAACGAGCAATTTACGTACAAACAATAATTTAACAACGGTAGTTCTAGGCATACGGTGTCTCCTTTGGAGAATCCAAAGGAGACACCGTACCGTACCGTACACCTTTATACAAAATAAGAGATCTTCCAACCTGCACTGTTATCTATAAGAAAGAATAGATCGCATTACAATGTGACAGCAAATCGCTATCAAACTGTGTGGCTATCAGTTACTGTGCAGACTTTTTGGAAATTTTAGAATTACTTATCAAGGTGGCGCATTAGTGACGTTTTCCTCTCTTATGCTCATTATAGCTGGACTACCCCGGTGTTCGTGTGACGTCACTGACCGTCAGCGGTCCACGTGGCAACAACGTGTTCAGCACCCAGTGGGAGCAGAGCACCATGGAGCTGGGCCGAGGCCTGGACTTCACGCCCCGGGGCAGCGTGCTGGCGCGCTTCACGCATCTGCAGCATGATGATTATCAGTATCGGTATGTAAAGTGCTTCGAGTTGCATAACAAACTTTTAATACAATTGCCGGTCCGTGGGGCGCCGGAGTAAGAATGGCACCTCCTCATCATAAGGGAATATGTATCTGAAAATGGGCAGAAGCGTTTCCGCTGGCCTACCCGCCTGCCAAGCGTGGCGAATATAAGCAACTACCCCCATAAAATACTTTAGTCTAACAGTCATAGCATCATAGCTGAAACGAAAATTGTTGCTATAAAGTTTATAATTAAATCAAGCTACACAAGTTATCGAGTTCACAATAAGCTTTTTATATTTTTACCATAAAATGTTTTTCTAAAAGAACCAAAGTAATTTTTAACTAATTACAGCATCGAGGTGAACAACACGACCGGGCGTGGCATAATGGCCACGGTGCGCCTGTTCCTGGGCCCGGTGCAGGACGAGCAGGGCCGTCGGCTGCCGTTTGACGAGCAGCGCCGCCTCATGATCGAGCTGGACAAGTTCACCACGCCGCTGTCGGCCGGCGCCAACACCGTCACCCGCAAGAGCTCCGACTCGTCCGTGACCATCCCGTACGAGCGCACGTTCCGCGACCAGAGCCGGCGCCCCGGGGACGCGGGCTCCGCCGACGCCGCCGAGTTCGACTTCTGCGGCTGCGGATGGCCGCACCACATGCTGCTGCCCAAGGGCACCGAGGCCGGCTACCCCGTCGTGCTCTTCGCCATGGTCTCCGACTGGAGCCAGGACCAGATCACGCAGGAGCTGGTGGGCTCGTGCAACGACGCGGCGTCCTACTGCGGCATCCGCGACCGCAAGTACCCCGACCGCCGCAGCATGGGCTACCCCTTCGACCGCCCCGCCGGCCCCAACGTCGGCTCCATCGGCGACTTCCTCACGCCCAACATGAACGTGCAGCAGTGCTCCATCCGCTTCAGCAACGCCACCCGCGTGCGAGGCCAGCAGTAGGAGGCATGCAAATATTTCTACAACCTTTTTCACCGAACGGATGACATATAATTGATATTTTGTATTTTAATTTTGTGCTACAAAATAAACGTATTTTACATGGCATCTATATTGTTTACTTTTACTCGGCTGCTCCTAAATTACATTCCTAAAGTTTTAAAACTAAATGTGTTAAGTTTTACAACTAAGTACATAATATTATAAGTAAATTTAAACCCAACTACGAGTATATTTGCTACCTTAGATAATGATTTTGTTTGAATATTGTTAGTTGACGTCTTTTCACTTTATGAAAAGTTATCAAAATACAAATTGTCTTTTATTTTTATTATTTTATATTTATTTTTATTATTTTTTTATTTTTATCATTTTATACCATTATTATCGCCTCCGTGGTCTAGTGGTTCAGAGCTTCGCTCTCGACTTGGAGGTCGTGGGTTCGATTCCCACGTTGGAACAATAAATAATGTTGTTTTCAAGTCTGGTTAGGACAGTGCAGGCTGATCACCTGATTGTCTGACAAGAAAGATGATCCATGCGTCGGATGGGCGTGTAAAAAGTCGGTGCTGCGCCTGGGCCCTTACCCAAGATGCCATCGCTTAGTTACCTTCGTTCGGCGTCGCGTCGCGGCGCTCGGCGTCGTGGCGCTGGGCGTCGTGGCGCTGGGCGTCGGCAGGCGTCGCGGCGCTGGGCGTCGGCAGGCGTCGCGGCGCTGGGCGTCGGCAGGCGTCGCGGCGCTGGGCGTCGTCAGGCGTCGCGGCGCTGGGCGTCGGCAGGCGTCGCGACGCTGGGCGTCGGCTGGCGTCACGGCGCTGGGCGTCTGCGTCGAGGCGCTGGGCGTCGGCAGGTGTCGCGGCGCTGGGCGTCGGCAGGCATCGCGGCGTTCGGCGTCGCGGCGCTGGGCGTCGTGGCGCTGGGCGTCGTGGCGCTGGGCGTCGTGGCGCTGGGCGTCGTGGCGCTGGGCGTCGTGGCGCTGGGCGTCGTGGCACTGGGCGTCGGCAGGCGTCGAGACGCTGGGCGTCGCGACGCTGGGCGTCGTGGCGCTGGGCGTCGTGGCGCTGGGCGTCGTGGCGCTGGGCGTCGCGGCGCTGGGCGTCGGCAGGCGTCATGGCACTCGGCGTCGGCAGGCGTCGCGGCGCTGGGCATCGTGGCGCTGGGCGTCGGCAGGCGTCGCGGCGCTGGGCGTCAGCAGGCGTCGCGGCGCTGGGCGTCGGCAGGCGTCGCGGCGCTGGGCGTCGGCAGGCGTCGCGGCGCTGGGCATCGGCAGGCGTCGCGGCGCTGGGCGTCGTCAGGCGTCGCGGCGCTGGGCGTCGTCAGGCGTCGCGGCGCTGGGCGTCGTCAGGCGTCGCGGCGCTGGGCGTCGTCAGGCGTCGCGGCGCTGGGCGTCGTCAGGCGTCGCGGCGTTCGGCGTCGCGGCGCTCGGCGTCGTGGCGCTGGGCGTCGTGGCGCTGGGCGTCGTCAGGCGTCGCGGCGCTGGGCGTCGTCAGGCGTCGCGGCGCTGGGCGTCGGCAGGCGTCGCGGCGCTGGGCGTCGGCAGGCGTCGCGGCGCTGGGCGTCGGCAGGCGTCGCGGCGCTGGGCGTCGGCAGGCGTCGCGGCGCTGGGCGTCGGCAGGCGTCGCGGCGCTGGGCGTCGGCAGGCGTCGCGGCGCTGGGCGTCGGCAGGCGCGCGGCGCTGGGCGTCGGCAGGCGTCGCGGCGCTGGGCGTCGGCAGGCGTCGCGGCGCTGGGCGTCGGCAGGCGTCGCGGCGCTGGGCGTCGGAAGGCGTCGCGGCGCTGGGCGTCGGCAGGCGTGGCGGCGCTGGGCGTCGGCAGGCGTCGCGGCGCTGGGCGTCGGCAGGCGTCGCGGCGCTGGGCGTCGGCAGGCGTCGCGGCGCTGGGCGTCGGCAGGCGTCGCGGCGCTTGGTGTCGCGGCGCTGGGCGTCGTGGCGCTGGGCGTCGTGGCACTGGACGTCGTGGCGCTGGGCGTCGTGGCGCTGGGCGTCGCGGCGCTGGGCGTCGGCAGGCGTTACGGCACTCGGCGTCGGCAGGCATCGTGGCGCTGGGCGTCAGCAGGTGTCCCGACGCTGGGCGTCGGCAGGCGTCGCGGCGCTGGGCGTCGGCAGGCGTCGCGGCGCTGGGCGTCGGCAGGCGTCGCGGCCCTGGGCGTCGGCAGGCGTTGCGGCGCTCGTCGTCGCGGCGCTGGGCGTTTGCAGGCGTTGGGCGTCGCGGCGTTGGGCGTCTAATTTTACTAACAGCATACCCCTAGACTACTACTAGACACTAGCCACGACGCCAGACGTCGTGATGCCGACGCCCGACGCCGCGACGCCGATGCTCGACGCTGCGACGCCGACGCCCGACGCCAGACGCCGCGACGCCGACGCCCGTCGCCGCGACGCCAGACACCGCGACGCCGGACGCCGCGACGCCGACGACCGACGTCGCCACGCCAGACGCCGGGAAGCCAGATGCCGCGACGCCAGACGCCGCGACGCCAGACGCCCGACGTCACATCGCCGACGCCCGTCGCCGCGATGCCAGAGGTCGCGACGCCGATGCTCGACACCGACGCCCAACGCCGCGACGCCGACGCCCGTCGCCGCGACGCCAGACGCCCGACGCCAGATACCGCGACTCCAGACGCCACGACGCCAAACGCCGCGACGACGAGCGCCGCGACGCCTGCCGACGCCCAGCGCCGCGACGCCAGACGCCGCGAGGCCAGACGGCTCGACGCCAGACGCCGCGACGCCAACGCCCGACGCCGCGACGCCGACGCCCGACGCCGTGACCCCTGTCGCCGCTACACCAGACGCCAGACGCCAGACGCCACGACGCCAGACGCCGCGACGCCAGAGGCCACGACGCCAGACGTCGCGACGCCGATGCTCTTCGCCGCGACGCCGACGCCCTACGACCGACTTTTACCCAAGCTATGTATTCGATAACTCTGCTTTCACGGGATTTTAATGTCACTTATTGGTTGAAAATTATCACGTGATTAGAAAAAATCTATAAATGCACTGCATTTCATTGTTTTGTTCCTGCGTTATGTTTTGTGAGCGTAATTGTAATTTTAGTACTAATTATAATTATTTGTAGTTGTTTGTTTCATGAAAATACTTTTCTTGCCATAAAATATGCGTGGGGTTCCTACATCCTATCTACCAGCATTCGCGGTCCCGGCTCAGACGCGAGTCACGTCACACGCGGCGCCCGGTCGAATCACGGCGAAACAATCTTAATTTTGCTATATCTCCTAAAGTCATCGCCTCCGTGGTCTAGTGGTTCAGAGCTTCGCTCTCGACCCGGAGGTCGGGTTCGATTCCCGCGTTGGATCAACAAAAAATGTTGTTTTCGGTGAGAGGAGCTATTATTATTTTATTAAAGTATTCATTGTATTTGCATGGTTTAAAGGGCAAATATAGTCTTCATGGAATGCTTTAGCCAACTAACGTATTTAAAATGATAAGAATTAATACCGCGTTGGCATTTAATATTTTTCCAAAAACCGCTTTATCGCCCATTTTTTGATCTTGTTAGTTATTTTACTAAATAACTAATCTTAAGAGATAGATAGACATATACTGGCACGGACTTTTTTTTTTGATTATTAAAAAGGAATAATTCTTTCATACATATTTTTTGAGTAACTTAAACCGTTTATGCAGCGCACGCAATGAAAGTCCCCAAATGTAATTAATTTTCATTATTTTTGCAACATTTCTCACTGACGCTTCGCTCCTATTGGTCGCTGCGTAATGTTATATAGCCTTCCTCCTCTATAAATGGACTATCCACCAAAAAATTTTTTTTCAAATCTGACCCGTAGTTCCTGAGATTAGCGCGTTTAAACAAACAAACTCTTCCGCTTTATAATATTAGTATAGACTATAGATTGGTAAGTATAGATTTCCATAGTTTTAATAAACAGAGGCGACACAAGAGAGAGCAGTTACCAAACTTTTAAAATAGTGTTATGGCAAAAATTAATAATAATACATCCCAAGTCATCAGAATAATAATAGTACGTTAAAGAAAATTAAAATTCTTTTATTTCCAAATAGGTTAGAAACTAACACTTTTGGACTGGTCCTACATGATGACCTACCTAAAGGTAAAGTTTTTTTATCTAATAAATATTATCTAATCAAGTCTCCCATAAATAAGATACCCCTGGTACGACCCCTGTCTGTAGTGCTAGTTAATAATTTGTTTTCATTATAATGATGGACATCCCATTACTCGCGTCTACAATATAAAGGACTTGGGTATATATTTTGATAAAACGCTGACATTTAGGGAACATATTTGTACTGTAGCCAAAGATAGTTTTAAACGATTAGGGTTCGTTCTGCGTAATGTTAAGGATTTTAAGAATCCTAATGTTATAAAATTACTGTATAACGCATTAGTACGCAGTAAGCTGGAAACAGATTCATGTGTTTGGAGCCCCTACACGGATACGTCTATACTGATACTCGAAAAAGTACAGAAAGCTTTTCTGAGATACCTGTACAAAAGAGTATATGGATATTATCCTTACATGTACCCGACGGGCTACCTCTTAGGTGCTCTGGGATACCACTCCCTCGAAGTCAGGAGAGGGGTGGATCTCATGTATATAGTAATTAAAGTACTTCGTGGTTTTATAGATTGTCTGGAACTTCATACCCTCCTATGCCGCCTTGACGTGCCTGACAATTATCTGAGGTACCGACCCAGCCATCGACCCAAATTATTTGCTCTGCCGGCATGTCGTTCAGTCTCAAGAGCCGAGTCCCCACTGTGCCGGGCACTAGCCGTGCTTTGCGCCCTTCTGTCTGCCAACCCCGAATGTGATGTGTTTGCTGATATGTGGATGGATGTCAAGAAAGTTTGTTTGAAATTTTGTGAGAGAAAGTATGAAAGAGTTTCTTCTATAGTTAGTTAATTGTAATCTAAATCTAAATGTATACTGTGTTCCTAATTACTTAGTTTATAATTTGTCAGTATGTTTAAATTGTACTTAGATATAAGTTAATTAATGTAATTGGGGTCAACCGTTTTAATTAACTATAAAATAATAAATAAATAAATAAATAAATAAATAAATAAATAAATAAATAAATGATCTATTGGTTGTCATAGATTTTCGTAGCCAGATAGCCTTTAACCTCTTATTTCACCACATAACCTAACATATGTGTTTCAAAATATTCTGAAAAACTAGTCCTAAAGTAATTAATAATCACAAACTGGAATAGGTTGTTAATGCTCATTAGGTAAATATGTTGTAATTAAAAATATGTTTTTGAAAGGATGGTTTATTTAACTTACATTTTAATCATAATCTTATGTACAATATTTACAGAACTAAGCTAAGTGTAAAGTGACCAATTACAATAAATTTAATTATAAATAACATCGAGTCCATAATCTAGCCAAGTCGTTTCCTTCAGAATTAAATGTGCAAGGACATATCAAACATTCATACAAAAAACAGAAAGAAAATCTAAATAAAATGAAAATACGATAGAATTAAATGTTTGAAATATCTCGAGAAGTGCATGGTTTACTACTTGCTCTGGCGCACGCGAGTGGCGTTGCTGAAGCGGATGGAGCACTGCTGCACGTTCATGTTGGGCGTGAGGAAGTCGCCGATGGAGCCGACGTTGGAGCCGGCGGGGCGGTCGAAGGGGTAGCCCATG
The DNA here is from genome assembly GCA_905187575.2 of Celastrina argiolus. Classification (NCBI taxonomy): domain Eukaryota; kingdom Metazoa; phylum Arthropoda; class Insecta; order Lepidoptera; family Lycaenidae; genus Celastrina; species Celastrina argiolus. The sequence goes on from LR994582.1 coordinate 23,021,834, forward strand.
CTGCGGCGGTCGGGGTACTTGCGGTCGCGGATACCGCAGTAGGACGCCGCGTCGTTGCACGAGCCCACCAGCTCCTGCGTGATCTGGTCCTGGCTCCAGTCGGAGACCATGGCGAAGAGCACGACAGGGTAGCCGGCCTCGGTGCCCTTGGGCAGCAGCATGTGGTGCGGCCATCCGCAGCCGCAGAAGTCGAACTCGGCGGCGTCGGCGGAGCCCGCGTCCCCGGGGCGCCGGCTCTGGTCGCGGAACGTGCGCTCGTACGGGATGGTCACGGACGAGTCGGAGCTCTTGCGGGTGACGGTGTTGGCGCCGGCCGACAGCGGCGTGGTGAACTTGTCCAGCTCGATCATGAGGCGGCGCTGCTCGTCGAACGGCAGCCGACGGCCCTGCTCGTCCTGCACCGGGCCCAGGAACAGGCGCACCGTGGCCATTATGCCACGCCCGGTCGTGTTGTTCACCTCGATGCTGCAAGACAAGAATTAATTATTATTTAAATCTAGGAGAGGAATAAACGAAGCAAATATTTAATTTTGGAATTTAAACAGTAAGTGAAAATAATAAAACGAAAGAACAACATGAAGAAGGAAGGTTTACACAATACGTACTTGTAATCGAACTCATCGTGTTGTAGATGTGTGAAACGGGCGAGGACGCTCTCCCTGGGGGTGAAGTCCAGGCCTCTTCCTAGCTCCATTGTGCTTTGTTCCCATTGAGTGCTGAACACGTTGTTGCCACGAGGTGCGCGCACGCCAACAGACATCACGCGGATTCCGGGGTAGTCCAACTACAGAAAACAAGTACGTGTTAGCAATCAGAGGCAAACAAGACATCTTGGTGACATGTTACCTATATATTCTGCGAAAGTAAGTTTAGAAGTTGCAAAGTTAATCAAAATTCAAAGTTACTGGCATTATTAAATAAACATGGGCACGTATGTTATATTATAACTTAAGTTTGGATTATATCAAAGGTAAAGTTGGGGAATATACATATGCGACTAAATTAGGTAATAAACAAAAACCAACCGTCTTCTTGGGGTAAGGAGCAAGCTTGTTCTTGTATTGCTGGAAGATCTCGTCGATGTACGCGTGCCAACGGTAGAAGATCGGGTCTCTCATGGCTGTGGCTGAGTCACCCATCACTCCGAATTGTTCCTGTAACAATCAGGAAAATTATGTCAGCCTTCCAATAAATTCCTTTTCTATTACATACCTATAAGTTACAACAATAATCGGAAACTGTGCTAAGAAAATGTACTTACCAAATTTCTGTTGTCGGGATCGTGAGAGTAGGAGATGAAAACGTGTCCCATGTTGTGGAGATCGCCGTAGTAACCAGGGTTGCGGCTGATGATGGAGGCTTCCATCAGGTTACCGAGGACATCGATACCTGTCTCCTCATCCAAAGGCATTTTGCTGCCATTGGGCTGAAAAAAAAATTAATTAGTATGCTACTCACAAAATGTTATATACAATTATTGGATTGAATAAAATATTTACCATAATGATAGCCATATCTCTAATAGCCTCCAGGAAGCGATTTCTGGCGGTTTCCAAGTCGTAGATCTCAGCTTTGATCAAGTCCACGGTACGGTCCAAGTCTCTTAGAGCGGTGCCTGCGAACCTAAAGTAATAGGAATATTCATTGAACGGTACTTGTATAGGAAAGCGTATATTAGGTACCGCGAGTATCATACATTCCAAAGGTTCTACAGTCTTACCTTGGAGGCCAGGCCCTGCTAGCGACCTGAGAGTCCAGTTTGGGGAAGTATCCCTCGTTGATGGGCTGGCGGAAGTTGTTGAATGGCTCTGGTTTGGAGAGTCCATTGCACCAACGTTCGACGGTGTATCTGAAATATAACGTTTCATAATATAATTTAGAAAAATATTCATTACAGTTATATAGGTAAATATCTATCATGATTTGACATGTAATTATTGGGGCCGGGGGAGCGAAAAAATTCAACTAATATAAAGTACTTGTTTTTTCATTATAAAGACGCGTAGTAAAAAAAAGGTGTCATACCTAGCGATGATCTGCTGGTGCATATAATAGAAAAGTTCTCCACGACGATCTTTGTTGACGATTGAGCGGTCAGAAGCGGTGAAGGGGTAGACCAGATGCCAGTGCCAGTGGTGGAGGTTGATGCCGATGTCCTCGCGGAAGTACGCCACGCGCTGCTCCGGCTCCGCATCAGATGCAGTGTAGTTTTGGGGGATCACGACCGGGAACTAATGATAAGATAAGTATAGTAAAAGTGTATTATTCCATTTGGTATTAGAACAACCCATTAAATCTCAGCTGAATGTTAAACTTACTCTCATATCTTTTGGTACAATGTTGGAGACCTCACGAGCCTTGCGAAATACTTTAGGGTCCATGAATTTGTCAGGGAAGGTTTCGGCGAAGGTTGGGATGTTAAGGCCTTTAGTGTCCTCCCTGAAAAGAAAATAATATTATTAGATTTCTTTATTAAGAGATTTAATTTTATTCACATAAAATATTTATTTATTGGTAAATCATAAATATGTAGCTAAAATTGATTTGTCATGTAGCATTAAATATATTGAAAGTATGAATACTTCTTAATAAACAAGCAGCATCAACTTGATTTCCAACAAAAAATCAGTGATTATATACCTGTGTAGGATGGCCACAGAGAGACAGTAGTTGAACATGTAGGGGTTGATCCTCATCATAAACAAGCAGCATCAACTTGATTTCCAACAAAAAATCAGTGATTACTATACCTGTGTAGGATGGCCACAGAGAGACAGTAGTTGAACATGTAGGGGTTGATCCTCATCTGACAGAACGCGCAGATGGACATCAGATCCTCAACGTTGCGCATGTCTAGAACAAAATGTTAAAGGGTTTCTAAATCAAAGAAACAATTTAACTATATGTATGAACTATGAACAGTAGAAGTTACTGTAGTAGCAATTGTAGTATCAAGTACCAAAAACGAACAATTGCACAGTTACTGATGTGGTTGTCCTGCTTACTGAGCAGCTGTGCTACTCACTCATGAAGATGTCGATGAGCTTGCCGGCCATCGTGCGGTGTTTGGGCACGAAGAGCGAGAACTGCGCGTTGTAGGGCAGCTCCATGGGATGAGACAGGTTGGGGATGGCGATGTTGCGCACGGGCAGCGGCGTGGCACCATCTCCGAACCGCTTGCTTAGCGTGGCGCTGGCTGGCTTGTACTTGTCCGGCTGCGGAAACAATATGCGTTTTGTTGGGCTTCATCTTGTAACAAAAGTTGGCATCTGTCTAACACTAGAGACAAACTGTACATTTTCAAGTTTCAGTTTCAGCATTGGCTACCAGATTAAATGCATTATGTATGTTTGGAATATTTTTTTTAGAAGTCCTTTATAACAAGCAGAGATTTGGACGAGCGTCTACAAATAGTAAGGGTAAGTGAAGCTGATATCCAGCCATATCGGCAAGCAGCCGGGTCAGATTAGACGCAAATGCCCGGGTAGACGAACACAAGCCCGGGTCCTAGCCTGCGCGGGCTTCCTATCCGTAGGTCCACGCCCGCGGGGGATCCTCACGGGCCTGGATTGGCCATGCTAGCAAATATCACATCGACTATTACAATTAGTAAGTAGCGGACACTCACGAAAAACTCTTGCGGCAGCTGCAGCGCTACGTTATCCGTGCCCTTGGGCATGAAGCAGGGCTCTGTGGGCCGCTGGAAGAAGTGCAGCAGGTTCTTCTTATCGGTGGTCATGGTGCCTGTGAAGAATGAGGTTATATTATGAAGTATTTCCAGGGGAATCGGTTGGTTTCGGAAGAAGTTGTCTTGGCAATGAGTATTACGAGTCACCAATCTCCTTCAAATGCGGTTAACGTTTAACCTGTATTCGATCATCTCCCTCATTCAAGAAACGAGTTCAAACGAGTTAAGAGGAAACACCACGGTTGAGAGAAAAAATTCGTGGTGTTTCCTCTTAAACTCATCAACAACAAGCCCAGATGGTGAAATCTGGGCGCAGGAATTTAATTCTCATGGCAGATTATGTCCAAGATTAGGACTGAGGAGACCATAATATTATTTCATTTATAAATGAATAGATCATTTATCACATATGCCTAAAAGCTACATGCTACAACTACCGGCGTACATTATATTGTAGCTTCTTATTACCCGGGCTACTATCACGAATCTTAAAAAAAACACTAAAATCGGATCAGTAGTTTAAGAACTACGGTGGACAAACATATACATATACCTACATAAACTGCCACTGCCCATTACACACATTGAATACCAAAATAATTACCCTTACTTTTGGCTCTGCCATGGTTAGGTAAAAATACAATTAGTGAAATTTTACACTTTAGTAAACTCAGAACATTCAAATTTCTTACCGCTTTAGTTTTCCCGGTGGATGGATGAAGCTGAACTAAAAGCTACTGAAAGCTGAGGACCTTCGTGAGCCGTGGTGGCACGGCTGACTGTGACCCTGCAGCGGTCTCCAGGGTCTTTATACTCCATCACTGCACACGGGGCCAGGCTCGTGGTCGTGTGCAAGGGGAAGCTGCGGTCAGACGCCGCTTGTTACTATTCCCGAGTTTGATAACAATTTTGGTAAAAATAAGTACAGCGAAACAAGTTATATAATTATTTTACACCATTACATACATCTTATATAAAAAAAATAATCGTTGTTCGTTGGCCTCGCTAAAACTCGAGAACGGCTTAACCGGTTTGGCTATTTTTGGTCTTGAAATATTCGTAGAAGTCCAGGGAATAAACAGTTTCTTATATATATTCTGATATACTCCAGAGAGTGACCCACATAAGGGACTTGGGAGTTGTGGTGGACTCTCATCTTTCATTTAATAACCACATAGATTACATTGCAGGCGCTGCGTTTCGAAGGCTTGGATTCATTCTTAGAATTGGTAAACCCTTCAAAGATATAAGTACAGTTAAAAATTCTTTATTTCTCCTTTGTTCGGTTCATTTTAGATTATTGTAGCGTCGTCTGGAACTCCTGTTACAACATTCATATAAAAAGACTCGAAAGAATTCAGAAAAAGTTGGTCAAATCACTTAACTATCGCAACAACATCATTACTATGACATATAAAGAAGCCTTGCACAAATATAATTTGCTCACTCTATCTGATCGGCGAAAATTGTTTGATATAACCTTTTTGTTCAGAATAATTATAAACTCTTTTATAGATTCCCCGACGCTCCTTAGCAGTATACAATTCTCATGTCGTTCTCGTGATTCTGTGCGCTCGTAATAAGAACTATACTAGAAATTCATTCTTTTATCGTTCCACCAACACTTATAACAAAGAATTTTTAGATATAGATATTTTCAATGTTTCACTTAACACATTTAAAGACAAGCTTAAAATGATAAAATTTTAGATTCACATTATGTCTAATAATAGTCTTAATTTAAAACTGAATTCATGTCTTTATTGTGCAGTGTGCACTGCTTGTTTTTCTGTTTTTGTTTTTCTTTAAGTATAAAAATGTATATTTATCTATTTTAGAGTATATTATGTATCTATTGGAAATAAATATACCTATATATGCTATTGTTACCGACACTTACTTTAAGACTTTAAGATTTCAATTCTAAATTCCAAATTTAACAGCAAAAGAAATAATACTGTAAATGTTTTATATTATGTTTTACCTACTATTTGATCACGATTCTTTGAGCACATGAAAAGGTGTTTGTTATTGTGTATATTTTTGGGCACTGTTGGTCTTTAATTATACTTATTGTCAACATAAATTCAATGTAAAAATGTATGACTGTTTGTTGCCAAAAAAAAAAAGAAAAAATTACTTTCATTCATTCAAACAACATGAAACAACGTTCTGAAAACAATTTTGTACAATTCATTAAGTATTTTTTTTACTTTGATTTAAATTCTTGCGATCAGGTAAAGGCCGTGTTTCACCAAGCAATGTTAAAGTTAACGCCATGTTAAAATACCATGCCATCTCATTCATTGACAGGAAATACGAGAGGGATAACATGATATTTGTGAAATCTTTACTGGCTCAATATGGGCGTTTTTTTGTATCTTTTATCATATATGTATTAGAAGCTGTTTGTTTTCCTAAATAAATAAATAAAAAAATAAATATTTAACATGGCGTTAACTTTAACATTGCTTGCATTGCACGCCCTAAGACTGCGTGCAAACGGATTGTTTGTCATTCGGGACAAAGCATTTTATGTTTTGTATAGACCGTTATAACTACTTATATTAATGCTCAGCACATTTTCACGGTTTCTTTCGTTAAATAATATATCGAAAACTAATATTTATTAATGATCTACTAATAAGCTCATCCTTGAGCGCGCACGCACGGCCATTAGCGGATTTTATATAAGACGGCCTCATGTGGAGCTGTAGCATACCGCAACACCCTGCAAAATGAAACTGTTTCTCTTGGTGAGTTTGCTTTGCAGAATTATAAATTATTGTTATAAGCCTAAACTGTCCCACTGCTCCTCGCCTCCGTGGTCTAGTGGTTAAGTGCTTCGCTCCCGACCTGGAGGTCGTGGGTTCGATTCCCGCGTTGGAACAACAAAAAATGTTGTTTCAAAGTTTGGTTAGGACAATGCTGGCTGATCACCTGATTCTGAAGATGATCCGTGCGTCGGATGGACATGTAAAAAGTCGGTCCTGCGTCTGTTCTCTCGCCAGTCGTGGAGGTTTAGAGTCCCACTGGGTTATGAGAGTAAAAGGAAGAGAGAGTGTCTTCGTGTATTGCGCACACACTTGGACACTATAAAATATCTCCTGCGTAGCTGGCCTGGTTTCAATGAAATCGGCTATCGACACCGAAATCGGTGAGGCGAGCTATTATTATTATTATTGCTTGCAGGTTGTGGTTATCATTTTTCGCGGAATATTGCTAGACTAATTTTATGCTATGGATTTTCGCAAAGTAACGCCTGATTCTATTAACATACCCTAATGTCTTCGTGTAAAAAAAGTTTATACCCCTATAAAAATTAAACTGTATAAAAAGGTGTAACCTGTAATATGTTTTGACGTGACGTCATGTAGTTTGATGAAACAAGATCTCTTGAAATATATCTGTCATTACAGACCCTCATCTCCGTTGCCCTGGCGGCTGCGTCAGACAAACCCCAAGATGGTGAAACCGACGAGAGCGGGCGAGGATACGGCATCTACGAGCCCGGCCACCGGCCCGTACTGGAGCACCAGTACACTCCTGAGCGGAGGCACCCGGTAGTTGAGCACGTACACGAGCCGAGGTTCCCGGTATTGGAGCACGTCCACGAGCCGAGGCTCCCCATAGTGGAGCACGCCCACGAGCCGAGGCTCCCGTTAGTGGAGTACGTCCCTGAAGGTCCGAAGGTCGTCGAAAACGTATTGCTCAACCACCGTCCGCTCGACTACGGCCGGGAGGTGTACCGCAACCACCACTACGCCGGACACCACGGTTACGGCAGATACCCCAACCACTTCAGGAAATTCGGCAGGGAGGGCTTGGGCCTGTCCAGGAGGACCGCCTACGCGTCGGGCCTCCGCTTCCCTCTCACCCCCAAGCTGCTGGAGGTGCTCTACAAGCCTCATCACGAAGGTCGCAGAGCTCCAGTAGCCTAAGTCTTAGTGGAAGTATCTAGAGTCCGCAGATAATAAATATATACTTATTTTGTCAGTCTTTTAATAATATACAGTCAATACGTGATGTTTTCTTTAAGAAACAGTAGACCAAGCAAGAATTTGTAAGCTAAGCTATTTGTAATTTCTAAGCTCCGTTAAAGTAACGTTATCGACGGTTATTTGTATACGCTGTCATGCTGTTCATATAATCATAATTCAGTAAAGTTATAAATGTTTCTGATTGGCATGTTAGACGTTGTTTTTCTATTTGAGTCTTCCAATCTAACGAAACAGTTTATTAGTTCTTATCAAAATCGAGCTCGCTCCTATTAGCTACTGATTTGTTTTCCATGGCCGCTTGACAAACACGACTACTAACAGCAGCTACAACGAAGCTAGTAACTACACAAAGACCGCGCACTTAACTTTCATTTTGTACTTTTTATTTAAAACATTTTATATTATACCTACTAAATATTGTAAACTTTTTAAATATAAATAACAAGCTGTTCATTTCGAAATATTTTACTAAGTAACGTTAGCTTTCATATATTTTTGTTAAAACAACATAAAAAATGTTGGTGATCTGCAGGACAGGCCGAGGCTAGTGCAGGAACCAATTTTAAAAACCGTATGTACTTATGTTATAATATTATCTTTATCTACTGTTTTGTAATTTATTATTATTGTATAACAGAAGCTGTATTTAAATTATTCGTATTAACTTTGAAATTAATCAGAAAAACAGTTCTAAAGCTCGGAAATTTAGAAAATACTTTCTCTAGATTCTAGAACATACTTTAACTTTTTTTTATCACCTGTTGTTTTTTATTAACTGCTGTTAAGTGTTAGGTGTTATACCGGCAACAGAAATATGATATGTGAGTATTTCAACTGCCTAGCTATCGCCGTTCTTGATATACAGCCCGGTCCCAGGCGGATGGACAGACGAACAGAGAAGTCTCAGTAATAGGATCCCGTTTATAGCCATTGGGTACGTAACTCTAAGATTTTCACGATCTACTACATATAGAAGAGCCAGCCAGCAGTGCCGCAATAAGCAAGCGCGGGGCCCGTAGCAAATTCTCTGACATGCATATTATACGGCAGACATTTTGTAGAGCTGACTATCAGGCCGACTGAATATCGACGCGTTTATACAAGAGTAGTAAGGATACGCCGGTTCTGGCTCAAGAGCCAGAACCGGCGTATCTACAGGGGTTGGTCGGCCAACTACAGGGGTTGGTCGGCTAAAAAAAAAAAAAAAAAAAGTTTGGTGTCAAAATAGGGGTTTTCCGCTACGCCCGATCGATAGCAAGCATTCCCATGGCGCTATCTCTCACCGTTCCTGACTTACGATATGATCTAATAAACTCATTAGTATTTATCTACTCCACTAATGACATTCCTCATTCATTACTATTGTCCTATTGTTCTATGTCAAGCCCTTGTTCACTGAGTATTGGGCAGGTTATTTGAATGATTTCATTAAATAAAAAACTTATAATTTTATTGCAATATTTTGTTTTATTTTATGTATAACTTTCTTAATAATACACAGTGTTAATTACACAACAATCCAACGTGATGTTCATATTTCAAAAACAAGACTGAAACATCATATTATGCAATAACATATCATTTTTCAAAGTATCTCTACTATTAAAATCGCTTATAAAATCTATCAACGACTTCTTATTAAACTTATATAACAAATATGGGCAGGTTATTTGAATGATTTCATTAAATAAAAAACTTATAATTTTATTGCAATTGTTTTATTTTATGTATAACTTTCTTAATAATACACAGTGTTAATTACACAACAATCCAACGTGATGTTCATATTTCAAAAACAAGACTGAAACATCATATGCAATAACATATCATTTTTCAAAGTATCTCTACTATTAAATTCGCTTATAAAATCTATCAACGACTTCTTATTAAACTTATATAACAAGTACATTAAACAATACTCTCCACAAACTGAAGTGAAATCGTTTTGCACCTGGTACGGACTAAAATTCCAATATTTCGAATTCCGATTCATGAACTTTCTGTGATGACCCGTGGGTGCTCTCCCGTATGTGTCAAAAAATTGTCCAATACCGTGAATGTCTATGTGTATAGCTATCCAATGAGAACCTGGTTGTGTGTCCAAATCCAAATTGCTTATAATGTATGCAGGGAGTTGAAAATGTATGGGTAATCTGTTTGCTGCATATACATTGTATTGTAAGCTCGGGTGTATTTTTCCCAAATTTCTTTGAATTTCAATAGTATTCATTTTGACATACAGAAGTGGTACATTACTTAGTCAATGGCTTTATCACATGAGAGTGAAAAGACACGGGTAAGACATCCACATTTTATGGATATTTATATTAGAAGTGGTAAGTAGTATAAATAAAAGATATGTATAATATATACCAATGTTTTATTTAAATCATAAACCTATGTGATACAATATTTGTTACCCCTAGCTACTATAATCTACAGTTACATTTCTATTCTTATCTATTTCAATTACATTATCAAACTCCGCATACACAACGCAGTTTATTGTTTCAGTAAGAGTCGATTCGAAACGCACCTCTAATCTTACACTACCATGTTTTATAAGATTCCAATGATTGGATGAGTTGGCTGACAAGTCTGGGGTGAGATCAAATGCTAACAAACAATAACCATTTGAATATTTATCGCGGGATATTCCATTACCTTCATTTAGAAAATGTATACCAGTTCCTGAGAATAGTGTATGATAAGTTGAAGTAAACATATTACTTTCAAATGATGGTTGTAAGGCTTTTGATGGTATTTGTTGACCATCTATGTACAAACAAAATGAACTCATATCGTAGTTTTCAAAGTTAAATGGATTTTTAGTGAGAATACCATTAAAGGCTGCGTTATTAACAAATCCAATAATACACCTTTTAGGAACTTGTCCTAGAAAAATATTATCGAGTGTTTTTCCTTGAACTCCCGATGGTATTGTTAAAACTTTTACTTCAGCTCGAGTTATAGGATATTTTGCTGTAGTGGACGAGAGAACTTTTTGATGTGCAAGTAAAATACTTGGATTTATTTTTGCTCTCCTTACAATGAGAGTTGCATCTGTTATGCTAACTTTAAATTTCGAAACATTTGATGGTGCCATAAGATTGAAAGATTCACGAGATCTAACCATCTTTACACTCATTTCAACACCATTGAGTAAGAACTTTTCTTGATTAAATATATCACCATGAAGATGTCCGATCATTTCTATTTCTTTACTTTCAGATACTAATTGTTGTCTTTTAGTAAAACCAACATTTTTGTCATCAGTTGAATTCATTTTCCCCTCAGTATCTTCATACCAAAGACTGCATGTTAAATGAGATTCTTTTGCTGCTGGAGCATAGTTTAAGAGAGTTTCCATATAGGCGCGATATGCATATGTATTATTAGGAGGTGAAACTAATTTTTGATTTAAATAAACATCTAACTGACTAAATAGTGTATGTAGCCAATTATTTACAGGGGCTACTACAGTAGCTGCACTTAATTTTGTTGAGTCTTCATTTAATATTTTCACTTTTAAATGTAACAAAGTATGGGACAAATCAACATAATCATCTCCAGTTCCGGGTACTTGAAATTCTATAGGGCCATCATCACCTAGTGAAGATATGGGTTTGTAGTGTACCCATGTTCCGCTTTCTATACTAGTTTGTGTTGATGGTAAAGCAAATAAATCCAATTCCGATTTAATACACTCACAAGAATTATTATGTAAAAAGGACATTTTGATTTATGAAAAAATATCTTTGATCTTTCGAGGAGTTTTATTTCTCCGTTTGTTTATTCCTTTCACTTTAACAGTTGACGGTGGAATGAATGATGATATTAGTTTTCTCTTTGTTATATATCCTGAACCAGACATTATTTTATCAATTTTATCATCGGCTTTCCTTTTTAAATTAGAACTAGCTTCTTTGAGTCTACTTTTGATAGACTCTTCCATTGGTCGAGCTCTAACCATGTCTGATAACAACCCTACACCAGCACTTAAAGCTTCTTTTCCTACAGCCTTTGCACCACTTGAAAATAATGGTAAAACTGAACGAAATAGCCCTCCCAAAAAGCTACCAATACCATGCCCACGTTGATATGGTGCTCCCTTATATATTACTCCCATTCCTGAACCAGCCTGATGAGTGTAGTAATTTTCATATGGGCAATTTGGATGATCTCGGGGATACATTATAATTTTTTGAAGTGTAGTTTAACACACACCGTCCCAAATTGAAATGGTATTTTTTTACCTGTGCTTGATCTTATATCTATTTCAATAGTATCGAATTCTCTTCGCATTACAGGTATGTAGTGTGGGGGTGAAAATACATGCATTTTATTAGCACCATATATATACTTAGCGGGGTCCAAAGGAATAATTCTTAACAGTGGTGTAATTACATCACCTACAATTTGGGGTTCTACGATATCACAATAAACGAAAAGTTGGGATGGTAACCCTAAATGTAAATTTGCAGGACATTTACCCAAACCTTTCTCTACAAGATTCCTATTGGGTTCATATCCTAATTGAAGACCTAACTTTGGTGACAACGTTAATGATACAATTGATTCATCACTAACTGTCACGAAAACAAATTTTGATATTTCATCATAGCGAAATCTCACTTTTTCCCTTATATTATTTAATGCCGTTAAAATATGTTTTATATCATCATAATTTGTGGCTGGAATGTGGGTCTTATAGTATACCACTGAAGGAGTGTTTTCGTTGGGCATTAACATATGTTTAGTTATATATATAATATTTTCGCCTTCCTGAACAGTGAACATAGTGCATGGATATTGAAATTCAACCAGACCAACGACCCATTCTCCCTCTAATTTTATTGCTTTGGGTAGTTTAGTAGAAAACATTGTTGTCCTATTTTGAGGAAAGTATTCCATCGAACTATTGCTTGGTAATGTTATGTAAAAATTATGTTTTATCATATTGTTTCCAAATTTGAAGCTTGTATCCAACTATTGAACTTATCAGGATAACCTTTCCACTTCACTAACACCTGCTTTCTGGAGCCTGAATAGCGAAAACCTAGTATTTTATCAATTTTATAACTTGATGTTGGGTTGTAATTTACTTGTTGTAGTTCTTTTTCATAAAAAGTCCCTTCAATCTCCTCATCTTTTAAATCTTTCAATGTGTAGACTACCCAAGGTGATCTCTCAATAACTGAAGTTATCACAAATATTTCATCACTCCAGTTAGACTCATACCCTTTTTGGAATATATGTTTATATTTGGTTATTCTAACATGATCACCAACATGAAACTTAGGCAATGGAATATTTTTAGGTACCTTTAATGTTTTTCTATCATATAAATTATTCCAAACCGTCATAATATTACCGGAATTTACATCACACGGTGTCATTTTAATGCTTGAATGATAACTATGATTATAGGAATACATTAAATCTTGTAAAATATCAATGTATTTGTAAGTATTTTTATGTGTAAAATATCGCCACATTTTGGTTTTCAATGTTCTTTGAAATCTTTCGACAACACTTGCTTTGATATCTGGATTGTTCGTAGTGTAATAATTTATTTTCTTAGACTTAAAAAATTTTTTAACATCTTTCGAAACAAACTCAGTTCCTTTATCTGATTGTATATGGGTTGGGGTTGTATTTGCTTCACTGAATATGCTTTCAAAACATCGTTTTACTGTCTCAGAATTTTTACGTTTTAGAGGTCTGGCGTAGGCACACTTACTAAATACATCAATTACACACAGTATATAATTAAAACCATTATTATATTTACTATAAGTTCTCATATCGCTTAAATCTACTTGCCAAAGTTCATTTAAATTAGATAAAATATATTTATTTCGAGAAAATTTCTTCTGTACTGGTTTATGAAGTGTATACGTTTCTTGTGACTGCAACCATTCCTTAACTTCTTTTTTAGACATTTTACCTTTCATGGCATTTGTAAGTTTATCAATACTACTAAAACCAGCAGGGTTCGATGGATCATAATAAATATTATTAATATCTAGTAAGGGGTCCATTTTTCCCAATCGATTTTATTTCGAATTTTTTTAATATGTTTTTGATTAGGTGTAGAAAATGATCTCTCACCAAAATCTGTTTTATCATATATTTTTTTTGGACTCGATGTAGGTGTAGAAAATACTACCTCTTCGGAATCTTTAAACTCTATTTGATTTATAAACTGACTTCTTCTAGGATTACCAATATAGGTAAGTGGTATTTTCAAATCTTTTAAAGTCCTTGCAAAATTTTCCCACCCTATTGGTTCACTATTTTTTAGTGGTCTCAATACATCGTTTATTAAATCTATTATATTGCTCCCAGTTTCCTTTTTGTTATTAATGAAAACTGTACCCTCTTCATCCCAATTTATTTTATTTTTGTTAATCGATAACAAGTTCAATAACTGCTCACCCTTTTTCGAATATGTCTTTGGTATCAAACTTAAAATTTGTTTAACTGAATAAACAGGTTCTCTCTGTGTAACGTTACTGTTCAGGTTGATATCTTCTTCATTAAACGTCTTATTGATAACTGAATCTTTAGAAACTGTTTCAACATTTTTATTAATATGTTCTTTTTTTGGTAATGTTTCAGGTAAATCATTTGATGTTATTATTGGTAGTTCATACGTTTGGCGATCTTCTCCAGTAAAGTGTAAGTACCTTTGCAAAACTTGTAAATACAAAATCCATTTCTTTCTATCATCTTCTTTGCCTTTTAAAATATTTTGCATTTCAATATCCAATCTTGATTTTGGATCATCAGAAGACCCCTTTTGGGTTATTTTGTCTATGAAACTCGGTTCAACAAGGATCATCCTTTTAGCATGTTCCATTTTAAACTAAACCACTAACTAATCCACTTGTGGCGTCGAACCTGTAAAATAAAAGATATTAACTTACCTATAATTATAAAAATAAAACCTTTATATACTTACCAGTAAATATAATATTATAATGTAAACTTGAAACTAAAAATTAATAAATATTTGCACTACGCTAAAAGTCACTTGCGCGCATTTCTTTCTGTAGCGTCTTATCGCTCGGCGCAGGAGTCTATTGGCGTAGGCCGCCGCTCGCAGTCAGTCGAGCTCAGGCATTGAACGAACACACATGTGTTATTATTTCAATATTCCCTCATTGGTGACCCCGACGTGATATTAACTTACCTATAATTATAAAAATAAAACCTTTATATACTTACCAGTAAATATAATATTATAATGTAAACTTGAAACTAAAAATTAATAAATATTTGCACTACGCTAAAAGTCACTTGCGCGCATTTCTTTCTGTAGCGTCTTATCGCTCGGCGCAGGAGTCTATTGGCGTAGGCCGCCGCTCGCAGTCAGTCGAGCTCAGGCATTGAACGAACACACATGTGTTATTATTTCAATATTCCCTCATTGGTGACCCTCGACAAAGAACAAGCAACCTTATTGTGTGTCGTGTACAGTGATTAGTCGATTACGATGTCTCAAGATTCAAAATCAAACACAGAACAAAACACCGGCGACATTCCTGGAACCTCAAGTACCGCTACGGGTATGGCGTATAAGGAAGCAACTGAAAATTTACCGGAGCTGTTTCGAGTTGGTGTAAAGGTACCACCCTTCTACCCTAATAGTCCGGCACTGTGGTTTTCTCAATTAGATGGCCAATTTATTCTATCCGGCGTAAAAAGTGACAGCACAAAATTTTATTTTGCCATTGCTCAACTCGAACATCAATACGCTTTAGAAATAGCTGACCTAATAACAAATCCACCTGAGAAGGACATGTATGAAACACTTAGAAGAGAAGTCATCCGCCGTCTATCTGCAACCAAAGAGCAAAAGGTGAGACAATTTCTTGAATTAGAAGAAATGGGAAATAGAAAACCCTCACAATATTTACGGCACCTCATGAGCCTTGCCGGCCCTGAAGCACCTGAAACTTTTGTGCGCACTATTTGGGCCAGTAGGCTACCGAAGGAGTTGCAGCCAATTATAGCATCGCACCATGACTTAAATGTTGAAAAACTTACAACCTTGGCCGATGAAATATATGCAATAACTGGACCATCCCCTAATATCGTAGGTGAAATAAAGCAACCAGATGTGCAACCAAGCTCAAGTACACCTTCTCGCTTTTCACCACAACAACCATATGCAGCAATGGAAGCCATGGCACTTCAAATCGCCCAACTTTCAGAAGAAATACGTAACCTAAAAATGGAAAGAAGCAGGCCAGTTTTCCGTGGATTTCGCCGTCGCTTCAATTCACGCTCTCGCTCACGATCCCAATCCCGTGACACGAGTGGTATTTGCTGGTATCACCGTAAATTTCAAAACAAAGCACAGAAATGTACCAAACCATGCCAATTTCAGGCGGGAAACTTTCAAGGCAGCCATTAGTGGCGGCAAACGACTGCCTTACATGTAATGGCCGCCTCTTTGTCACTGAAAAGAATACCAAGATTAAGTTCCTTGTTGATACCGGAGCTGACCTATGTGTGTTCCCGAAATCTTTGGCAAGAGGACCATTCAACAAGACTGAATATCAGCTTTACGCAGCAAATAACACAGTTATCAACACGTACGGTTTCATCACACTTCATTTGAACCTAGGACTTCGGCGAGACTTCACATGGAGATTAATTGTCGCAGATGTAACAAGGCCCATCATTGGAGTTGACTTTCTAAGCCACTATCGCTTATTAGTTGACTGCAGAAATCATCGCCTTATCGACGATCTTACTAAACTCTCCATCAATACTCCTCATTCTAACGAAATGCCTGACAAAGCCGAAGTCATCAAATCAATAAGTGGAACAACAGTATACCATGAGCTGTTACGTAAATTTCCGGAGATAACTAAACCAGCCGGCACTCCAACAGACCCAAAGCACAATACGAAACACTATATCAGAACCACTCCCGGGCCACCAGTTTCTGCTCGTGCCCGCAGACTAGCTCCTGATAGATTGCTTCTAGCAAAGAAAGAATTCGATGAGATGCTCACAAATGGCACAGCTCGTCGTTCAGAAAGTTCATGGTCGTCGCCACTCCATCTCGCTCGTAAAAAAGATGACGGTTGGCGACCATGCGGCGATTACAGAGCCTTAAACGCCAGAACCATCCCGGATAGATATCCCATTCGCCACTTACAAGATTTCTCTCATCAACTCGCTGGAACACAAATATACTCTAAAATTGATCTCGTAAAAGCATATAACCAGATACCTGTGGACAGTGCTGATATAGCTAAGACTGCAATAATTACCCCATTCGGCTTATACGAGTTTCCTTTTATGACTTTTGGCCTTAGAAACGCTGCACAAACGTTCCAAAGATTTATTGATGAAGTTCTTCAAGGATTAGACTTCACATACGGATATTTAGATGACATACTTATTTTTTCTAAATCCCCGGAAGAACACTTGCAGCATCTCGAAGCTCTTTTTCAACGGCTAAAGGATTATGGAGTACTCATCAATTCATCTAAGAGTGTCTGGGGCGTTAAAAACATCATTTTTCTCGGATACCACGTAACACCTGATGGAATCACTCCTCTAGAAGAAAAGGTTAAAGCCATTCAGAACTATCCTATTCCAAAAACAGCTCGTGAACTTAGACGTTTCCTTGGAATGCTCAACTTCTATAGACGATTCATTCCGCATGCAGCAAAAACTCAAAAACCTTTACACGAAGCACTTATCGGAAATCTAAAAGGTTCAAAGCCAGTAGACATGGACGCTACAAGATTAAAAGCTTTTGATGATTGCAAGAATGCCCTCACTCAAGCTACATTACTTGCTCACCCTGACACTCACGCAGAACTAGCACTATTTACTGATGCATCCAACGATGCCATAGGCTCAGTATTGCAACAGAGAAAAGACAATATTTGGACGCCTCTTGGTTTCTTCTCCAAAAAGCTATCTCCATCTCAAAAGAAATATAGCCCATATGACAGAGAACTTCTCGCAATCTATGAAGGAATTCGTTATTTCCGCTATATGCTTGAAGCCAGGACCTTTTCTGTCTATACAGACCATAAGCCAATTACATTTGCGTTCAGCACAAACAGAGATAAATGTTCCCCACGTCAATTTCGATATCTAGACTACATATCTCAATTCACATCTGATATTCGATATGTAGCTGGACAGGAAAACGTCGTAGCTGATGCCTTATCAAGAATTGACGAGATCCTACAGACATTTGATTATGATGAACTCGCTCGTGATCAAAGAGATGACGCAGAATTGACGAAACTAATAACGCATGGAACCGCACTCAAGCTCATCAAAGATCCAAAGACCAACTTATACTGCGATCACTCTACGGGTTCACTAAGACCATATATAACGCCAGCTTACAGAAGGAGAATATTCGACAGCCTACACAGATTAAGTCACCCTGGCGCGAAGGCTACAGCGCAACTCGTATCAGATAGATTTGTTTGGCCAGGCGTGAGAAAAAACTGTAGAGACTGGACTAAGCAATGCACAGAATGCCAACTTAGTAAAATTAATCGCCATACCATTTCTCCCTTTTCTAAATTTCCGACTCCTACCCACCGTTTCTCACACATCCACATGGACATTATTGGCCCTTTACCTTTTTCAGCAGGTTTTAGGTATTGCCTCACGGTTTTCGACCGGCTTACGCGTTGGCCTGAGGTTTTCCCCATGGTAGATATTACTGCCGAAACCTGTGCAAGTACATTTCTAAATGGCTGGGTCGCACGTTTCGGCTGCCCCCACATTATCACCACAGACAGAGGTCAGCAATTCCTTTCACAACTCTTTCAGAATCTATGCACTCTCATCGGTGCCAAACTTTGCCCTACTACAGCATACCACCCTCAAGGTAACGGTCTAGTCGAAAGGCTACACCGCCAGCTGAAAGCTGCCATCACATGCCATAAAAATTCTCAGTGGACCGAGGTACTTCCACTTGTTCTCCTAGGGTTACGAAGCGCCTGGAAAGAAGATATAAAAGCTTCTGCCGCGGAACTCGTTTACGGAGAGCCCCTAAAATTACCAGGTGAATTTTTTGAACCTACTACTACTTACCTCACTGTTGATCCAGCTGACTTAGTTGATCGTATCCGAAAACATATGTCCAATTTGTCCCCCACTCCTGCGTCATGTCACAATGATAAAACGTTTTACATACCCAAAGATCTATTTATGTCAGATTATGTCTTCCTCCGTCGAGGCCCAGTAAAAAAGGCCCTTGAAACTCCATATACTGGTCCCTATAAAGTAATAAAAAGAAATAAAAAGACCTTTGTAATAAATGTGCAGGGAAAAGAAATCACTGTGACCATTGATAGGTTAAAACCAGCATATATGGCACATAATAACACTGAAAAATCACAATTGTTATCTTGTCCGCCATCTTCTACTATTTCTAGCCCTCCTGTGAACCCTACCGAGACCGAAGCACCTGTAAAGAAAACCCGTAGTGGTAGAACTGTCAGATTTCCAAAACACTACTACCATTAAATTACTATTTGAATTTAAAATTACTATCGATCGTGGAACGATCTCGGTAGGGGGGTATTGTGGCGTCGAACCTGTAAAATAAAAGATATTAACTTACCTATAATTATAAAAATAAAACCTTTATATACTTACCAGTAAATATAATATTATAATGTAAACTTGAAACTAAAAATTAATAAATATTTGCACTACGCTAAAAGTCACTTGCGCGCATTTCTTTCTGGAGCGTCTTATCGCTCGGCGCAGGAGTCTATTGGCGTAGGCCGCCGCTCGCAGTCAGTCGAGCTCAGGCATTGAACGAACACACATGTGTTATTATTTCAATATTCCCTCACACTTAGTATTGAACCCAATATAATAGGTAGAAATGAACCACCTTTTTGTACTATTATATTTTTTCTTACTTTGTTTGTTGTTTTGCGTACAAGCTTACGAAGCAAGGATTTATATTTTTTGAGAGATTTTTTCTCTTTTTCTTCCAATGGAACTTTACCTTGTAGAACGTTGTGAATACATTCACAAATACAATTTATTTCATCTTCATCACACGATTTTAATAAAGCTTTTTGATATTTTGGATTTAACGTGTGCAATGCAAGGAGTAAATCTTTATGCGTCTTCAATCTTCGATCCATTATTTGTAAATGACAGAAATTTGTTGATTAATGTCGTATTTAAACCCTTTTTTTGGTACATAAATAGAACAAAACCCATCGTCGGGGAATATTTTTGATTTAATACGACATAAATCATTAGTATTTTGTTTAAGATCTATCATTAAATATCCATGAGCATCCAAGGTTGCGTCCTTGTACGCTTCTTCAACAAACTTAGTATTTTCCGGTACTACTTGACGTGCTAAATAGCGAATCTGTGTTTTATCACGAGGGTTTTTAAAAAATATTATGTAACTTGAATTTAAAGAAATGTCCCGCTGTCCTTTTCCTTGATGGAACAAATTTTGAGTTATATAAAAAACACTCAAATTCCTGTGATGGCTTCCTTTAGTGAAGATGTCAACTATACGTCCATCTGATTCCCTCATGAGATCATCTATTATAATAAGATTAGGCTCTTTACCATCAAACATATTCAGATCGGGTAATCCTTGAAAATAGTTAACGTTTTTAAGGTTATATAATGGCTGCATTTCATCAAAACACCAAGTTATTTGAGAAAAAATAATGTTACACATCTGATTTCTATGTTTGATAAAGTCAGTTACAAAATGTGACTTTCCACATCCACTAGGCCCAGCAATTATTGCACTAAAAGGGTGGATAAAATGATTCATGTCGTTTACGTGTGATTAATGTGAAATCAAGGAATAAAGTAAACAATTGTAGTTTAAAACATTATATTTATTAACTTCTTATTTGTAAAGACACAATAAAATATAACATAAATAATTTATAGGACAATTAAATAAAACATAAAATTATTTTCATTTACAAACTTTCTTAAATGTTAGGCACATATAAATTTATTTACACATTAATATCAAAAACATATATACATAGCTTATCTAGTAAAGTAAAAATAAACAATATAATTATGTAAAAGTAAATAACAACAACACTTTATCTTAATGAATAATGACCCCACGCTAATGTATCAATGAGATTAGGTAAAATGTAACGCTTAGTATCATTATATGACAAAGAAGTTTTATTAATTTTTTGGGTGAATATTGTGTGTTTAATTGATTTAAATCTATGCATACTCTGGTACTGAACATTTTGATTAAAAAGACATGATTTGTAATTTTCAATATTTAATTTTTTAGTAGTGCTTTTATTTACACCCTTAGCTTTTGCTATAAGTTGGTTACCTACATTATATGCATACATTTTTGATCGTAATCCAACAAATTCTTCTAAAATTTTACCATTATTTTCATCTTTGAAAAATCCTAACCTTTTTTTATTTATTTTGGGGTAATTAAAAATATTATCAGTTGGATAGTCGGACGTATCAAACCGTGTAGCTAAATCAGGTCTGAGTTCTTCATAAAAATTATTGGTGAATATTTGATAAATAAAACTGTCAGTATCGGTATACAACAGTTTGGTGTTATCATTAAACTTTTTTAACATATAATCATAATGAAATTCATACATAAGAGTCTTAGAAATATCTAAAATACAAAATCCTAGATAAATGGGTTTATTATGAATAACTTTTGTTTTGCGCAATTGGACGGCAACTAAGTTTTCCGAGAATATTGTAAGACTATGAAATTCTGGTCGTGCGATTAAGTCTTGTGCACCTAAAGATTTACCACAATTTTCCCAATGGGTTAAAAGCTTAACATTTACTCTCTTCTCTACGTTTTCCATTGTTTTACCAAAAACTGAGTTGTTCATCAGCTTATAGAAGTCCTTTTCAAAATCTGACATTGCCTTCGTCCTCAAATTATTATTTAAATCTATATATTTTTGCAGCCAGGGCTTTTGATTAAATTTTAATATTCTATGAATTTTTTGCAATTTCATACCTAATTTAAGACATTGTTTTAGATTTCTATAGTGAATTACATATTTTGTTTTATTATTAAGGTTTGATATTAATTTTACATCTTTAGAATCGCCTACACAAATGTTTTCGGGGCAAAGAGGAAAATCAGAATGTTGGTCATGAAGTTCATCAGGATACATTAAATCTACTTCTAAAATGAATCCATTTTCTGAATTGTCTGGCACATTGAAATAGGTTGTAGGAGCAACCCATTCAAATCCTCCTACGGGGAGATATTGAGACATAGCCCAACCGTATAAATTATTTGCATCGAAATATGCGAGATAAGATTTCGTTTTCGTGTTATCATAATTGTTTAGATATTCATTATTAGCCTTTGCATACCTGTTACTACATTGAGATACACCACCACGAATACCATTCCTTATAAAAGCAATTTTGTCAAAGTCAGTCAATAGTTCTAACTGTATTTTGGTATATTTTAACATCGCATCCCAACTTAAACCTGGTGCTGTATAGTAGTGTGCAGGATCAAGATTATAAGTAGCAATACAAAGGTCTCTAAAATTTTCAAATATGTCTGTTAATAGTAAAACATCTGTTTTTTGATATAAATTAGAATAGTCCTGCATATTTATACATTTAAAGTGATTCCAAACATCTTGGGCATGCCTATAATCATCCTCGGATATGTTTGAATTTGTTAAAGTACTGTAAAACTCTTTTTGACTAGGTAAAAATGGCACCTTTAAACTATTAGAAGAAGTCATAAACTCGTATGGGAAAATACCTTTTTTCCTAAGACGTATAAAATCATCATTTTTAGGAAAACTCTTTTTAAGAGTGTGAAATTGATTATCTTTAAGATTTTTAGCTAACTGATCAAGACTGCATGGTAAAAACTTTAGTGAATCTATAAATCTTAAATTTATTCTTTGGTTATTTATATTTAATATTTTTGAAAAGGATATGTATTTTTCCTTGTTTTGTGGAATTATTTCTACTGGGCCATCTTTAAAATTAAGAGCATGAACAATGAAATGTGAATCATAGTGACTTAAATTATGGAGAAATATTGGTATAAAATGTACAGTTTTTTTCTTTTTTGTACATACTTCATGAGCAACACCTATAAAATCACCCAAAATCAACAGTATACCAATCAAAATCTAAATATTTTTCATCATTTAAATTAGTCTCACAAATATGACAAATTGTACAATCACTTATAATGTTTTTATGTTCTACACTCAACGATTTTGGACATTTTTGAAAATTATTTTTGCTATAAATTATTTTCAACTGTTCGTACAAACTATTCATAAACTGTTGTGTACAATTAACCCCACAATATGACACATATTTAGATAAATTGTCATCATAAGAACACTTCACATAATATCCGAAACTATAAGGTTCATGTTTTTGAATGTTATCTGTATATGATTTAGATGGATTATTAGAACATGAATGGATAGGATTTAGAAACGCTTCAAAATCTGCGTATAAGACAAAAGGAACCTTCAGTTTTCGTTCAAAATTATTAAACATAACGCTATCGTTAGATGTGGGCTCTCCAAACCAATTTTTAAATATGAGATTACTAGTAGGTAATTCAGTTACTACGTGGGAACAATCTTGTTGTTGATGATTTGATAATCGATCGCCAGTTGAAAAATGTAATAGACATCCATCACATATATAAACAGAATGATCTCTACTTGAAAGTTGTTTGCTAACTAAACGAGATAAATTTTTGATAAAACAATAATGGTTGTATGTACCATTACTCAAATACAACAAATTTATATGACTATTCTTACGACTTTTTGTAAAATATAATGGACCAATCACATTATTTCGTTTAGTTCGTTTATCAAATTCTAAACCAAAAACGTTTATGCTAATATTATTTAATTTTTCAACTCTAGGAATATCGGTTAATTTAACAGGGAATGTCACATTTGTAAAGTTTAATTTGTTAGAATATTTAGAGTATGAGAATACGCGTTCAGCATTTTTACAAACAGGATATAGAGCAGAGAGTAAAGCCCATTTAAAACACAAATAGTCGGTATTCTTAACATTAATGACAGCCTTTTTTGTAGCAATGTCCTTTGGTAAATCAATAAATGAAGTACCACGAAGAGGATTAAATTTATTGATATTCATATCGATACTTTTTATATTTTTAAGACTCCAACCGCTATCTTTTTTCTCAAACGTACTTATTTTATTTGTTAATTTGTTTGATAAAGATGTAAAAAATATATCAAAATCATCTCCACGAAAAATTATAAAGTTACTAGTTTGGAAATCAAATGAATTTGTCATATCATTTTTACTTTGTTGAATAAAATCTGCATGTAATATAAAATTAACTTTAAAAATAGTATGATTTACAATAGACTCTTCAATTAAAAATAATAAATTATCTTTAATTGAATTCAAAAAAGATTCAGGAGTTTGCAATGTTGATTCTAGAGATGGGTTTGATTTAGTGCAAATATTGTACGTTATAATTCTTTGACCAAAAGCTGTTTCAATAACTGATACGTTATCAAATTTTTGATGTAATTTTAAGGAGTTGTTTTTATGTGTCTTACTTTTTAAATGATTCACAAAATATCTTCTACTAACTGTAATTCTACAAGCATCACATTCTACTTTATCTGAGTGATTACCTGTGTGGGGTCCTGATATCCTAGAAGAAGTTGAAGGTGTCTCTTCAGTTATTTGACGTTTTGCTTGGTGATCTGAAGTTTTCAAATCATCGTGAACTAAAGACCTTTTGAGTGATCCCCCTTCTTGAAGTGGTTGACTGGAACAAATAATAAAAAAGTTATACATTTGATTTATAATGTTATGAAAAAAAAATATGTAATAATTAAAAAAAACACTCACTTAATGTAATTTTCAACAGAAGCACACACAAACTCCTCGTCAAAACATGAATTATACAATTCACATCTCTCAACTTCTTCGCAAATCTGGATCATTTCACTATCGAGAATTTCGTCAACTTGAGAACAGAAGAAGGCGCTTTCACATGTATTGGAATCCATTTTGGGTATTGAGTCCCCAAATAGTCAAAGCCATGACACGAATAATGATTTCGAGTTGGTTACAAACTCAATGTTTTTCGAGTACTTCTATGAGTACACAATAAGAAATCATTAGCGTTGTTTTGATAATGCTGTTTTAACAATCTATTTTTACAACTAATTAACTAGTGTATCGACAAAAATGAAATAGATGAACTTATTTAAGGAAGCTATTGTTATAAATTATATATTAAACAATATTTTGAAAATAGTATTTCTTACAATTATTGTCACTTGAAATATCTTTTGTGATATTACATATTAATTTTTGAATGTTTTCATAGTTGGCACTGTTGTTTTGCGTGTATAATTTTACACGCATTTCAGTGTGTTTCCAATGTTCTGATGGTGGTAACTTAGATATCTTTTTTAAATCAAAAATTTCTATCTTGATATAATGAGTTGCATTACTAGCATCATCTGAGTTTGAAGAAATAAATCCAGTGCCTCCTTCTTGAGTTCTAGACACCGAACTCGATTGTTTCTTTTTCTTGTTCTTAGATGTAATTTTAAATAATTCATCTAATTGCTTTGTTTCGTTTGTATGTTTCCTTTTCAACGATGTAGGTTGGGTCGGCAATATTTCTAAATCTTGTGTTTCAGAATCAGTATGTGATGCATTATAATAATCTTTAAAGGTGTTATCACCGTTCAATAGATTGAATGAGTTCTGTAACAATATAAATAAATCTAATTAATATTTCACATTAATCTAAACATTTATAACATAAATAATTAATAAAAACATTTTATTACCTGCATTTTGTTTAGGAACACTTCACAAACTTATAACTCACTTAACAAGAATTCTACAACACACTGTGACTTACAAAAAATATTTGGGGCCTTATATACTAATGTTTTCAAATATTCATTAAGATAACTTGTTTGACTAATGGTAATGGCATAGATAAGAATACAAAGGACACAGTTTAGAATGCGTAACACAAATTATTTATGTTACGCATCCTAAACTCTACATTCTTTAAATTTTACATCTAATTGCTTTGTTTCGTTTATATGTTCCCGTTTCAAGGATGTAGGTTGGGTTACTTCTAAATCCTCCGTTTCAGAGTCAGTAGGTGATGCATTATAATCTTTAAAGGTGTTGTCACCGTTTAATAGATTGATTGAGTCCTGTAACAATATAAATAAACCCAATGAATATTTCACATTAATTAAAATATTTTTAACAATAATTTATGAAAAATATGTTATTACCTGCATTTTGTTAAGGAACACTTCACAAACTTATAACGTGCTTAGCAACAATTCTACACACTGTGTCTTACAAAAAATATTTGCGGGCTTATATACCAATGTTTTCAAATACTCATAAAGATAACTAATTGTTCCACTAATGGTAATGGTATAGATTAGAAAACAAAGGTTTACATTCTTTGTGTTACGCATCCTAAACTGTACTAGCGAGGTTTTTTGTTTCGAAATTTAAAGTTGTTATTAAATTTAGTTATTAAAAGTTAACAGATGCAACTCTCATTGTAAGGAGAGCAAAAATAAATGTGTATAATTGGATTTGTTAATAACGCAGCCTTTAATGGTATTCTCACTAAAAATCCATTTAACTTTGAAAACTACGATATGAGTTCATTTTGTTTGTACATAGATGGTCAACAAATACCATCAAAAGCCTTACAACCATCATTTGAAAGTAATATGTTTACTTCAACTTATCATACACTATTCTCAGGAACTGGTATACATTTTCTAAATGAAGGTAATGGAATATCCCGCGATAAATATTCAAATGGTTATTGTTTGTTAGCATTTGATCTCACCCCAGACTTGTCAGCCAACTCATCCAATCATTGGAATCTTATAAAACATGGTAGTGTAAGATTAGAGGTGCGTTTCGAATCGACTCTTACTGAAACAATAAACTGCGTTGTGTATGCGGAGTTTGATAATGTAATTGAAATAGATAAGAATAGAAATGTAACTGTAGATTATAGTAGCTAGGGGTAACAAATATTGTATCACATAGGTTTATGATTTAAATAAAACATTGGTATATATTATACATATCTTTTATTTATACTACTTACCACTTCTAATATAAATATCCATAAAATGTGGATGTCTTACCCGTGTCTTTTCACTCTCATGTGATAAAGCCATTGACTAAGTAATGTACCACTTCTGTATGTCAAAATGAATACTATTGAAATTCAAAGAAATTTGGGAAAAATACACCCGAGCTTACAATACAATGTATATGCAGCAAACAGATTACCCATACATTTTCAACTCCCTGCATACATTATAAGCAATTTGGATTTGGACACACAACCAGGTTCTCATTGGATAGCTATACACATAGACATTCACGGTATTGGACAATTTTTTGACACATACGGGAGAGCACCCACGGGTCATCACAGAAAGTTCATGAATCGGAATTCGAAATATTGGAATTTTAGTCCGTACCAGGTGCAAAACGATTTCACTTCAGTTTGTGGAGAGTATTGTTTAATGTACTTGTTATATAAGTTTAATAAGAAGTCGTTGATAGATTTTATAAGCGAATTTAATAGTAGAGATACTTTGAAAAATGATATGTTATTGCATATGATGTTTCAGTCTTGTTTTTGAAATATGAACATCACGTTGGATTGTTGTGTAATTAACACTGTGTATTATTAAGAAAGTTATACATAAAATAAAACAATTGCAATAAAATTATAAGTTTTTTATTTAATGAAATCATTCAAATAACCTGCCCATATTTGTTATATAAGTTTAATAAGAAGTCGTTGATAGATTTTATAAGCGATTTTAATAGTAGAGATACTTTGAAAAATGATATGTTATTGCATAATATGATGTTTCAGTCTTGTTTTTGAAATATGAACATCACGTTGGATTGTTGTGTAATTAACACTGTGTATTATTAAGAAAGTTATACATAAAATAAAACAAAATATTGCAATAAAATTATAAGTTTTTTATTTAATGAAATCATTCAAATAACCTGCCCAATACTCAGTGAACAAGGGCTTGACATAGAACAATAGGACAATAGTAATGAATGAGGAATGTCATTAGTGGAGTAGATAAATACTAATGAGTTTATTAGATCATATCGTAAGTCAGGAACGGTGAGAGATAGCGCCATGGGAATGCTTGCTATCGATCGGGCGTAGCGGAAAACCCCTATTTTGACACCAAACTTTTTTTTTTTTTTTTTTAGCCGACCAACCCCTGTAGTTGGCCGACCAACCCCTGTAGATACGCCGGTTCTGGCTCTTGAACCGGCGTATCCTTACTACTTACAAGCAACTTTTTGTCGAACTAATGCGTTTACGGTATGAAATTTCATTGACGGTGATAGCAGCGTCGGAGCCGGAGCAGGCTCAAGACCTGGCTGCAGCTGAGAGCTTCGGCGTGCAGAATCCAGATCTTGCTGAAGCCGAGAGCGCCAGGCAGCGGGCCCCAGATCAGGCCGCGGAGGCGAGCCTCGTCAACCACTTCAAGAACTATGTGGGTTTCGAACAGAACAAATATCGACCCTCCTACCGCCTCGTCTCCATCGAGCAGATCGTGAAACCCATCGCCCGGAGAACCTCCAGGTCCTCGTACCCCAGGGCCACTCACGTCGGACGGGCCGTACTCACGAAAAGTTAGCTTGATATTGACTAATCAAGTCAAATTCAAATTCAAGTTAAAACAACTTATGGGGGAATCGTGATTACAAATGTTCTACAGAAGGTGTTTTCTTAACATTTTGCTGATCAATTTTATTTCAATCGCGCCAGCAAATTGGATGAAGCAAATAAATCGAAACGCATATGCCATACGATAGGGCACTTTAGATTTTTTAATTTCTGATTTAACAATATTTAAAAACTACACTCAACATGTGTTAGAATATAAAACGATTCATTATCCCGAATAAATATAATATCATATGTACCGGTTTAGGTTTCAAATATCTTTATTTATTTTACATTGCATGCGAGTCCCCAGTTTCTCACACAAACATAAATTTCAGAGTTTAAGTACCAAATGTGTTTTAGGAAAATAAAAAAACATATCATTGCTATTAGTTTTAATAGAAATATAAATTTACACATAAATGAACTTAATGGTCTAACACAAGTAAAATCATACTTACAGTTAGTCTCCTAAATACAGAAAATAAATAAATATTAAATTACATTAGGTAAAGCATTGTATTTCTTTAATTTTAGTTTAAGCCACCACGCTTAATTCTTTAAGAAGGTAAGCCGGGGTTAAACTCTAAATACCCGAATACGACAAAGCCTAAACCACTGTACGCCAAGCGGGAACATTTGAAAGCTCCGTGAAGTAACGTTAACGAATAATAATTGTGAAAAGCACTACAGCGCCAATACAGTTGACAATTAAATAGTTTGGGTTACTCTTTGTAATTAGATGATAAGGTGTCAATAGATTCGTAATGAAATCGAAAGTAACATAGGCTATAATTTACGAAGTCGAGTTGTAGTGTTTAAGACTGTAGAGTTATGAACCAATTAATACTATTGAGATCCTCATTCGTAGACCCTGTATCCTCTGCCGTTGACTAAATTGTTCTGCCAGTCATTATTGCCCTGGTTGCCCAGGCCAACTTGCCACTGGTTACCCTGGTTTTGTTGGTTACCAATGTTATTGCCCAGGCCTAACTGTACCTGACGTAGTTGCCATTGGTTACCTTGGTTATTGCCTTGGTTGCCCTGATCGCCTTGCCACTGAATACCCTGGTTTTGCTGGTTGCCTACGTTATTACCTATGCCCACCTGTAATTGACCAAGTTGCCACTGATTACCCTGGTTTTGCTGGTTGCCTATGTTATTGCCTATGCCAACCTGTAGTTGACCAAGTTGCCACTGATTACCCTGTTGGTTGCCTCTGTTGTTCCCCAGGCCCTGTTGCCACCGGTTACCTTGGTTAATTTGATTCCATCTGTCGTACTCTTGGGCCTGGTTACCTCTGTTGTTTCCCTGGTTCGGTTGCAGCCCAATAACTCCGAGGTATGGCTGATTCTGTCTGCCCTGGTTCAGCTGGAGACCGTAACCTCTGTTGTAACCCAAATTTTGCTGCCACCCGTAACCCCGGTTCCGCCAGTTGGAAACGATTTGAAGTTCCCGATCATAGTTCAGGTTTTGGCTAAGTGCCCCAATATTGTAATCCAAGCTCTGCAATCCTTGACCGAGGTCGGCTAGATTTTTGTAGCCTATTTCGTTTCCAAGGAATCGGTTGTGGTAGTTGCCTATATTGATATGGCCCTGGGGTACGAGGACCTGGAGGTTCTCCGGGGCGATGGGTTTCACGATCTGCTCGATGGAGACGAGGCGGTAGGAGGGTCGATATTTGTTCTGTTCGAAACCCACATAATTGTTGAGGTGGTTGACGAGGCTCGCCTCCGCGGCCTGGTCTGGGGCCCGCTGCTTGGCGCTCTCGGCTTCAGCGAGATCTGGACTCTGCACGCTGATGCTCTCAGCTGCAGCCAGGTCGTGAGCCTGCTCCGGCTCCGATGCTGCTATCACCGTCAATGAAAGAAGAGTCTGGAAAAAAAACACTTCTTTAATATTTCGAGGTTTGTTTGTTTTAAGCTTCTAAGGAATATCTGATACGCTATTTACAAAAGTTTAAATAAAAAACTGGTTAAAACTAGTACTGTCGAACTTATGTATATAGGATGCATTTTAAAACGACAAAAAAATCCCTGAAATATTTAAATTGTTTTGTTTTCAGCTTAAGCAGTAACAACAATACTCACTACATCTCTGAAAATTTCAATGATCTGGCTAGCAAAATTCGTGACAGACAGCCTGGTGACTGAAAGACGGACAGACAGACGGACACCAAGTTTTAGTAATAATTCCGTTTTTACCCTTTGACATCAAATCGAGTCTTTTTATTTCCATATAGGTTATTAAATAACACTTATAGAATTGTCCTACATCCCACCGGTTCGGAAACTAGCCCGGCGAGAACCGTGTTTGAATGTTATCGAAGTTCGTTTTCATGACGACAAAAGATAGCTGTCTCTCGTGAGTAATATCGGTTATTTTATCTACTTCACGCAGTATTTGGTTCTCAAGCAACTATAGGATGAAAAGAATAATAAATTAATCTACGTCTTACCAAAACGAGGCTCTTCATGTTAACAAACAATCGGTACACAATACATTCCGTAGCCATTTATATAAATATCGGCGTGCGTGCCGATAGTAATTGGGCTGCGAACCGATCGCCGTGACCGAGGACGCGCCCTTATTGCAGATCCGCGGGCCCTGACGAAAACTGAGCCCTTTCGCTGGGACTAAGGCTACGTATCCACCAGAGCTCTGCTTTGCTGTGTCGCGAGGAATGTGTTTTTCAGAACCAATAGAGTCGCTTGTCAAGAGCCGCGCTGACCGATGCGTGATAAATGAAGCGATTCTATTGGTACCTAAAAAGTAAAAACACATTCCTCGCTACACATCACATCACAGCTCAGGTGGATACGCAGCCTAATAATAATTCCCCCCCCCACACCGACATTGGTGACCGGTTTCATTGAAACCATGGCAGCTACGCAGCAGTTATTTTATAGTGCCCGATTGCGCAATACACAGAAGCACTCTTCTCTCTTCCTTCACTCTAGCCCAGTGGGACGGATAACCGACACGACTGGCGGGAGATCAGGACCGACTTTTTACATGCCCATCCGACGCATGGATCATCTTTCTTGTCAGACAATCAGGTGATCGCCTGCATTGTTCTAACTAACCAAACTTGAAAACACATTTTTTTTAAATATAGGAATAAGTAATTGATTTAAAAAATCATAAAATAGTGAATGAATTTATTGTCTTGTTGTTATACACAAAACCTACAGAACCCTCTCCGCTGGCGGCCGCTGGCGCTTGTACTGTCTTTTGTTCCTCATCTGCGAGCGCTGCACAAGTGCACATGCAGATCTATGCTAATAGCTTTACAGCTCGGCACAGCTATAATGAGTTGTATTGTTGTAGTTTATTGCTTTATTAGTAACACCCTTATTACTTACTAGCTGTGCCCGCGACTTCGTTCGCTTGGTTTTTGAGTGACTTAAACCGTATATTATGCAGCGCACGCAACGAAAGTCCCAAATGTGAATAATTTTCCCCGTTTTTGCAACATTTCTCACTGACGCTTCGCTCCTATTGGTCGCAGCGTTAGTTATAATTATTATAGTCTAAAGCCTTCCTCTGGACTATAAAAAATAATAATTTTACAAATCGGAGTCTTGCTTCACTTAAAATAGGGAAGTATTTTTTTAAAACTAAAATATCAAATAACATTTATAAGACGATTAATTAGCCTTTGGTAAATACAATAAAGATTTTGACATTTTTTAATAATACCCGTACCTATTGATAAAAAAGATTTTAAAGTGCTCCAATTTCATCATCAGCTCATAGTGCGCACGCACTCTTAAACATTAACTGAATTGAATCGATGTAAGTGCCAAACATTGAATAATATAATAAAAACTTTCATATTAAGTATTATGTCTACATTAAAATCTAAATGAAAAAATAACAAATTCCCACGACATAATGATAACAGTAGGTAAGTCCGTGGTTTGTATAAATGATAACAAAATAAATGCGCGCTGAAAATGCGTTAGTTACAAATAAAAATACAATACACAATGCACAGTAGATTAGCTATCTGCTATTCAATATTGACGAACTCCGTAGCGCGGTGGTTCAGCACGTTGGTGCTCGACCGAGAGGTTGCGGGTTCGAATCCCGCCGATGGAACAAAAAGTGTTCAATGTTCCTGGGTCATGAATGTGTATTAAATTTGTGTATTATTATTATAAAAATCTTTAATATGTGTATAGTATAAAAGTATTAAATATATATTTTCGATGTCTGGTATCTGTAACACAAGTTCTTCGGATACTTAGCACAGGGACAGATTGACGTGGTTTGAAGCGTCAATACATATTTTTTTTATTAATATTTATTTCATCTTTGTCTAATACGTTAGCAAAAGTCTTTACTGCAGGACAAATATTATAACGAGTTTTTTTAAGGAGTTTGGAAACTCAAAGCTCAACTTTTGCCACCATTTTCCAATTCATAAAAGGTAAACTTTAAAAATATTGACATTAAAATAAAGATAAGCATATTTTAAAGTATAACATAATATTAAGCTAAATTCAACTCCTTATAAAGAAGATACGAAACGAAATTAGTATTTTCCAATAGCGGCGCTAGATGGCGGTTTCCGGAATGTGCCTGCACTTCACCCTTTATCTATTGGAAATCGAAGAAAACAAAATAGCCAGTCGAATTGCCAGTATTAGGGTGATACTATTTTCTAATACTAGGTCGAGTCTGTTATTTATTTTTATTTTTATTTAACATTTATTGCACACAAGAAAATTCACAACAATACATTTTACAAAGAAAGACGCAGAGGTACTGTTTATTTCTAACGGAGGGAGATGGCACAAAATATAGTAGATAAGACGTGCACAATTACTATAATTATTATTTTATTGTCTATTTTGTGGGACAGCAAATAAAACACACAGATGGACCAAAAACAATATCCTTTATTATGTACAGCTTATACCTACGCGGCGCCTCCTCGAGTCTATCACAACATGTAAAGGCAACACACACTTGGACCGCTCGCTAACCATAGACACTAAGCTGGACAAGAGGCTCCGACCCTGTAAGCGACGAGCTCCGTGGGGGGCGGGAGTGGTGGGAAACATGCAGAAGAACAGAACTAGAGCCAAGGTGAAGTTAAGGTATAGTACGTCCGAGATAAATTTAACATAAGCGTAAACAAACCCGTCTATGACACATTATTACAATGATTTTTGTTTGCTATATCTATGAATCCATAGACATAGGCTTATATTCTACAATCGGCAGTGTCAAAATGGGGTATTTTTTCTGTGAAAGATTTGCATTTCATGTTTAAACATATTAATTATTGTTTAATTGTTATAAAATGTATTGGATAATGAAGTGTAATCCTTTAATATACCTGTGAAAGTGTTGATAAGTGTGCACAATAAGTGAATAAAGGAAAATTTCGATGCTTTCGGTTTGTTTACCTTTATGTTAAATTTATCAGGGACGAACTATACAAATATGTATCTATGCCATTTGAAATAATTGACATGCGAAGTGGTGTGTCACTTGGCGAAGCTTACGTCAAATCATGTTTGTTATCGAACTTCGTAAGAGAGAGAGAGACTATTTCATACAACTGATATTTCCTTTAACTTGGCTTAGGAAAACGTACTATAGCTTGTAATTATGTATTTTTGTACTCTTGTCGTAAACACAATAATATACAAAATGGATAAGTCGATATTGATCTAGTTTATTGTTTAAAACTTGTGTGATTTAGAATTCTTCGCATTAATTTTGATAAATTATCAAGTCAACACACAGTTTTGAAAAGTTACATAGTGCCTTGGGGGTTTTCCCCCTAAATAGTTTAGGTTAGTTGGGGCTTTTATTTTCGTATTTTTAATTAAGCTATTGATGTTACCTATATTAGCAATAATTTTAAGAACAATCTATTAAATAAATTTGCTAGTGTATCTTAAGTCTTAACGTGTAAAGGACATACATAATCACATTTTTATCACCATTAATTTATATTATAAAGTATTCATTAACTACAAAAAACAGGGGTTTTTTAAATAATTGCGATTTCAGGGGTTTTTGACTTAAGTTTGGGGAGAAATATTTATGAGAATTGGTAACACTGACTGATCTGTACCGGATACAAACGCAGCCTGCAAGTATTTCCCACCACTGCAACGCCTCGAACTATAAACCGATTTATAAACTAGGGGGGTTTTTAGACATGGAAAAGTCAAATCTTATGCTTAGACATCAGCAATGTGAATATTACATACAAACAGATGTTTACTTTCCTCCCATTCAATGTAATCTTAGGTCCGTATAAATAAAACAATCCCCATCGCAACCTCTACTTGAGAACCTATTTGACAGATATAAAACGTTTCGTTTCACTTTTAAAGGTGAACAACTTTATAAATGTTACATAATTACTTTATTTTTTTTCGTTTGAACAATAATATTCATAATATAGATTATAGGTAAACATTAAAATAAGTATAATCTGTAATTTTATAATCTTTATTTTAACGTTTTAAAAAACCAAAAAAATAAAATAAAAGTATGAAACATAAGTCTAGTTGTTCATTTTTAAAAATGAAACGAAACGTTTTTTAATCTGTCAAATAGGTTCTCAAGGTGGGGTTGGGTTTGAGATTGTTTTATTTGTATGGGCTTAACGTAAAGAAAAAAAATCAACCAAGTTAGCATGACATTGATTTTTTTACTGTATATAAGTGACATTAAATTTTAGAAGCATTATAATCTGTAGAGATTTGTTAACATTAAGATCAAATTGAGTCGGAACGGATTATTATAAATATTACTTACAGGTAGAGAGAGGGCTACGAAAATATCAAACTATATTGAGCAACTGTATGAGATTAAAGAAAAATATATGATTGTCTATGGACAAAATTTATACCCTTCTTTTATTTTCACCATTTAAATAAATTTTGTAAAGTTTAATCTTAATTGACTCTAAGGGGTCCCGGACGGGCAGTACAGATGGAAACTAAACATTTACCCCCGGTTTCCCGAACGCTATTCAAATGAATGATCAACTAACATGGCATTCAAATCAACGACCCATACTGAACGCTGATTGGTAGAACATTATCAGACACAAAGGAACGGACATATATGTTGCATACTTTGTAATAAATTCACGCTCGCACTTGCAAGATTTGTCAAAATTCCACAGATAAGGTTAATTCACCAAAGACACCGATTAGTGGACATACGATTTGAATCAGCATTCCTTTCTGTTGATAATATTCCACCAATCAGCGTTCAATATGGGTCGTTGATTTGAATGCCATGTTAGTCGATCATTCATTTGAACAGCGTTCGGGAAACCGGGGGTATGTCGTTATAAACGAATGAAAATGATATTTTGTGCATATTTCGATGTTTCGTTGGGTCCCAGGGTACCGCAGGCGTATGACAAGCGACAACTAATCCTAACAAAATATACTTCACAATATAAAAGCAATTTGAGCATTTCACACTATGTACTCAAGGTGTAAAAGGAACAGTTTCTATAACAGCACATGACGATCCTACCTTTTCTCATTCAATTGATCATATTTTTTACTGTTTTGTTATTCTTGCGACTAAATAAACATAAATTGTAAAAAGTAATATTTTTTTTTAACGAAAAAAATATGTCTATAGTGCGTTATACTGACTGTTCTTTTTAAACCCTATCTAGAAGGGTCATCTTAAGCCTATAAAGTACCGTAGATTCTCGTAATATTTAAAAAAATATTTTAAAATTTAAATGCACTAAACAGTAGTAGTTACATTAAGTATAAAAATACGTGCGTCTTACAATAGGGAGATATAAAGTGTCATAGAAGATCTTCCGACTAGAAATAGAATATTAAGATTGAATATAATAAAATACTATAATTACTTATAAGTATTTACATATCATCAGTGCTTTATAAAGCTATCGAATATGAATAAAATCTTAAGAATTTCAATAACCGTAGTACCTACATATTAAATATTTCAAAGAACTAACGCGCAGTAAGTGTTCACATCCCGCCAGTTGTACAATAAGGCCCGTTTATATAAAACTATCTCAAACCCAACCTCACTTGAGAACCTGTTTGACAGATAATACAACGTTTCGTTTCACTTTTAAAAGTAGGTAATCAACTTTATTAATGTTACATAATACTTTAATTTCTTTTCTTTTAGTAATATTCATATTATAGATTACAGAAAAACATTAAACAAAGTTTAATCAATATTTTTATAATCTTTATTTTTACGTTTTAATAAACAAAAAAGAAAGTATGTAACATTATGTAAAGTTATTCATTTTTAAGAGTGAAATGAAACGTTTTTTTATCAGCTAAATATGTTTTCAAGTGAGGTTGGGTTTGAGATTGTTTTATTTATACGGGCCTAAGACAAATGAAACATGGCGCATAAGAATTGGGTTCTCAATCGTAAAACTCTAAACATTAATAATATCTTAGATACAATAAAAGATGTAAAAATAATAGCTAGGCTAAAATCACTAACCGGGACGACAAGATCTAGATAAAATGCAGGTTGGTCCGTGCGCACTTCGTTGCTGCGGAATATCAGGGCGCTTATTCAAGATGCCATCGCTAATATCACTTACGACGTTCGAAAACAAAAAAATGTGCGGTTCGTCATAGAGTCCGTTGAATGACAAGCGAATTCGTATGTCACTTAGGTTATGTCAAATCCCATACATATTGTTTTCGAATTCGTAAGCGATAAATAGTGATGGCATCTTGAATCAGAGCCCGGGGCCCTTACCCATGATGCCATGGCTAATAACGATGACGAACATCGAAAACAAAAATGTGTGGAATTCGTCATAGAGTTCGATGAATGACAAGCGAATTCGTATGTCAATTAGGTTATGCCAAATCCCATACATTTTGTTTTCGAACTTCGAAAATGATAATAGCGATGACATTTCGAACCAGAGCCCACAGCCGTGATGCTATGACTAATAACAATGACGAACTTCGAAAACAAAAATGTATGGGATTCGCCATTAGGTACCATTGCTTGATGAAGAAACGATTTCTGAAAGGCTGATCACCACTCGCAACAACTTCGCTAACCCGTTCACCAATGAGCATTCAGAATGGCTTCTAACATTTGAGTTAGGTAATCGACGATTTGATCACCCTTTCAAATCTCATACATTTTCGAACTTCGTCTTCGTAATTAGCTATGCATACTTGGCCAAAACTTGGCCCTTAGCCAAGATTACATGCATAATATCATATTTGTAATTTACATGCAATTACATGTAAATTACAAATATGATATTAGAAAATTAAAATAGTTTGGATAGACATAACGTTCGCTAAGCGACAAAGCGCGCGTCAACGCCATGTTTGTTTATTACGTCATAGTACTACTTAGTTGCATCTTCTTCTTCTTTTCAAAATGGCTCCTTAGTGATTTGCCAATGTCAGAGTGGGTAGTTGCATTTTTGCATCTTGGCGAAGCGCCTATTTACTTACTGAAGAAACGTCATAATATAATAATAAAGCTACCTTATTATGCGATAAAATAAACAAATTGGTGGCTTCATAAGGGTGCCCATCCACGACCTACATCCCATAGGCCGATTTTTCCACCATACAAATATGACCGATTTTTTATACTGTTTTTGTAATTTGCACCTACAGAGAGTCGGTCACAAAAAGTATGCCGTGGACAGCGTTATCGAAAACATGATGTTACATTACTCCATCACCGCTTGTGCTATCAAATATCAGGGAATTGAAATATTGTCATAATTTGTTCGTATTATCCTAACATTATAATATCAAATTGACATGACATTGACAGTTGAAAATATGAATGGATGAAGGTGATATGTAGAAAAATTCTGATTTCGAGAAAATTGAGTTCAAACTGTCACTTAATCATTTTAGAATAAAGTCGTACAGTATTAAGTTCATTAATCTAAAGATCCGCACCTAATACGTTACTAGAAATCCTAAAATGTTTATGACAGTTTAACTCACTTTTCTGAGTATTTTTTTGCGACTTCATCCTATTTTTTACCTTCATCCATTTATTGTATTACCTTCATCCATTTATGTCTTCAATTGTATTAATTATGCATGTCGTAATTTTAATACAAATAAATTATGAGAACACTCAACCTTTAGGCCAAGCGGGAACAATTGACGAGTCCGTAAAGTTACGTTTACATACAATTATCATTCGATAACGTTACTTCGAGCTGTCAAATGTTCCTGCTTGGGCTATTGCTTATGATTTAGAATCCTCGTGCACAATAACCTGCGTATTACTTGAAGTAATATTTAGCTGCTCTCCTGTTGTAATGGTTCATAAACAATCTCGAAATCGGTCTCAAGAATTGCAATAGCGACCACTACTTGAGAACCTGTTTGACAGATAACACAACGTTTCGTTTCTTACTTCACTTGCCTATGTTACACGCTTTATTTTTATTTGAAACGTAAAATATAGATTATATTTTTTTTATACTCGTATATTCCTATACTGAATCTATTATGAATTACGATTCAAAAAGAAAAAAATGAAAGTATGTAACATAAGTTGTTTGTTAATTTTTGTTAATTTTTAAAAGTGAAACGAAACGTCGTTTTATCTGTCAAATAGGTGACCAAGTAGAGGTCGCGATCGCAATTCTTGAGATCGAGTTTGAGACTTGCTTATTAATTACGGGCCTTACATCCTTAATTAAAATTATATATAAGTCTAAACAAGCAACGATTTATAATAATTTAAAAATCAAGCACCTTTTTTTTGTTTTTTTTTGTGCTCTTTGTAAATTATTAATTTACGTATAGAACACTTAAATTGTTTAAAATTGGGTATTTGGGAGTGGGGCCGTGCAAGGGGCGAAGCCCTAAGCACCTGCGCGCCATCACCGCGACATATTGGCGTCATTCCCTGCGCTCGCAGTGTCACTTCTCTTCTTACCCTCTTCTCTGCTGTTTTTTCTACAGCTCACTCTGCCGTGACTGTTGCCCATGCTGCTAACACAATTCCGATCTTTAGTTGAGTTGCATCTGTCAATTCGGGTGCTACAACTGTTACTGTTTCTACCGTTTTGACTCTCATTGCCGTTTTTGATGTTTGGACTGCAATTTATTTTGCTGCGACTGCCTCCTTCACCGTTTTGACATTTGTCGTTACTCTGATTGACTACTTTTTTAGCGCTGCTAAGTTTGGAAGTATGATCGGCGTCGTCGGTAGAGTTATTCTTGTCTCTCTTCGTTTCGTCTTCGTTATTATCTTCCTCGCTCGCACCGCACTGAGCCTCTCTCTCTTCCACAGCTTCCAACGCAGTTTCGAATGATTGTTGCCTGAAACGAGAACGATCGCATATAATAATAGGCTGATTTAATGGAATGAGAAATGATTTATTACCCGCAACTTGAACTACTAAATCGATTAACATATAGAAGAAAGTAGAACTCTTCAACTGAAAACCTACACCGGTCGAGGTAGGCCTGCCACCGTGCACAATTATAGAGAATAGAATGAGACAAAGCCTCTATTCTCAATTCTCAGTCATATCATAATAGAAAGAAATGTACAATGACGTGCAAATAATAAAAATCGGCCCAGGCATTTGGTCTTTAAAGTGCTACATTGCATACATGCTAGGCACTTACATAGATACACTATGCCACTCCTTTGCGTCGCGCAGTCGGGTAATAAGAGACGCTGACTCCTCTAATAGATGTACAGAAACAGATGTTGCTACCCACTTCATAAGATGTATGCAGAATACTCACTTCTCAGTCATATAGTTCCCCGGCGCGGACAGCGAGCGGCCGGAGCGGGCGAGCGCGGGGCGGCGCGCGGCGCGGGCGCCCGGGGAGCCCTCCGTGGAGTCCACGGACTCCCGCCGCGCGCTGTTTTCGCGGCTGCGGAGGAACGGGTTCTGGAATATAGATGGAACGAACATGAAATGAATGAATAAATTCTTTATTGTCCACTAGTGTGGACTTACGACGTCGGAAAACAAAATGTATGGGATTTGACATAAGCTTCGCTAAGTGACATGCAATTTCACTTGATATTCAGCCAACCTTATGTCGAATACCATACATTTTGTTTTCGAACTTCGCAAGTACTCGTAGTAATAGCTTGGGCATCATCAGGGCCCATTCGTAATTTATACCTGCGTAGTCCAGCTTGGTTTAAATCTTGGCTCTATATTTTGTTCGATTCCTGAGTTGAAACAACTAAAAATATTTTTCAAATGTGTGGGTGCTATTACTAGTAACTAATTTACGAAGTAGGTATGTAGATTTTTTGAAACTGATGTGTAGATTGCAGGTATATCCATATAAACTGCATTATTGATTGTGAAACGTCCAATGCATCTCGGAAATTACCTTAAACAGCGGATTTTTGGATTGCATTTCGATTACATTTTGTTCTGTTTTTAACCCCCGACGCAAAAGAGACGGGGTGTTATAAGTTTGACGTGTCTGTGTGAAAGTGTATGTGTCTTGTTGTGTGTATTTGATTTTAATGCGGTATTTTGTTTGAAAGGTATATCAGTCGAGAGTGTTCTTAGCTATGTTTGGTGGAAGTTCAGGTCTTCAAAGTCATCAGGTCATTTGTAAGGTGTAACAGGAATGTTAGGTTTTAGGTATTATTATTATTAGGGTTTTTTTTGTTTTGAAATTTTTATTAGTCAGACATGTAACATATTATGATCCGTTTATTTCATGTTGTTCTACTTACTTTATTTGACGTCACAAATTTTGTTTTGAGCTTCAAATATATATTTTTATACTATTATTAGGTATTAATCACTGCTAGCATCTTACCTGGAAGCTGTGCTTCTTGAGCATGGTCTTGATGAGTATGAGCGTGGAGAGGTTGGGGATGGAGGTCACCACCCGCGCCATGTCCTCGTCCGTCACCTCCACCAGCCGGCAGTTCTCCTCCTCGGAGGGCAGAGGGTCTTTCTCGTTGTTAGTCACCCATTCGTGATTCTGGTGGTTTATGACATCGAGCATTAGTTAGAAAAAAAGATGAGCATTTATAGTTATGGTTCCCCCATTCATTGTTTTCACTTGATTAGTATCAAGCAAATTTTTCGTGAGTAGGTACCTTAATTTTGATGAGTCGCCCAAGAAATTCTTGGACGGAACTCTTGTTTGTGGTAGCTAACAGAGATAGCAAGAATAAAGTTTGTGGATTTGGTGATTCCAAATTTTTTTTAGATAAATCTCAAGATAATTATCTAAATTATTATCCGAAAAAATATTTGTCCTACAAAATCTATGGTTTGATCAAAGACTTCCCTCTTGCCAACTTGTATCGATAACGAGGTCATCCTAAATTATTAGTAACCAGCTGATTTTGTTTTTATTACTTAGTTAATATTAATGTGATTCGACAGGAATAAATGTCCTACAAATTGCGTGGTACGTTATCCCGGTCCTACGCTCGAAAGTCAAGATTTTTTTTTATCCTTGCTAACTCTGTTAGCTACCACAATCGAGAGTTCCGTCCAAGAAATTATTGGACGTCTCATCAAAATGTACTCAAGTGAAAACAATGTATGGGGGAACCCTGACTATTATAGATTAATCGTATTTGTAATACGTTCTCTTATGCCATAACTCAGTAAAAGGCAATAGCGCTAATAATAATGATTCTGTTAAATCGTGTGATAGTTTCAACTAATACTAATAATAATAATAGGACCCCTGAATCGTGCTACCAAACATCTAAAATCTACCACAGTGAGCTCGCCTGACCGAGCATACCACTTCTTTCGTCCGGAGATTTCCCTCGTGGTTTCCACATTTCTGACAATACCAAAACATGGCTCTGTTATAACCAACATTTAAAAAAACACTTTATTTGCGTTTCGGTTCCATTGGTTTTAGCGTGACGATGTATAAGATAATCGGCGTTCTTCCTCGATAATCGGCCTAGAGAAAACTGTAATAGAATGGACCATTAATTTCTATGGGGTCTACCTTAATCTCCTTCATCGTGGCCCTCGTGTTGGCGTCCTTGTCCAGCATCCGCAGCAGGAGCCTCCTCAGCGGGCGGGACACGTGCGGGCGCGCGGGGAACGCGAGCGGCTCGGCGAGGATGCGGCGCTGCAGCTCCGACACGCTGGTGGCCAGCCAGGGCACGCGGCCCGTCACCATCGCGTACAGGGTCGCGCCCAGGGACCAGATGTCCGCTGCCTGGAATTCAGCTTATTTATTTTCTATTTCATTCATAAGGAACAGCTAAGTTAAGTACTTGATCGAGACTTGATGAAATACAAAATGTGTGACGTCAGTTATAAACGCAGTGCTCCAGCAAAAGCATGTACAATCCATACACGATTACTTCAGGGAAAGTCATGATAGTAAAATATGTGAAAGTACCAAACATGAAACATGCATTTCTGATGCAACCTTTGGAATTCATGAAACTAGTAGAATATACAGATAACAACTGCATCTTCATACTAGACCGCACAAATTGGAGCACACATAAGAGGCTTTGTGTAAATGTGCAGTTTTGTCGTTTTCACCTGTAGCAAAAGGGGGGGCTTTACTTAGTGGAAGTTTTTCCGAAAGTTCAAAACTTAGACCCTCAGTAAAATCATAGAAACAGAATTACATCAACGCTAAAACTGATCTCAAGGTCAATTGAAACTAGTTAAAGTGGACTGGTCGCCTTACCACTTGTGTGACTTGTGGCAAATGTTCAGCTAACGACTTGATCTGATTAGGAAGTTTGGGCACACGGAGTTGCGGAACACTCATCAATACACGTTAGGACAGTCGCCTCAATTATTCACGACGAAGGTCGAGATCAGATGTGACACCGGGGCCGATCGTTAATTGTGTATCGAAACAGCGGCGTCATATTGGCTAAATTGGTTAAAGCCTTTCGAAAGTTTTTCGTCCCTTTCAGCTGACCTTTTAGTTATTTCTAACTTATAAGTCTACAGTTTTAGCATACGTCTACTATTTGGCAAATAATGATCATCATCATACTAGATTTAAACATTTACAACTCAACGCGTGATTCTAATAATATTCTACAACTTTCTTGCGTAACAGCATAAACACTTGGACTATACGTTGACCGACAACGGTGAAAACCAAAAACAAATTATGACGACAAAAACTATTATCCCTTGCCAACGGTTACTGTTAGCGTTGCCTTATCCTTCTGTCAGCCCTTTTTCTACCTATTCAGCCAAGCCTTTTTCCTGGTGTCTCTTAACAGAACGCACACATGTGGTCCTGAAATCCTCTAGCTCTCTTCGCCTTACCTCGCCCAGATAAGTGTCGGCGGAGACGGCGGCCTCGGGCGCGCGGAAGGCGGGCGTGCCCACGGCGCCCGCGAGCCGCACCTCCCCGGCCAGCTCGCCGCTGGCGCCCAAGTCCGCGAGC
Organism: Celastrina argiolus; assembly: GCA_905187575.2. Taxonomy (NCBI): domain Eukaryota; kingdom Metazoa; phylum Arthropoda; class Insecta; order Lepidoptera; family Lycaenidae; genus Celastrina; species Celastrina argiolus. Next base: position 23,065,700 of record LR994582.1, read on the forward strand.
TGTACGCGGCCGTCGCCCAGCAGCAGGTTCGCCGGCTTGATGTCGCGGTGCGCGATGCGCTGGTAGTGCACTGCGGAGAACACAACAATAATTACTATTTTTTAAATACAAATACAATATTCTTTATTTCAGACTTCTATGGTCTTTGAGGTTCGGTTGAGCTTTGAGGGCATTTAGCCAAGTTGACATCGATAATAGACGACAAAATTCAAAAATATGTAAGGGATTTCAGTGCTTGCTAAGTGACTTAAAAGTGTTATAAAGTAAACGTAGCGTGGCATATGCCAAATACATTTCAATTTGGAACTACCGCGCCTCCGTGGTCCAGTGGTTCTGAGCATCAATCTCGACCCGGAGGTCGTGGGTTCGATTCCCGCGTTGGAGCAACAAAAAATTTTGTTTTCGAGTTTGGTTAGGACATTGCAGGCTGATCACGCGATTGTCTGACAAGAAAGATGATCAATGCGTCGGATGGGCATGAAAAAAGTCTGTCCTGCGCCAGTTCTCTCGCCAGTCGTGTCGGTTTACCGTCCCACTGCGTTATGAGAGCAAAAGGAAGAGAGAGTATCTTTGTGTATTGCGCCCACACTTGGGCACTATAAAATAACTCCTGCGTAGCTGGCCTGGTTTCAATGAAATCGGCTACCAACGCCGAAATCGGTGAGGGGAGCTATTATGTCGTTTTGGAACTACCTCATCATAATTAACGATGACAACTAGGCTAGAGAAAGTGAATCTTCAGTGAACTCTTAAGCATTATATGGTCTGGAGGAAGAACTGACAGGAATGTTGTACTTCGATAGGGACACTTGTAATGGAAGTTGCTGGTGTCTGGACATCTTCGTCGTTTTAGATATGGCGTCCACAGCTGGAAATGGGCTCCCAACAAAGTAGTGCATGGAGGGTAGTTACGTAGAGCCTATCGGTAGTCGGCATGCTCGGCAAGCTGGCGAGCGCAGTTTTTAGGTAATGTCCGCGTAAACAATGCTGCCATGGATATACAGGTTGTAACATTAATAAGTGATAATACTTTAGGGTGTATGGGTCCCGTATATAGAGTTTACTTTAATTATAGTACCAACTCATTAAAAAGTTTTTTTTTACTTTATGCAAATTTATGATGTTGGGGCATTTCTCATGGAAACATAAAAGTCAAATGTAAGTCTTTCAGTGCTACTGCCTTGCAGTATATACTCTGCATATGGAGGCACATATACATCCTAAAGTATTATCACTCATTTATTTTACACCTTGTGACGTCTACTTATTATTAAACAGTGACCAAAAAATTAAAACTGTACAAAAGAAAATTTTCTTATTATTATTGTGTATATTTTTACTACATTTCATGTTAATTTCATATAAGCTTCAGCATAACAATTTGAAGAAAATCCATGTTGGTGGTCGTGACTTGGCGATAATAATTTCCGTATGTTTAACTTTCTGTAGAGGGCCTTAACCTTATCGATTACCACTTCCAAGTGCCTTACCTTTGACTTATGAAGGGAGTGATATTTGACGGCAAAGGGCCGCTGCCCAGAGGGCGCGAAAATGTTGGGTAGTTCTATTAATAGCATCAACTTTCCCGCCGGTATTTCGACCGGGAAATACTTTTGTGTTCGATGTCAACCTAACGCCAGGATAGTATCTGTAGGTCAAGGCCAGGCTAGGCCAGGAACAAATCAACAACAAGTCGAGGGAGGAGTGGCCTGTGTTTAGACAGATCCAGGGCACCCCACCCAACATAACGGCTGATGGCAATCCGCAAGTGGTTTTAGTGGGTAAACCGGCCGTATTGAGCCGGGAGTCCCACAAACCCCCCGGGGACCCTCCCGTGGGGATGCGTAATGCATTTCCCTTGCGATATCAAAAAAAAAGGCCAGGAGCAAATAATAGCTTCAGAGCGGGTACACATTAGTCGCTTTCAAACGCGCGTTTTGAGAACCAGGAGTTCTGTACAGACAGTGTACTCTGTATACTCAGGCGCGCGCTTATTTTAAATCCAAAAACGCGCATTTCAAAGCGCGCGTCATTAACCGCCTAATCTGTACCACCTCTTAAACACACACTCCTGTATCCTCCTACATTCTTCCGATTAATTTCGTTGCGGATCCCAAGACAAATGTAGCAAGTTCATTCGGGCAGCCCTGAGATCATATCAAAGGGTTTTTGAGTTTGGTTATCACTGTCGATCCTCGTTCGATTGTAGCTATACAAAAGTGAATGCATTGTCCCGAAAAAGCTACCTACATATTTGTAACGTATTTCTTGTAATATCATCTTCATAAACCTCTGTGGTTTCTTGATGATATTTTTATACAAAAATCGTAATTTAATTATTGTTTTAAATGGTAAATAAAGGAAAAAAAACGATATCCAATGTCAATTGTATGGGTAATTGTAACGATTCCTGTCGGCCACTTATTATATTTAAAAAAAATCCAAAATCCTACCTATTCAGTCCAGGGGCCTTACTCTTTAAACGAATTCAATTTTGATTCAGATTCTTTCGTGTCGCGTACTCCCAAATAAATTGACGTTTGTTAATTTTGATTCTCGGTCGATTGATATAGTCGGGAGTACAAAAAGTCACGATTTAACTATATTCTTTATCCTGGTTAGTTTCAAAGTAATCCACCAAATAAAACACCAAAAGCCGTTGAGATCGAACTGATTCGATTCTCGATTGTGTCGGGAGTCAGCCTGCTGGGCTCCCCGTTCTAATAACCAGCCTTCGCCACTGATGGGTGCATAATTTACATACAATCATCGAGTTAGCTTATAACTTTCCTATATAGGGCTTAAGGGAAATACTCAACTGACGTTAAAAGGCCTTGTGAGTGCAATAACAGATGACCCGAACTTCCCGCGCCCTTCGAGTTTCCCTCACTCGAAGTACACCAATATCCAACTTCTCCGAGCCGAACTTTTCCACTTTTATAATTGAAGCAACAAATCTCTTGGCCGTGTGCCCTCTAATTACTTAGCGAGGCACAGTGAGAATACGAGAGTCGCGCCCGCCTTTGTTCCCTGAAGCGTTCAGGGTCGGCGCTGACGAGCAGCCGCGACAGCCTGTAGACCCGCATGGAGTCCATAATGATGAGTACCACCCGGTTTCGTAGACAGAAGCCTTACTCTCCGAACTGATTCGATTTAGATTCGATCGGGCCCCGTAGGTACTTCCCAATAAATTGACGTTTGTTTATTTTGATTTTCGGTCGATTGATATGGTCGGGAGTACAAAAAGTTACGATCTACGATTTTCTTTATCCTGGGTAGTTTCAAAGTAATCCACCAAATAAAACACCAAAATCCGTTGAGATCGAACTGATTCGATTATCGATTGTGTCGGATGTGAGCCTGCTGATCTCGAAGAACTGGTGTAGAGTCCATTCCGTTTATTTATTCGGGAGTACCCGGCACGATCGAATCTGAATCAAAATCGTATTAGTTTGGAGAGTAAGGCCCCTGGGCTATAAAAAATATATGGAATTTGACATAAGCTTCGCTAAATGACATACGACATAGCTTGTCATTTAGCGAAGCTTATGTCGAATTCCATACATTTTGCTGTCGAACTTCGTAAGCGATAAATAACGATGGCATTTTGAATGGGCCCTGGTGAGGCCGGCCCGTCGCGGTCGCTTGTAGCCCGTCTGCACCGAGCCTAAGAATGTAAGTCGCGCCTCGAGCTTTTGTTCGCAGCTATACAATATTCTGCGAACACAACATAGTGCTAGAACAGTATCAAATTAAAACAATGCATTATATAGACGAATGCATTGCATTGTCTTTATTTATTCTAGTTCTACATTAAACTCTACGAAAAACAATGGTTTTAAATATTTTATTTGCTTTTCTAGAGTTTCAATTTGTGTTTATTATTTATATACCACTCATTCTAACATTTCGGGAAATAATATCCTGATTAATGGTTTAGGACTAAGAATCCAAGTAACAATTTAAAAAAACATTGTAATTTTCTACTTTAAGATTTTCCATTAGTTACATCTTTTAAGCAGTGTTTTCCGAGCAAAGTATCAGTCTTTAAATACTGTATTGCCTGGGACGGGCGGTTTTAAATGTCGCTGTGTTGCCCAGCACATACGGCATTCACAACACAGTCGGCCTAGTCCAGAGGAATGACTGGTCAATACGTCTGGGGCCAACCATGTGCGGGTTTCCTCACGATGTTTTCCTTCCCTGTCGGAGTGTCTGAATAATGTACTTGAGATCTGTAAAAGTCTCATTCGCACATGCCACAACCTGGGAATCGAACCTGCACCCTTCGAGTTCTAACCAACGGTCTACTGGACCACGGACGCCTGTGTCAAGGTCATCACTAATTCGTCCGCTGTTGTTTCGGCGAAGCAATTATCGTGCACCCTAAGGGGGTCTAATTCCGTACAATTGGCTGACCCGCGTCACTGTCCGGACCCCGGGATGGGACGGGACAGATTGGATGAAACCGGGATAAGGATCAATTCACACTAGCGCAGAATCGGAGTTTTATTATGTTTTATATTGTATTAGTATGGATCTAACATAATGATCCATACTAATATTATAAAGCGGAAGAGTTTGTTTGTTTAAACGCGCTAATCTCTGGAACTACTGGTCCGATTTGAAAAATCTTTTTTTGTTGGATAGTCCATTTATAGAGGAAGGGTTTAGGCTATATAACATTACGCTGCGACCAATAGGAGCGAAGCGTCAGTGAGAAATGTTGCAAAAACGAGGAAAAATATTCACATTTGGGGACTTTGCGTTGCGTGCGCTGCATAAACGGTTGCTATATTTGATTAACGTTTCAGTATTCGGCCGTAAGTCACTCAAAAACCACGTGAACGAAGTCGCACAGCTGCTTGTTATAGCTTAAGATAAAAACGCATTCGCGGCTGACTGCACGATGATGCTGGCTGACGGTTCTATCCCCGCAGGGTAACAGGACCTGGCTCCCAATTCAAGATGCCATTGCTATTTATCGCTTACGAAGTTCGAAAACAAAACTAGCGAATTCGTATGTCATTTAGCGAAGCTTATGTCAAATCCCGTACACTTGTTTTCAGACTTCGTAAGCGATAAATAGCGACGGTATCTTGAACCGGGCCCGGGACTCTGCAAACTGTTAATAAAATATTTGATTTGATTTTCAACCTATTTCGTAATAGGGTTCCATTATTACCCGTCTTAGTATATTTCACTGTGTGTCATCATTTTTTACCCGACTTCGGCGAAGCCAAAAGGAAGGGTAATGATTTTGGCAGTTTATGTATGTATGTATGTATGTATGTATGTATGTATGTATGTTCCCTCGTAGCGGCTAAACTACTGGTCCGATTTTGATAAATGAGGTGTCAATCGATTTGTATTAATGCCGCGGGTAACATAGGCTATAAATTTATTTGAAAAATTTTGAACTTTGAAAATTATACCTCAAAAACTATCTCAAAAAAAATTAAATTAAGATATTTGTCTCGTGTTTGGTATCAAAAGATAGGTCTTGGCAAGCACATTACGAATATGTATTTATATTTTTTATTTATCATTATATTTTATTGTCAAATTCAAAATAAAGGTTTAAAATGCGGACGTACAAGTAGTATCTAGAAGTTGATACTTTCTATGTAATGGACAATTAAATAAAAATATAATAATTATTATATTTGATGTGAAAACAGAAAAAATATTAATTAAAAAAAAGATTAAAAAACTATAACCCGACTTCGCAAAAAATGGGTCTAAAAAGTCTGAAACAAGAAAATAATTCAATTTGAAATCCAAAAATGCATAGGTACAAAAATGGTCAAGGTAGACCCTAGCCAAGGTAGAGGTTGTTTCCGACTTTTTAGACCCATTTTTTGCGAAGTCGGGTTATAGTTTTTTAATCTTTTTTTTTATTTAGTTGAATAATTAATTGAAAAATGTACTTCGGTGGCTGCTTTTACAGCAAAAACTAAAAACTATATAAAATAAAAATTTTAGTGTGTTTTAGTGTGGTCAATAAACGTGATCATTTTGTACGGAGCCCTTCGTCGAGTCCGACTCGCACTTGGCCGTTATGTCAGGAGGAATATATGCATTAAGTAGTAACAATAACATGTTTATTGCTACTACATAATGTATTACGTTTTCAGAATTCCGCTGTCAGTACTCAGTACTTAGTGATTTCGCATTTTAGCTAATTATTACTTAAAAATCTTAATTTATAAAACGAGGAAAAGTGTAAGTAAATAAAAAGTTGTGAGTTATTCATGTGTGTAAGTATGGTTCACTTTAATTCCGTATTGGCCCGCGTCATGGTCCGGGACAGACGGGATAGACGGGATAGACGGGACGGGACAGATGGGACAGACGGATGTAACCGGGATAAGCCTCAGTACAGTATTTATTACATCCGGAGACGGGTTTTGACAGCTGGATTTGTTTTTGCGAGACATCATATTACATATTTCGTACATATTTATTCGCATAATATCCGCGGGTTTGAGTACAACGAAATAGAAAATATTCTTGTTCGCCGGTACATTAAGTTTCGTGGAGGTAAAATCTACATATCGGCACGAATGGTCGGCTCGACTGAATAAATACCGCGGTATCACAGAGAAACGTCGTGAAATATTACATTACGTTGTTTGACCGTGTGAGGTTATTCTAGCGTGTGAGTTAATAGATAAATAAATAAAAATAAAGAATAAAAATATAGGGGTTTTGAAGTCGCTGGTGCGCAATACTAGAGGCGTTACAAGTGTTTAGTCAGTGTGCCCTGTACTTTGTATGACTGATAATACTTAAAATTAAATTAAATTCTATTTATTTCAGGCTGCATAGGCCCATATTATAAATATCTTACAGACTAGCATACATATAAAAAATACTTAAAAACTACACTACACGTGTTGTCGGCGACGTCAAAATTCAAAATATTTTATTTTCAAATGAAACTTAACAAGCTATTTTCGGAAAGTCAACAAAAAGGCTACCACCGGTTCAACCCTAGCCCGCCGAGAAGAACCGGCGTAAGAAACTAGGAACGTGTAGCGCGCTTCCTTCCGGAGTCTCCCCCGGAACCTCCGGTAGACCACACCCGACGGCCAGAACTTCTCCGCCTCGAAGGTCGACAGAAGATGCGTACTCTCAATCAAGGAAGGCGAGACTCCAGACGCTCAACCCTCAAGGGTAGGGACATAATAATTGGGTAGATTTCCTCCGTTCGATTTCTAAGGGACTTATCTATTAAATTTTATACTATGAATTTCCGCAAAGTATCGCCTGGTTCCATTAACTAAAGACATACTTGACTTTCCTCAACTTCAGCGAGTGTTTTGCAATATAATATTCACCCACTTATACTTTCGGCGAAGCTGAGTGCGCCGTTCCACATTATCGCCGCCGGGATCGAACTCGCGACCTCAGATAAGTAAATTTAGCGCAGAACCGCGGCGCCGGGTAGCGATAATGTTAACGAGCGGCACACACACACGGGGACTGAGATTTGTTTATTATAATATGGACGCTTTCACACCACGTCAACCTGGTCCCGTGTTCTACTCCGCTAAAACATAAGGGTTTTTTAAATGTCACGTCTCCGTGTTTGTGGCCTCGTAGCTCCCAAACGGTTGAACCGATTTTAATCTGGTTAGGTGGCCCCGAGCGAGTTTCTTACGCCGGTTCTTCTCGCCGGGTTAGTCCCCGAACCGGTGGTAGGTCATCATGTAGGACAATTCTAAAAGTGTTAGTAACTAACCTATTTGGAAATAAAAGATTTTTTATTTTCATTTTCAATTTTCAATTTTAAATCTAGTTTGTAGCCGTCCGTCCATAATGAGCTTTGTTATATTATGTGTTATGAGGTCTTTAGGCCCTAAAGTTAATCCTTCGTTAAATATCATGTTGTTCCTTTCGTAATTCATATCAATGAATGAGAAGGCGTGGAATTTTAACAAGCCGTTAACACTAACATGCGTTGGTGAATTCGAGACTAAGGGCGTGTTTCACGGCCTAACAATCTCAATCTGCCGTGATGGTGATGTGTGGGAGCCCCTGCGCTGTGTGGAGGTTATCACCGAGACTAAATATAGATATTGAGTATGTCAGTATAGGATACTATTCATGAGATTATTCTAATCTCTCTCAGGTGTACACCTAGTACCGCCCACCTACATAGCTAAAGTATGAATTACTTACTTTAGAATTAATATATACAGGGTGTAAAAAGAGCAGTCACTATAACTTTGAGATACGATTATACTACCTTTCCTCATTTTGGAAATGTATTTTTTTTAATACTTTTTTTTTGTAAAAAACTAAAAAAACAATTTTACTTTTCACCATTTCTTAACAATAACATTAACGACAAAAATCGCAAAAAACAATAAAGCAAAACAAAATTTAAATTTTTTTAAAACAAAAATTGAAAAACAATACACTTTTAGAATGAGAAAAGGTAGTATAATCATATCCCAAAGTTATAGTCACTGCTTTTTTTAAACCATGTATATTTCGGACTTCGAACTATACAACGTGCATCATGGTGGACCAAGCCGAATATAACTATAGGTTGTGTGTAGAGCATTTTATATTTTGGCATCTCATATAACTTACCCGCGATAAAAAAATACAAAGGTATAAAATGACCACAAGGAGTGAATCCATGAGACACACTGTATATTCATTATTAGGTAATTAGTTAGCGCCTGTACATGGCCTGTGGTAGGCATCTTAGATAAGACGTTCAGAAAACATTTTTTTGTAAAATTTACTCTGAATAAAAATATTTGATTTGATTTGACATGGGTGCATATCAGGGTAAAGTACCCTTACAAATTATACTAAGTTACATCTGTTCTTATTGCACTGACACTAAGGCCCGTTTATATAAAATAATCTCAAACCCAACCTCACCTTGAGAACCTATTTGACAGATAAAACAATGTTTAGTTTCACTTTTAGAAGTGAACAACTTTATTAATGTTACATAGTACTTTAATTTATTTTCTTTTTATACCGTTATATTCATATTATAGATTACAGGAAACAATAAAATAAGTATAATGTATATTTTTATGATCTTTATTTTTACGTTTTAAGAAAGAAAAAGATTAAAGTATGTAACATACGTAAAATTCTTCATTTTTAAATGCGTTACGTTTGTTTTATCTGTCAAATAGGTTCTCAAGGTAGGGTTGGGTTTGAGATTGTTTTTTTATACGGTCCTAAATCTGCGTTCAGTGTCCGTATTCCTCTGTAGACAAAACGCATTTCTACGTTGGTAACGTATTTCAACAACTTTTAAAATATTTTTTTAACTTCAAGTTATTCCTTTTGTGTTCTAAACTTCTAACACCATTCGCTAAATGTACGCTCTCGCTGTACTCAACTAAATTAAAGTGTGAATATATTTAAACAAACCGGTGGGCGGGGCGCGGTTCCTAGAACATGTAATATACAACATATAATTACACGTTCGTTATTCGTGTTCAGCGATTGATGTGAAGGCTTTAGTATGATTTACACAACATGTAGTAAACAAACGTGTGAACTTCAGTACTCGTATTTGCTAGGGGCGAAATTTCACCAAAATTCCTATCTAAACCACTAAACTCAAAAAGTACTGGACCGATTTTAATAATCCTTTTTTCATTAGAAAGCTTTTTTTTTTGATGTCGCAAGGGAAATGCATTACGCATCCCCCCGGGAGGGTCCCCGAGGGGTATGTGGGACTCCCGGCTCGCTACCGGTTTACCCACTAAAACCACTTGCGGATAGCCATCAGCCGTTTAGTGGAAGACGTGCCCTGGATCTTTCAAAGCACAGGCCACGCCCCCCCGACCGGCCGGTCATAAGGGACCGGACTTCCATCAAATTAAGAGAGCACTTCGGCAAACTGAAGCGCTCCCCCCGGCGCCGAGACTGACAAAGCGGGGGAGGTTACCCATCTCTCTACCCGGAGCCCCGTACTAGACGTGAGATGGGAGGGCCGCATAGCGACGCCTCCGCACCCCCGTCCTGCGCCGGCGAAGCGGAACAGAGGAAGGATCTATCTCTCTGTCCCGCTCCGAGGCCTCCTTCTGCGAGATGACCTGTTCGCAGAAGGAGACCACCGCCTGCCAGGCCTCGTCGCTCTCGAGCATGCAGCGAACCATGCTCGGGAGCGAGAGGTCCCGCCCAATCACTGCCATGAGATCATGGCGCTGCACGGCCCAACGATCGCACATCTCAAGGGTGTGCTGGGCCGTGTCCTCCGCAGCGCCGCATTCATGGCAGCCTGGCGTAGGCTCCCTCCTGGCGACCTTACAAAAATACGCACCGAAGCATCCGTGTCCGGTGAGCATTTGTGTAAGGCGGAAGGTGAGGGGTTTCTTCTTGCGGCGCATCCAAGCCGCATTTCATTAGAAAGCTACATTATCACTGAGTAACATAGGCTATATAAAAATCAATTGCTGTTCGTTATTCTCGCTAAAACTCGAGATCAGCTGAACTAATTCGGCTATTTTTGGTCTTGAAATATTCGTGGAAGTCCCGGGAAGGTTTACACGGTTTCCATGCTCAACGAAGTGGGCACGGGTCAGCTATATTATGTTATAATTTAATCTGAAAGTAAGAAAAAAAATAGGTGTGATACCGACTGATAATATACAACGCATGTTAGTTAGTATTATCTATTTTGTGGTTGAGGAAGTGGTGTGCGTCATTGTCATTTTCTGTACCTTTATAATATATTTATATGATAAGACGTGTTATTTAAAGTAAGTATGTGTAAAATACGATGGCTATTTGCATTTATAGTCAGGGTTCCCCCATACATTGTTTTCACTTGTATAGTATCAACTCAAGCTAATTTTTTGTGAGTCTCACACAACAATCGAAAATTCCATCCAAGAAATTCTTGGGCGACTCATCAAAATGAAGCTACCTAAAATGAGCTCGAAACTTTCGTTGTGTGCGCTGCATAAACGGTTTAAGTCACTCAAAAACCACGCGAACGTAGTCGCGGGCGCAGCTAGTAAAATATGGAAGTATAACGCGGTAATCGCGAAGCCATCAAAGTCCGGCCACTTCCAGTTTATACTTCTACAGCAATAAAACTCGGGAAATTATATTTTGCGGTATAAATATATCACGAGGTGTAAAGTTTAACGACCTCTGCTCCGGGCTGACTTTAGAGACCATTAGAGTACATCCCCCACGGCTTACTCTTTAACCGACTTCCAAAAAAGGAGGAGGTTCTCTGTTTACCGATTACGCCGAGATTAATGATCCGAGTTTCGTATTTTTTTTATTCGACGCAGATTTGGTATTTTTTTTTATCTGTCAAATAGTTTCTCAAGTGAGGTTGGGTTTGAGACTTCTTTATTAATACGGGCCTTAGATCGCATTGTTTAGAACATATTTAGATTACTTATGGCTAAGTAATGTTAGTCCTATCATTGTAAGATAATACTTCGTTCTTTAGTCCGTTTTTATTCCTCATTTTCCTTAAACTATCATACATTGGAGCTATCAATTGTAGTTAACTGTAAGCGGCTATTAAATAACTATTAACTAAACTGCTTTTAGGAAACTACCTATTAGTACGTAACATATTAGTGGATCGCGAAAGCCAGTGCTCCTAGTTCCAGTTGACTAGCTCTAAAGTAACGTTATTAAACACTAACGTTTCACAAACACTGAATAATACATAATGATCTTAAAACAATAATGACTATCACTCTTCAATCAACAATACAGTAGATGACGTGTCCCATACAAAAACAAAGCTTAAATATGTCCGCGTGGTATATTATGTTTAATAACGAACTGAGACGATAGTTTCAAAATATTTCAAAGTTGATGTTTTTGGAATTGCTATTTAAGTCACTTAATTTTTTAAATCTAATTTTGTAATGTCATTCAATAAAAAAAATCTAAAACACCGAAAGGTGGGCTAAAATTTAGACAGTACGAGACTCAACAGTCTCATATTGCCCTGCTGAGCCCTTGTCAGGGGCCCTCTCTCGACAATCCGCCAGTACCTTCGATCTCACATCGCATCGCATCTGCTGGAGATGACTCCAGCACCACTTTTAAACGATAAGAAACACATTTACAATTTAAATATATTATATCTAGCAATATCCCGCGAAACAATTATAACCACAACCTGCAAGCAGATGAGTGAGTGTACGCATAGGCATGCGTTTGATGCACCTCCCTCCTCCCACACTGCTTATGCGTACACTCGCAAGCAAAAACCATGAAAACACCACCACCACACAAGCAATAATGTTAACACGATCGTGCAAAGTCCCACCACCATGCATTAAGTCCTTAACGAACATTGTTCGCAGAGTCAACATCCTGAGGATGCTCCGGGGTCGGAGCGAAACGCGCGTCGAGTTTTGCAACCTGCATGGTGGTGGGACTTTGCACGATCGTGTTAACATTATTGCTTGTGTGGTGGTGGTGTTTTCATGTTTTTTGCTTGCGAGTGTACGCATAAGCAGTGTGGGAGGAGGGAGGTGCATCAAACGCATGCCTATGCGTACACTCACTCATCTGCTTGCAGGTTGTGGTTATAATTGTTTCGCGGGATATTGCTAGATATATAATATATTTAAATTGTATGCTATGGATTTCCGCAAAGTAACGCCTGATTCCATTAACTATTTAGAAACACATTTTTCAAATAGTATTTTCATATACCTAGTGTACATCAAGTTTTATAGGGTTTATCATCTGTGAGTTGCCGGAGTAACTATAGCAGCTCCTCATCAAGCATCTTTCCCGTGGTTGTCGTAAATTATTCTTGGCGTTAAAGTTCGTGTCCAGTATATGCAACTACCATGACCCTCAAGTTCAGACGACATATCTATATGGGGCTTACAACGATCTGTGCAATGTGCAACTGTAGATCATACTTACGGTACTCCACGCCAAGCAGCGCGTCCCTGAAGTATTTCCTGGCCAGGTCCTCGGGTAGGGGGCAGTCGGTAGGGACGTCTACCACGGGCCCCCCCTCCAACAACGCAAACACCAGGTACAGCTGGTCCTCCGCAGGGTCGTCCAGCACCTGTGGAGGTGCAGGTAGCGGTTAAGAGGCATCAAAAACACTTTGGTGCTATAAAACACTAAATGATAATATAATCACTTCCACCACAGCAACAAATGATTATTATCTTCTCTGTAAACACAAATAAAGGACATTTACTTATTTTTGACTCCTTATCTTAAATGCACAGTAAATACACTTAAATGTGCAGCATGCATATAGCTCGATACTTGTTTATGCTTCAATTGCATCTGAACGGCTTGTAGCAGATAACCCGTACAGATCCGATATAATACTTTATTCACTACTATAAGACATAATTACTCAATAGTACACCAGAACCCTGACAGGCAGGGAAGCTCTACAAACACCTCAAAGAAATAGGCATTGGTTATTTAATAAATAACAGACTTTGCAAGGAGACAGTCACCACTTCGACAGAGGAGAATCAGCAAACTGCACCTTGGCAGCACGAACACTCTACCCAATATAGTTCAGAGTATGATAAGGCTGGGGATGTACTATAACGCGAAGGAATTACATTGATCCAATCCAAAAAATTTGGACCAGCCTTCAGAAAAGAGCACATTGAATTACCTCGACAAGTTTGACGACGTTGGGGTGGTCCAGCTTCTTGAGCACGGCGATCTCGCGGTACACGCGCTGCAGCGGCTCTGCGGTCGACTGCGGTGCCGCTGCGGTGGGCGCGGCAGCATGTGCCGCTGAGGGCCGGCGAGGTGGAGTCTTGCCGAACAGCCCCGCGCGGCGCATCAGCTTGCGTTTTGATAGGATTTTCATCGCCTGGACAGGATAAGGCATAATGAATATTAAGCTAAATATGACTGTTACAGGTTTATAGCTCATATTATAAAAAAAAACCTTCGTGGTCTAGTGGTTCAGAGTTTCGCTCTCCACCCGGAGTCGATTTCCGCGTTGGAACAACAAAAAATGTTGTTTTCAAGTTTGGTTAGGACAATGCAGGCCGATCACCGGATTGTCTGACAAGAATGATGATCCATGTATCGGATGGGCATGTAAAAAGTCGGTCCTGCGCCTTTCTCCCGCCGTTTTGGTTATCCGACCCACTGGGCTACGAGAGTGAAGGAAGAGAGAGTGCTTCTGTGTATTGTGCACAGACTTGGGCACTATAAAATAACTCCTGCGTAGCTGGCCTAGCTTCAATGAAGTCGGCTACCGACACCGAAATCGGTAAGGAGGGAGGCTATTCATATTATAAAATACTTTATAAGCAAGAAAACTTCCGAGAAATTTGTAAAAAAATCGATTAGAAACAAAAATTTACCATAAGAATAGCGTTAACATGTTTACATTGTTCAAAACCAGAAAATTTCAAATCTACCCTTTTTTGTGAGTATTTAGCAGCAATACTCTGCGATCGCGAAATACTCATCGCGTACAGCTTGCATGATACTTTTCCGCGCGGTTTTTCTATTTGCAAACACAACTTGGGCAATGTACGCGTGTTGACAGATCTTTATTTACAAACACGATAACATCAAAAATATATCACTTACGTAGTGGGTGTCGTCCTCTTCGCTATACGCTAACTTGACGATACCGTACGAGCCCTGGAACAATCATGTACTGTTATTCATCAGAAAGAATGCGGATGTGACGTCGAGGTGGACAGACCAGGTGAAGATCGTAGCTAAGCTGAAATGGGATAGGGCGAGACATGTTAGCCGAATGCATCCTGACCGCTGGCAAAGATAGTCACTGAATGGGTACCCGAAGATGGACGACGCCGACGTGGCCGGCCTAAAATATGGCGTGACGACTTGGATGCACATCAGCCTTGCTGGCCAGTGTTGGCACAGGAAAGAGATAAGTGGAAGACCTCGGGGGAGGCCTTTGCCCAGCAGTGGAACAGCATAGGGTAATCAAAAAAAATATATAAATAATAAATTTGTTATTATAATTTCACGTATTTGGTGGAGCCTTCGAGCCCCAGGATAGAAAGATTCACCTGTCCGATGGGCTCCAGCAGGCGGTACTGGTTGAGCTGCACGTAGCCAGCCGCTTGCGCCAGCGACACGCGTCGGGACTCGCGCGTGCGCCGCGCGCGGGGGGAGCCCCCCTCCGCCGAGCGCGCCGCGCGCAGGGGGCCGCGCTGGGGGGCGTCCAGCCCGCAGGACGAGTCCGGCGGGGGGCCGGCCGGGAACGATACTCTGTGGATACAGTCTCGCTTTTAGGGTCAATTTTGAAAAAAAAAATAAGCGAAAACTATTCAAAATTGAACTTTATTTAGCATTGCAAGAGTTTCGAAGTTGCGCAGCTATTACAATTAAACGTGTATTTTGTGAAGTTTATTAGCTCGTGTAGAGCTCAAATTTAGATTAGATTTAAATAGATAAACGTAAAATTACTTCACAACGAGAACAAACATAATATTATTGTTACATATCAAGACTAAAGAGAGCAAGAAATTAAAAAAAAATACCTCTTCCAGCGGTGGTACTTTCACAATAAACTCTATATACGGTTCCCATACACACCCTAAAGTATTATCACTCATTAATATTACAGCCTGTCCGATATCTAAAAATCCATACTTCTAGTTTTATTGACAACAGAGTTATAGGGGGTCGAAAATGGCCTGAACTGCTTCCGACTCAATAAGCCCTTTGTTTTATTACACCCAGCATGCGTGAAATACTGGTATTGTGGTTCTGTACGTGGTACCTGTCGTCGGCGGGCTGCAGACACCTCCTGTGCAGGTCGGCGCGCTTCTCGCCCAGCACGTCCACCGCCGAATGTCTGGAACAACACATTTGATTATGTACTAAAGGTATTACGTCGCCAGGTCATCAAAATTCGACCATAAATCATAAATTTCAACTTTTTAGAATTTTTATTGCTTTTAGATACGCATTAAAATTACTATACAAATGTTTTATGGAATTTAAAAAAAAAGAAGAAAAAAAATTATATTGACAAATGTGTCAAATCTACTGTATGTTTTAAGTTTTAGTTTTAGACAAAAAAAAAAAACATATATTCCAAAATGACGAAAGGTGGTGTATTCGTATGTCAAAGTTATAGTGACTGTTCTTTTTACACCCGATATTATATTTACGTCTCAATATTATATTTTACTTGCTATCCCTTGGTTAAGTTTGTATTATTTTAAGGGCGTGTTTCACCAAGTAATGTTAAAGTTAACGCCATGTTAAAATACCATGCCTTATCATTCATTGACAGTAAATACGAGATGGATAACATGATATTTAACGAAGGATTAACTTTAACATTGCTTGGTGAAACACCCTTAAGGTTGTAATTTTTAAAATATTTCGTAGCGGGCCGCCGTAGCACTTCTACGAATGCGTAGCACCTCTACGATCTTAATATATGGTAGACCCCCGGTTTCTGAAAGGCCGATCAAATCGTCAATCAGCTAACATTTGAGCTAATAAGTCATTCTGAACGCTCATTAGTGAACTTCGCTCACTAGATACGCTTACGGACACACGGGTAGATCGAAGTTTCTCTCGATTGATTAGTGAAGGAATTGCAATAAAATTGTATTTTTTATTTTTTAATAATATTTTTTTATTATTAACAAATAGGTATAATGTAATATAAACTTAATCAGTAGGCTCAGTTTTAGTAAAATAACTGGCTTGCTTTCTATGAGAGAGAGAGGGAGAGAGAGAGAGAGAGAGATAGAGAGAAACAGATATAGATAGATAGAGAGAGACAGAGAAACACGTGTACGCCGCACGGCGTACAACTATAGCAAAAAGTGTTGTTAGAACTTATGGTCTTAATTTTTTCTGTCTTGCCCTCTTTCGCAACGCGCGATAAGGAACTTCGTTCCAAAAGTTATGGTATTTGACGTAAGCTTCGTTTAGTGACGCAGGAAATCGTATGTCTCTTATATATTACTAGCTGTGCCCGCGACTTCGTTCGCGTAGTTTTTGAGTGACTTAAACCGTTTATGCAGCGCACGCTACGAAAGTCCCCAAATGTGAATAATTTTCCCCGTTTATGCAACATTTCTCACTGACGCTTCGCTCCTATTGGTCCAAGCGTAATGTTATATAACCTAAAGCCTTCCTCTATAAATGGACTATCCAACAAAAAAAGAATTTTTCAAATCGCACCAGTAGTTCCTAAGATTAGCGCGATTAAACAAACAAACAAACAAACTCTTCCGCTTTATAATATTAAAATATTAGTATAGATATTTCGAACTACGTAAGTGACTATAGCGATTGCGTCTTGAACGAGGGCTCTGTTTGTGTTCCTCTACAGTCACTCCGTTAACCTCAGTAAGACTCAGTCAGGGGTGTAATGTACCTTTTGGCAAACGTACATACGATGATACGAGGTATTACTTTGAACCCAATAGCTATAGGCATAAGGTAGAAGATATGCCGGGTTACTTTTCTTAATTCTTCATGCACACATATACGCAGACTCTTTTAAACCTTATGACTATAGTAATAAGGGTTTGTCGACGGTACTTGGGATTCCATTACACACAGGTACTATTTTCGAAGACGATAGGAGATATTCTGTTTCAAAGACTTTTACTTTTATTGAACGAATCACGTGTAAAAATATATGAAGGTACTCTGTTTCATGTTATATTCAGATAATATTTTTTTAAAAAGTGTATTCTATAATATATAAAAATTAATGGCTGTTCGTTAGTCTCGCTAAAACTCGAGAACGGCTGAACTGATTCGGCTATTTTCAGTCTTGGAGTATTCGTGGAAGTCCCGGGAAGGTTTGAACGGTTCATCACAAACTGTTTCTATGCTCAACGAAGTGGGCTCAGGTCAGTTAGTTTTTATACAAAAGAAAAAGATTGGGCGTCACATTTATCGATACTTTATTTGTACTATCGATATATAATCGGTCAGATTCCACCATATTATTTATTTGTAATATATCGCGTATGCAGCCTTATTGCAATCAGTGTTCAGGGGCCTTATTATCCAAACTGATTCGATTTTGATACAGATTCGATCGTGCCGCGTACTCCCTAGTAAATTGACGTTTGTTTATTTTGATTCTGAGTCGATTAATATTATGGTCGCTAGTACATAAAGTTACGATCTAACGATTTTCTTTATGCTGGTTAGTTTCAGAGTAATCCACCCAAATATAGTACCCAAAACCGTCGAGATCGAACTGATTCGATTCTCGATTGTGCCTGCAGAATGTTATATTTTTTAACTACAATAAGTCGGTGAACAATTATCACACGACAGATAACTAACACGAAAGTCATGAATACACAATAAACTCGTATACACCTACTGTCTGAGGCATTTGAAACAAATGGGAGCGCCTGAAATATTAAATAGCAAAAACATCATTAAAAGTTTTGATCGTTAGCGCCCTCATGGAAAACGAAACATCACAGGTGTTGGGTCAAATAAAAGTTAATAGTAAAATATAAAAGTTACCCGGGGTAGGTTTATCGTAGTTAGTTTCAAAGCAACCCACCAAATAAAACACCAAAAGCCGTTGAGATCGAACTGATTTGATTCTCGATTGTGTCGGGAGTAAGCCTGCTGATTGGAGCGGTAAACGCAAATGGTTACTGACTAGTCGAATGGAATTCCACGTGTAGATAGACTAGACCATACTAGATTAGTTAGTAAATTAAGTTTTTTACGTTTTTTACATTAGTTTATGTTTTTGCGTTGTATCCGCTGTTTTACTAATATTATATAGAGAACTACGAGTTCTAACTTACTTAGGGCGTGTTTCACCAAGCAATGTTAAAGTTAAAGCCATGTTAAATATCATGTTATCCCTCTCGTATTTCCTGTCAATGAATGAGATGCAGAACATGGTATTTTGACATGGCGTTAACTTTATCATTGATTGGTGAAACACGGACTTAATTTTACAAACACCTAACATTACTTAAATATCTAATATTATAATATATTATAAAGAGAACTACAACTTACCTAACTTACTTAATATTATTATTACAAGTCTGGAGACACTTTAAAAGCTAACGAAGAATATTTAAAAGCCTTAAATAATTTTCAGTGTAAATTTCTGAGAAACTTTTAACGACTATTGTTATGCCCGGAGCTATAGTCGCGAGCTTTCGTGTCGTAAGCTCCACTTTAACGGGGACTTTGACCTTGGCTGTGTCACGACATGTGGCGAGGAGCTGGTGGCACCACATAAATAGACGAGGAAATTCAATGTTTATGCCTACCCAAAATGATGAAGAGTCAAATTTCATGTTTTCACTTTTAGTGCGAATTTTACCCACACATTTTATGTTATCCCTCTCGTATTTCCTGTCAATGAATGAGAAGGCATAGGATTTAAACAAGCCGTTAACACTAACAAGCGTCGTTGAAATCGGGACTAAGTCCCGGTTACACCAACGCTAACGAAGGATTAACATTGCTTGGTGAAACACGCCCTTAGCATAGTATTTAATAAATATTTTCCATTATTAAGGTACTTGTCATATAGAATTGAATGTCCGTCACCTAGTGAGACCGTTGATTAGCACTCGAAAGGGTGCAGGTTCGATTCCCAGGTTGTGGCATGTGCCAATGAGACTTTTTCAGATTTCAAGTACATTATACGAACGCTCCAACGGTGTAGGAAAACATCACAAGGAAACCCGAACATGATTAGCCCAGACGAATTGACCAGTCATTCCTCTGGACTAGGCCGACTATGTTGTGAGAACGCCGCATGTCCTGGGCAACCATGCTACATTTAAAACCACCTGTCCCTACAGAATTTCAAGAGTGGCTCACTTGGAGGATACTGTATAAATCATCCAATAACGGATGCAAAGGCCTACTTTTTGTTACATAAAAAATAGAGATCTGGTGACAAACATAGATAGAGTGGAAGTCGCGTGCTTCATGCAATATATACGAGTAGGTGGAAAACATCTGCATCAGCCGAAGTTTTCACGTTTACGCCATTTTGGTGAAAACTTGATATAAAAAAAACATTTTATTTCCAAATGAATCTAACAAGCAATTATAGGAAAGTCAACAAAAAAATCAAGCTACCACCGGTTCCACCCTAACCCGCCGAGAAGAACCGGAGTAAGAAACTGATGAGATGTGAATTAAGTACTAGGTAGGGATTTTGTAATGCATAATATTTATTTACTATCTCCATTATAATGTAGGATTAAAACACGAGTTAAGTTTCACTTCTATCGCGTGTGAACTAGAGTAGGTTACTTCCATTTTACCTGGGATTTCGGTAAAAAGAAAAGACAGGAAAATTAATTTCGGTCTCACGGTGGAGTGCGGCTAAGTCCGGGATAATAATTCCGTGAATCCCGGGATATACCTATATCCCGATATATCCGGGATATCCCGGGGCGTAAGTATATTGAGAGCGGCCTAGGCTGAACTTTAATGGGGATCTAATATAAAAATTCCAAAATAGGACGATAAATTACGAAAGTTTAAGGTCTATCGATCGATATACAGTTTTGTCATGTGCTAAATATAGAGCACTCCTTTTTCCCCGCAGGTGAGTTTAATAATAATAATATGCACTAGGTATTAAAATTTTAATGACAGTGCAGACCAGAGGCAGCCCAGAATAATATTATTCATTATTTGAAAACAAACAATTAAAACAAAAATGTGCAAAATAAGAGTTCTTACCGCTCTGACCGGTTTTTTCCAGATGTTTCTGGTTTTATTAGGAAAAGCTCCGCGAATCCCGCATACCATCTGAACACCCAGCCCTGGGAAGCATAATGTTTCCCCTGCGAGACCAAAAAGGTTATTTGTTATTTAGACATTGAAACGGAAGTCGAGTAAAGAAGCCAAGGTTAGAGTATAAATTATGTACCTCGAGTACACCGGTGGATACAACATCCGAGGTAAAGTAGAATTTAAAATTCAGAGGATGCAAATAAGACACGAGGTAGTGCATGAATAACTCAGCGGAACATCCCTACGAGCCGCTCAAATATTCATCTGACGACCAGCGGACGGCTCTTGGCGCACCATCATCATCCATGGAATATAACTTACTTGTACTTGCTAAAATTAGTTCATTCTTTATGTACACTATTCTAACTCACGTAACGTACTTATAGTTCGTCCCTGATAAATTTTACCTAAAGGTAAACAAACCGAATACATCGAAATTTTTTCATATTATTTTCTTATTGTGCACGCTCATCAACACTTTCACTTGTGTGTTGTTTCACAAATGAAAAACCTTCACAGTAAAAATACGGTATTTTGACACGTAGAATATAGTCTATAGTCTATGGACTCATGTAGCCAACAATAATCATTGCATTAATAATAGCCAATAAGCGGTTTTTATTTTGACAGTTCTACTAGTTTCAGAAAACTGCTGATAAATGGCATTAAACCTAAGTAATATGTCAAGTCCTGTGTAAAATGTCAATTTCCGCTTTGTTTTTTGTTTGTTTACCTTTCAACTTTTTTTCTTTCACTTGCAATAGTTTATTATTTATTAATTGTGCCCTGAGAACTAAACTAAACATGGCTAGTCCATGCGCGGTACAATTTTGTAAAAATATAGGTAACCACCGCTTTCCCCAAGATGAAACTCGGAGATCAAGATGGATAGAGGCTATCAGGATTAACTATAAGAAAAAAATCCTTCATATTATGTTCAACTCACTTTACGCCAGCAGATTTCATCTCTCCGTTATCACATTTGGCAAGAGCCCCAAGAGGTAAAATATTTATCTTAGCGTCGAGTCGAAAATACTCGGCAGCAGGCTGAAATTTTGCATGTATATTTCTAAGAATATAGTAGGGGAGTACTAAACAAGAACTTCCCTAAATCCTTACGGAAACGGGAGAAAAGTGTAATTAATTATTTGTTTCAAAAATCAAAGATATCGAAGCCAGAGAGCTATAATGCCTCGGAAGTGTAGGAGATCACTAAGAAAGGAATTTGAAAGGATTATTTTTGTGTATGAAACAGCATCTGGCAACTATTAACCACTTTTTTGACATATTACATTATGCAAGCGCCATCTTACGGTAGTCTCTGTACCTGAAAGTGACACTTCGAAAATCCCTCATTGGCATCACTAACTAATCTATGGTTGTGTCATAGACGGCTTTGTTTACGTTTGGGTTAAATTTATCTCGGACGTACTATACATGTTATATATCCTAATGACAGCAAAATCAGACTATACCCAGAATCAGAGTGTATCTAAATAAAGCTATGTATATCTATTTTTGTTCCATCGTAGCGCCTAAACTACTGAACCGATTTTATTGAAAGACGTGTCATTAAATTCGTAATAATAGCTCGGGAAATATAGTTTACGTTGTCCGGTTTAAGTTTAATAAAAAAACTAGTTATTGTAAAAAGTAGCTTTTTAGTTCTTTTGTCGCAAAAAGTTGTGAGATCCATGTGATGCCAAGCTGGGATAGGTCGGTTGGTCTAACATCATCTTATAGTGATCATATCAATATTTTTAAAATCTTTCATGTTTGAAATAAATAAGTAGATTGACTTGGCAATCACATGAAAACACAATGTAGATATATTATCCACCTCATGAGTGAAACATATTGAATCAATTAGCGCTTCCGTGGTCTAATGGTTCAGAGCTTCGCTCTCGACCCGGAGGTCGTGGGTTCGATTCCCGCGTTGGAACAACAAAAAATAAGGTTTTCAAGTTTGGTTAGGACATTGCAGGCTGATCACCTGATGGTCTGACAAGAAAGATGATCCATGCGTCGGATGGGCATGTAAAAAGTCGGTCCTGCGCCTGTTCTCTTGCCAGTCGTATCGGTTTACCGTCCCACTGGGTTATGAGAGTAAAAGGAAGACAGAGTGTCTTTGTGTATTGCGCACACACTTGGGCACTATACAAATAACTCCTGCATAGCTGGCTTGGTTTCAATGAAATCGGCTACCGATACCGAAATCGGTGAGGGGAGCTATTATTATTATTATATTAAATCAGATTGTTTACTTTATATCCACAACGAAGTGTTCCGAGAAAAGGATGGTACGGCCGTGCTCTACTTGGGAGGGCACTACCGTGCCCCCAGATATAAAATTCGATAAAATTAATGTGTCGTTGTATGTACATATTGCGCTATGAATAAGTTACAATTAAGTCGATATCATTACAGTGCGCTACTGTCCCTTTGTTAACAGTTGGATTAAATATCTGAACGGAATATGATTTCACAAAAATACCAGGCTCACATGACGGAGGTGCGGTTACGCCGGGGGCAATATTTCATTACGGCGATTATTCGAACACAGGCACGTGACACCCCAACGTGTCGTGTCACGTAATCGATGGGCTATCGGCGTTGCTGGCCCAGGCCCACTGCGGCCCACTCAGGCCCACTCAGGCCCGACAGGTGAAGCACATAGTTTAACGATATTTGGGCAGGAAACGATCCGATGTATCTACTATTATATAGACTAGGCATGTACGAGCGTTTAACGAACTTTTAGGGCGTGTTTCACCAAGCAATGTTAAAGTTAATCCTTCGTTAAATATTATGTCGAACTATAAACGTGAGAATGGACGTATGTTTGAATTTGATGAAATGGATGTTGATGAAATTTGGTATGAATTGAGAGAACACACTCCGTGTTACATTTTATGCCGATAAAATGGATTGTTCCCGAGGCTGACTACACAAGCGGAGACGCGGGCTAAAGCTTAGGCCGTGTTTCACCAAGCAATGTTAAAGTTAACGCCATGTTAAATATCATGTTATCCCTCTCGTATTTCCTGTCAATGAATGAGATGGCATAGTATTTTAACATGGCGTTAAACTTTAACATTGCTTGGTGGAACACGGCCTTAGTCTATGACATGATTATCTTCGGAAATGAAAATTCAAAAAAATATCATCATTAAGTATAATATCAATATATTTTTTTTTACGATTAGGTAAGTACAAGGTTTTACACACATTGCAATAAATGTAATTAATGTTGTTACATAGTTGTTATATACAAAAAATTATGCTCTACGCATCATTCTCTTCACACTATATTCGGCTTAGTATATATGAACCATGAATAACATATAAAAGTATGTATTTTACAGCTATACCGTAAATTTGTGCTATGTAAAGTGATATGTTGTATGATACATTTACTCCACTTATACGACCGACGGCGCTAGAGATCAATTCTGTTTATGAAAAGCTTTTATCGTTTATTACATCACGTTAAATAAATTACTCCATTTTTAATTACTTTATCCTTTTTCAGTTACGTTTGACCGACATGGGTTTTAACAAAATTATGCTATAATTTGCGTTAGTGATCATTAAGTCTGCTACATGTCAATAAAGTTGTTTTAATATTAACTATTTTCTTACAAAATTGGATAAGTAATTACATATTATTGGTTTTGCTACTGTTCAAAAAATACAGTAGCACCCTGTAGTGAGCTGTTTTCGACTATGCGTTCATCCGTTTGGGAGCTACGATGCTACAGCCAGACACATTATAACACTCCTTGTTTTTTAATTAATTAATTAATTAATTAATTTATAATATTTACACTTAAAAGTAAATACATCATGCACTAAAAGTAAACAACATAAATAGCTTAAATTACTGTTTTTTTTAATATTGTTTTTTAATAAGATTTACCAACGATTTTTGTCGTAGGTTAAATAAACAGTGAAATAGTTTTTTGCGTCAACTCACTTGCGTCTATCTCCGACTACTAAATTGAAATTCAGTAAACATTTAAGTCTCCGCAGTTGAAACACAAGTTGAGCGTCCCCTGGGGAGGAAACTATTACTCCGGCAATTCCAACTCCCCTGACCTAGGGGGGAGGGGGTTGGACACTATTGCTCGAAGTTTGGTTATGAATTTACTTTCAACAGGCTCACTCCCGACACGAATCGACTCAGTTCGATCTCAACGGCTTTTGGTATTTCATTTGGCGGATTACTTTGAAACTAACCAGGATAAAGAAAATCGTTAGATCGTAACTCTTTGTACTCCCGACCATATCAATCGAATCTGAATTAAAATCGAATCAGTTTGGAGAGTAACGCCCCAGGTTTATTTTGAAACTGTTGTTGGAGTTGTGAATATATTCACTTAAAGTTTTAACCCAACTTTTCACTAGCTTAGGTATTTTAGAACATTAGTAGTTTAGCGCCCTGTAGGACTGAAGAATTGGGCCACAGCAGATAAGGCTTTTTATCCTTCAAAGGGAAGCTGTGGCCTGTATAATAGGTAGGAATTTAGATGAGGATCTTCAAAAGGTTTAAGAGGAAACACAAACCCCTTTTTCCTTTTTCTAAATAATAATAATTTTTTTTTCCTGAGTATATATTTATACTATTAGTACGTCCCTATTTTTTTCTTATTTTCATAAATAAATTATTAAAAGAAATACGGACGTCACAAAACTTAAAAAATATGGTCAGATTTTTGGCTATGTTTAAACAGGAAACAAATTGGAGTACATTTTATGATGCTAATCGCACTTTTTCTGCGACACTAGCGCCAAAAACAAATGTGGCTTTGCATAGCAACAAAAAGTCTGTAATGTAAAACATTGTGACCAAGTGTCAAGTGTATAAATCTGTATTCCGTATAATCTGTGGTGGGCGTACATCTGGTCAGGTCATTAGTGCCGCCCACTGACATTACACGCAGTACCCCGTAACTGAGAATAGCTGGGTAGACATTACACATATCTATTTCATTTAGGCCGTGTTTCACCAAGCAATGTTAAAGTTTATCTTTCGTTAAATATCATGTTGTTCCTCTCGTAATTCCTGTCAATGAATGAGAAGGCATGGTAATTTAATAAGCTGCTAACACTAACATGCGTTGGTGAAATCGGGACTTAGGAGTAAATAAATTTTTGCAATACTTTTTTGTATGTTGTTGAACACACTGGAGTATGTATGTTGTATTATATTGCTTATCTTTTTGATTTTCTTCGTAATGTGTTTAAAAGTAAATTTTAGTATTTATTCAATAACTTAATTCTCCTATTCTTCTAAACGTTTGACGTTTGTACAGCGTCTCCTGTATGACGTGTATGTAAATATGATTTAGCTGTAAAATAGATGGAGACTGTACCAAATATTTATTACTAGCTGTGCCCGCGACTTAGTTCGCGTGGTTTTTGAGAGACTTAAACCGTATACAGCGCACGCAACGAAAGTCCCCAAATGTGAATAATTTTCCCCGTTTTTGCAACATTTTTCGTTGACGCTTCGCTCCTATTGGTCGCAGCGTAATGTTATATAGCCTAAAACCTTCCTCTATAAATGGACTATCTAACAAAAAAAGAATTTTTCAAATCGGACCAGTAGTAGGTACCTGAGATTAGCGCGTTTAAACAAACAAACTCTTCCGCTTTCTAATATTAGTATAGATTGTAAGAAACAGCAGAATCGACCTTCAGGCACCGGAGAAGTCTGCTAGTAGGCAAGGTTCAATAGTTCTCGTTAACTTCAAAACTCAGTTCACTTAGCTGTCACTTAAATAAAATTGCTTTTAAATTGGACGTAACACCCCCGATTCAATTTCGATAGTGGACTAGTTGAACATTCGAAAAATTCATTAATACTGCTTGCTTCGCGCAATTTTTATTTTTTTAATGGGCAAATGGCCAGCCACACCACTGCACCTCCTGTGTAGACATTCTCAAATACCTCCAGGGATACTCCATCCTGGGAAGGGACGAAAGCCTTCCCATCATCATTTTCTCTCTGTGTGTGATCACAAAAAAAGAAGATTATATCGACTAGGTCTCTCGCTCTGCTTGGGGTGGCTAACTAGAATCCTTTATATTCGTATATTTTTCTGATTAATTTCGTTGCACAAGCAGATCATACTATCGATCCTGGTCCCTGAATCAAGATGTCAGCGCTATTATCACTTGGGATTTGACATAAGCTTCGCTAAGTGACTCGTTTGTCACTTAGCGAACCTTATGTCAAATCCTATACATTTTTGTTTTCGAACTTCGTAAGTGATAATATCGATGACATCTTGATTCAGGTACCAGGATCGACAGTGCTAAGTGAGAACTAACCCAAACCTATGATATGATCTGCTTGTGCCCGGAGGACGCGCTAGATCTGTCTTGCAGGTGCAACGAAATTAATTAGAAAAATATACGAGTATGAAGAGTTAGCCACCCCAAGCAGAGCGAGAGACATGCATTGTTTTGATGAAATTTCGTCAAAAACATAACTTGTAAGAAGTTCCAAGTCTTGCTACTTAGTTCTTTTGCCGTAAAAAGTTTTGAAATCTATTTGATGCCAAGCTGTCGTCCAAATCGCATGAATACACAATGTATATAAATTATTATCTATCTCATAAGTGATATATTAATTCAGATTGTTTAGTGCGATTGCCAAGTCAATCTATTTATTTATTAAAACACGAATGATTTTTTAAATAATATTGATATGATCACTATAAAATGTTAGACCGACCGGCTTACTCCAGCTTGGCATCACATAGATCTCAAAACTTTTACGGCAAAAGAACTAAGTAGCGAGACTTGGCACTTTTTAACAATTTATGTTTTTAAATAAATTTCATTAAAACAATGTATGTTTACAGATGACACAGTACACGTGTATATTCTGAAGAAAATGTCGTGTTAGGAGTCGCTAGCCAGTGGCAACCTACCGCGGTCGCATATTTGGCCTTTAGGTAAAATGTCAGAGGCCAGAGCTGTGGCCAACCCTGATACAATCTCAGTAGGCCAAGCGGGAACATTTCAAAGCTCCGTAAAGTAACGTTAACGAATAATAATTGTATGAGATGCATGACACTTGACGGCGCCAATATAATTGACAATCGATTACTTTCTGGAACTTCAAACGTTTAGTGCTACTGATGAACAATTTGTACGTGATCAACTAACATTTACATGTGTTTTCATGTAGAACTCTACTAAATAAAATCAGGAACGTGACAGCCAGAGTATTCTGCCGTCCTAATCATGAACAACGCACTCGCTTGGAGGTTACTTTCGAGTAAATCACGATCAAAGTTTTTTATATATTTTGTTGTCTCTATGGAACTAATAGGAATATTCCAAATATTTTTATTTTGTTAAGTGCCTTTCAATGTGGACTTTGTATGTGTGATATTATATTATATATATTGTATATATTTAGTTAATTTGTGATATTTTTACGATGGTTATGACCAGTTATTAGTTTAGAACGGATCCACATATTTAACAAACATAACGAAAAGTATAACAGCTATTAAAAATTGAGTAATTGATCCTGGTAGATCTCGTTGCGGTGATTCCAAATATACTATTAATTATTTTCGCCAAAAAATGACGATTGCGTTGTTTATGATAAGGGCGGCAGTATGAGCGAGCGTTTGATCCAATACCACTGATATCTTGCTGACCTTGAAAGGAAACACAACGGCCGTTTTCCCATACAGAAGTACGCTCTACGTGATCCCTGTTTGCTAGAGTCACATTTTTTTTCCTGAATATCTATATATGTATACTATATGATATTAATTATTAATAGAGATATGGACGTTAAAAACCCAAAAAATACCTCGGTCCGACCGTTATATATTTTTATTGAAATTATACTCAAATTAAGTGGAGATCAACTCTCAAGTAACTTGCTGTCTTTATCACTTCGCCAAAGAGAGACAGTGACAGCCAGTAAATAGGGGGGCTTTTAACTTCGTTTCAGTATTCGTCCATTAGATACATATAAAACTCTTTGTATTAACTCGAGCGTAAAAAATATACACCTGAAGCTAAACAAAGTTAAAGAGCTCTCAAATTTTAGTAAGATAATTGATATATGTGTAAATGTATTATTTCAATAAATAAAATATGTTTTTATTTCTTTGTAGAAGCTAGAATTTAAATGAAACTAATTAAACTTTGAAGTCGAACATTTAAATGTAATGCACCAATTAGATGTCATTAGCTAGCAGCAACATTCCATTACAATTTTATTTCTATAAATGAATAAGATCTTTGGTGATTTGAATTTTAAGTGAACAGTACAAAAACCTTGTGTAAGATCACAAAAAATAATTAGACATTTAACAAGACATTAGGCCGTGTTTCACCAAGCAATGTTAATGTTAGCTCCATGTTAAAATACCATGCCATCTCATTCATTGACAGGAAATACGAGAGGGATAACATGATATTTAACATGGCGTTAAATTTAACATTGCTTGGTGAAACACGCCCTTATTGTTTTAACTTGTAGTTTCAGTTGTTTGTTCACTCATGATGAACGACAGTAAAACGGTTTGGCACGTAATAAACGGTTTTCTGAAGCCAATTACTTAAGTAAAGATTTTTTTTTCCATCGAGTTGGTATAATATAAAACATAAAACAGCACCGAGAGTAGAGAAGCCAAGCCGACGCGGCTAATTACGATAACAAGGCTCGAAAACAAACTGTTTACATCTATACTAATATTATAAAGCGGAAGAGTTTGTTTGTTTGTTTAACTACTGGTCCGTTTTGAAAAAATCTTTTTTTGTTGAATAGTCCATTTATAGAGGAAGGCTTTAGGCTATACAGGATGTTTTGGGGATGAGTGTAGGCATTTTGCAGATGGATAGGGTCGGTCTATGCGATCATTTTCTAGTATGGGAATTATATTCCGATATCCTTTAGTTTTTAAGTAAAGAGCAGGTTAGGTTAGGCAAGATAGGTTATATAACAATACGATGCTACCATTATTATGCGTTCACGATCATAATAACAAAAACCAACGTGAGCAATGAAAAGATAATCGCGATAGTGTTTCCGACAACCACGCGAGCGAAGTCGCGGGCACAGCTAGTAAATGTATAAAAAGAAACAGTTAACAAAAAAATCTCAAATCTCCTTTTCTACTCAGTTTTACGTGAAATCACCCATAACCATAAACTATGTAGGTACCTATGCTAAGTGACATAATATAATCTAGTGTTCGCATAGTGTGTTTACAACTCTACGACGTCAGGCGACAAGGCGGGAACGAGACTAGCAGTGAGCCGCTGATAGGCTCATTAGGTGTACAGCTGCTTTCCGCACTTGATTTGCATTCGTAACGTTGTAACTGTCACTAGCTAGCCGGGAACTGAATTTACAGTGCTGCTTACATACAAATAACATTATAATGGAAGACATGAATGGATGAAGGTGATATGTCGCAAAAAATGTTTAGCCAGAAAGTTGAGGTTAACCTGTCACTTAAACGTTTTAGATATGTAGTAAGTAGTAACGTCTTAAATAATTTCATGTCTTAAATTACTTTTAAATACTGGTAAACGGTAGTTGGCAGTGCATCTACAACTAGCCAGATGTCCTAATCTGACTGGTTGCAGCGACTGGGTCTTACTATTATGTAGCCTAACGTTAGATTGACTATCTTTTTTCATCATTTTCAAAACCTTTCATTACAGATTGCTGTAATGAAAGGTTTTGAATGACGGTCTATCTGACCGACAGACCGTCACCGAGCGCTGACGCTGCAACCAGTCCGATAAGGATATCTGACTGGTTTCAGACGGGTTGCCTTTATCACTTGCCAATAATTGTGCAAATACTTATCCCCCAAGAAGATTAATAATCTTGCTATATATAAATATACCTAGTCTGGCCATAAATACTGTTACAATTAAAAATAAATAAAATATTCGATTTGAATTTGGAATCTGTCATTTTTAAATGATTAATTATTCATTGTGTTTTCTCATGTTAGCGCCATTACATTGTTTATTATTTTGCGATATTGAAATGGAGTGGGGTGATGATGGTACTAACGGTGTTAAACAATTATTATAATCCAAGTCACAAACATACTCTGCCACTTGTGGCGTGCAAATATTTTTCAGATAAATTTAACATAAATTAAAATTTATAAGTCATAAATTAAAATTATTTTACAAGAATATAAATAGCATCACATACGATCGTCAATAAATTATTATTTACTATAATATTATTTATCTAATTAAAATGTTATAGTTTATCTTCTAGAAAATGTCTAATACATTTGCTCAATAGTAATTCATATAATCGTTTTTTAAATAATGTCAAAGGTAATTGTATAATATTTGAAGGTAAATTATTAAATATTATAATACACATACAATTAACGTTTTTCTTATATATTTCTAATTTTATCTTAGGTAGGCGTAGTCTATTTTTATGTCTAGATCGGCTATTAGGATTATCGCTAAACGTTTCAAAATATTGTGGGTGCTTTTTTACAAAAATACTTATTTCGAGAATATACAGGCAAGGCAATATTTTGTGTTTTTTGAAAAGTGGTACGCAGCTATCTAAGATGTTAGCACCACAGAGTGCTCTGACACATTTTTTCTGTGCTTTGAAAGCTCTGTCTGCGTCAACCGAGTTACCCCAAATGATTACGCCGTATCTCAATATAGATGATATGTAAGCATGATAGGCTAATAATGCTGTGTGTATATTAACAGTTTGCCTGAAGATAGACAAATCTATCTGACTTATGTACAATTTTTTCAACATGTGGTTTCCAACAGCAGTGTTTGTCGACGGTTATACCTAGAAATACACAATCATCAACGGTTGAAAGTTTACTATTTTGATAGTTAATATTTAATTCGTTTGTGTTAAAGTGCGATGTCTGAAATATTATAAGGTTTGTTTTTGTCATGTTAATTCTAAGGTTATTTTGTTCCATCCAGTTAATAGCGTTATCAAGAATGCTAAAATACTCGAAAGAATAGTACACGGTCAACTATGCGCATCCTTAAAACAAAGTATGAGTGAAAGTCAGCATGGTTTCCTCACAGGACGGTCGACTACGACCAACTTGGTCATCTGTAGTGAATTTCTGACCAAGTGTATGGCAGAGCGAACGCAAGTAGATGTTATATATACCGATTACGCAAAGTGTTTTGACCGTTTGGATCACGTTGTTCTGTTGCGTAAACTTTTAGCGATTGGTATAAGAGGTGACTTGTTCAGATGGTTCAAATCCTACGTACACAATCGATGTCAGACTGTTGTTCTTAACGGCTTCTCATCGAGAACTTCATTCATCCCTTCTGGCATCCCCCAGGGGTCTTTATTGGGCCCTTTGTTATTTAATATATTCATTAACGATGTGTCATCACAATTTCTCAACTCCAAGGTATTGCTATTTGCAGATGATATGAAGATTTTAAGCCAAATAACATGCCTGGATGACGCTATTAAACTTCAAAGTGAAATATACAACTTCTATAATTTTTGCTTAACTAATCACCTAGAATTGAACATATCTAAATGCCACGTTTGCTCTTACACCCGTAAACCTAATCCAATAACATTTGACTACAAAGTAGCTAACGTATCTATTTATAACAAGGGTTCACACTATTAGAGACCTGGGTGTAACCTTAGATTCTAAGCTTCTATTTGACTCACACATAAATAATATCGTCAATAAAGCATCAAAATCTCTCGGTTTCATTTCTAGGATAGCATCAGATTTTAAAAACATTAAGACCGTCAAAATTTTGTATTGTAGTTACGTCCGCAGTCATCTCGAATTCTGTTCTCCGGTTTGGAACCCCAATTACCACACGAATATTGAGCGCATAGAGAAAATTCAAAAGAAATTTTTAAGGCTTTTACAATTTAAATCCAAAACTTTTTTACCGAATTATTTGAAGCGATGTCAAAAATTTCATATTCTTCCACTATTTGAGCGAAGAAAAATAGCTGATATAGTTCTTCTTTTTAAAATATTCAACGGCACCGTAGACTGCCCGGAACTGATTGAGAAAATAAATATAAGTGTTCCATCAGCATCACTCCGACAACATCAACTTCTATATGTTCCCGCAGTATTAACGAACTATCGTCGGAATTTCTACATTTTTAGATCAACAAGAGCGTACCACGAGGCTTCTCGGAGCATTGAACTGGACCTAACTTCTACCAGTGTTGGCTCAGTTAAAAAGGACCTTAGTCGCATATTTTTTAAAGGTCTCTAAAGAGGGTAACAATTAAAATTGTTTTATATATATCATTATATTATTTATGTACTTATTAATCGTATTGTACTTGTGTGTTGTGTATTATTAGTATAATTTAGTATATTCTTTGTGAAGATTCTTATAATATTTGTTGTTTCGCTGTCTTACGTCTATTTCTCCTTTCTTTCTACTCTAGAACTGTCTGTGAAAACTTGTAATTGGCCTTCTTGTGATATTATATTAAAACTGTCCTGTATGATCTAGCTGTATGTTTTCCTAAATAAATAAAATAAAATAAAATAAAAAAATAAAGAGTCTTTGTGATTTCATTATTTAAGTCTATTATATTTTCACTTTTAATTAAGAATGTGGTATCATCGGCAAATACTATGGAGTCTTTGTCAACTGCGTCGGGGTCATTGATGTATATTAGGAAAAGTAGAGGAGCTAATATACTTCCCTGTGGCGTGCCACAGTTATTTTGCTTAAAATTGGATCTGTAAATTTTATATTCGTGACTACATTTTCTTGTTATTTCAACACATTATTATCTATTTTCTAAAAAACTCCTCATCCAATCGTTTGCTATCCCGCGTATTCCGTAGCACCAAGATACGTTCATATGAAATAGAATCTCATCAAACATCTCAATAGAGCCCTGAAGAGGTGAGATAACATATTACTCGTACATAATACCGCGTGAATCGCAAGATGGCGGCGCTCAAAAACGCTCCCCCACCCACCAGGCCTCTCCTACATGAGGATGGCCTTCTACGGTATCGTGCTACAGACCGTGCCGATATACTTGCTCGTCATTTAGAGCATCAATTCGTGCCCTTCGACTCTACAGCAGCAGAGCACATCGCTGAAGTCGAGGCCCGAGTGAGGGAGTTTAAAAACTCTACACTCCCCACTACCGCCCCCGTCGTCATCACCCCGACGGCGGTCAAAAAGGCTCTATCGCTCCTGCCGATCAAAAGGGCCCCCGGTGTTGACGCCTTTACCAACGCCCATCTACGCCACCTTCCACAAAGTCGGTGGCAGCCGTCACACGCCTTTTCAATGGCATCATCCGGTCAGGTCACTTTCCCACAATATGGAAGCTAGGAACGGTGACCATGATACCCAAACCACAGAAGGACGTGAGAAGGGCTGAGAGTTATCGTCCCATTACTCTCCTTCCGTCAATTTCAAAGGTGTTTGAGAGGATTTTACTCTCACACCTAACGCCACACCTGCCCCAAAGAACTGAGCAATTCGGGTTTAGGTCCGAGCTCAGCACAACCCACCAGTTAGCTCGAGTTATTCACTCGCTCACGGCCGCACTCAACAAAAAGGAGGTCATATGTGCCGTTTTCCTCGATATGGAAAAGGCCTTTGACCGAGTGTGCATGTGGCATGACGGCCTAATTTACAAGCTCCTTTCCCATGATGTCCCTCAACACATGGTGAAAGTGATAGCGTCCTTCCTCGAAGACCGTACCTTTATGGTCCGAGTGGAGGACGCTCTGTCCGAACCCCACCCCATCACTGCTGGAGTTCCCCAGGGCAGCTGTTTGTCTCCGAGCCTGTACAATTTATACGCCGGAGACATCCCCTGTCACAAAGACGCCAAAATAGCCCTGTACGCAGACGACACCGCGTACCTGGCAACCTCCATTTCGCGCTCATTTGCGGCAGTCAAAATGCAGCGCGCACTGGACCAAATACCCGAGTGGCTGCAGAAATGGCGGCTCTCAGCAAACCCAGCCAAGACTCAGGCCACCATAGTCCCGATGTACGGCGGAACTGCTTTCCCCCCTGAGCTCACGCTCAATGGCACCAAAATCCCTTGGTCCCGAAAAGCCAAGTACCTGGGCGTCACCATTGACTGCCAACTAACAATGGCTAAGCACACCCAGCTCACAGCCGCCTCGGCAAGCGCGGCACTGGCCCATCTAAGACCAGTCATGGCCTCAACAGCCTTACCCGTCTCAACCAAGATTGCTCTCTACAAAACCTACATCAGGTCACGGCTCACGTACGCAGCCCCGGCCTGGTACCAGCTCACAACACCAGCGCTGAAACTCCGCATACAGCGAGTACAAAATAAGTCTCTCCGGCTAGCAGCCGGGGCCCCAAAATACGTCAAAAACTCAGTCATAGCCCGTGACCTGAAGGTTGAGAGCATCCCAGAGTTTGTTAGTAGACTGACGACTAACATGTTTGCCAGAACGGACGCCTCCCAGCTAGACGCCCTTAAGGATCTAGCCCCATGGCATGCCCGCCCCCCAGATAAGAAATCTTTCCCCAGAGAAAATATTTTATTGCCCCCGGACTAGTGATTGCCAAAGACTAGATCCGTCATAATCCAATCATTCTCTTACTCCCTAATTATATTATTATTTTTCATCGTTCGTTTTCTCATCAGTTCGTTGGTTGATAGGTAGATAGGAGGAGGATAGTCGTCTGTCGGACTTCTGAGTCCCACAATGAGTCGCCCTTCCCGTCCCTATCCCATACTAACTGAATGCCCCACCCCGGTCGGTAGAGTCTCGCCAAGTAATTAATAATTTATAATGTTATTATTACATGCCGCTATTTTAATTTAATTTAATGTATCCAATCTAATATAATTTATTGAATTTAATTTTAATTTAATGTTATTTTATTGTATTGAATTCTTAATTATATTTTAGTTCTGCTTCGATAGGGAGAGGTAGATAGTGTGTTGTCCCCCTCCCATCCTAGCCCCAATTAAGTTTATTCCCTTCCCGGTCGGTAGAGTCCAGCACAATTTAACTATTGTGCTGTTACGGCCCACTAATCGTCGTCTAAATAATTCTATCAACTCCAATATTTAATTTTAACACTAACCCAATCTATCAATTTATTAACAAATAATTTATAACTTATAACTTATGATTTATTTTATAATTTATACTAATAATTAACCCAAATAAAATCTTATGTCTGATTATTTATAAATAAATACAAGAATGCAGCCACGAAAAATAGCCACCGGCCATCACGCACACTACTTGCAAGCCACTCTCCGCTCTACACCTGAGTTCACCGCTCCTGTCGCTGGCAGCCTCCGCTAGGCCTTCCCCGGGGCTACCGGGGATCTCACCTGGCGGGGTGGACCGCCGGAGTGGTACTGGGAAAGTAGAGTAGGATCGAACCAGCTTGCACAAGAGGTCAACGCACCCAGCACGAATGAAGAAACCGCTCAACCCAGTTACCGTCTCACCGTTGTGAGGCGCGGAAGATCCCTCGGCCAAGGGGCACAGCCCCGTCACCGAAAACCTCGTCCCCAGAAAGGGGTTCTGAGAGAGAAATTCCATGGGAAGATGGCGGCACATTAGCTTGTCAAACTCATCGCCCGGAGTGGCCGCCGGGCGTAGATGCTGAGTGACTAACCCCCGGTTTCTCGAACGGTATTCAAATGAATGATCAACTAACATGGCATTCAAATCGACAACCCATATTCAACGCTGATTGGTAGAACATTATCAGACAGAAATGAACGGAACGTTCTTTTATAATTTCAAAATTCAAATCGTATGTCAACTAATCGGTGTCTTTGGTTAATTAACCTTATCTGTGGAATTTTAACAAATCTTGCATGTGCGAGCGTGATGTAAATATAAAATCTATACATATAATAAATCTGTAGAGGAGTCGTGTCTGTACATTGAAGATATTTGAAAAAAAATATGATAGGGGACCTTTATTTACGCAATAGTACCCAAAACTATGATTTTTGAAATTTTTGTCTGTTTGTCTGTTTGTCTGTTTGTCTGTTTGTCTGTTTGTCTGTGGGTTTGTGCACGCTAATCTTAGAAACGGCTTATCCGATTAAGATGTACTTTTAACTAATATATTGCGGCAAGCTTCACTTAACATTTAGTGTTTGTTTTATGTAAATCGGTTCATAAATAAAAAAGTTATGACAATTTTAAAAGATCATGTCGTTTTTGCTGGACGTTTGTAGGAAGCGCGCGCCGGGCCCGGGAGCCGTGCGCCGCCGCGCGCGCGCGCCGCTTCAAATTGTATTAGCAGCAAACGCACCGGGGCCGCGGGGGTGACTTTTATTTGTTAGTTTTAGGCTTGCTAGGTAGGGACAATCTAAGATTTTTTTTCTTGAGTTTATTACGAAAGTTATTTGTATAAAATCAGTTAGTACTTTTACTGTAAAGTCCTTTGTGATAAGTAGGTACTGTATACATATTTGTTAGCGTAGGTTAGTAATAAGTAAATATGTAATTAAAAACCGGCCAAGTGCGAGTTGGACTTGCGCACCGAGAGCTCCATACAAACCTGATTGACATAGAATTTTGATTTGGTTACAGCTTGAATATATTAGAGACCTAAGTATTTGTTATAAGTTTCAATTATACACATTCATGACAAACGGTACTAAGTTTTAAAAAATCAAAATATTTTTACTATCTTTATAATGTTACTAAAAACGTATGGTTTTAGACGTTGCTTGGTTTCAAATTTTATGATTTTGAGTTCACGAGAAGTACCCTTTAGGTTTTGATTCCCTTACGAGTGTCGAAAATGACGAAATTTAGCGACATACCTAAGCAACTGCTTTTGGTTGCATTGGCTAAGAGGTCTGATTTTTTCACTGCTTCAAGGAACAGTAGGTATCCTGAGTATTTTATATAATTTTCATCTTGATACCTACACGCGTTTCTGAGTAAAAGGGTCTTGACAGACAGACGGACATGGAAATGATCTTATAATATGAGTTTCGTTTTTTCCTTTTGAGGTACGGAATTTTAAAAACAGTTTTAAGATTTTCATAAATATATTGCTCTTTATTTTGTTTTTTCTATTTTATAATATATATACATACGTTAAAAAACATCTTGATAGTTACTAAACTGTGTTACAGGGGAAAACTGTTGATACAACTCGATTCCAATCGAGATACCTTTTGAAATTCTAGCCTTTTGCGGCCTGTCCTGGATATGTGTTATCAGATTATTATGGGTTTTTTTGCCAAATATCATAATATTGATAGAGTATTCTCATATACAAATCTATCTTACAAGCGATAGCGCGATGCAGAGCAGACCATAATAGCGACATCTATACGCCAAATGCCGTACTTTTAATACAATTATAGCAAAGTTGAGTAGGTACCTTCATTTATACAATACGTTATCCGAGAGTTAAACTCAGCGTGCATCATTAGCAATGTATAATATTATTATGCATTGTATATTATAGTTCTCATTCCGTCCGTTAAAATTCATACTACAGCCTACTATTACTGTACATTTTATAGTCTTCTTTGTCCAAATTATGTATTCGATAACTGCATAATACCTACATAGAATTTTGATTAACATAAGTATTGTGTTTACAGTTAAACTAAAAAAGTTATGTCAATATAAGTTAGATTTATGTTTTTCTTGATATTTTTATTTCTTAGTTTTTATTATGGACCGAATGGTTTTTATGTTAGGTACAACTTAGGTTTGTTTTCTTTCTTTTGGGACTTTCTATATTTTGCTACTTTTCTGTATAAAATCAGTACTTTAACAGTGAAGTGATTTATAATCAGTACCTACATGTTTGGTTATTAATAAATAAAAAACCGGGCAAGTGCGAGTCGGACTTACGCACCTAAAGGCTAAAATACCGCAAAATTTTGCGGCGCGCTGTCTTAATATCATTGTCGCCACACCAGCAGCGTCGGCATGGAAACGATCATCGTCTGCAGTCGCTGCGGCGCAAAATCCATACAAATCTTAGTACTAGATGTTCGTCGTGTATGTGAGCGTACTATCAAGTAGTCCCGTTCGCATTATAGTAATTATACACGGTCGTTTGTCAAGCTGGTAGTAGGAATTGTCAACATAAAGTAGTTTTTTAAATACCTCGACGACAGTTTTTATAACTAAAAATATTTTTAAAACAGATTTATTATAACACTGCCCTAAATTACTTTTCCACGCGTACGGAGTCGCGGGCACAGCTAGTAATAAATATATTTCCGCTTGCGCTCAAATTCTTGTTTTATATCAAACGGATTTCTCCATGTCTTTAAGCAGAGCTTGGCTTACGAAAGCCGAGTTCAAATAGCATAGATGTAAAATACCTTTACACATAAGTGTTTTTTTTTACTATTTACGTGTAGTGCCTATTGCAATAATATACACAATATATGCAGAATTTTAAAATACAACCGTCACAACTTTTATCTCATTACATTTGGTAATTGGCTCTTGAGCTCGCTCAACGAAGTTAAGAGGAAACACTACGAATTCTTTTCCATACAAAAATAGGGTCTAGGGGATTTCTATTTCCTCCCTGGATTACACATCTAGAGTAACAATTTTTTTCCTGAATATTTATGGATATTGTTTGTACGTCCCTATTTTTTTAATAAATTAATTATTTAAAGAGATGTGGACGTTCAAAAACCTAAAAAAATGGCCAGACTCACTGCTATGTTTAAATATCCAGGAAACAGATTTGACTACATTATACAACAAAATCAAAAAATAGGAACCTAACTCAATTATTTTTTTAGCTAATAAAGAAAAAGTCATCTAAATCGGTTAAGTTTTGGAGGAGGAAACAGGAATCCCCTAAACGTCGATTTCTGGTACTTTTAATACACTGCGAGACAGCAATAGATTTTATAAATACCAGTTTTGTATTTCTATCAACCGTGGTGTTTCCTCTACGTGATTCACTAAGCAATGTTTAAGTTAACGCCATGTTAAAATACCATGCCATTTCATTCATTGACAGGAAATACGAGAGAGATAACATGATATTTAACATGGCGTTAACTTTAACATTGCTTGGTGAAACACGGCCTAAGCCTGCGAAATCCCAGCGCACAACAATGAAACCGCACCGTCACCGAAATCGGCGTGGGAGTCATTATTACCACTTACCCACTAATTGCTGCTGTTAACTTTATATCAACATACCTGGAACAAAAAATACGTATTAAAATACGATAGAAATCTGATTACTTTATTCTAAAATTGCCTCCCTCCCCCCAAGGTTCCACCCCACTCCCCGGTGCAAAACAATTACAATTTCTTTGAAGTTCCACATAATTTCCCTTTTCGGTGTTTTTCCTCGCGAGAACCCCCGCCATCGATTTCCTGAAACTCAACACTTCTGAAACCACTCTCAGATTGATTCCCGTTTGAGTAACGCAGCATTGATTGAATTCCATTCGATTTACAAATGTTTTTTTGTTTGAGCTAGCCGGTTTTATGTGATTGCTTTCTAGTATTTTCGCCTACGCTTCGTTCCGATAGAATTTATTCTAAACGTAACAAGAGACAATTATATTTATACCAATTTAAATTTGTTTTATAATTAGTAAATAGTAATAAGCCTATTTTGTACGATGGGATTGGCATAGCCACAATGTGTGCTAAAATCCCGAAATTTATTTAGAATAAAAAAAAAGTGATTTAAGAAGAAATTAAATAAATACAACATTTTTTTTATTTCCAGACTTTCACATATAGATTATTGCTGTCCGAGTTTCTTACGCCGGTTCTTCTCGGCGGGCTAGGGTTGCACCGGTGGTAGCCTTTTTGTTGACTTTCCGAAAATAGCTTGTTAAGTTTCATTGGGAAATAAAATATTTGGATTTTACAGTGTAATGACTTATTCATTAAGTCAAATTCAATCTTTTTGTTTACGAATAGGTCAAATTGGATCTGAATGCTATGTCTACGTGTGCGATGAAAACTGAATTCTTTTTGGTAAAAAGTATTTATGCTATTATATAAGTCTCCTTATTCTCGCAGAGATATCGTTAATTTCTTAAGTGACTGTTAAAACTTTAACTTTCAAACTACTAACCCAAACGAGAATAATCATCAAGAAATAAATCATTGAAATGACTTAAACCTATGCTAACATTATAAAGCGAAAGAGTTTGTTTGTTCGTTTGTTTGTTTAGACGCGCTAATCTCAGGAACTACTGGTCCGATTTGAAAAATATTTTTTTGTTGGATAGTCCATTTATGGAGAAAGGCTTAGGCTATAACATTACGCTGCGACCAAGGAGCGTAGCGTCAGTGAGAAATGTTGCTAAACCGGGGAAAATTATTCACATTTGAGGACTTACGTTGCGTGCGCTGCATAAACGGTTAAGTTACTTAAAAACCACGCGAACGAAATCGCGGGCACAGCTAGTTAGATATAACGGGAAAAAGAAATCACCCACTACCATCTACCCAGTAGGTATTATGTATCTGTTATACTGTGGGTAAGAGCGTCCATGGTCTAGTGGTAGACCGTTCATTAGTACTCGAAACTATACAGGTTCGATGTCCAAGTTGTGGCATGTACCAATGAGACTTCAATCAATCAATCAATCAAGTCATTTATTTGCAAGTAATATGGTTTTTCACATCTCAAGTACAATAAACGGACGCTTCGAAAGTGAAGGAAAACATCGAGAGAAAACCCGCACATGATTGGCCCCAGACGTATTGACCAGGAAGCTCCGTAACCGTAACCGATAGTTTTATCGGATATCCGATATAAAAAATATCCGTCACCGAATCCGAAATGAAAGTTTTGCTACTGTAAAAAGGAAACCAAATTTCAATATCCGTAACCGAAATAAACGCATAATCCGAAATAATTTATCATCCGTCTCCATATCTGAAATTTCATATCCGGGATGAAATATCCCTAGGTATTGACTAGTCATTCCTCTGGACTAGGCCGACTGAGAAAGCCGCATGTGCTGGGCAACCATGCGACATTTAAAACCGCCCGGCCCAGGCACTACAGTGTTACATAATGCTATTATGTATTTAAAACAACTAGATGTCAAAGATGACATTGACGTTGATGCCTAAGATAGGTTTTAATATTAGTCCCCTAGGGAGCCCCCCTAGAGGTGAGATCAATGTACCTACATAGTTATTTATAAGATACTGTATATTGTGTTATCTACGTAGTAGAATAAAGTAAAATACGATTAAATATAAGTGTATATTATTGGACAGTGTAATTAGATCCTAATAACAATAACATATGCTGCGGCACTAAACATGGTGTCAGAAAAAGAAAAAGTAGAAAATATTAACCCAGAAGAGGGTACGTCGGAAAAGGCGAAAAAAGAAATTTCGAGACCTGCTGGGTGTGGTTCGACAACAATGACGACAATGGCTGCAAACGGAGTACAAAAGCTGGAAATTTCGACGGAAATCATCAACAATAATGCTGAAAACTTCAGAAAATGGACTCAATCGTTCGAGATATATTTGCTGGCGTCGGGAATGGAGAAAACCGAAGACAAAAGGAAGATTGCTATTATGCTACACTCTATGGGTGAAAAAGGTCTAAACATCTTCAACTCCTTCAATTTGGACCTAAGCAGTTCTACTTTCAAACAAGTTAAGGAGAAATTTGTTGAATACTTTGAACCAAAGAAGAATTTGACAGTTGCAAGACACAGGTTCTTCACATTAAAACAACGTGTGAACGAATCATTGGACAATTTTCTGATGGAGCTAGAAAATGCAAGTCATTCATGTGAGTTTGGTACGCTTCGTGAGTCCCTGGTGAAAGATATTCTCATCGCTAACATGGCCACAAACTTCTCACAAATACGACAAAAGCTGCTACAAGAACAAGATCTCTCCCTGGAAAGAGCCAAGCTGCTATGTAGAACACTCACTATGGCACAGAAGAGTGAAGATTCAATCAATGGGGGTGAAAGAAGAGAAGATGCCACCGTATACAAGATACACAGAAACCGTCAGAACAGTTCTCCGTCATCATCGTTTTCATCGCACCAGCATAGAAGAAAAATCAAGTCTCCAGTGCCGCATTATCAACAAAGAAGATCAGCCACACCCGGGTCCAGAACAACGTGCGGGAGATGCAACACAACACATGCTCATCGCAACTGCCCAGCATGGAAGCATAAATGCAGGTCATGTTTTAAATATTGACACTTTACTAATTTATGTTATAAGAAAAATAATGTCAGGAATGTTGTTTCTGAAGTAGACAACTCAAATCTCGATGATGAAGTAACAAAAAATAGTGCTGAGAGATTTACTGTAGGGACATTGTTCAACATTGAATCACAAAGTAATAGTAATGGCACAATTTTAAGTAAAAATGATAATTCTTGGCATTATTTTCTTAATATAAACAATAAAAGAGTAGATTGCATAATTGATACTGGAGCAGATATAAATATGATGTCTTTAGACACATGCAAAAGCTCAAACCTAAAAATTAAAAATAAGGACAAACAACAGTGTAAAAATTATAATATTTTTGCTTATAATGGTCATAAAATTCCCATAGTGGCAGTATCTAATGTATCCTGTTTATTAGATAATAAAGTAGAGCCTGAAACAATTACTTTTGTAATAACAAGTTTGAATTGTCCAACTGTAATTGGCTTACCAACTTGTATAAAGTTAAATTTAATAACAAAAAACTTCTCTGTAAATTGTCAAAATGACAATAAAATTGTGAAAAATATACATAACCTATATGAAAAAACATGTGACAATATTGTAATCAAATATAATGATGTTTTTCAGGGCCTAGGATGTCTTCCATATGAACACAGTATTGTATTAAAGAAGGATGCCATACCAAGAGTAGATCCCCCGAGGAAAGTACCGTTTGCTCTCATCGAGCCGTGAAGGAAAGAATTAGAAATCATGGAAAAACTGGGAATTATACAAAAGGTTAACAAACCCACATTATGGGTAAGTAGTTTAGTCATTACCATGAAAAAGGCAGGAGGATTAAGGGTATGTTTAGATCCTAGATATTTAAATAAAAATCTATTGAGAAGTCACTATCCTATTAAAAATATTGATGAAGTCAGGTCAAAATTGTCTAAAGCTAAATATTTTTCCCACTTGGATGCGTTCTCTGGTTTTTATAATATAAAATTAACAAAAGAAAGTAGTGATTTGTGCACATTTCAGACCCCATTTGGTCGCTATAAATTTCTACGGTTGCCTTTCGGGATTAATACTGCAACAGAAATATTTTATAAAACTATGATTGATTTATTTGGGGACATTGAAGGCATAATTATTTGGTGTGATGACATTTTAATATACGGGGAGACAATTGAAATACATAATAAGAGGTTAGAATTATTTTTAGAACGGGCTAGGCAGGTAAATTTGAAATAAAACAAGCTCAAGTGTAAGTTTCTTTTAGAAGAAATAACATATTTGGGTTATATTTTTAGCAAAGATGGTGTTAAAATTTATTCAGATAAAATTAAAGCTGTAAAAAATATGTCTACACCTAAAAATGTCAAGGATTTACAAAGATTTTTAGGCATGTTAAATTTTTTAGCCCCTTTCATTGAAAACTTAGCAGACAAAACTTATGTCATAAGAAACTTGTTAAAAAAGGATATACCATTCCTATGGGATGATAATTATCAAAAGTGTTTTGAATCACTAAAAGATATTATTACTAAAGCACCTGTGTTAGCTAACTATAATTGCAATGTACCTTTAATTTTGTCAGTAGATTCATCCAAGAATGCAGTGGGCGCTGTGATCATGCAAAATAAGCGACCAATTGCATATAGCTCAAGAACATTGACAAGCTCTCAACAAAACTACGCTCAGATTGA
Organism: Celastrina argiolus; assembly: GCA_905187575.2. Taxonomy (NCBI): domain Eukaryota; kingdom Metazoa; phylum Arthropoda; class Insecta; order Lepidoptera; family Lycaenidae; genus Celastrina; species Celastrina argiolus. The sequence continues at coordinate 23,110,308 of LR994582.1, forward strand.
AAAGGAATTGTTTGCTATACAGTTTGGTTGTAATAAATTTCATCAATATATTTATGGAGGTCCTGTTACCGTTCATACAGATCACAAACCTTTAATTTATCTCTTTAAAAAACCTCTTCATGAAGTGCCAGCTAGATTACAGAGAATGATGCTTGCGTTGCAAGGATATGACTTAGAAGTAATTTATATACCTGGTAAACATATGTATATAGCAGACACGTTATCAAGAGCTTCACTCAATGAAACATATGTACCGCAGTATGAACAAGATTTACAATATCATGTCAATTCAATTTTTTCTAATATTTCAGTATCAAAGTCATATTTAGAGTCAATTTTAAAGGAAAGTAAACAAGATGAATCATTAAATTTGCTTAAATCTTATATAAAAAATGGTTGGCCAACAAGCAAAAACAAAATTAACTGTTTGGTAAAACCATATTGGAATATTCAAAGTGAAATACATATAATGAATGATTTACTCTTTAAGGGCAATAGGCTCATAGTCCCAAAGGTTTTACAAAAGCAAATATTAGATAAAATTCACTGTGGTCATTTAGGTATAAATAAAACACTTAACATTGCTAGGGAAACAGTTTATTGGCCCAATATAAATGCAGACATTAAAAATTTAATTGAACAGTGTCTAGTATGTGCTAAATTTAAACCTAACACAAATAAGGAACCTTTGAAGTGTTATGATATTACTCAACTCCCTTGGGAACGAGTGGGGGTTGACTTATTTTATTTTGATGGGGAGAATTACCTTGTCTGTGTAGATTACTATTCTAAATATTTTGAGCTAGCTTCTTTACATAAGAATTACAACGTTGATAACGTGGTGAAACACTTGAAATCATTTTTCGCACGCCATGGCATTCCACGGTCGCTAGTATCGGATAATGGTCCACCTTTCAACTCTTGTAAGTTCAAATCCTTTCTGGTTGACTGGGATGTGGAGCATATCACGTCGAGTCCTTATTTCGCTCGTTCAAATGGCCAGGTCGAGGCGGCTGTGAAAATATCCAAAAACATACTACGTAAGTGTGCTCAAGATAAATCCGATGTATATTTAGCATTGCTACACTACCGGAACACTGCTAAAGGCGATTTCCCAGCCCAGCATCATTATTAATGTCTAGGAGTTTACGTATGAATATACCTGTCCTGTGTAAAAAATTAAAACCGAATTTAGTAAAATTTTCTGTTTACAAAAAATCTTATGTCAAAAATAAAAACAAAATGACATATTACTTTGACAGATGTGCAAGGCAAAGGAATGAAGTCTTTAAGCCTGGAGATGACATCTATTTTAAAAAGAATCCCAAAGATTTTTGGACTCCTGGCGTAATACACGGAAATCTAGATTGTGGTAGGTCTCATTATATTACCGATATGAATGGTGTTATATATAGGAGAAATAGAGCGCATATTAGACATAGGAAAAATAGTTTAAAAAATATAAATCCTCCTTCCTCTTTTGCGGGTGACGGTAAAGATGAATTTAAAAAAATAGATGATACGCCTTCTTCTATTACTCATGATACGCGCAATATATTTCCCATAAACCCTAGTTGTTTCACGAGTGAAAATTCTCAGGATATTAGTAGGCATAATGATAACTGTGTTCCTGTGGAAAGGCAAATAGGTACAGATTATGTTACCAGATCTGGTAGAACTGTAAAACAACCTAAATTGTACATACATGAGAAATTTAATTAGTAAGTTATATTTTGTAATCATGTATATTTTAAGCATTATTAAATTGTATGCGTTTCTCGAAAAAGGGAGATGTTACATAATGCTATTATGTATTTAAAACAACTAGATGTCAAAGATGACATTGACGCCTAAGATAGGTTTTAATATTAGTCCCCTTGGGAGCCCCCCTAGAGGTGAGATCAATGTACCTACATAGTTATTTATAAGATACTGTATATTGTATTATCTACGTAGTAGAATAAAGTAAAATACGATTAAATATAAGTGTATATTATTGGACAGTGTAATTAGATCCTAATAACAATAACATATGCTGCGGCACTAAACATTTAAAGTGCGGTTACTTAGCTCGGAGAATACTGTATAAATCATCCGATGACGAATGAAAAGGCCTGCTTTTTATACTGCGGTCCCTATCGCTCGCAGACGGGCGAATCTCTAAATTATAAAACAATGCTATTCGGAGTTTAGCTATATTATTCATGCGGTTTACGTGGAAAGGCTTTAAGGCAATTTTTAATGAAATGCTTGGAGTTTGTACAAATTTGTTGGGAGTTGCCACTTGTGGTACAGTAAAAAGTGTTCAACAATATTCTAATTTGGTTATCGGGCGATGGAACTGATACGGCGTTATTACAGAACAAGGTCGAGCCTAAATAACCACGAATTTTATATTATAAAACTTTGATCAGATTTCGAAAATTATACAGAACGATTCATGGTATGGCGTAGAGCATTTTTTGTTTAGGCACCTCATATAAATTACTTACGATAACGCCAAATCACGATTAAATATCTCCATAAAAGGCACAAAAGAGGTGATTTTTTAATTCTGGACAGGCCTTAGGTCAACGACCAGTGCATTCGTGTGTATAGACTAGGAGCCCGCGAGCCCCAGCATAGTAAGATTCACTCCTTGTGATCATTTTAGAACTTAGATTAAAAAAAAAAACATATTAAGTAGTTTATATGAAATTCCAAAAAAAAGGTCTACGTGTCATTCTCTACACACTATATTCAGCTTAATATATGAACCATGAATCATTCTGTATATTCCAGACCGGGGTCACGGGTAGGTACCGGGTAGTGGGTAGCGGGTAGCGGGTAACGGGCGGGTAAATCAATGTTCCCATTCCCGGAATCTATTAGTATCCCGCGATGCATCCAGGGTTGTCACAGATGTGGATTTGGACTAGCTGGAATTTTAATCAGGAAATCTAAACATACACCCAGATGATCGTCTCAACGGGGAGACTTAAAATCTTTGAGAACAAAATGGGTAACATGTTGCAAAAAATGTTATAGTTAAAAATGTCAAGCTGCTAGTCGTAATGGAGATTTTCTGTCAGAAGCTGAAAGCCTGATGTGAAGTGAGGATGCCTTGAGTTCTGTAGATGATTTACATGTTAATGATCATTTTATAAATAAAGTACACACATTTGAACAGGAAAATCAAAAACTTCGAATGGAATATGAAATGTTACAAATGGAAAATTAAAGTTTAAAATTAGAAATAGCGAAACATGTATCAGCATCAAAAAGAGGTAGAGAAGAGATGCACGACTCTAGAGATTTTAATAGTTTTAATGAAACATCAGCAGATGCAGAAGGTAGAGTTACAGGACTCTTAGGCAGTTTGGATGTACCATTCCTGGTGAACCACGAAATTCAGGTGCGGGAAGAACGCATGCAAGAAAAAGGAACAGTTTTGAAAATTAATATAATTAATTCCTGAAAAACATTTACTTTTCAGGCAGATATTACTCATTAGAAAGTTTGTTTTAAATATTGTGAAGGAAGATACGAAAGAGTGTCTTCTATAGTTAGCTGAGTGGTCTGTATATTGTATTAGTTATAGTAAGTCGGTCATTCATGAGTATACTGGCTGACCCACTTCTTTGAGCATGGAAACTGTTTGTGATGAACCGTTTAATCCTTCCTGGGACTTCCACGAATACTTCAAGAGTAAAAATAGCGGAATCGGTTTAAATGCTGTATCTTTACTCACGTGACAACCCTAGCTCCCTCCGGGCCCGGCGCTGCATGGCCTGTACGTGGCCTGGACTATTTTGACCTGAATTTCCTGTAATGCGGCTGTAACTCATCCGCTCCCAGAGGAGCTCGGATACTCGCTAAATAAGCTTATTTATAGCAGCTATATGCAGCTATAAGTTTTAAAGAATGTTCATATGTTGATACGTATCTCATTAGTAGAATATTCGAAAATAATCGATTGTGATAAACCATGCTTAAATAAACGAGTCTTGTGAACTTTCAATGGGATATTAAAAATTAGACTTTATATTATTTGTTCTGTCCGTTTATGTTCCCAGCAGTTCAGGGTCCCAAATAGTAAAAATCCCGTTTTTACCTTTAGGATACGGAACACTTCTCCTACTGTATGTGTACCTACTGCACACACACTTGAGCACTATAACATAATTCTTATAAGGTCTGGTCTCAACGAAACCGGTCATCGTCGCCGGCGAGTAGTATTAATATAAGTTTCGACGTGAATAAGCAACCCCTTAGGACTTGTTATAGGAAAATCTAATCATCATCAAATCATCCATGACCCGGGAAAACTTTTTGTTCCTTCGGCAGGATTCGAACCTGCGACCTCCTGCTCGAGCGCCAATGCGCTCAACCACTGGGCTACGGAGGTCGTCAGAATCTATACAGGAGATGCAGTGGTGGGAATGTCTGGCCGGCAATTTTCCCGATTAAATACTGGTCTCCACGTCCGTCGTTAACTTTAGCTTCGCTGCCGGTAAATTACATATTTCTATAACTCACCGCTCGAACTCCAATAATAATTGCCCGCCATAAATCTGGAGATCGTATCCGATTACACGGGGCTCTTGCGCCGAACTTATATCGTAAAGCTTCCCACAGTCTGTATGTTTGCTTGTCTATCCCTGAAGGCCTGAATCTGGGATAACACGTACACGAGTACCGCTGCCTTGTACAAAATCGGTAGAAAGTAGCCGAATACTTAAACGATAGGTAAATTAAGTAGCGCTCTAAAACTAGGACAATACAGGCTGATCATATTTCTTTTGATACTCCGAAGAAAGATGGTCCTATGCGTCTCCGTCTCTCGGCAGACTGTGTGTACTGGGTTACGAGGGTATAGGAAGAGAGAGTGATCTGTATTGCGCACACATTTACGCAGTACAAATGAACTCCTGCGTGTGGCAACAAGTAATTAACCAGAAGAATATATATTCTTATCTTTATTCCGAGCAGAGAAGTGTACTTTTGCTGATCTAGTTCCAAAACTCTACATTTGCAGAAGGACCTATATGACGACGCAGCCAAACCGTAAATAGCATCGGTAATCGATCCATAGATCTATAGATCATTAGCGGATCTATAGATCACTAGTAGCCGCAGACTCATTTGTGAGGCTAATGCGTGTGCGACATACATAATTGATTGAAAAAAATTATGATTAATGTCCTCGCCTGTCACCTCATACCAAGTGCTTTAATTAAAACTGAGTGGCCGACACATATACCACGTCGGCTACTCAATTTCAATTAAAACATTTGACATTCATCGCCGGTTTCTGAAAGGCTGATCAAATCGTCGATCAGCTAAAATTTTAGTTAACAAGTCATTCTGAACGCTCATTGGTGAACATCAGGGATGTAATGGACCTCCGTAACCTTAACCGAATCCGAAATGAAAAGTACTGTAAAAAGGAAACCAAAATTTAATATCCGTAACCGAAATTATCCGAAACAAACGGATAATCCGAAATAATTTAATATCCATATCTGAAATTTCATATCCATTTCATCCCTGGTGAACATCAGTCGCAACAATTTCGCTTACTCTCTAAGTTTGCCAGCCAGCTTGGCTCCCGGAGGTCGTGGGTTTTATTTTCGCGTTGGAACAACAAAAGAAGTTGTTTCCAAGTTTGTTTAGAACAATGCAACCGATCACCCGATTGTTGGACAAGAAAGATGATCCATGCGTCGGATGAGCATGCAAAGAGTCGGCCCATGCCTGTTCTCTCGCCAGTCGTGTCGGTTTACCGACCCACTGGATTACGAGAGTGAAGGAAGAGTGCTTCTGTGTATTCCGCACACACTTTGGCACAATAAAATAACTCCTACGCACGGCTGGATTCGTGTGGAGCTATTATTATAATGACTGAGCTGCCGGCTGCTGGGCTAATACGAGTATGTAATTGGGTATTATTATGATATTAACAAATATATACTTATTATTAGTTATATAATTTGTTTTGTTATTTGTCCCTCGTTATGGGAAACAATAATTATGAAATAAGTAATGATATTATATAAAACATACAATCGGCGGATGGCTTCGCAAAACTGCAGAAAAATATGGTACAAAATAATTTCCTAGCTTCGCTCATTTGAGACTTGACGATGCACGTATACTTTAAAGTAATAAGGCCGCCCTTGTGTGCATGTCTGATTTTATATATTGTTTTATATGTTACTCTGTAAAGATTTTGTACACTATAAAGTATATTTGATTGATTGAAGCTATATTGAAAATGCACGGCGCCACGACAGTAATGGCCCCCAGATATGGCAAAGCCGAATCAGGTAGAACTGACGTCAGTTCGGCCTGAACGGATTCGATATATTCGGTATAATCGTTACGTCTACGTTTATAGACACGTAACGATTTCTCGATAACGATTATCGCTTTAGAGCTACTGATGCCTCTAGGCCAAATCATTCCGAACTAAAGGAGTATTGGACTATAAACCTAGCCTAGTCTAGCTCTCTCTTCTCCGTCTCTATAGACACCGAAGCAAGATTGAACTGTGGAAATAGAAGTGGAAGCCCCAAAGGGAGATCTCCGACCGAGGGAGGTGGTATGCTCGGTCAGGCCTAATCCCAATGTACTGTTTTCAGATATCGTATATTTATCGCCGGGCTTAGAAAACTTCGATAGCGCGATGCAGGATTGTGGTGCTAGATGTACCGCCACATCAAAAAAGATACACGGCGCGCGGAGCGATGAGCGTAGCGATTTTGTCGTACAAATAACAAATATCGCTACTGGACCAAGATGTAATGAAAATACCATAAATAATACCACTTTCCGTGGAGCGCCGGAGTAGGAATTGCATCTCCTTCATAACCATCTTCCCGTGGGGGTCGTAAAAGGCGACAGTTAGGGTTTCACACGGCATCGCGGTGGCGGCGGCGATTCTGCGGCTTCGTGTGAAAACTATGTTTACGCGGACATCATTATTATCTGAAAAATGCGCTTGGCTTTTTTTTCTAGCAGAAGTTGTAGCTATTGTTGTCAGAAGTTATTATTGTTGTTATGAAGTTATAGCTGAAACGACGAAGTGCAATGCCACTCTAACAAAGAAAGCAAAATGTAATGTAATTTAAATAAATAAATAAACGTTTAGGTATTTATTAATACGGAAATTACACTAGCTACACAATGGGAAAAAAAACATAATTACATACATATACATAAACATATTATTATCATTACATACACCAAGAGATAAAAAAGACATAATTAAACAATAACAACAAAAAATAGGAATACGTTGAAAAATAGTATAAAAATCACGAGGTCTTGGTAATGGTGGTAGGCAGTGCAATGCACCGATTGCCGAAATGGTATCCACTCAGGATAATGTCTGTGGATCTCCACAGTCCCTGACAGTCACCCTGATTTGACATAAGTTTCTCTAAATAACACATGAAATTGCTCGTCGTTTAGCGAAGCTTATGTCAAATTCCATACATTTTGTTTTCGAACTTCGTAAGCGATGAATATCGATGGCGTCTTGAATCAGTGCCCTTTGCAGTGTCAAAATGGCTGACTAATACTACAGTTAGACATAATGTACCGAGTAATGAGACATTAATTTAAATTATTAGAAGCCCTCTCATTCGCAGGCTCTCACCGCTCGGCGGAATGGGCGCCACTTAATTTAAGTGTCGTTTCAGTATTCGGTCGAATCACCTGTGGGCTAAGCAGGAACTGAAAGCTCCGTAAAAGTTACGTTATCGAATGTCAATTGCATGAAAAGCATGACAGCGCCAATACAATTCGATAACGTTACTACTTACTATCCGTGGGGTGCCGGAGAAAGAATAGCTCGTCAATACTTTTTGCCGTGGTTTCGTAAAGGCGATAGAGGGAATATATTCCCTCTATCGCCTTTACTTTAGTTACTATAGACTCGTCACTCAGCCTTTTGAATTCTTACCTTAAAAATAGGATTCAAAAGGTGGAGGTAAATGGAAAAAGGTCCACATGGACCAAAATAGAATTAGGGGTCCTCCAGGGATCCATATTAGGCCCCTATATTTTTCTCATCTATATAAATGACTTACCTTACTTAGTTAAGGAAAAACATGAGATAGTACTTTTTGCCGATGACACTTCACTAATTTTTAATGTGAAGCGACAGCAATCAAATTACGACGAGGTAAATAGTGCTCTCTCAAAAATAGTACATTGGTTTAATGTTAATAACTTACTTTTAAATTCTAATAAATCAAAATGTTTGAAGTTTAGCTTGCCCAATGTCAGGCAAGTACAAACCATTATACTATTAAATGATGAGAAAATGAACTTAGTGGACACCACTGTGTTTCTAGGTATAACATTAGATTGCAAATTACAGTGGGGTCCACACATTGCCAAACTAGCAGATAAGCTCAGTTCTGCAGCATATGCAGTCAGAAAAATTAGAGAAATTTCTGATGAAGACACGGCGCGACTAGTATATTTTAGTTATTTTCACAGTAGAATGTCTTACGGCATCCTTTTATGGAGAAATGCAGCCGACATCAATACAATATTTGTGCTGCAGAAGCGAGCTATACGTTCCATTTACAAGATGTCGTCCTTTGAATCTCTGAGAGAAAAGTTTAAGGAAATAGGAATATTGACCGTCGCCTCTCAATACATTTTGGATAATATAATGTATGTCAGAAAGAACTTAAATAATTTTAAAACGAAAAGCGACAATCACTGTAGAAATACAAGAAATAAACACAAGTTAGATATACCTATGATCAGGCTTAGCAAAGTAAGCAAATCTTTTAAAGGTCAATGTATACGCCTATACAATAAGATCCCAGAAAACGTTCAAAATTTTTCCATCAATAAATTCAAAAAAGTAGTTAAAGAACGTTTGTGTGCTAAAGCTTATTATAAGATTAATGACTTTGTTAATGATAGCACACCCTGGGAATAAGGTGGCCACTTTCGAGGCTATTTCTATATTATATAGTATATATAATTTTGTAAATTGTAATTTATTTTAAGTTATAACATTGTTATATATATATATATATTTTTTAAAAAGAACAATTTTCCCATCTTTTTGCTAAAAGGTGGCCCCGAGCGAGTTTCTTACGCCGGTTCTTCTCGCCGGGTTAGTCCCCGAACCGGTGGTAGGTCATCATGTAGGACAATTCTAAAAGTGTTAGTAACTAACCTATTTGGAAATAAAAGATTTTTCATTTTCATTTTCATAATCCGGAGATGGACAGTAACGTCTCCACGGAATCTGAAAACTGCGCTCGTCAATCCGCCTGCCAAGCGCAGTAGTATAGGGAACTACCCCCCCGAAATAATTTGGGGGCGGCTTAAACTCTTAAATATGTGCGAACGAGAAGGGAACAACTGATTGTGACGTCACGTTGTTGACCCTACAACTACATATACATTACACCAATCCACGTACAAATATCGTTTACGAAAAAGAGATGGATAATTTTATTTAATTGCTTAAAACTAAAATGTTTTAGAACTTATCCTAATTATTTTAGATTTTGCTCATCTTTTTTTATATCTATAGACGCTTCACACCACGTCAATCTGGCCCCGTGCTAAGTACGCGAAGAGCTTGTGTTACAGGTACCAGACAACGGAAATATATTTAATACTTTTTAAATCGTACACATATTATTTAAGATGTTTACTATATTAATACACACATTTAATACACATCCATGACCCAGGAACATTGAAAACTTTTTGTTCCCTCGGCGGGAGTCGAACCCGTGACCTCTCGGTCGAGCACCAACGTGCTGATCCACTGCGCTACGGAGGTCGTCTTTGTGATTTTCTTCGTAATGAGTCCATAAGTAAATGTTATATTCATTCAATGACCCAACTGTTTCTGCTTGGCCTGCCGAAGTATCACTGCATATGCAAGGACTGATATTTCCCGCCATCTCCCGACCACAGGCGCCACGATCTCAGATCCGGCGTGACCGCAGACCAATTACGGCACGGATCGCTGGGTTCAACCAATCCGAGCAGAATCCCTGTGATTGCGCAAGTATTAAAGTTACTGGCTCAATTTGAAATGTATTTACGTAGTCTACTATGTATCTATAGTACGTACCTTTTCTAATTTTTTTATTTGTAAGGAAGACCAACAGCTACAAATAATGACAGTATGCATCTTAACTAGAAATTGGAAAGCCAAACAGGTCCTCACATATAGACACTGTATAGGTTAAATATAAACGTAAACAAAACAAAAATGCCCTAATTTTCACAATACTCAACAATTGTGTACACTTATCAATACCTTCGCCGGAATATTAAAGAATCATACTTCATTGCTCAGCACATTTTATAATAATTAAACAATGTTTTATATATTTTAACATTAAATGAAAAACTTTAACAGTAAAAATAAGAACGCCATTTTGACACTGCCGACTGTAGAGTAAAAAGACTGTAAAAATACGCCATTTTGAAACTGTCGTCTATAGTCTATGGATTCATTGTATTCGCATCACTAACAATTTATAGTTCGTCCCTGATAAATTTAACCTAAAGGTAAACAAACCGGAAACATCGAAATTTTCCCTTATTCACATATTGTGCACACACAACACTTTCACAGGTATATTAATTAAAGGTTTACACTTCATTATCCAATACATTTTATAACAATTAAACAATCTATACATATAATAAATCTGTAGAGGGGTCATGTCTGTACATTAAGAATATTTAAGTGAAAATTAAAAAAGGGGGTCTATAAAAGCCACAGAACCTAAAAATAAGATTTTTGAAACAAATGTCTGTCTGTCTGTCTGTCTGTCTGTCTGACTGTCCGTATGGGAATGTTTGTCATCGCATCACGCTAAAAGCACTGTATGGAATGAAATAAAATTTGTCAGGCAGGTAGATTACGACCTGAAGAGCATTATAGGAAATTATTATCCCGAAAAACGAAAGGGTTCCCGTGGGATCTTCAAAAAATTGTAGCTAACTATTTGACGGTATTTCAGCCAAACTATTTAACGTATTTAAATGAAATTTGGCAAGCAGGTAGCTTATGACCTGAAAAGCATTATTGGAAATTATTGTCCCGAAAAACGAAAGAATTCCCGTGGGATCTTCAAAAAATTGTAGCTACCTATTTGACGGTATTTCAGACAAACTACTCAACGTATTTCAATGAAATTTGGCAGGCAGGTAGCTTATGACCCGAGGAGCATTATTGGAAATTATTATCCCGAAAAACGAAAGGGTTCCCGTGGGATCTTCAAAAAATTGTAGCTACCTATTTGACGGTATTTCAGCCAAACTGCTCAACGTATTTAAATGAAATTTGGCAGGCAGGTAGCTTATGACCTGAGGAGCATTATTGGAAATTATTATCCCGAAAAACGAAAGGGTTCCCGTGGGATCTTCAAAAAATTGTAGCTACCTATTTGACGGTATTTCAGACAAACTACTCAACGTACTTCAATGAAATTTGGCAGGCAGGTAGCTTATGACCTGAGGAGCATTATTGGAAATTATTATCCCGAAAAACGAAAGGGTTCCCGTGGGATCTTCAAAAAATTGTAGCGACCTATTTGACGGTATTTCAACCAAACTGCTCAACGTATTTAAATGAAATTTGGCAGGCAGGTAGATTATGATTTGAAGAGCATTACTGGAAATTATTATCCCAAAAAACGAAAGGGTACCCGCGGGATCTTCAAAAAGTTGTAGCTACCTATTTGACGGTATTTCAGCCAAACTACTCAACGTATTTAAATGAAACTTGGCACAAAGGTAGATTGTAACACGAAATAACCAACACAATATTTTTAACCGACTTCCGAAAAAGGAGCAGGTTTCTCAATTCGTAAATATATGTTTTTTTGTGTTTCTTCGCGGGTATCTTCATCGTTTATCAAACGATTTTAATTATTTTCTTTGTGTTGTGTAGGATATAATTTAAATTTGGTCCCATTGTCTCCAAAATGGTGACCTGATGATGGGATCCGTGAGGAATCGAGGGAAATCCTCAAAATTTATATGGAATAATATATCGATTTGATTTTTTCTGAAGTAGTTTAAGCATATGTTACCAAACAGTAAGGTTTTGCACCATATCCTGGATCTAAAAGTACTGAACAGAACTTCTGAGTCCTTAGAGATACAGGTTTGAAGATTTCAGCGTCGTTTAAAGGAATGCAAGCATAAGCCACTACGTCAATTACATTCGAACTTGGTCTCATAGTTATCAAAGTGGAGACCTGATGATGGCGTCGTGAGGAATCAAGGGAACACCTCGAAATTTATAGGGACACTCATAGTAATTTTGTATTTGTTTCGAGTAACATAAGCATATCCAACTAAAAACATAATTTTGAATCAACTATCAATGTAATACCACTACTACTTAGTCTTTGAAGATATACGTTTGGAAATTTCGACATCGCTTATACTGCAAGCATATCTCAATTACGTCTAAAGGAAGTTAGTACTTTATCCGTAAAGTCCCAAAGTACGACAGTGTTCATAAACTAAAAATGTATTTAAACTGCTGCCCTAAATCACTTTTCCACGCGGACGAAGTCGCGGGCACAGCTAGTAATTAATATGTTGTAACATCAAATGAAAATCTTTCACAGAAAAAATACGTGATTTTGACACTGCCGATTGTAGAATATAAGCCTATAGTGTATGGATTCATAGCAAACAATAATCATTGTGTTCGTCGTCGTCGTTCGTCGTTTCAGCCTTTTAGAGTCCACTGCTGAACATAGGCCTCTCCAACACATTTCCAGTGTGTTCGGTCCATTGCCACCTGCATCCAACGTGACCCGGCAGTTTTCACCAGGTCGTCGGTCCATCTGGTAGGTGGCCGTCCCACACTGCGCTTGCCAGTACGTGGCCTCCACTCTAGGATCTTTTTGCCCCATCGACCGTCCAATCTTCGTGCTATGTGGCCGGCCCATTGCCACTTCAGCTGACTGATCCTACGGGCAATGTCAGCAACCTTAGTTCTTCTACGGATCTCCTCATTTCTGATTCGATCACGTAGAGAAATACCGAGCATTGCCCTCTCCATAGCACGCTGAGCGACATTAAGCCTTTTGAAAAGATCCTTCGTGAAGCACCACGTCTCAGAACCGTAAGTCATCACTGGTAACACACATTGGTTGTATACCTTTGTCTTAAGGCACTGAGGTATTTTGGACGAGAAGACGTTGCGTAATTTACCGAACGCTGCCCAGCCGAGCTGGATCCGTCTACTGACCTCTCTCTTAAAGTTGGAGCTACCTAATCGGACAGCCTGCCCTAGGTATATATATTTGTCAACAACTTCAAGAGTAGAGCTCCCAACAGTTAGTGCGGTGGGTGCAACATGGACATTGTGCATGATCTTTGTTTTGTCCATGTTCATTTTAAGACCCACTTGTTGAGAAACTCTATTGAGGCCACCGAGCATGCGCCCCAAATCTTCCAGCGATTCTGCCATGACTACTATGTCGTCGGCAAATCGAAGGTGAGTGATGTATTCGCCATTGATGTTGATGCCAAGTCCTTGCCATTCCATTCCAATCATTGTGTTAATATTGGCCAATTGTTTTTTTTTTAATTGCCAATTGGCATCACTGACTAGTCTTTGGTTGTGTCATAGACGGGTTTGTTTACGTTTAGGTTAAATTTATCTCGGACGTACTATATAATGGTTGTGTCATAGACGGGTTTGTTTACATATTCTGTTAAAATTAAACGGGACAAACTATACCTAGTGTATGTTCAGCGTCCCGACTAGTATTAAATTAGTTTTTCAATTTTTCCCAGCGCCAGCGGGTGATGAAAGCCAAATAATTTATGTTATTGGTACGAGTTATGTTGGTCACAACCTTTTTGGCTTGGATACACAATGAATTAATGTTTTTTGTACAATGTACAATGAAGGACTTAATGCTATTTTAAATTTTGTACAATAGAACACTATTGTCGAGGCTTGCACTAACTTCGTGGTCATCTGCGGCTAACTTCACTCCTTATGTCATTCGCGAAGCTTCTTTTAATATCTTTCACGGCAGACGCCATTTTCATTTATATACAGACTTTTATAGACAGTCTGAATTGTTACAATGTAAGGGCGATTTTAGAAAAATCTGGGAGAATATAAACTCCTGGTTAGGTGTAGAAAAAAATAGTTTAGATAGTATTATTTTAAGGTATTTAGGGAAAAAAGATAGTACAAGAAACATATGTAATAACTTTACACAAACATTTACCAAAGAAATAGAAAATATTAAACATCCCACCAAAAACATTTTCATGTAAAAATGTTGTCATGACGAGCCTACACAGCTTACCCTGTGAAAAAGTTATCAGATATCGTATAAAGCCAAGCTCTACACTACACCTTAATCAAAATCTATCAACAAAACAAAAATGCCCTAATTTTCACAATACTCAACAATTGTGTACACTTATCAATACCTTCGCCGGAATATTAAAGAATCATACTTCATTGCTCAGCACATTTTATAATAATTAAACAATGTTTTATATATTTTAACATTAAATGAAAAACTTTAACAGTAAAAATAAGAACGCCATTTTGACACTGCCGACTGTAGAGTAAAAAGACTGTAAAAATACGCCATTTTGAAACTGTCGTCTATAGTCTATGGATTCATTGTATTCGCATCACTAACAATTTATAGTTCGTCCCTGATAAATTTAACCTAAAGGTAAACAAACCGGAAACATCGAAATTTTCCCTTATTCACATATTGTGCACACACAACACTTTCACAGGTATATTAATTAAAGGTTTACACTTCATTATCCAATACATTTTATAACAATTAAACAATCTATACATATAATAAATCTGTAGAGGGGTCATGTCTGTACATTAAGAATATTTAAGTGAAAATTAAAAAAGGGGGTCTATAAAAGCCACAGAACCTAAAAATAAGATTTTTGAAACAAATGTCTGTCTGTCTGTCTGTCTGTCTGTCTGACTGTCCGTATGGGAATGTTTGTCATCGCATCACGCTAAAAGCACTGTATGGAATGAAATAAAATTTGTCAGGCAGGTAGATTACGACCTGAAGAGCATTATAGGAAATTATTATCCCGAAAAACGAAAGGGTTCCCGTGGGATCTTCAAAAAATTGTAGCTAACTATTTGACGGTATTTCAGCCAAACTATTTAACGTATTTAAATGAAATTTGGCAAGCAGGTAGCTTATGACCTGAAAAGCATTATTGGAAATTATTGTCCCGAAAAACGAAAGAATTCCCGTGGGATCTTCAAAAAATTGTAGCTACCTATTTGACGGTATTTCAGACAAACTACTCAACGTATTTCAATGAAATTTGGCAGGCAGGTAGCTTATGACCCGAGGAGCATTATTGGAAATTATTATCCCGAAAAACGAAAGGGTTCCCGTGGGATCTTCAAAAAATTGTAGCTACCTATTTGACGGTATTTCAGCCAAACTGCTCAACGTATTTAAATGAAATTTGGCAGGCAGGTAGCTTATGACCTGAGGAGCATTATTGGAAATTATTATCCCGAAAAACGAAAGGGTTCCCGTGGGATCTTCAAAAAATTGTAGCTACCTATTTGACGGTATTTCAGACAAACTACTCAACGTACTTCAATGAAATTTGGCAGGCAGGTAGCTTATGACCTGAGGAGCATTATTGGAAATTATTATCCCGAAAAACGAAAGGGTTCCCGTGGGATCTTCAAAAAATTGTAGCGACCTATTTGACGGTATTTCAACCAAACTGCTCAACGTATTTAAATGAAATTTGGCAGGCAGGTAGATTATGATTTGAAGAGCATTACTGGAAATTATTATCCCAAAAAACGAAAGGGTACCCGCGGGATCTTCAAAAAGTTGTAGCTACCTATTTGACGGTATTTCAGCCAAACTACTCAACGTATTTAAATGAAACTTGGCACAAAGGTAGATTGTAACACGAAATAACCAACACAATATTTTTAACCGACTTCCGAAAAAGGAGCAGGTTTCTCAATTCGTAAATATATGTTTTTTTGTGTTTCTTCGCGGGTATCTTCATCGTTTATCAAACGATTTTAATTATTTTCTTTGTGTTGTGTAGGATATAATTTAAATTTGGTCCCATTGTCTCCAAAATGGTGACCTGATGATGGGATCCGTGAGGAATCGAGGGAAATCCTCAAAATTTATATGGAATAATATATCGATTTGATTTTTTCTGAAGTAGTTTAAGCATATGTTACCAAACAGTAAGGTTTTGCACCATATCCTGGATCTAAAAGTACTGAACAGAACTTCTGAGTCCTTAGAGATACAGGTTTGAAGATTTCAGCGTCGTTTAAAGGAATGCAAGCATAAGCCACTACGTCAATTACATTCGAACTTGGTCTCATAGTTATCAAAGTGGAGACCTGATGATGGCGTCGTGAGGAATCAAGGGAACACCTCGAAATTTATAGGGACACTCATAGTAATTTTGTATTTGTTTCGAGTAACATAAGCATATCCAACTAAAAACATAATTTTGAATCAACTATCAATGTAATACCACTACTACTTAGTCTTTGAAGATATACGTTTGGAAATTTCGACATCGCTTATACTGCAAGCATATCTCAATTACGTCTAAAGGAAGTTAGTACTTTATCCGTAAAGTCCCAAAGTACGACAGTGTTCATAAACTAAAAATGTATTTAAACTGCTGCCCTAAATCACTTTTCCACGCGGACGAAGTCGCGGGCACAGCTAGTAATTAATATGTTGTAACATCAAATGAAAATCTTTCACAGAAAAAATACGTGATTTTGACACTGCCGATTGTAGAATATAAGCCTATAGTGTATGGATTCATAGCAAACAATAATCATTGTGTTCGTCGTCGTCGTTCGTCGTTTCAGCCTTTTAGAGTCCACTGCTGAACATAGGCCTCTCCAACACATTTCCAGTGTGTTCGGTCCATTGCCACCTGCATCCAACGTGACCCGGCAGTTTTCACCAGGTCGTCGGTCCATCTGGTAGGTGGCCGTCCCACACTGCGCTTGCCAGTACGTGGCCTCCACTCTAGGATCTTTTTGCCCCATCGACCGTCCAATCTTCGTGCTATGTGGCCGGCCCATTGCCACTTCAGCTGACTGATCCTACGGGCAATGTCAGCAACCTTAGTTCTTCTACGGATCTCCTCATTTCTGATTCGATCACGTAGAGAAATACCGAGCATTGCCCTCTCCATAGCACGCTGAGCGACATTAAGCCTTTTGAAAAGATCCTTCGTGAAGCACCACGTCTCAGAACCGTAAGTCATCACTGGTAACACACATTGGTTGTATACCTTTGTCTTAAGGCACTGAGGTATTTTGGACGAGAAGACGTTGCGTAATTTACCGAACGCTGCCCAGCCGAGCTGGATCCGTCTACTGACCTCTCTCTTAAAGTTGGAGCTACCTAATCGGACAGCCTGCCCTAGGTATATATATTTGTCAACAACTTCAAGAGTAGAGCTCCCAACAGTTAGTGCGGTGGGTGCAACATGGACATTGTGCATGATCTTTGTTTTGTCCATGTTCATTTTAAGACCCACTTGTTGAGAAACTCTATTGAGGCCACCGAGCATGCGCCCCAAATCTTCCAGCGATTCTGCCATGACTACTATGTCGTCGGCAAATCGAAGGTGAGTGATGTATTCGCCATTGATGTTGATGCCAAGTCCTTGCCATTCCATTCCAATCATTGTGTTAATATTGGCCAATTGTTTTTTTTTTAATTGCCAATTGGCATCACTGACTAGTCTTTGGTTGTGTCATAGACGGGTTTGTTTACGTTTAGGTTAAATTTATCTCGGACGTACTATATAATGGTTGTGTCATAGACGGGTTTGTTTACATATTCTGTTAAAATTAAACGGGACAAACTATACCTAGTGTATGTTCAGCGTCCCGACTAGTATTAAATTAGTTTTTCAATTTTTCCCAGCGCCAGCGGGTGATGAAAGCCAAATAATTTATGTTATTGGTACGAGTTATGTTGGTCACAACCTTTTTGGCTTGGATACACAATGAATTAATGTTTTTTGTACAATGTACAATGAAGGACTTAATGCTATTTTAAATTTTGTACAATAGAACACTATTGTCGAGGCTTGCACTAACTTCGTGGTCATCTGCGGCTAACTTCACTCCTTATGTCATTCGCGAAGCTTCTTTTAATATCTTTCACGGCAGACGCCATTTTCATTTATATACAGACTTTTATAGACAGTCTGAATTGTTACAATGTAAGGGCGATTTTAGAAAAATCTGGGAGAATATAAACTCCTGGTTAGGTGTAGAAAAAAATAGTTTAGATAGTATTATTTTAAGGTATTTAGGGAAAAAAGATAGTACAAGAAACATATGTAATAACTTTACACAAACATTTACCAAAGAAATAGAAAATATTAAACATCCCACCAAAAACATTTTCATGTAAAAATGTTGTCATGACGAGCCTACACAGCTTACCCTGTGAAAAAGTTATCAGATATCGTATAAAGCCAAGCTCTACACTACACCTTAATCAAAATCTATCAAAAAGTGGTCAGATCTCATGTAGAACCAAAATTCTTGATCTATGCGCCCTTACTTCACCAGGCTTAACTTCACTTACGCTACATTGCAGTTAAAACGTGATGCTTGGCCGTTTTATTTCGCACACGATTAATGAATTCGTATGAAATGTTCGTAACGGTAGCAAAACGGTCAAGTATCACGTTTTAACTGCAATGTAGCGTAAGTGAATTAAGCCTGGTGAAGTAAGGGCGCATAGATCAAGAATTTTGGTTCTACATGAGATCTGACCACTTTTTGATAGATTTTGATTAAGGTGTAGTGTAGAGCTTGGCTTTATACGATATCTGATAACTTTTTCACAGGGTAAGCTGTGTAGGCTCGTCATGACAACATTTTTACATGAAAATGTTTTTGGTGGGATTTCATTTATTTTTGTAAGCTGGTTAATGGACTTTTTTAATTTAAAGATAACCTATTTTGACCCCGGGCCTTTACTTACGGAAAATAGAAAAGTCAGCGTCCTTAGCCTAGTGACGTCGACTGATGTCACCGTCAATATTATACCGTGTATAAACTTTCACCGCAATTTTTAAGAGGTAGAGGCGGATTTTCAAATAAATGTCTCATCCATATTTCTTTATTTGTTAAATTATTATATTATATATTATATATAAATTATAAGATATACATTGGTGATCGACGTAATATTCTGTTTATATATGTCGCAGTTATCTAATTAAATCAGCTATTTCATTGAGTGACTAGTGTTTTTATCGAATGACGGCATTTAATTGAAAGACTAAAGGACAACTCGTCAAGTTGTTTATTGTAACGTCCAATGTCTTGACTGAACATTGATTGAACGTCATTTAGTCATGTAGTCATTGACTGAACGTCATTTAATCCGATTTTTTAACCGACTTCCAAAAAAGGAGGAGCTTTTTCAATTCGATGAATATGTAGGCTTTTTTTATGTTTTTTACCGAATAATTTTCCGATTTTTTTACCGACTTCCAAAAAAGGAGGAGCTGGAAAAAATTTAACATAAATCCCTCTTAATTGGGGGGTGGAGGGAGGGGGAGGGGGAGGAGGGGAGGGGGAGGAGGGGAGGGGGAGAACCCCCCCTACCACTCCCACCTTTAGGAGACTACTAGTTTGGAAGATATTTATGGTTGAAGTTTTGAGGTTGTCTGTGTTTCCGGGATATTTCTAGAAGTTCTACGTGGAGATTTGTTTTTGGGACAATGTCGGTATGTCACGTCTCCGGTGCTGCGGGAAATGCAGCCCCTTCGCCCATGCGTAACGAATGACATCAACCAACACTCGCCTTAGGCAGCTCTGGCTTTCTGGTCGCCTTCGGCGACCAGCCTCCGCCGCCACGGCGAGAGCTGGTTTCTGCATTTCGTTACGGCGGGCGGGGGCTGCTCTCCCTCCGCGCCTACGCGCTTAAATATACACTCTAGGGGTTGACAGACAAGTACTACGTAGAGTCGGGGTTGATAGATTCGCTTTAAGTAAAATTCAGTCACCTGACTGATTTTATGTCCGCTCTTATATAAGGGCTATGTTACAATCCGCTAACTAATTGGACGTTGAGTGACGATTGTACAATCAATGTTCGGCCTAGTCTTTCAATTAAATGTCGTCATTCGATAAAAACGCTAGTCACTCAATGAAATAGCTGATTTAATTAGATGACTGCGACATATACACTGATGACAACAAATTACTACTTGCTGCAATCCTTACCTAATTTTTACTTACCAAAAAATTAATACCTAATTTTAAAAAAGTGGATAAAAAACTAATTTTCTCATAGATATAATTTTCATTTACAAAAAGTCGGTCACCGATTAATAATCGGAATAAAATAGAACATACTGATTGCAGTAGTGCAACGCACTCAAATAAATAAAATCGGATAGGAATAATATGGAGCAAAATTCTGACCGATTATTGGTCCTACAAAAAGTAGGTCTTATTTTTTTATGTACTTGTGTAATATTGTATAATATAATATTTCTTTTATGTATTAAAGATCATATCCGTATAATAAACATATTGAACATCCATTTTGTACCGTCCACCATATTGGATTCAAAATGGCGGCATTTATATTTTAATATTTTTTTTGTTGGTTTTGTAGCAATAACAGCTTACATAAATAATATCGGCTTACTAGGACTTCGGGAAGTACCTTATGAATTTTGATGATCTATAAATGAGTCAGTGACGAAATCTGGGGTTTTTAGGCATTGATAAAATCTAAAGTATAATAGCTACAACATTCAAACTTTGTATGTTTCATGTTTTTACTGGTGTCATTATGTGTTGAAATTTTCAACTATGTAGCATCATCCAAAGCAAAGTTATGAGAGTTCAAAAAAACGACGAAACCTTTCGAGAAAAGGTAGGTAGTGCCCTTGCGCTTCGCCTGGCTCGTCTTGACGGGGGCACTCCCGTGCCCCCAGATATATGTAATACAAAATTTTTAAACAGAAAAGAGTATGTAAGCCCATGTAACATGAGTTTTAGGTTCAAAAAAAATAAGTCCATCTTCTGTAGAAAAAACAATAAATATGCTATCAAGTGGGAAGTCCGCGGGTGTAGATGGTATACGTGTACAGGATCTTAAGTACCTAAAAAAAAATATTAGTCCTATTTTAGCCAACTTCATTAACATGTGTTTACAACAAAGCATTTATCCAGAACAGTTAAAATGTGCTATAATACGACCAATTTATAAGTCCGGTAGTCGCTCGGAATACGTTAACTACAGGCCGATAGCAATCTTGTCTGCTATCGATAAAATAGTAGAGAAGGTAGCTGTCGGTCAGGTAAGTACATTTCTGGAGACAAATAACGTGCTCACTGAGACTCAACACGGCTTTAGGAAGGGCAGGAGCACGACGACGGCCTTGTTGAGTTTCACTGACTATGTCAACGACGCCTTGGACTCCGGGGAACAGCTGATAGCACTCTTTATCGACTACAAAAAGGCATTTGACACACTAGATCATGAAATACTTTTGCAGGCGATGGATGAATGCGGTATACGTGGGCCGACTAGTATGTGGTTTAGAAATTATTTAACAAATAGAAAAATAAGAACGGTGATTGATGGTGTGGCTGGTGATGATGCGGATGTGAGTCAGGGTGTACCGACCGGGTCTGTCTATGGTCCGGTCGGGTATATTATGCATGTGAATGGAGTATCTAATGTGATAAGGAAGTGTAAGGTATTTATGTATGCGGATGATATGTGTGTGGTGTATGCCTCAAAAGATATGTCACAGGTGCGCGAATTTATACAGTATGACTTTGAGAATATTACAAAATGGGCACACGATAATGGAATTATTTTAAACCTTAAAAAAATGTATGCATCTACACTCGCCGCACAACCACAAAGCAAAAAATATAAATTTAAACGATATAAAAATTTTGGGTCACACGTATGAATGTTTACACATTAGACAGGCTAACTGCAGTTGTTCTACGCTAGACTATGTGGATAACTTTAAATATTTAGGTCTTAAAATTGATAAAAACTTTAACTGGGCTTTACATGCAATTGACGTTTGCAATAAACTGAGGTCAGTGCTAGGTAAGTTTTATCAGCTAAATCGGATACTAAGTGTGGAAACACTTAAAATTGTGTATTATGCACTAGCAGACTCGCTGATAAACTACGGACTAGTGGTATATATGGGCGTACGTTTATGACATATTTAAAATAATATAAAAAACTTACAAATGAGACTGTTAAAATATTTAATGAGTAATAAAGTAAAATATGAATGTAAAAAAGAATATAAAAAAATATTTCAAGTGTGCAATATCATGCCAATAGAAGAAAAGGTGAAATACTTAATAGGATTACAGTATTACTACAGTGATGAGTATAAGGAGTTAGTACAAAATAAATATAATACTAGGAGAGTTAGAGAGCAAAGACTGACCAAAAATAAAAAAACTATTATGGAGAGAGGACAAATAAATACTTAGTACCAAAAATATTTAATACTTTAGATATATTAAGAACTGAAGATAAAATGTCACCAGGAATATGAAAGAAAAAACTAAAGATTGCATTGTTAAGTATATAGAAATAAATAAAAATATTAAGTTAAGATAAGACAACATATGTTGTTTGATATGTTAAGTTGTTTTGTTTTGATATAAGTTTTAGTTTAGTATTGTTTTGTATGTAA
This sequence comes from Celastrina argiolus, assembly GCA_905187575.2. Taxonomy (NCBI): domain Eukaryota; kingdom Metazoa; phylum Arthropoda; class Insecta; order Lepidoptera; family Lycaenidae; genus Celastrina; species Celastrina argiolus. Next base: position 23,133,066 of record LR994582.1, read on the forward strand.
TTATTGAGCGCATCTCGCCGTCAAACACTCGTTTGGCGAGATAAATTTGTATTAGAAATATTATATTTTTATAATGAATAAAAAAAAAAAAAAATACAGTTACATTACAATATTAATATACTCTTATATTATAAAGAAGAAAGATTTGTATTTTTGTATGTAACGACTTAACTCAAAAAGTACTGGACCGATTTTAATAATTCTTTTTTCATTAGAAAGCTACATAATCACTTAGTAACATCTAGGTTTTAAAAAATCAATTGTTGTTCGTTAGTCTCGGTAAAACTCGAGATCAGCTGAACTGATTCGGCTATTTTTGTTCTTGAAATATTCGTGGAAGTCCCGGGAAGGTTTACACGGTTTCCATGCTCAACGAAGTGGGCACGGGTCAGCTAGTATTTAATAAACCAGAGTTGAAAAGCAGTCTACAAATTCATTATTTCAAACGCCCATCAAGCTTGCTCCTTTGTAACAACTATATACTTAAATGACAGGTGATGAACAAAAATTCCGCTTAAAATGTTGAATAAAGATCCACTACTAATTTTATTATCGAACCTGAATACTTTTGCTTAAATTCTTACATTAGGAGCTAGAATCTAGATCCTAGAAACTTTTCAGTCTACAACTATTTCCATTTTAATTGCCCACAAGCCTATTTTTGGCCCTCCTATGCGTCCAAACTACTAATTTTACTACCGAACCTAAATAATTTTGCTTATATGTATTCTCAAATTAGGGGCTAGAATCTAGATCCTAGAACCTTTTCAGACTACAATTATGTCAATTTGAATTCCACATTCTAGCCCACAAGCCTATTTTTGGCCCTCCAGTGCGTCCAAGGATGAAAAAAGCTTTCCTCCGTTGAAGGACGAAGGGCGCAGGGTGTAGGGCGTTAATTTTCTCGTCACGCAGAAGTTGGCGCGGACATGTTGATTCAACATCGTTAAAACTTCGAGGGCGCAGTGACGTGTCAATATTGTGCGGGAACTCGCATAATGAGAGGGGTTTAAACAAATGTAAACTTCATGTCTACATAAAGACAACCTGTCGCTTCGGTGCTCAAGGAAGGACGTGGATTCGAAACCTGCTAAAGGAATAAAACCTTTCAATATTCCTGATGTAAGGGATCTCCACTATGAAATATAATAATATAATAATAAATAATAATCCATCTCTCTTATGTTTATATTAATAAATAAGTTATTTGAATGAATACCACATACTATCCCGTGGTACTTGCAGTGAAGATATTTTTAAACGGTTTTATTTTATTATTAGTTATTAGCATGCAAAATTTGGTTACTTTTGGTATTATTAGTTTAAAAAAAAAATGGGCACAATAAGGCCTAATTGCTATACACATTATCTTTTAAAAACGTTTGCCTATATACAGGCTGTAATATTAATGAATGAGGGTAATTAATTATTTAGGGTGTGTATGGGTCCCATATGTAGAGTTAAGTGTGAAAGTACCAGCGCTGAAAGAGTTATTTAAAAAAATATATGGCCTTTATGATAGAGATGTCTCATAGAGACACGAAAGTCAAAACTAAGTCTTTAATGATGGTGCTTTTACAGTAAACTCTACATGGGAGGCAAATACACATCCTGAAGTATTATCACTCATTTATTTTACACCATGTCGACCTAAATCGCAATAAAACTCAAACGATCAGGCAGACACTTGTGCGTTAGCAATATTATACTATTGCGTCTTATTTACTAGGTGTGGCAGGAACGTGAGCAAATAATATAAATGTGTCGACACACTGTCCTGTAAATATTGGCGGAGCCTGCCGCGGCACGAGCGTGCCAGCTGTGTTGACAGGTAGAGGTTATCACACTCGAGCGGCGCGCGGTGCAACGGCGACTTTGTCGAAATTTATATACATATTGTATAACTAAATATAATTAAAAAAATAACTAAAGACTATGTAACTCATAATAATATTATATCTTTATTTTATTTATTTTATTGTTAACTAATAATAATATTAATATTTCTTCCTCGATCAAGACTATTTTATTATTTTTATATATTTATTTTATTTTATTGTTACACGTATATGTGTTGTTAGTAAGATGTGTTACTGTACTATAGTATTGTTTGATCTCCTTAGATTGATCCTCTTGGTGATAATATAAATTTATTCCTTAGCCATATGAAGTGTTTTCAGTTACACTACTACCTGGCGTCGGTTATGGAGACCGCTTGCGTATTGACCATGATGAACTAAAAATTATGTCAAATTGTGGTCTAAATAGCAGCATAGCTAATCAAACTTGTTAAGATAATAATATTATGTCAATAGCGTTACCGCTATTGGCAAATTATTATGTTCTCTACATACTCTACTAGTCTACAAAAAGCTTACCCTTTTTGTAGACTTTCCGAAAAATAAATTTAAGTTTCATTTGGTACTTATTTTGATTTTTAAATAATGGATTAGTAAACCTTTTCATTCTCTCTTTTAATATGTAGTTTTGTTCGCAACCAACAGCAGCCACCGCCAGCAACGACACGCGGGTGTAGTGTGATAACAGCAAGTGACATTCGCAGTCGTGACTTACCGGCTGACAGTGCCAGTGACAATTATATTAAATCTTCGTTATTTGTATTTGCAATTCGGACCTAATTAGTGTACTTACTTACAATGCCTCCGTGGTCTAGTGGTTCAGAGCTTCGCTCTCGACCCGGAGGTCGTGGGTTCGATTCCCGCGTTGGAACAACAAAAAATGTTGTTTTCAAGTTTGGTTAGGATTAGGACAATTCAGGCTGCGTTTTTTTTCGTTTTTTCACAAAAATTTCAAAAAAAAATTTTTTTCCATAATATTGTTATTTTTGCGACAAAAAAGAAGAATAGAAACGGTGAAAAATTTGATAAAAAAATTAAAAAATAAATACATATCCAAAATAAAGAAAGGTAATATAATCGTATCTTAAAGTTATAGTGACTGCTCTTTTTACACCATGTATATACAGTATACCTACATACAGAAGGTTTATGATGTTCCACTAGAAGTACAAATGGTCGTGCTTTTATAAATGTCACGCTTCTTGCCAACCCGAAGTGCTCAATTCAAACAAAAAGTAGTTTCACTCGGTTTCCCGCTGCACTTCGCTCGACTTCCGCCAGCTTCCTTCCCCTCACGGATTGGGTTTCCGAAGCACTCTCTATTGTATAGCCGGGACAAACACGATGTGTTCTGAACACGACAGGTAGACCCGGGGGAGACCGCCTGCGAGGTCCAAGTGCGAGGCAGATTCCCGTACGAGGGTTCAGTACTGTTGGTAGGCCAGCTTAGCTCTAGAAAACTTTAACTTGTGAAAAGTGCCAAGTCTCGTTACTTAGTTCTTCTACCGTAAAAAGTTGTGATACATGTTATGCCAAGTAGGGGTTAGTCGGTCGGTCTATCAACATCTTATAGTGATCATAATCAATATAATCATCTTTATTTGGCCGTAATTCTACTAATAATATAAACGTGAAAGTTAAGTGTAATTATGGACGGATGTTTGTTACTTTCATGCAAAACTGCTGTATGGATTTAGAGGAAATTTGGTATGGCAGTAGTTTGCAATCTGGAGTTATACATAGGCTACTTTTTCCCGCAGAATTTCATTCGTTATATCTGTCGCAGACATCTAATTGAACTCGCCATTTCATTAAGTGACTAGTGTTTTTATCGAATGACAACATTAAATTGAAAGACTAAAGGACAACTCGTCAAGTTTTAGCATTTTGCGTAGTCGTTGAATTAGCTACTTATGGAACACCTAGTTAGGTAATTTTTTTTTCTAAATTGCGCTCATACTACCGATATTTTATCGATAAATGTAACTTTGCAAATTCTACTATAAACAATTCACAGATAAATAATATAACATAAATACATCCATTTAGTCAGTAGTTTTGTATATTTTATAACAGCTAAATTAGTAAACCGATGACGTACAGCATGTTTAAAACTTCATTATGTCGTTCGTACTCAGTCAGTTTCACCTCAAATTTTTCTTTAAGAGTAGCCGGCGGCGAGGTAATAATAGATAAATTCATGCTGTCACACTTATTTTATAACGAGTGTGGCACTTTAATGTATATTTAATGAAAAAAATAACAACACGGTGCTATCAGTGCGAGCTGTTTGACGCCATATTTGTTTTGGTTACTACTAGCGCCGCAGTGAGCAAAATTTTAATCACCTGACTGACAATACAACATTACAATCCGCTAACTAATTGGACGTTTCCTTATGGGAGGCCATTTTGAAGAAGAAGAAGAATTGGACGTTGACTGACGATTGTTCAATCAATGTTCGGACTTGTCTTTCAATTTAATGTCGTCATTCGATAAAAACGCTAGTTACTCAATGAAATAGCGATTTCAATTAGATGACTGCGACATATCTACATTGAGTTATTCATGTCGACAAAGTAAACACGCCGCAGCCGCCCCCGCGCGTGGTTCGATAAATAATTCACAAGGTATTGTCATCTTCAGGCTTTGATACCCGATTTGACCGATTTTCCGAATGGGGAAATAAACATTTGAGTTTCCAGTCAGTTCATCAGAGCGAAGACTTGACCCACTTGCTCGAGTTTGTTAATAAACCCAGGGTTAGATAAATGACCATGTCCGTTTTTATTCCATACTAGCTGTGCCCACGACTTCGTTCGCGTGGTTTTTGAGTAACTTAAACCGTTTATGCAGCGCACGCAGCGAAAGTCCCTAAATGTGAATAATTTTCCCCGTTTTTGCAACATTTCTCACTGACGCTTCACTCCTATTGGTCGCAGCGTAATGTTATATAGCCTAAAGCCTTCCTCTATAAATGGACTATCCAACAAAAAAAGAATTTTTCAAATCGGACCAGTAGTTCCAGAGATTAGCGCGTTTAAACAAACCAACAAACTCTTTCGCAAAAAATATTAGTATAAATGTGAAAATTTGTGAGTTTTTGGTTTGTTTTCGTTTGGGTTAAATATATCTGGGTTGTACTAGAGAGGCGCGTCTGCCTGGGTCTGTTGGCAACATATTCTGGTAACACTCCACGGCGCCGCAACTCGCGACATCTTGCCAGACCTTGACCGAACGAACTTGTAACTACTTGTACGTACTTGTATCTACTTGTGGGAATTGGGAAGAGGCACCATCTTGCTATATATACAGGGTGTAAAAAGAGCAGTCACTATAACTTTGAGATACGATTATACTACCTTTCCTCATTTTGGAAATGTATTTTTTTTGTCAAAAACTAAAAAAAAACAATTTTTACTTTTCACCATTTGTTTATTTTTTTTTGTCGCAAAAATAACAATAAAGCAAAAAATTTTTTTTTTTTATTTTTATTAAAAAAATACTTTTTCACTTACGCTATATTGCAGTTAAAACGTGATACTTGACCGTTCTGCTACCGTTACGAACATTTCATACGAATTCATTAATCGTGTGCGAAATAAAACGGCCAAGTATCACGTTTTAACTGCAATGTAGCGTAAGTGAAGTTAAGCCTGGTGAAGTAAGGGCGCATAGATCAAGATTTTTGGTTCTACATGAGATCTAACCACTTTTTGATAGATTTTGATTAAGGTGTAGTGTAGAGCTTGTCTTTATACGATATCTGATAACTTTTTCACAGGGTAAGCTGTGTAGGCTCGTCTTGACAACATTTTTACATGAAAATGTTTTTGGTGGGATATAAATTAATATATTATAACGGGTGCAAAAAGAAAGGGCCCCGATTGAAGATGCCATCGATATTTATCGCTTACGAAGTTCGAAAACAAAATGTATGGAATTTGACGTAAGGTTCGGTATGACAAGCGAATACGTGTGTCATTAAGCGGAGCTTAATATTATGTCAAATTCCATACATTTTGTTTTCGAACTTCGTAAGCGATAAATATCGCCATCGATATTTATCTGGAATTAGGGCTCAGTCACTATAACTTTGGGATATGATTATACTACTTTTTCTCATTCTAGAATCTAGATATGTATTTTTTTAAGTAATAATCGAACGAAATATTATAATCTAACTTATTTTATTAATGTTTATTGAATTTCATCTGTATTTAATTATAATGTAATGTATTATCTGTATTGACATTTTTCAAACTTTATTAATTTATTGACATAATAATAATAGTTTAATACAATTAATTTTAAAGACCTATTGTTTGTAACAGTAATGAAATTTCTTATATTTACTGCCACTTATGTATTTAATCAATTTATAATCTTATATTAATCATTTGAAATCTACAAAATAACTTAAATTAACTTATTTGTACACTATATAAATGTAGTAGAATATGTGGAAATGTAAAATACTAACATCTTAATGTACCATATTCCTTGCAAATAAATGACTTGATTGATTGATTGATTGATTGAACTGATAATGATGAATTATAGCTAAGAACACTACCGAATACCGATCACGTCAGCTCAAAGAACTTTTATCAAAATCGGTTCATCTTTTTGGGAGATACGATGCCACAATGAGACAAACGTCAGACTTATACTCTGACGACCTCCGCAGCGCAGTGGTTGAGCACGTTGGAGCTCGAACGAGCTCGCGGGTTCGAACTCCGCCGAGGGAATAAAAAGTTTTCAATGTTCCTGGGTGATTAAATTTGTGTATAATACAATAATAATATGTGTATAGTATAAAAGTATTCAATATATTTCCGTTGTCTGGTACCTGTAACACAAGTTCTTCGGATACAGGGCCAGATGGACGTGGTGTGAAGCGTCCATGGATATTATTATTATTATTTTTATTATAACACTCTGTTTTCGTTGGGGTATAAAACTAAGTAGTGCTCAAGTCCCTGTCCTCCAAGCGATGACAGTGACAGCCTGTGAATGCTATTATTCAATTAGCGTTTGAGAATTCGGCCCTAGCGAACCGAATTAAAGTAGGTATAGATAATGTAATTTGAGTACCTAATTGTAATAACGCTAATGGTACTTACAATTCTTTCGAACTACGTAATTGAATTTGTTGGACAACTTTTACAATTAGGACCTTAATTTTTAACTAAATAGTAATTAGTAATTAACTAGAGGTCGGCCTCTCGTGGAGATGATTAAATGACAAACCTACTTTTTAACTCCCGACGCAAAAAAGGGATGTTTTAATAAGTTTGACGTGTGTAAATGTGTATGTGCCTGTCTGTGGCAACGTAGCTCCCAAACGGATTACATAATTAGCCTATCCTTCCTCGATAAACGGCCTATCCAACAAAAAAAGTTTTTTTCAAATCGGACCAGTAGTTACTGAGATTAGCGCGTTTAAACAAACAATCAAACAAACAAACAAACTCTTCCGCTTTATAATAAATAATTAGTATAGATTATTATTACTGTACTTCTAGACATAACTAAGAAATATTTTTCGTAAAATATTTTAAACTTCATTGAAGTCGTTTTCCACTACACTAGCGAAGGCTACTTATGAAAGTTAGGAGCTTCTTATACAATAGATAATTTGAGAGGAATCTAGAAATAATGAAGAATTCGAATACCAAAGACGGATTATACATTGGCCTTGATAATATTTAAATTTTCGAACAGAAAGCTCTAGAATTTCCTGGAATAATATTGGGAATATCGAAATATGAAGCTGTTTGTTTAAAATGAATCCGCATCGGATACAATTTCTTTGTTTGCTAAAATATTTTCCGATGTATTTCAGTGCAGTGTTATGTATAAATCTTATCCAGAGTCCTGATAATGAAGCCAATTTAATTACGACAAACAAAGTTAATCTAAAGTCTAAACCAATATGGCGCTTTGAATTTAAATTTCGAAGGATAACAGTTTGGAATTAAAAATGCTCACAAAACCATTTTTTTACAAAATAATTCCAATCGATCAGAATTTGAATTTGACAGTTCGCTAATCATTAACACGATACTAGCGACAAATTTGTATAAATTGAGTGTCGATTTATGGAACTAAGTGAAATTAGATGGAAAAATCTCGTTTACATCATTGTTTTCAAGAGTAGCAATTGGCATGACAGCAATCAAAATCGTATAGGAATTAAATTGTTTCAAGAGTAGGGAGACTGATATTATTAATTTAATTTCAAAATGTAAAAAAAAATGTTTTTGTTGGCATTTTTGTGTGGACAGTTTGGTTTTGGGGGTTTTTAAATCTTTAGTTTTCTAATTGATCTGCAATAATTAGTTAAAAAATTACTTATCTAACGGGCATAAGGTCTAGTGTTAATCCAACTTTCTGCACCAACAAATTTTAACAAAATTGGTCGAGCCGTTTACCTACAATTAACAAACATACACAAAGGTTCGCATTTATAATACCACCTGTATTATAAATGCGAACCTTTGTATGTTTGTATAATATTTTTTCGGCAGACGACTACAATAATAACAATTTAAATTTAAATACAAATTAAGCTACAAGATCCGTATGCAGATAACCTTGCAGCTTAATTAGCTTACCTAACTGTTTGAAATTCATGAAATATGCTGGAAATAAACGTTCAGAAGCAGCGCTCGAGCGCGAGCGGGACTTGACCTTAATCAAATGCTATTTAAAGCTTAATATTTTCAAATTGGATTTATACCAGGCCCAGCCATTAACCAGCCCGTGAGCTCATACCGTCTACAAGCACATATACTGGTCCCTAGACCAGTGTTTCCCAATCATTGTTTTGCTATGACCCTGCAATTCTCACACTGCCTATTCGTGGCCCATCTAATTTTAATCTGGTTTCATTAGATTAAAATATATTTTTTGTAATGATATTAATTAGATTAAGTAATACACGTTAATCAATATTAGAAAATGTTTTTTTTAATACTACATAATTATATTTTTAATACTTTACAAAACATATCAGAGTGGCATTATCTGATATGTCGTACTTTCATCTACTTGTAAGGAAAAATAATGACATGATTGAGATGGCTTACGGCTGTTTTTTCAAGGTTGGATGTTCATTATATTGGTAGGTATTTTTTTTAAACAAGGCGGGAATGTTGCGACCCGGCATTTTATTGTGATGACCTGGTACCGGGTACCTGGACCTGGTACCCGGACCCGGCAATTGGGAAGCGCTGCCCTAGACCAATGATTTCAACTCTACATTATTCACGAAGCAACTTTGCATTTTTACGAAACCCTTACAGTTTATACAGGCTATAATATTAATGAGTGATAATACTTTAGGGTGTGTAAGGGGGACCCTTGGGCATGTAGAGTTTTCTGAGAAAGTACCAGCGCTGTAGTACTTTTGTTTAAATAATTGTATGGGCAAAATTGTTGATGTTGAGCATTTCTCATATAAACATGAAACTCAAAAAGAAAGTCTTTCAGCGCTGGTGTCTCCTATGTAGAGTATACTGTGAAAGTACCAACTTTCACAGTATACTCTACCTACATAGGAGACATTTACACATCTTAAAATATTGTCACTCATTTCTATAGAGCAGGAGTGTAGAATGATAATAATTCCTAGTATCACGCATAGAAATACATCATTATAGCGCTTCCACCGATTAGGTTTCATTCAAACCTAAGGCTACGCAACCCCGGCTGATTACGTAATAAGTACGATTAGCAAAAAAACAGGCCGAATTAAGAACCTCTTTTTTGGAAATCGGTTCAAAATGGCGCGATCGTGCCTACGATAGGTTTAATGAACGTCTAAAAATGACATGCGACGTACCTACTGAATTGATACACTACATCTGGGGCCTTACTCTCCAAACTGATTTGATTTTGATTCAGATACGATCATGCCGCGTACTTCCAAATAAATTGACATTTGTTTGTTTTGATTCTCAATCGATTGATATGGTCGGGAGTACAAAAAGTTACGATCTACAATACAATTTTCTTTATCCTGATTAGTTTCAAAGTAATTTACCAAATAAAGTACGAAAAATTGATATCGAACGGATTCGGTTCTCGATTGTGTCGGGAGTACAACGCATGCTGTTGTGTTTACTGTTTGGATGCAGATTTGAGTAATTTTAAAATTCACAATTAGTAAATAAGTAGAATTTCGAGGTTTTCGATTTGTTTACATTATGTTAAATTTATCAGGGACGAACTATTGTTCAATTTTTTTTTACTAAAATATTTATTTCTTATTTTTCGTTATTCTAGCGACAAAGAAATAAGGAGGGTAAAAAGTAAAAAATTGACAAAAAATATAAAAAATACATTTCCAAAATGAGGATAGGTAGTATAATCGTATCTTAAAGTTATAATAACTGTGCTTTTTACACTCTGTATCTACTGTGATCGCATGTTGAATCGTTGTCAATGTTGTCATATGTATCGGCTATAGTATAGAAGTTGCAGTACAACCGCTATACGAGGCCAGCGCTAAAGGCTAACCTAACCTAACCTAACCCACAATTTTTATGTTTCCAACTTAACTGTCGCAAACGATTTAAAACATTAGTAAAAATATTATCATATAAACAATCAAGTGAAATAACAAAAAAACATCTGAGTTTATTTTAGGTTTTAATTATTGACCGGAATTAAAAACACAAATTGAATGTTTTAAAGAAAGTTCAATTTCTCCTTAATAATTAAAGTTAACGCCATGTTAAAATACCATGCCATCTCATTCATTGACGGGAAATACGAGAGGGATAACATGATATTTAACATGGCGTTAACTTTAACATTGCTTGGTGAACACGCCCTAAGTGTCTCAAGGTTAAGCCACTTTTCCGCTGCCGGCCTCAATTTATTATTATGTCTGTGCTTCAGTCGGTACTCCGGCTGTGAACAACACATATTACCGATATTTATGAAGCTACAGTCCGGCTCAGTTAAATATTTAATGGTGTTGACAGCTGACCCAAAATGCCGAATACCTAATTGCCGCATGAGCGTGACATATCGTGTTTAAGCGTCCAGGCCCTGATTAAAGATGTCATCGCTATTATCACTTCAGAAGTTCGAAAACAAAATTTATGGGATTTGACATAAGCTTCGCTAAGTGAGATACGAATTCGCGTGTTATTTACCGAAGCTTACGAAAATTACATTTTGCTTTCGATCTTCGTAAGTGATAATAGATATTTAACAATTTATTGTGCACATAAACGATATAATATAATAATCGGTATGATCAGCGCGAAGTTTTATTTAGACGCCACGTGACAAAGTTAACTACAATTGATGTGGCATCGAAACAACGCTCCTTGTAGAAAAATGGCTAATTAATACCGATGTGACACTTTCTAACTTCGACAAACACTGTTCTTACGCCGGTTCCTCTCGCCGGGCTAGTTCCCGAACCGGTGGTAGGCATCATATATCATACTGCTCCCGCGACTTCGTTCGCGTGATTTTTGAGTAACTTAAGAGGAAACAACACGGTTGAGAGAAATACAAAATAGGTATTTATAAAATCTATTGCTGTCTCGCAGTGCCTTAGCTAGCCAGCACTAGCGCGATAGAGACAACTGCAACTTGAACTGAAATTACCTATTAAATCTACCAGAAATCAACGTTTAGGGGATTCCTGTTTCCTCCTCCAAAACTTAACCGATTTGAATATTTTTTTCTTTATTAGCTAATAAAAGAAATGAGCTAGGTTCATATTTTTTGATTTTGTTGTTTAATGTAGTCAAATCTGTTTCCTAGATGTTTAAACATAGCGGAGAGTCTGGCCATTTTTTTTTAGGTTTTTGAACGTCCATATCTCTTTAAATAATTAATTTATTTAAAAAAGTAAACAATAGGGACGTACAAACAATATCCATGAATATTCAGGAAAATAATTGTTACTCTAGCAGCATTATCCAGGGAGGAAACAGGAATCCCGTAGACCCCTATTTTTGTATGGAAAAAATTTCGTGGTGTTTCCTCTTAAGCCGTTTATGCAGTGCACGCAATGAAAGTCCCCAAATGTAATCAATTTTTCCCGTCTTTGCAACATTTCTCACTGACGCTTCGCTCCTATTGGTCGCAGCGTAATGATATATAGCCTAAAGCTTTCCTCTATAAATGGACTATCCAACAAAAGAAAGAATTTTTGAAATCGGACCAGTAGTTACTGAGATTAGCGCGTTTAAACAAACAAACAAACTCTTCCGCTTTATAATATTAGTATAGATAGAAGCGACGTTCAGAAAACATTTTTTGTAAAATTTACTCCGAATAAAAATATTTGACTTTGACTTGCCGAGTTCGAATCCCGCTGCCAACTGAGTCACAGATCAAAGATATAAAGAACATACTCAGTACAATAAGTCAGTCGTGAAAGGTGTTCTAAGTTCAATGACTCTGTGATGCCATGAGACATGGCTTAGTAGAGATCGAACGTCGGTCATATTTACACCATCAATGAATAACGTTTATAAGTTATGAATACGAAACATACACTTATTCAACACTAATACGCAAACGTTTACAATAAGAGGCACTTAAGTTCGCCATCCTTATCGTTTATCGAGCAGAAACAAAGCTTGCCTGTCACTTAAGTAGCTCTTATAAATATTCAGTGGCCCATGAGTTAATAGCATTTAGACTGTAGTAAAATTATGTCCTAAGCGGTCCTTAAATTTGATAAACTTTTGAGCATTTTGAGTTAACAGAAATACTAAAAATAACTATAAATTCTGTTCTGAAATTAAAAAGGACTTTCTGATGAAAATTAATAACCGCCGTTCTAATTAGTAGAAATTACGAAAGTGTCGACAACAAACTTCGAAAGTAAATTCCGACAACCTTTTTCGAGATTACGTTTCAACTTTTCTATCGCCAAGGTGTTCCGCGTTCACCGCTCCTAATTTACACTTGGAGAGCTTTTTACCCGACTACGGCGCAGCCTAAAGTAAGTTATGATTTGAGCTCTCTATGTATTGATCCACCGTTGCGTCTAAACTACTGATCCGATTTTAATAAATAATAAATTGTTTATTTTCTCTCCACAATAATTCAAATTACAGTTTTAATATTTAGCATAATTAGTACAGTCTTTGTGGGGAGACTGGATTAAGCAGTTTCCTGCTTGTATTTTAAAGAGTTATATAATTATTATAAGCTATAGCTAAGCAGTTTCTTGCTTGTATTTTAAAGAGTTATAGAGTTATATGAATATTAAATAGTTATATTAAAAAAATTTTAATGAGTGCCAACTGTCAATGGATTCGTAATAATAGCGCGGGGAAGTGAGTTTATATAATAAATTTATAACAGCCTCGACTGACTGAATTCTGTTAAAAGGTATGGGAAATAAGGAAGATACATTTTACCTAAGACGCGACACGCAATGTTCGTCGGCAAAAAAAATTAATACATTTCTTATATATAGGTAAAATCAAGAAAAGGTGGTATAATCGTATGCCAAAGTTATAATTCCTGCCAGGGATGAAATGGATATGAAATTTCGGATATGAATATTAAATTGTTTCGGATTATCCGTTTGTTTCGGATAATTTCGGTTACGGATGTTCCATTTTGGTTTTCCTTTTTACAGTAATAAAACTTTCATTTCAGATTCGGTTACGGTTACGGATTTTTTAATAACGGATATCCGATCGTTTCGGTTACGGAGCTCCCTAACATCCCTGCTTCCTGCTCTTCTCTCACCCTATACAAATTGGCGTGTAAAAAATATCCACAACCAATGGAATTCAGTTTAAATACCCGGCATCGACATTGCTCGTTCTATTCATGGTATCACAAGAGGAAAAACAACAGTCTTTTGACATACAAAAACAGGGGTATATGCGGCCCTATATATTACCGTACCTGTAACACAAGTTCTTTGGATACTTAGCACAGATTGAAGCATCCATAAATATTATAAATAATTATAAAACAATTTAAACATCTGCGCTGTAATCTGAGTCTCCTAATGTCTATATGTAAGTTGTTATTAAGCGGCAACAAACTAGTGACGTCACGCGATAACCCTCGACCCCGGCTCGCGCCCGCAGACTGTTGTTGCTCAGAGAGGAATGTACTGTTATACCTAGTATTAGGTATAACAGTACTGTACTGTTCTGTTATACCTAATACAAGGTACAGCGTGGTCGCCTCCGTGGTCTAGTGGTTCAGAGCTTCGCTCTCGACCCGGAGGTCGTGGGTTCGATTCACGCTTTGCAACAACAAATTATAATGTTTTTTCAAGTTTGGTTAGGACAATGCAGGCTTCACCCGATTGTCTGACAAGAAAGATGATCCATGCGTCGGATGGGCATGTAAAAAGTCGGTCCTGCGCCTGTTCGCTCGCCAGTCGTGTCGGTTTACCGTCCCACTGGTTTATGAGAGTAAAAGGAAGAGAGAGTGTCTTCTCTCTGTGTATTGCGCACACACTTGGGCACTATAAAATTATCCATGCGTAGCTGAGCTGGTTTCAAAGAAATTGGCTACCGACACCGAAATCGGTGAGGGGAGCTGTTATTATAAGCTACATCAGACTTACTCCCGACACAATCGAAAATCAAATCAGTTAGATCTCAACGGATTTTGGTATTTTATTTGGTTGATTGTTCTTTGTTGCTGGTAAGTTCAAAAACTTACCAGCATAAATAAATTAGATCGTAACTTTTTGTACTCTCGTCCATATCAATCGGCTGAGAATGTAAATAAATAAACGTCTATTTATTCAGAGTACGCGGCACGATCGAATCTGAATCAGTTTGGAGAATAAGGCCCCTGGTGCTACGGTATAAGTCAAACCTTTGTCTATTAAAAGTTAACTTAAATACGAGAATTGTCCTTAGATGAATCGCTAGTATATTGTGGGCGTCTGTTAAACCAGGGATGAAATGGATATGAAATTTCGGATACGTATTTGGAAATGAAATTATTTCGGATTATCCGTTTGTTTCGAATAATTTCAGTTACGGATATTAAATTTTGGTTACGTTTTTACAGTAGCAAAACTCTAATTTCGGATAGGGTTATATATTTTTGAATCGGATATCCAATAGTTTCGGTTACGGTTACTTAGCTCCCTAACATCCTTGTGTTAAATCTACACTAATATTATAAAGAGGAAAGCTTTGTATTTTTGTATGTAACGACTTAACTCAAAAAGTACTGGACCGATTTTTATAATTATTTTTTCATTAGAAAGCTACATTATCACTGAGTAACATAGGTTATATAAAAATCAATTGCTGTTCGTTAGTCTCGCTAAAACTCGAGATCAGCTGAACTGATTCGGCTATTTTTGGTCTTGTAATATTCGTGGAAGTCCCGGGAAGGTTTACACGGTTTCCATGCTCAACGAAGTGGGCACGGGTCAGCTAGTTGTTTATATATGACCAAAAAAAAGCCGAATTAGTTCCGCTGATCTCGAGTTTTAGCGAGACTAACGAACAGCAATTGATTATAATATAGCCTATGTTACTCAGTGATAATGTAGCTTTCAAATGAAAAAAGAATTATTAAAATCAGTCCAGTACTTTTTGAGTTAAGTCGTTACATACAAAAATACAAATCTTTCCTCTTTATAATATTAGTGTAGATTTACACGTGAATTAAGTGGTAATCCGCGCGCTTCAGCGGAATTGCAATCGCAAGCCACACACGCTGGAAATAGCGGTCATTGATTCAATTCGGATTTATGTTTGTATATTTAGTTGCTCCATTAAACGGAAATAGTTGATACACATGCGATTTCAATATACAGGATGTAAAAAGAACAGTCGCTTTAATTTTGGGATATGATTATAGTTATACTCTCTCGGTTAATTGAGTAAGAATATATTCAGTTGCATCTGTTAACACGGTCATGACTTTTTTGTACGTTAACCCAAGTGCTCAAGGCACAACTCTAGTGGTTATCAGGTATTTCATCGTAAGGAATACTATTCCAATAGTAATTTGACTAATTTGTAGTTTAATTTGACCGGGAAATAGATAATTAAAGTATTATTCAATTGCTTTGTACCTATTAACACGATAAAGCTGAATTGATTTGGATTTGTAAATTAATTGGTTAATACGCCAATTAATTTCCAATAGTATGTATATATTCAGTATAATGCCATATTAACCATTCATGTATTACAATCGGTAACATTGTGGACAAGTTATGCTGTTTCAGGCTTCTATTACGGTTATTAGATTTCAGATCCACCAGAAGGGGTGTCTGACATTTTTACTGACCAGCTGTGCCCGTTTCATAGCTGAATCGATGAGTTGTAATATTATAACCTATAGCACAAAATATAACAGATACACGACCCAGTACTAGAAAATGGTATCACCCTAATACTGGCAATTCGACTGGCTATTTTTGTTTTCTTCGATTTCCAGGCACATTCCGGAAACCGCCATCTAGCGCCACTATTGGAAAATACTAATCACTAATTTCGTTTCGTATCTTCTTCTTAGTTAAGGACTTAATTTAGCTTAATGTGATGTTATGCTTAAAAGTTATCTTTATTTTAATGTAAATATTTGTACTTAATTCGGCATATTTACGTTTTATAATTTACAAACGTTAATAGTAGTGATATCTATTGCTTTTTTTTTGTATTAAAGATAGATTGTATAAGATGGTAGCCCATGTCAATAGTGAAGTTTTACCATTAAAACCCTGCGATTGAGGTCACAATATACCTTATCAGTTATGACAATTCTCTCCGTTTTTGTCGCATGGGTAACAATTAGTTATGCGAAACAGGACATGGGTAAGGCAACTTTTTTCGGGACAAAATGTAAGGCATCGGATATCCGTTACAAAATATTATCCGTTACCGTAACCGAATCCTACCTACTGTAAAAAGAAAAAAATTAAATCCAAAATTTAATATCCGTATTATCCGAAACAAACGGATAATCCGAAATAATTTAATATCTATATCCGTATCCGAAATTTCATATCCATTTCATCCCTGATGTAAGGTACCCATTTTTAGGGTTCAACTGGAGGTAGCTTTTTGTGTTGGCATTATGAGAATAACTTAAGTTCTATTTGGAACTGGAATTATTCTCAGGTTTCATTCAAAATTAAAACATATAGTGTGTTTTTGAAGGTCAATCTTCAAATGCCATTTTTTCCAGCTTTCTTTCTTTCTTTTCAGAGAAATAAGCGTACCAAGCTTCGGGCAACGTCCAGTATAAATAGCGCACATGCCGCCGTAGTGGTACAGGAACACGGCACAGTTTAGTTTACGGCTTTCGTCAGCAACCAACTCCATTCACATACGAGTGCTTCGGACGTCTTCAAATAGCTCGCTAAATTTAAACCAAAGGTTTATTAGACGTATGATTATAACGGGTGTAAAAATAACAGACACTATAACTTTGGGATATAATTATCCTACCTTTTCTCATTCTAGAAATGTATTTTTTTTACAAATTTATATTTTTTGCATTTCGTTGTTCTTGCGACAAAAAAATTGTTTTTGACAAAAAAAAAAACATTTCCAAAGTGAGGAAAGGTAGTATATAATAGTATCTAAAAGTTATAGTGATTGTTCTTTTTGCACTCTGTTTATGCTATAATATTAATGAGTTAGAATACTTTAGGGTATGTATGTGCGTCCTGTACAGAGTTTACTGTGAAAGTACTAGCGCTGGAAGAGGTACATTAAAAAAAAAATGTATGGGATAAATTATGAACTTGGGGCATTTCTAGTAGAAACATAAAAGTCAAGTCAAAACTCTCAAAGTCAAACTCTACATAGGAGACACATACACACCCTAGACCTAGAGTATTAGCACTGATTTATTTTACACCTTGTGTAACTGTCGCAGTCATCTGATTGAATCTGCTTGTTTACTGCGACATAACTATTAGTAGGTATAACATCTACATTCTATACAATATGTACGTTGGCTCACTAAGCCCCAGAAAAATAAACGTTTAATTTGGATATAAAAGTTTGTATTGCTGAATCAATTCCATCAGTAAAGTCGTTGTTGTGTATTCATGCGATTGTCGAGTCAATCTCCTTGTTCATTTGAAACATGAAAGATTTTTAATAATATTGTTGTGATCACTATACGATGTTATACAATTTAAATATATTATATCTAGCAATATCCCGCGAAACAATTATAACCACAACCTGCAAGCAGATGAGTGAGTGTACGCATAGGCATGCGTTTGATGCACCTCCCTCCTCCCACACTGCTTATGCGTACACTCGCAAGCAAAAAACATGAAAACACCACCACCACACAAGCAATAATGTTAACACGATCGTGCAAAGTCCCACCACCATGCAGGTTGCAAAACTCGACGCGCGTTTCGCTCCGACCCCGGAGCATCCTCAGGATGTTGACTCTGCGAACAATGTTCGTTAAGTCACTTGTGTGGTGGTGGTGTTTTCATGTTTTTTGCTTGCGAGTGTACGCATAAGCAGTGTGGGAGGAGGGAGGTGCATCAAACGCATGCCTATGCGTACACTCACTCATCTGCTTGCAGGTTGTGGTTATAATTGTTTCGCGGGATATTGCTAGATATAATATATTTAAATTGTATGCTATGGATTTCCGCAAAGTAACGCCTGATTCCATTAACCACTATACGATGTCGTTAGACAGACTGAATAACCCCTACTTGGCATAACACGGATCTCATAAATTTGTACGGTACTATGTAGCGAGACTTGGCACCCTTTACCAGTTATGTTTTTGATGGGATACGTATTACTAGTATTACATAGTTTGCGAAATCTTCAATCAAATTACCTTTACTTTTAACTTCGCAGTCGGGTAGAAAAAATATCGACCAAATTAAAATGCCACTATATTAATGCACCGGCACCGTTTGCAATGTAAATAAGGGCTATTTAAATTGGTGGCATTAAGGGTGCGTTAATGCCACCAATTTAAATTGCCAAGCAATGTTAATAACTTTAACATCATCCTTCGTTAAATATCATGTTGTTCCTCTCGTAATTCCTTAATTAATGAATGAGATGGCATGTTATTTTAACGAGCCGTTAACACTAACATGCGTTGGTGAAATCGGGAGTGAGAGTCCTACTGTTTTTCTTTGTTTACGATTAGGGTAAATAGCATCTGAATATAGCTGTATAGCTCCGTGATGATATCATGACTTGTCGTCGGAGATGAATGATGGTGACCCCGCGGAGGTCACAGGAGAACCTGTAGCAAAGGTCACGCATAATGAGAGGATCGGATGACGCCGCCGGTTATGCAAATCAACTTTTTGTTTGTTTCACAAATAACAGTTTTGAATAAAAAACGGCTGTTTGGTGTCTAGTGTCTACTGTCTACACTACTCTACTGTGACAAGAAAGATGATCCATGCGTCGGATGGGCATGCAAAAAGTCGGTCCTGCGCCTGATCTCCCAGTCGTGTCGTGTCGGTTATCCATTCCACTGGGCTACGAGGGCGAAGGAAGAGAGAGTGCTTCTGTGTATTATGCACACACTTGGGCACTATAAATAACTCCTGAACTGGCCTGGTTTCATTGAATCCGGTTAACATCACCAAAATCGGTGTGGGAGGCATTATTATTATTATAAATAGGAAAGAGTTGTTTGTATACTCCGAAATTACAGCGATGATTTTGATGATCAGAAAAGATATCCACGGGGATGGACATAGGCTACTTATACTTATTTCATCATCATCATCGCATCGTGTTGCGTTCCTTCGTGTGAAATGTGAATGTGTTTGTGTGTTTACTGTGTGGCATCGTAGCAAGCATTAAAGGAACAGACTTTAATGCGATTTGTTCGCATTTATCTGGGAGCACGGCAGTGCCCCCGCTAACTTGAGTACGGCCGTACCATTTTTTCTCGAAGCACTACAGACCATTTTCGACCCCTTATAACTTCGTTGTGTATAAAATTAGAAGCCTGAATTTTAAGTTACTAAGTAGGTATTGTATAAACACGGTATGTTCCAAATTTCATTCAATTTGAACCAGTAGTTTAAGAATTATAACTTCTCAAAGTATCTTTCTTTTTGTCACTCACTCACTCACTCACTCACTCACTGACCTTCTAGCAGACATAGAAGCTTCAAACTTCGAACATAAGTAGTATTTAGTGTATGAATAAAGGGAAAACCTAAACATTTTGGAATTTTGTCTAGTTATGTAGATAAAAAAAGGATAGGATTACAAAGTTAAATTTGCACTTTTTGACAAAAATACTAGTTAAAGTAGTAAAAAGAACTGAGATCCCATCAAAAACAGAACTTGTAAAAAGTGCCGAATCAAGATCATTTGCCGTAAAAAGTTATGAGATCCATGTGATGCCAAGCTGGGGTAAGTCGGTTGGTCTAACAACATTTTATAATGATAGTGATAGATGAGAGTCATGCGATTGCCAAGTCAATCTGACTTGGCAATCGCATGAATATACAATGAAATATATTTTATTATCTATCTCACAAGTGATACATATTAAATCAGATTGCTTAGTGCGAATAAGATCTTGTTAGACCAACCGACTTACTCCAGCTTGGCATCGCATGGATCTTATAACTTTTTACGGAAAAAGATCTTAGTTGCGAGACTTGGCACTATTTACAAGTTTTATTTTTGATGGGATTAGAAATATCTCAGAGCAACAGACCAGATGCCTGCCTGCTTCACGGACACAATGTGGTAGGCACATGATATTTCGGTGACTCATGCAATACTGTATCCAGTTTTGGTTAACAAAATAAAGGTCATGACAACCTTCAATATAGAGGCCAGCGCTTTAATTCTGGTCAAGTGCATCGTAAAGTCACATTGTGTCTTATTAATTACTTTTCACTTTCAATAATTGGGTTATTAAAAGAATATTGAATTATTTATTTATCTACTTTTTGTCTCATTGCGCAAAAAACAAAAAGATGAGCTAAATCTAAAATAAGGATTAGGAAAAGTTTTAGTTTATTGGTTTCCCAGAGGGCTATTATAATAATATACTTATTTGAAAGAAAATGTAGTTCAATTAAAAAAAATATCTCAAAAAGTATCCATGTTTTAGTCTAAATTTTTTTTTTTTTATTTCCGTTGCTATCCATTAGGTACAACTATCCAAGGTACATTAGGTAGTTCCCAAAGTGGTGGTAGGCATCACATAGACACGACGTCGAGAAAATTTTTTCGTTAACATTATTCCGAACAAAATGTTTTGGTACCTACATTGTGACAAAAACATTGGAATACGCCGTATACGAGTATCATAATAATATGAATACCAAAATCCGTTTCTCACGCTGTATAAATTTATTATGAATAAAATTATAATTCGCACCCACTTAACGCCTTCGTGGTCAAGTGGTTGCTTGGCTTTCGACCCGGAGGTCGTGGGTTCGATTCCCGCGTTGGAACAACACACGTTGTTTCAAGTTTGATTAGGACAAGGCTGATCACCTAATTGTCTGATAAGATGCGACGGATGGGCATATTAAAAAGTCGGTACTGCTTCTGTTCTCTCACCAGTCACGTCGAGTAACCGTCCCACTGGATTACGAGAGTGAAGGAAGAGAGAGTGCTCGGGTGTCTTGCACACACTTGGGCACTATAAAAATGACTCCTGCGTAGCTGACCTGGTTTCAATGAAACCGGACACCGTCATCGGTGTGATATAATAATTATATTATGTTTCCAAATAGCAGTTAACAGCATTCGGAGTTCGGCGACATGACTTTTGTAACGAGGATAGATTCAACGTGATATATACAGGGTGTATAAAGAGCAGTCACTATAACTTTGGGATAGGATTATAGGACCTTGACTGATTCTAGAAATGAATTTTTTTAATTATTTATTTTTTTTAAAAAAAAAAAATTTTTTTTGCAAATTAATTTTTTAAGTGGCAAGGCTGAACTGTTTGGAACAACGTTCTGCATTTAATGCTTAAATTTTAAATTTTTTGCCCTAGTACGTAATGAACGTCTTACGCGTGCTATTGACCTCTCAGCGTAATCAGCTGATCCTTGTGTTGTGCACGTTGTTCATTGCGTATTGAAATTTTTTTAATTTTTAAAACAGTGGATTAAAAGCAAATGACTAGTACCAATGGATATGTCGCAGTCATCTTATTGAATCTGGTTATTTAATTGAATCACTAGGCGGGTATAAAATGGCGTCAAACAGCTCGTACAGATAGCAATGTGTTGATATATTTTTTGATTAATTTACTTTAATGTTCGTTTTATTAGTACTCATTCGGAAATTTCGAAGTTAAAAACTAAAATATTAAATGGCTGTCCTAGTCTGGGATTCTAAAATTTGTTGGTAAAAACAGGATTCAATGATAGCGCTAGTCATTCAATTAAATAGCGGATTCAATCAGATGACTGCGACATATATATCTCTTGCCTGGTTATTACCCCACGAAGTTATAGTGACTGCTCTTTTTACACCCGGTATATGTAAACAAACTTGAATATGCAGCTCTAAGTAATCAAACTCGGGTCTCAAGGGAAAGGTTTCTCTAAAAGGGAAACGAAACGTTATTTTATCTTTCAAATAGATTCTCAAGTGGAGGTTGCGATCTCAATTCTTGCGACCGAGTTTGAGACCAGATTATTAATAAAAATAGAAATATTTATTTTCAGACCATAGATCCATCGTGTTAGTAACAATTTTATTATTTACTTAAAGTTTATGTTAGTATACCTTACGAATTAAAATAAAAATTAACAGACCTTATGCAGTTTTTTATTTTTTTAATATCCTAAGAAACTTAAACCACTGTTTATCTCGTCGTCGTTTTTCATCTATGATGCCCATGATGTACCAAGTATAAACGCAATATTCCTAGGACTCGTACTTTGTATATAACTATTCAAAATTTAAGCCAAATTAGTCACGTTTCATGATAATATTAGATTAAGAATATACTTTTAATATTATCATGAAAATAGAAAAGAGATGCACATTTTCGCCTGATTTGCATTTTATTAAAGTTATTTCTTCATAAACTAGTGATGCTTTCCTAAGAAGAACCGACTCGTGGACATAAACTTTAATAATACAGCGATCAGTATTCAACAGTTTATTTATAAGACTAATATTTTCCAGCTTTTTCATAGTAATAAACTTCTGCATAATATTGTTTATGAAAGGTTTGCCGCAGATCCAACTCGGCGCGCCGAACGGTTCATGTTGCGTTTTTTCCCTATGGAAATGCTGACAATTCCTACTACCAGCTCGCCAAATGACCGTCTATCGTATCTATTACGCGAACGGGACTACTAGATGGTACGTTTACATACGTTCCGAAGATCTCGTGGTGTTGCTGCACTAAGATTTGTATGAATTTAGCGCCGCAGTGCAGACGACGTTTATTTCTACGCCGGCATGGCGTCGCCGTGCCGACCACGGTCTGTCGGCGCTCCGCCGCCGGCAAATTTTGCTCGGCGCCCATGTCTAGTTACGGGTACCAAACAAAGGAAATAAAACATTCAACTTTTTTTGTCTACGCACGCTCAACGCAACGCAATCTCAACAGAGATTTTCAAAGTCCGCCTTTATCTATGACCGATAATCGAGCAGATTTTTCTTCCATATTATTTCTGACCGACTTTCGAATGACGTGTGCGTTGCACTATTCCAATAACTATATTTTTTTGCACCCACAAAAAGTAGGTCACTGATTATCGCTCTGCGCTGAAATAAGTAATATCAATAGCTCCCCTCACCTTCCTTCACTCTCTCTTCCATTTACTCTCATAAACTCTTAACCCAGTGGGACGGTAAACTGACATTATTATTATTATTATTATATTAGTAGATAAGATAACGTCTGAAGACTATATTATGGTGTTTATATCCACACCAGGTGGCCAGCAGGCGCTCCATCAGCAGCTGTGCCAACAGGGCAGTGAGTCATTCATCAATTAAAATTAATTATTAATTTTTAGTAAGTAAAATTATCTACCCCTTGTTCGCAAAACGATTTTTGTACCTAAATTTTTTTTTTAAGGTCGGTGTAATGTCTCGTCGTCGTCGTCGTCGTCGTTTCAGCCTTTTATCATCCACTGCTGGACATAGGCCTCTCCAATACATTTCCAGTGCGACCGGTCCATTGCCACCTGCATCCAACGTGACCCGGCAGTTTTCACCAGGTCGTCGGTCCATCTGGTAGGTGGCCGTCCCACACTGCGCTTGCCAGTACGTGGCCTCCACTCTAGGATCTTTTTGCCCCATCGACCGTCCAATCTTCGTGCTATGTGGCCGGCCCATTGCCACTTCAGCTGACTGATCCTACGGGCAATGTCAGCAACCTTAGTTCTTCTACGGATCTCCTCATTTCTGATTCGATCACGTAGAGAAATACCGAGCATTGCCCTCTCCATAGCTCGCTGAGCGACATTGAGCCTTTTGAAAAGATCCTTCGTGAAGCACCACGTCTCAGAACCGTAAGTCATCACTGGTAACACACATTGGTTGTATACCTTTGTCTTAAGGCACTGAGGTATTTTGGACGAGAAGACGTTGCGTAATTTACCGAACGCTGCCCAGCCGAGCTGGATCCGTCTACTGACCTCTCTCTTAAAGTTGGACCTACCTAATCGGACAGCCTGCCCTAGGTATATATATTCGTCAACAACTTCAAGAGTAGAGCTCCCAACAGTTAGTGCGGTGGGTGCAACATGGACATTGTGCATGATCTTTGTTTTGTCCATGTTCATTTTAAGACCCACTTGTTGAGAAACTCTATTGAGGCCACCGAGCATACACCCCAAATCTTCCAGCGATTCTGCCATGACTACTATGTCGTCGGCAAATCGAAGGTGAGTGATGTATTCGCCATTAATGTTGATGCCAAGTCCTTGCCATTCCAGGAGCTTGAAGGAATCCTCCAGAGCAGCGGTAAACAGTTTCGGGGATATGACATCCCCCTGTCTTACTCCTCTCTTTAAAGGGATATCCTTCGTGCAGTACTCCTGTACTCGGACTGACATGGTGGCGTTATTATACAAACACTTCAACACTTCGATATACCGATAGTCAATACGGCAACGCTGGAGAGATCTAAGGACCGCCCATATTTCGACGGAATCAAAGGCTTTCTCATAGTCCACAAACGCCAAGCATAATGGCCGATTATACTCTTCGGTCTTCTGTATAATCTGCCGCAGCGTATGTATGTGGTCTATGGTACTATAGCCTTTTCGGAAACCGGCTTGTTCGGTAGGCTGAAAGTCATCCAGCCTGCGTTCGAGACGCATCGTAATAACTCTCGAAAACAGCTTGTAGACATGGCTCAGCAGTGTTATGGGCCTATAGTTCTTCAGTAAGGTTTTGTCACCTTTTTTGAAGAACAGGACCACAACACCCCTGTTCCATGCCTCTGGCGTTTTCCCCTCGAGTAAGGAGGAATTGAAGAGTTTCTGAAGGACTTTTAGTACCGGCGTGCCGCCCGCTTTCAGAAGCTCTGTAGTGATTCCATCCTCGCCCGGCGCCTTGTTATTCTTAAGCTGTTTGAGAGCTATTCTTATCTCGTACAGGCTGATGTCCGGGATGTCTTCGGTATAGTGTCGTGTTAGCCTGGCTCTTGGGTCTGCAGCTAAACTAGCAGGTTCAGCTGAGACCGAGGTATACAGCTGTCCATAGAACCTCTCTATCTCCCGTAGTACCTCGGACTTATTTGACGTTACGCGTCCATCTTCGGTCTTCAGCTTTGTCAACTGGCTTTGCCCAATAGATACGTCTCTTGCAAACACTTTGGAGCCTTGGTTCCGCTCTATTGTCTCTTTAATACGCTGGGTATTAAAAGAACGGATATCGTGTCGCAAGGACTTCGTGATCTGTCTATTGAGCTGCCTATATGACTCAGCGTCACTCGAAGTTTGGAGCGTCATTGAACGTCGACAAGCCATGAGGTTCCGGGTTTGGTCGGATAGTTTCTGAGGTCTATTTGTGCGGTGGGTCTTGAAAAATTTGGACCCCACCGTATGGACAGTTTCTACCAGCCTGCTATTTATATCGTCCACTGATGCGCAGCTGTCTAGCCATTGGAAGCGATTTGACAGTTCAAGTTGAAAGCTCTCGGGGTTTTGGATATGGGCATTCGACGGTCGGAGCGTAGACTTCATCAGACGCGATCTCTCAAGTTTGACGTTGATATTCAACATGCCTCTGACGATTCGGTGATCACTTCCGGTCTTAACCATGTTGATCACAGAGACATCGTTGAATATCTGCCGCTTGGTGCTCATAATGAAGTCAATCTCGTTTCTAGTTACACCGTCGGGACTCAACCAGGTCCATTTCCTCTGCGGCGGCTTTTGGAAGAAAGAATTCATCATGAAGAGTCCTTCTTTCTCCATAAAGTCCGCCAGCATCTGTCCTCTGGGATTCCTCTGCCCAAATCCAAATGGCCCCACTTTCAGCTCATCATCGCTTCTGCAGCCCAGCCTCGCATTGAAATCTCCCATAACAACTGTGAAGTGTGTTTTAGGGCTACGTATGGCCCTAAAACACACTTCACAGACATGGTGTAATGTCTAAGTAGGGTTAACAGAGTGACGTCACAATCGGTTGTTCCCTTCTCGTTCGTACATTACATTATTTTAATGTCACCATTATTTTTGATGGTACTTAACTTTAGTTGTACATTATTGATTTACCAGGGGTTTACTATAATAATTAATAACATCAATAAAAAAAACATTGAAAAGCGGTGAACAAGTTACATTTAAATTAAAAGCATTATAACTTATGCCCATAATATAATGAGATATTAAATCACATTCAATCGAAACTGATTATAGGTTACGTACGATATAAACTCATAACATAGTACATATATTGTAAACACGGCGATAGTGGTATAGGGAAACCGTTTTGCAATTTGGGGCCTTACTCTCCAAACTGATTCGATTTTGATTCAGATTCGACCGTGCCGCGTCCCGATTTTTTTTTCTATTGATGATTCACACCACGTCTATCTTGGCCCCGTGCTAAGTATCCGAAGAACTTGTGTTGCAGGACAACGGAAATATATTTAATACTTTTATATTATACACATATTTAAGATTTTTACTATATTATACACAAATTTAAGACCCAGGCACATTGAAAACTTTTTTTTTCTAACGCGCTCAACCACTGCGCTACGGAAGTCGTCACTTTTGGAATGAGCGATTTTTATTTTGACAGTTCTACTAGTTTATGGAAAATACTGATAGATGGCATTCAACCTAAGTATACTACTACTAATATGTCAAGTCCTGTGTAAAATGTCAATTTCCGCTTTGTTTTTTGTTTGTTTACCTTTCAACTTTCTTTCTTTCACTTGCAGTAGTTTATTATTTATTAATTGTGCCCTGAGAACTAAACTAAACATGGCTAGTCCATGCGTAGTACAATTTTGTAAAAATATAGGTAACCACCGCTTCCCCCAAGATGAAACTCGGAGATCAAGATGGATATAGGCTATCAAACATATAAAAACAGGATTAACTATAAGAAAAAATTCCTTCATATGTTCAACTCACTTTACGCCAGCAGATTTCATCTCTCCGTCATCACATTTGGCAAGAGCACCAAGGGGTAAAATATTTATCTTAGTGTGCAATAAGAAATAATAATAGTTTATTGACATTAGACTTAAATTAGTTACATTTTTTTAATTTATTAACCTAAATATAAGTATATCTTTATGTTTGTTACCTATCTTGGGTATCATAACTTAATGGAAACATACCACAGTAGGTACCCACCTTAGGAGTTCATACCTAAAAAACCAAACTTTTGTTTGCAGCTCATCGCCTAAAAATACTTAAAAGAAAAGCTATTCCTTCTATATTCCCATGGAATGAAGCTTGTCAGCAAGCTAACCAGCTCCAGCAGCAGTCAGAGCCAATGTTTAATCCAACTGCAGTTCAGGCTACATATTCTCAATATATATATACCAACCACTTAAGAGTCGAAAATACTCGGCAGCAGGCTAAAATTTGGCATGTATATTTCTTAGAATGTAAGTATAGGGGAGTACTAAACAAGAACTTCCCGAAATCCTTACGGAAACGGGAGAAAAGTGTGATTAATTATTACTTTGAAAAATCAAAGATATTGAAGCCAGCGAGCTTTAATGTATGTAGGTTTCCTCGGAAGTGTAGGAGATCACTAAGAAATGAATTTGAAAGGATTATTTTTGTGTATGAAACAGTATACCTACAGCGACTTAACCACTTTATGAATAATTTCACTACCTGAAAATGGATAATAGCTATAATCTGGCAACCCTATTATCCACCCAACAAAGATCACAGATTTTTTTGACATATTACATTATGCAAGCGCCATCTTACGGTAGTCTCTGTACCTAAAAGTGACACTTCGAAAACCCCTCATTTTCCGATCTTTTTTATGATTCTTTGTTTTGATTTTTGTTATTATGATTATTAAAAAGGAATAATTCTTTCATAGATATTTTTTGAGTATCTTAATCCGTTTATGCAGCGCACGCAACGAAAGTCCTCAAATGTGAATAATTTTCCCCGTTTTTGCAACATTTAATCACTGACGCTTCGCTCCTATTGGTCGCAGCGTAATATTATATAAGTCTAAAGCCTTTCTCTATAAACTCGACTATCCAAAAAAAAAAGAATTATTCAAATCAGACTAGTAGTTCCTGAGATAAGCGCGTTTAAAGAAACAAACAAACTCTTCCGCTTTATAATATTAGTATAGATTACATAATTGTAATTTTTTTCAATAATAATTATTTTCATTAAATTGATATTACTATATGTATATTATGTATCTTTGCTTTATATCAGAATATTATTTAATTCTGTTTAATTATAAGTACAATTGCTTTTTCTCTTTCAGTATATACCTGTGTAATTGTTACAAGAAGAAGGAATAAATTATTATTTAACTGCATACTAACTAATGTTTTATAATGTATATTAAATGAGTTATTAAAATCGTTGCAATTAAACTATAACTTTAATGGGATACCAGTAATGTAATTAATGTTAAATTAAGATACCAAGGTTTTTACGTAAGTGCCTACCCTTTTTTCTTTGTTTTAATAATGTTTTGTTCTAGGCACAAAGTAGATATACAGGGTGTAAAAAGAGCAGTGACTATTATGGCGTGGGGTTATAACCAGGCGTGAGGTATATATGTCGCAGTCATCTGATTGAATCCGCTATTTAATTGAATGTCTTTCATTGAATCCTGTTTTTACCAACAAATTTTAGAATCCGAGACTAGGACAGCCATTTAATATTTTAGTTTTAAACTTCGAAATTTCCGAATGAGTACTAATAGAACGAACATTAAAGTAAATTAATCAACAAATATATCAACACATTGCTATCTGTACGAGCTGTTTGACGCCATTTTATAACCGCCTAGTGATTCAATTAAATAACTAGATTCAATAAGATGACTGCGACATATACACTGGTACTAGTCATTTGCTTTTAATCCATTGTTTTAAAAATTTATTTTTTTAGAATAGGTAATGTAAAACGTACACAACCTCACGGGCGGTAGGACGAGGGCGCCACGCCCCGCGCCGGTTTCCGCGCGTACAGGTGCATCACACACGAATTGCAAATAGAGAAAGACAGCTGATAGTGTTCAAATAAACATAAACGTAAACATAATAGAATAAATCTAAAAATTGCATGCTCCTTACACCGATTTCGATGTAGGTGGCCGATTTCCTTGAAACCAGGCCAGCTACGCAGAAGTGCCCAAGTGTGAGAGCAATACATTATTTTTCTTATCGGACAATAAGATGAATTAGCCTGTATTGTCCTAACTAAACTAAGACACAACCTAGTACTAGAAAATAGTATCAACCTAATACTGGCAATTCGACTGGCTATTTTTGTTTTCTTCGATTTTCAGGCACATTCCGGAAACCGCCATCTAGCGCCACTATTGGAAAATACTAATTACTAATTTCGTTTCGTATCTTCTTCTTAATTAAGGAGCTTAATATGTTAATTTTTAATGTCAATATTTGTACTTTATTGAGCATATTTACATTTTATAATTTACAAACGTTAATAGTACCTAGTGACATCTATTGCAATTTCTATTATATTGTATTAAAGATATATTGTATGGGACGGTAGGCCATGTTGTAGGTAATTTATTTGTATAACACTACACAGAACACGTCATGTTGTGAACTAACTTCAAGCAACATCGATGTACTGCGAACATAATATTCAGTAGTTGAGTGTGCACGACTGCGCAGTGTAAAGGTGTAAAGATCACACATTACACTATACAGCTGAATATAATACGACAAAGACTAGTTGTACTAAGTTGCGCGCGTTGGTGCTCGAGCCGGAGGTTGCGGGTTTGAGTCTCGCCGAAGGGACAAAAAGTTTTCTGTGTTCCTGGGTCGTTGACGTGTACAATATGATAAATATCTATACTAATATTATAAAGCGGAAGAGTTTGTTTGTTTAAACGCGCTAATCTCAGGAAGTACTGGTCCGATTTGAAAAATCCTGTTTGTTAATTATTCACATTTAGGGACTTTCGTTTAAGTCATTCAAAAATAAAGTTTAAATTTATTTCGTGTGACTCCACGAAATAAATTTAAACTTTATTTACCACAATGTAGATATGAAATATTCAAGCGAAATGTTTACGTAAATGCTGTCAGAGTCTATAATAAGCTGCCCAATCGATTTAAAGAACTACCATCCACATCCTTTAAAAGAGAGATATCTAAATGGTTACTAAAACACTGTTTTTATTGCTTAAACGAATACATGACTCACACAGAGCCAATGTAATGTAATGTTATTCAATTATTCAATTATTTTTATCAATGTAATAATTTGTGCATGTCTTAAATTGTATTATTGTTATGAATGTAATTTTATTAATTTTAATGCTAAAATACACATAATATATTGTCAATTTTAATTAACAAAATAACTATAACTATTTATATTTATGTAAAAATGTTAAAACTATTAATAATTATTGTCTTTTGCAATTGCACGCCATCTGTATGGCAGGATGTACGAGAACATGTTTTAATTGTAAAGATCTTTGTAATACTACATTCTTGCAATAAATATATTCTATTCTATTCTAAAACCACGCGAACGAAGTCCCCAAGCTAGTTTTAAATATGTGTATATATATATTATTATGTATTAAATATGTGTAATAATATTAGCCTAATAATGCCTCTCACAGCGATTACGGTGACGGTGGGTGGTTTCAATGAAACCAAGACAGCTACGCAGGAGCTATTTTATAAATAGTGTCCGAGTGTAATAAGTCAAAATAAAGTTAAATAAGTCAAAGTCAAGTTAAACCAGTGAAAGTCAAGTCACATAGGGCAAATTTAAGTTAAATCTGTTAAAGTCAAGTTAAATAAGTCAAAGTCAAGTATTATCAGTCAAAGTCACAAATTTGTTTAGAATTATATTTACATTGCAGAACAAACACACAAATCTTTCCCTTTGTCTATAGTCGGGTAAAAAGGTTCAAAGCACGAAAAGTAGCTGGAATATTAGTTATCATTCAATTACGGGGGTTCCCCCAGACAAAGAGAAGACGAGCAGACAGGATCGTCGACATACAGCCTGCGGGGAGAGCGATCGCATTTTATGTGATTATTGTATTACACCATGTTTAATGTACAATAGGTAACGCTTGTGTGCGGTGTTCGCTTTACACTTACACCCTTAGATAGTTGAAGACATAAATGGAGGAAGGTGATATGTAGCAAAAAAAATATCGCGAAAATTGAGTTAAAACTGTTTTGTCAATTTTAAGATATGTCTTAACGTATTATGTGTTAAGTACCTATATTCTATTTCATATTATTATAGATTCTAAAGACGGTTCTTCAGATTAATGTACGTTACGATATACTTACTATACTCAATTTTCGCAAATTTTTTCGACACCTTCATCCATTAATAATTAAAAAAAAATGTCCAATGCCGCGTCTGTCTGTTTGCGATTCACTCAGAATTAATCTTCGTGCTGGTTTCACCTTTAGGTAGAGTGTTTCCCGAGGAAGGTTTTAAATTGAAGACATGAATGGATAATAATAATAGTAATCGTTTATTTGATGAAGGTGATAAGTCGCAAAAAAATTTTACTAAGAAAATTGTGTTTAAACTGTCACTTACACATTATAGGATATATAGTAACGTATTAAGTACATTAATAAAATTAATCTAAATTTACTTGGACCCGGTAGGTGGCGCTGCCGTTAGTGCGTCAAGAGTGGAAGTTCACAACATTATTTTTAAAATTCAAAACCAAACGAACTGCGCTTTATCTTATTTTTTAACTATAGTTACTTGGAAAGATTAAACGAAGTAATTGATGACTTTAAGGACAATAGAATTTGAACTTTATTTTTGAATAACAATAATGTCGCCAACTGACATGCCTCGTTGTGACTACAAAAAATATGGCCTTCAGCAAACCTACATATAATAATACCAGCATAACGAATACTTAGCAGGTTTGGTAAAATGGAATGTAGGAGATATTAAATGTACAAAAATCATGGAACATAATACAAAATGACAGATGTAAAGTGCTATGTTTTGAAAAGTATTGCACACTTTATCACAGATATGTAAATTATGGCAATAGCGAGCTAGTTGAATTTGGTCGGAAAATCGACCGAGAAACAACTATTTGCCTGTAAACACATACCAAAAGCCCTTATGACTAAGTCTCGATTTCACCAACGCATGTTAGTGTTGACGGCTTGTTAAAATACCATGCCTTCTCATTCATTGATGGGAATTACGAGAGGAACAGCATGGTATTTAACGGATTAACTTTAACGTTGCTAGGTGAAACACGCCCTAAGTCTATATATAATTGGCCAGTTTAATTAACGGTGCGCACGGCATACTTTTTTTACCGACTTTTTGTAGGTGAAGAATAGATTATATCTACTGATTTCAATAGTGCACCGCGCACTACAAAAAGTAGACCATAAGATCTGTCATATTTGTATGGAGAAATCAACGGCAAACGCGGAAACATCGTGGGGTGGCCATTACCATTATGGCCCACTGGCAACACTTTGCCAGTACGATTTCCCAAATAAGTACGGCTGGCTCTCTGAAAAGGAATGAATTTAACTCAAAAGTACGGTTTTGCCAAAACATTCAAATGCTATAGTCTACCCATGGTAATTTTTTTATAGAATGTATTAAAACATAGATTACTAATATAATTTATAAGGTACGAAAAAGGTACGGTGCACTCTGAGGTACTGTAGTGGTACGGTTGTATGACAATAAGTACAGAAAGCCGTACTTTTTGGTACGTTCTGGCAACACTGATTATGGCACCAGTGGGTAGTCAACATGATGCTGATGGTAATGTAGTTATAATACGCTGATACAATAAACTATTCATAATATTATTTTTAGTATCCATTTTAATGTTTAATATTTAGCTCAGTACAAAGCCATACAATATTAACCATTGTTTAGTTAGTAATTGCTTCTGTGTTATTGTTCGAAACAACTGGATATTATTAAACTGTAGTAAGTTAGCTCCCACACCAATTTCTGCGATGGATGCTGGTTACCTCAAAATCATTCGTCTTATTTTATAGTGTCCGAGTTTAATCTCCACAAATAATAAATTTATTAAAAAAAGGAAAAAATAGGAACGTATAAATAATATATTTATATATTCAGGAAAAAAAAATTGTTACTCTAGCGGCACTATCCAGGCAGGAAATGGGGTCACGCAAACCACTATTTCTGTATGGAAAAACAGGGGTCGTGTTTCCTATACTTAAATTAAACTCTATATATGATAATACCAAGCAATAATACACCACAATACTTGTTTTAAAGTTTGGTTGCGGGCTGTTCACCTGATTGTTCGACAAGAAAGATGATTCATGCGTCGGATGGGCATGTAAAAAGTCGGTCCTGCGCCTGTTCTCTCGCCAGTCGTGTCGGTTTACCGACCCACTGGGTTATGAGAGTAAAATGTAGAGAGAGTGTCTTTGTGTATTGCGCACACACTTGCGCACTGTAAAATAACTCCTGCGTAGCTGGGCTGGTTTCAATGAAATCGGCTAACGACACCGCAATCGGTGAGGGGAGCTATTGTTATTTATTATTATTATAAGACAATTAGGCCGTGTTTCACCAAGCAATGTTAAAGTTAACCATGTTAAAATACCATGCCATCTCATTCATTGACAGGAAATACGAGAGGGATAACATGATATTTAACATGGCGTTAACTTTAACATTGCTTGGTGAATAACGCCCTTAAGGATTTAAAGGTTAGAAAATATTGCGATAAATTCTTCATCCTTTAAAAACATACCTCGTGAATATGTTTCCATTTCCACAATTACTAATCGCAACTACATTCGAATTTTATCGCGGTTCAGTTCTATTCAGGTTTTTCCGGACTGAAAGTAAACTGCTGTGAAATAATTTAATTTGCGATACGAGAAAACTCACGAGAATAACATGAACATGAACAGAAAGTACTGGTCCGATTTAAAAAATTCTTTTTTTGTTGGATAGTCCATTTATAGAGGAAGGCTTTAGGCTATATAACATTACGCTGCGACTAAGAGGAGCGAAGCGTCAGTGAGAAATGTTGCAAAAACGGAGAAAATTATTCACATTTGGGGACTTTCGTTGAGTGCGCTGCATAAACGGTTTAAGTTACTTAAAAACCACGCGAACGAAGTCGCGGGAACAGCTATTAAAAATAAAGAAAATTCAACACAATAGGATAAGGAAAATAACAAAAGTTACAGATGCTCTATACCACTGTAAGAAACTTAAATGACGTTGGGCGGGTCACGTAGCTAGATTGAAGGATGATCGATGGACTCACTAATTAACGTGTTGGAAGGGGTCAGGCGAGAGAAAGAGAGGAAGACCAGCGGCACGGCGGGCAGACGACATCATAAGGGTGGCAGGAGAACATTGGGTAGAGACAGCGAAGGATAGAGAAATATGGAAATCTCTAGAGGAGGCCTTCACCTTCGAGAGAAGAGGGGTACTTACTTTCCCAAACTAAACCAGTATATAATAATAATTTGTTTATTTAGTTTATAATATGTTAGTTTTTCAATTTATTTTTATATTGTTATACAACTGTATTAAACTAATACAGTTGTTTAAGAATAGCTTTTTTTTTAATTTATTTATACATCATGCACATTTTGTACATAGACTTAATGCCTCAAGGCATTTTCTACCAGTCAACCTTTAGGTGATTTAGAGATAAGTAAAGTAGATGCATTTTTATGTATTTTATTTATTATTATGTCCAACAATAGACGTCATAGCTGAAGCGACCAAGTTATTTGTGTTTAAAACACTAGAATATATTAAGTATAGAGACTAGCGCACGCACAACGTAATCTTCCTACTTTTAAACGAGAAACCTGACTGCGGCGAAGCCAAAAAGATGGATACTGATTTTGACAGTCTATGTTTGTAAGTTTCTTTCACCATAGTACCTAAACTAGGTACTATTCCAAATGAGTAGTCAATAGATTCGTAATAATTATTGTAATGTAACTTTATTTTACACTATCTGGGCCCTCGACATAGTTCGCGTTGTTTTTGAGTGACTTAAAACCGTTTATGCAGCGCACGCAACGAAAATCCCCAAATGTGAATAATTTTCCCCGTTTTTCCAACATTTCTCACTGACGCTTCGCTCCTATTGGTCGCAGCGTAATGTTATATAGCCTAAAGCCTTCGTCTATAAATGGACTACCTATCCAACAAAAAAATATTTTTTCAAATCGGACTAGTAGTTCCTGAGATTAGTGCGTTTAAACAAACAAACAAACTCTACCGCTTTATAATATTATTATGGATATTATATATTATTGGGTATTAATTTACGCGCTTACTTATTCAGGTAAAGTAAACGAAAAATTTGACCAGATGTCGGTTTTTTTACGTTTTTTATTAAAACTTCTCCAAGTCCCTTGGGATGTTATTGCTATAGCGAGCTCCGACGTTTGTTTAAAACTTACTTAAAAGTATAGTTCACTCAAATAATGTTATCATAAAGTTGAGTTGTTAGGGAAGTGGGCAATTTAATGTTCCTGCTTTAACGAGAATATAAAACTATTTTAGTAACACTTGTAAATCTTTGCCATAAAAATATCTTGTTTAGATTACACCTACAACAGTTACCACTAGTCACGCCGTTATCGTTTAGAAACCTACTAAACTTTATGTAGGTAGGTATTTTGAATAAACAATTAATGTTTATTATGAATATTTTTTAATAAATAAAAAAATATTGCGAGTTGAAAACATAAAATCGTAGAACACAGGCAGTGCTTTGAATAGTTCAAAAAGTGTTCTGTAGAAAAATTTGCTTCGAAGTTTTTGATCCAGCCAGAATACTTATTTAAGGCTCTTTAAAAAGTTGTTTTTATACATCAGCAATATTTATTAGACTGCAACGCCTTCAAATACCTATTTCACAACCCATGGCCATAACGAAATGAAATTATTACTGTTATCGAAATTGCGAACGAGACAAATAATCTTAAAATATTTCAATAACATTTTTAACACTATAATATCATATTTAGATAAATTTTACTCTAAGTTGGTTTTGTTATTATTATTCACTATCGGATGCAAATGCTATTAAATAGCTCCAATTAAAACGCTTATCGCATACCAATTAACACATCGTCGTCAATTTTATAATAACCAAATACCTGTCATTCTCCCCATCATCTGCCATTCCATTCATTTTGAACACACTTTAAGGCAAAACAGCACCAGGGATACATGTGATATGCACGGGTTACTGCGTGGCGACCGGGGCCACAGGTCCCGGGCTGTGGCGACTGGCGAGCCACGTCGGGCGCGCCACGAGTTGGTACAGCGGAGCACACGCCAGGTCGGCGCCACGCGCGTGTAGAGACTGCCGCCGGCCGCGTGGGCCGCGGGCCGAGCAACTTAATGTTTGGGCGCCAATGTTATGACTTGTGGCATTCAAGTTTTGTGTTCGTTGTTGTGTGGTTTGAGGGAGAAGTGGTGACTGTGGAGGTGCATGTATAATAATAATAATATAATATCTATGGACGCTTCTGGCCAACCTGGCCCCGTGCTAAGTATCCGAAGTACTTGTGTACCAGACAACGGAAATATATTTAATACCTACTTTTATACTATACATACACATATTTAAGATTTTTCTTATATTATACCTACACACATTTAATACACATCCACGACCAGGAACATTGAAAACTTTTTGTTCTCTCGGCGGGATTCGAAACCGCGACCTCTCGCTCGAGCACCAGCGCGCTCACTACTGCGCTACACTACAGGTCGTCAAACGGAGATCAGATACAACACAGTTTTTCAACACTTATTTTATTCCAGAATCACTAACTTAACAGTTATATCACTAGTAGGTATGTTAGTCCGTTCAAGATTTGCTTCGGAATCTCTAGTCTTCCCCAAAACCCCTTCTCCCGCCTAAACGGGTCTCCGATTTAGAATTTACTAAAAGAATATTATGTAATAAATAATTTTAACATCAAAATTCCTATAAAATAAGAATTGCGACCGCCGCCTCTACTTTAGAACCTATTTGATACTTAGATCATTTAGTAATCTAAGATTTGATATAATATTATAAAAAACGTATCGTTTCACTTTCAAAAATAAACAACTTGAAATATGTTACAATCTTTCTTTTTTTAGTCTATGAAACGTTATATTCAAACAAGGAAAATATTAAAATAAGTATACTCTATATTTTTTTAATCTTTTTTTTTTACATTACATAAAAAAAGTGGAACGAAACGTTTATTTATTTAAGACTTGAAGACAGGTTTATTTATGTGGGCTTGGAACTCTACATTATGCGTAACTATTCCTATCTTATTTTAATAACTAGCTGTGCCTAGGACTTCGTTCACGTGGTTTTTGAGTGAATAAAACCGTTTATGCAGCTCCACGCAAATGTCAATAATTTTCCCCGTTTTTGCAACATTTCTCACTGACGCTTCGTTCCTATTGGTCGCAGCGTAATGATATATAGCCTAAAGCCTTCCTCTATAAATGGACTATCCAGCAAAAAATATTTTTTCTAATCGGACCAGTAGTTCCTGAGATTTCGCGTTTAAACAAACTAACAAATTCTTCCGCTTTATAATATTAGTATAGATAATAAAGGCGCAAAACCAAGATAAACTTTTTAAACAAGTTACTCAATAAGATTTATTATCTACTTTGTGGTAACAAAAGTTGAATTGAAACCCAATAATGATTCACGAAGTTGTGTATACTAGTCGCCACGAGACAAGTTCGGCAAATTGAAATATCCTGTAGTCTTTGCGAAGTAAAATTATATTTCTATTTATTGGAGTTTTCTTGCGGAGCGTCGCTACAAGACAGGGGATTGCTTGTTTCATTTCAATTTTGGTAAATATCTAGTTGTAGTTACTTTTACTTTTACCCGACTTAAAAAAAAGGAATAGGTTCTCAATTCAGCCAATTTTTTTTACAGATTTTACAAAGTTTGGCCTTGAAGTTTATATTTTACTAGCTGTGCCGCGACTAATTTGTTAAAGTCGGTTTTTAAGGGTTGTTTCTTTTATTTAATCCGTTTGTTTTTTTAATTTATTTCTATAACAGGTTTGTATGATGTAGACCATAGTTTGTGTATCACAGGAGATATACAAGTAACGTGTTTTTCTAGTTTCAAAACACTAGAAAAACACGCTTCAAAGTTCATTGCGTGGCCTTTCTCACAAGTCCAAATACGACTAAGATACGATAGTCTATTATGGAATGTCTATCATCAGCCCAGCTTCATCATCACTTTGAAACCTAATCGTGGTCAAAGTCCATTTCAAGGCTTTTCCATCTATAATGCGTTGTTCCAGTTCATATCCTCCGCCTCCATCATCAGGTCAGGATAGTACCATATTATTGTATTGTAGTCAGAACTACATACAGCTTCCAAGTTTCATTACGCTACGATACTTGGAAGTTGGAAGATGGTTAAATTAGTTACCTTACATTCCATTATATACTTACATGCACTATGTTACAATTGGCTAAAATATAATAATAATTGATTTGAAAATTCAAATTCAATGATATATCTATAAAAGCTACTCACACCTTTCCAGTTTATTTTAGTTATTTTACATATTTATAACAGTACACGTACTATTAAGTATTAATGTAAAAAGTTTGTATACTACTATGCCATCATCAATTCATCATAAACAACGCAAACGACATTTTTGGCGAAAATGAGTCAATAGTATATTCGGAATCGCAACGAGATCTACCCGGATCAATCACTCAATTTTTAATAACTGTTATACTTTTCGTTATTTTGTTAATCATAACAAATACCTGGATTCATTCCAAACTAATGACTAGTCATATCCATCGTAAAAATATCAAAAATAACTAAATATGTAATTTATATCACACATGCAAAGTTACTTAACAAAACAAAAATATGTAAAATATTCCTATTAGTTTCATAAAGACATCAAAATATAGAAAAAAACTTTGATCGTGATTTAATCGAAAGTAACTGCGTTCAAGCAAGTGCGTTGTTTATGATAAGGGCGGCAGGATTAGGTAGGTACTCTGTATGTGGCGGAGAAAGAATAGCACATCCATGAACCATGTCTTCTGTCATCTATTTATTTATTTATTATCAGTATTGCCAGGATAATTTGCTAAAAAAGTACGACTGCCTGTCTGAAAATGGACGGATTCTCAAAAGTAATGTTTTTCCAAAACATTAAAATGCTATAGTCAACTCATAGTAATAAGAAACCCTTTTATAGTATGTACTAGCTGTTCCCGCGACTTCTTTCGCGTGGTTTTTGAGTGACCGTTTATGCAGCGCACGCAATGAAAGCCCCAAATGTAATTAATTTTCCCCGTTTTTGCAACATTTCTCACTGACGCTTCGCTCCTATTGGTCGCAGCGTAATGTTATATAGCCTAAAGCCTTCCTCTATAAATGGACTATCCAACAAAAAAAGATTTTTTCAAATCGGACCAGTAGTTCCTGAGATTAGCGCGTTTAAACAAAGAAACAAACAAACTTTTCCGCTTTATAATATTAGTATAGATTAAAACATGATTTTCTAGTATAATTTATAAGGTATGAAAAAGGTACGAAGCACACTGAGGTACGATAGTGATACGGTTGTATGACGAAGTACGGAAAACCTACTAACACCGTGTACTACAAAAACGTTCTTTTTGGTGCATTATGGCAACACTGTTTACTATAGTTAATTTAAATAGGTGACCCCAATTACATTAATGTAAAAGGCGACAGAAGTAATGTATATTGACAGAAGTAATGTATATGCATAAATTAAGTTACATTGTAAAAAATATAATATACTTTAAAAAAAAAAGATATTTCCATCTTTTTGCTAAAAGTTGGCCCCGTGCGAGTCTCTTACGCCGGTTCTTCTCGGCGGGTTATGGTTGAACCTGTGGTAGCTTGTTTTTGTTGTTGTCTTGCCGAAATAGCTTGTTAAGTTTTATTTGGAAATAAAACGTTTTTTTAATATCCGGAAATGGACAGCAGCGTTTCAGGATTTTGTCATTACTGCGCTTACTGCCAAGCGTGTCGAGTAGACAACACCTAAGAAATACTTTGAGAGAGGTTATATGTCATGTCTGTGTGGCAAGTTCTAGTTAGTAAAACAACAAACTAATTAATATGTTAATTATCAAACAAAATACGCGCTAAAACCACAACAAGTTTACTCATAACATTAATTATCTCAGATAAAGTAATCAACTTTATAACGCCCGCGACTTCGTTCACGCTAAAATCCCACATGTATCGTTTAATATAGGTTATGTAGCCTAAGTATCAATTCTACAGACAGCTATGTGATATGTGTGACAAATTTCATGTAAATCCGTTTAGCATTTTCCGGAGACACTTATTGTAGTGCAAGTCAGTGTGTGTCTATTATAGAAAAAGTGTTTTTTATTATACGAGTAGAAAAAGTTTAAAAAACTATAACCTAACTTATAATAATTAAGTACCTAATATTATGTTCCTTAAGTAATGTCAAGACTGATTAATTATTCATTTAAGTAAACAAGTGGATAATAATAATATTTTTTTTTACAAAACATATTTTTTATTTTTAGAAAAAAGTTAACGCTTAAATTTTACATTTATCAGTATTAATCAGAATCGATTTTTCCATTTTCAATAATAGTTTAAGGTAACTTTTTTGAAATACCAATTTATTTATTGAATATAAATAAATTGGTATTTGCCCAAAATGTCTGTCAGGGTTAACACATTATTGCTTATTTGCGTCCAATAAAGGAGTGTAATAAGGCAGAAACAAGAATAATTTTAAATTCAGAAGGGCAAAGGTACAAAAATGGTCAAGGTAGAGCCGTGGTCGTAGCCGAAGTCGTCCTAGAGATCCACTCTATCCATTGGTTGACGCACGACGATCAGCAGGTTTACTCCCGACACAGTTGAGAATGATGGATGACAAAATTTGGTGGATTACTTTGAAACTAACCAGGATAAAGAAAATCGTTAGATCGTAACTCTTTGTACTCCCGACCATATCAATCGACAGAGAATCAAAATAAACAAACGTCAATTTATTGGGAGGTACGCGGGACGATCGGATCTGAATCAAAATCGAATCAGTTTGGAGAGTGAGGCCCCAGAACAGGGCCCTGATTCATGATGACATCGCTATTTATCGCTTACGAAGTTCGAAAACAAAATGTATGGGCTTTGACATAAGATACGCTAAATGGCTTACGAATTCGCTTGTCATTTAGCGAAGCTTATGTCAAATCCCATACATTTTGTTTTCGAACTTCGTAAGCGATAAATAGCTATGGCTACTTGAATGAGAGTCCAGTAGTCTTTGAGTTTATCGCGAACAGACAGACCGAGGACGTTCGTTTTATAATAATTATTGTGTAATCATAAGAAGACGTCAAAAATGTGCATAAATAAAACAGGAATGTCTCAATAGTGAGAGTGAGGCCTGTGGGAACGGAGTAGCACGCAGTAATACATGCTTACGATTACACAATTAAGATGAAGGAGCATTCGGAGCGATCAGAGAAAATGTAGCCTAAATTCACTGAACAGTGAAATCGGTACTTGTGTCCTGCCGCTAGATAGACAGTTCAAATTCTCACGGATGATGTAATTCGCCGATATGACAACAAATACACACGTCATGAAATAAACATAAATAGCTCCCCTCACCGATTTCGGTGTCGGTAGCCGATTTCATTGAATCCAGGCCAGCTACGCATGAGTTAATTTTTAGTGCCCAAGTGTGTGCGCAATACACAAAGACACTCTCTCTTCCTTTTACTCTCATAACCCAGTGGGACGGATAACCGACACGACTGGCGAGAGAACAGGCGCAGGACTAGGGTTACCATTATGACAGGAGTTTGCCGCATTTGACAGAAATTTGAAGGTTTAGACAGGCGTGCGGCCGGCATTGGCATTAGACATGCATTTTCAAATTACGCGATGTCTTTTACTTATTAGTTATTACCTACGGCGTTTTGCTTTAGACAGGCATTTTTCTGACAGGCATCCCTCTATTTACATATTATAGTAAGGCGCAGGACCGACTTTTTACATGCCCATCCGACGCATGAATCATCTTTCTTGTCAGACAATCGTGTGATCGGCCGGCATTGTCCTAACCAAACTTGAAAACCACATTTTTGTTGCTCCAACGCGGGAATCGAACCCACGACCTCCGGGTCGAGAGCCAAGCTGTAAAACCATGGACTTTCCGCCGCAGCGACTGCAGACGATGATAATTTCGGCGCCGACCACGCCGT
Source organism: Celastrina argiolus (assembly GCA_905187575.2). Taxonomy (NCBI): domain Eukaryota; kingdom Metazoa; phylum Arthropoda; class Insecta; order Lepidoptera; family Lycaenidae; genus Celastrina; species Celastrina argiolus. Next base: position 23,175,825 of record LR994582.1, read on the forward strand.
CCATGTCTAGGTACAAGGTCATGATGATCATGAAGGTATCAAGAGCATGATGATTAATATGTAAAACTATATACGTTCAATGAATAACTGACTATATAATTATGACGCGTGAGACTTTGTAGGCGCAAAAGAAAATCCCATCGAACCGTACACTTTGCCGCAATAAAATATTTTTTTACCGTTACCCTACTCTACTATATTTGCGCTTTTATCAAAATAGCTCCAGTACTTTCAGTCTATACAATGCAAAAAAAAAACAAATCTTTCCTCTTTATAATAATATTATAGAATAATATGTGCCATAAAATTTAACTCGAGCAGGAAAAGTGTGCAAGAAAAGTGTAATTTCTGTGACCTTTTCAACGTAACCTCACAAGGAATATAATAAATTATTATTATACCTGAGATACAAAACACACATTATATTGATAACGCGTCGTTGAGTTTTCTGTAGAATTATTTCGCAGCATCTCGATTCTCGTGGCTAACCGAACAATAGGGTGAAAGTAGGAACATTCACTTTTCATTATGTATTTTCACGAAATTCTACGTGTAATACACCAAGTTGCTCAACTTATTATAACGTAATAATAATAATAATAGCTCCCCTCAACGATTTCGGTGTCGGTAGCCGATTTCATTGAAACCAGGCCAGCTACGCAGGAGTCATTTTGTAGTGCACAAGTGTGTGCGCAATACACAGAAGCTCTCTCTCTTCCTTTTACTCTCATAACCCAGTGGGGCGGTAAACCGACACGACTGGCGAGAGAACAGGCGCAGGTCCGACTTTTTACATGCCCATCCGACGCATGGATCATCTTTCTTGTCAGACAACCGGGTGATCGGCCTGCATTGTCCTAACCAAACTTGAAAACAACATTTTTGTTGCTCCAACGCAGGAATCGAACCCACGACCTCCGGGTCGAGAGCGAAGCTCTGAACCTAGTGGTTCAGAGGTCTAATGACCGCGGAGGCGACATTATAACGTACTAAAACGGCCGCTATACCATCCCTTTCTCGAAACAGTTGAGGTATTTTCGATCCCTATAACTTCGTTGTGGCATAGTCATCATCGTGTCGAAACCGGTCGTGTATTTTAAGTAATTAATTAATGTAAAATCTATACTAATATTATTAAGCGGAAGAGTTTGTTTGTTTGTTTGTTTAAGCGCGCTAATCTCAGGAAGTACTGGTCCGATTTGAAAAATTATTTTTTTGTTGGATAGTCCAGTTATAGAGGAAGGCTTTAGGCTATATAACATTACGCTGCGACCAATAGGAGCGAAGCGTCAGTGAGAAATGTTGCAAAAACGGGGAAAATTAAATAAATTTGGGGACTTTCATTGCGTGCGCTGCATAAACGGCTTAAGTTACTCAAAAATCACGTGAACGAAGTCACGGGGACAGCTTGTAACAAATAAAGGTGATAAAAGTGCAAGTAGTTTGTGTATTACTATATAAAAAGTATTTCCATCAAGAACCTACATTCGATAACATAAGCAAGCATTGTATAAACGTGGTATATTTTAAATTTCATTCAATTTAAAACGTAATTTTATGAATTATAACTTGTTCATTTTTTTGCCACTGACGCACTCACTAACTCATTCACTTATTTACTGACCGATAATTAAATTATAAGATTATATGTAGGTGCATTTAGCAGACATAAGAAACTTCAAATTTGGAATACCCTAGTCCCTACTCCCAGCGTTTAGTGTATGTAAGTGAAGGAAGAACTAAAACATTTTGGAATTTCAAATAGGAACAACGCTATTATCTACTTTGTGGATACAAAAATATTCCTTCGAGCCGGATTTGAACCAGCGACCTATGGATAACAATTTTGTACAGCTACAGTCCACCGCTCTACCAACTGAGCTATCGAAGGGTTATGAGGTGCGGCGAAATTATGAAAGTGTTTAAAGACATTAAGACTGTTATGCAACTCCTTACGACACACCTGCATAACGACTTGGAAAGTTACGTTACAGAATAAAATAGAGCATAAGTTACGAACAGAGAGACAGTTTTTAAAGTTACCTCAGAAGATTATGCCAAATTAAGCTACCTGCACTGCTATATGTTTTTATTAGCGCTCGTTTTATATTTATTAAAATTTACTTAATTGTTACACTTAAACCTTCCTTACCTTAATATTATAATTATGTTGCATAATTTAGATACTGGGCATAATGCAATTCTTAAAACCTTAGTCATCGCTGTGGCAACTGTCACTAATCTGTCATTTTTTACCCGACTTCAGCGAAGCCAAAAGGAAGGCTAATGATTTTGGCAGTCTATGTATGTATTTTATTATTATATACATACATACATACATACATACATACATACATACATACATACATACATACATACATACATATTATTATATGTATGTATGTATTATGTATTTATGTTCCCTCTAAGCGGCTAAACTACTACTACTGGTCCGATTTTAATTAATGAGGTATAAATCGATTCGTAATGATGCCCCGAGTAACATAGGCTATACAATTTCTCGAAAAATTTTGGATTTTAAAAATTAAACCCCAAAAACTAGCTCCAAAAAAACTAAATTAAGATAATTGTCTCGTGTTTGGTATCAAAAGATAGGTATTGGCAAGCACATAACGAATATGTATTTAAGTATTTTATTAATTCTTACATTTTATTGTTAAATTCAAAATAAACGTTTAAGTACAAGTAGTTAGTATCTAGGAGTTGTTAAGTTACTTATCTACTATGTAATGGTTAATTTAATGAAAATATAATGTCATATTTGACGTGGAAACAGAAAAATATAAAATAAAATAAAAGTTAAAAAGACTATAACCCGACTTCGCAACTCGATTTGTAGATTTGTTTAGCGGGTGCGACCACGGCTCTACCTTGACCATTTTTGTACCTATGCATATCTGGATTTCAAATTGAATTATTTTCATTTGCGTAGTCGGGTTATAGTCTTTTTAACTTTTATTTTTTAGGATCCCCACTGAACATAAACATTTAAAATACGAACAGGATTTTTCACCTCGCCAGTAGACATATCCAGAGAACTTGTAGCCGATGATAAATACCTACAGGCAACAGTCAACATGCCCTCGCCAATTGCAACATGAAAGAAGAATTCTAAAATGTATGTATTAAGAAAACATATCACGGTCTAGAGCAATATAGGTATTTGTAAAGTCTATTGCTGTCCCTCAACTGCCCAATCAAACCGATAGAGACAACTCCAGCTTGAACTGAAATTACCTATTTATTATTTATTCAAATTTATGTTTGCTAAGTCGCAAAGATTACAAAAAAGGAACAAATGATGTTTTTTTTGTAAAAAAAATACATTTCTTGAAATTACATCAAAAATTCAAATGAATGTTCTTTTTATTCTTTGTATATATTACCTAATTGTTAAAGCCTTTATTATGACAGCGGGCCGAAGTCGGTGAGCATCTGGTCCTGTTTAATCTGTGGTACAATAGGTAAATGCAGCAATGACCTTCCACAGAATAAGGCGTTTTGATTGAAAGATATCTTTAAATGCACAACATAATATGGCAGTGGGCTTGCAGTTCCTTCTCATATCAGTACGCCTAGCACGATCTTAGGAACGTTTTAACTCGATTAAGCGTTGCGACCACAACAAAAAAACCTTATTTTTATAACCTTTAATTATATAGTCTAGATGTTACTTGAACTATTATCATTACAGACAGACAACATTCATTAAAATAGGATTAGCAAGGTAATTACTAAGGATTAGTGCTAACTGCTAAGGTTGATCATATCTACATATTATGTACATTGTACATACATAAAAGAGCCTCTTAGAAGAGAAAATTCATCATTTTGGCGTCACCGTAGTTTAGTTTTTGGCTTTATCTGATATTATTTGTACCTAACTAAAAGTATCACAAATAACTCAATATTTTTTTTACTAATCAACAATAAGTTGTTTACAGATTTAATGTAGACAGGTTGTCGTGTCATGACTTATTCATCATTAATCGACTATAAATAGTTAATTAATATTTACATTATTATGTTATTATGTTATGCTGCCGTCGATAAGTATCCATGTTATTGAAACCAAGCAACGTACAATACGTTTATGCGAGATGATCCGTACAGAGGAAATACAAAGTTCGATACTAAATGGGTTCTGTAATAAAGTCGGCTATACATATTGGCCAAGCGTATGCCAACGCCAGCGTCGGCAAATAGGTGCAAGGCGAGTGCTACCGGCCACACATTCAGCAAGTGCCAGCAAGTGGCCAATGTAGACGAGCGTTTGTAGAGCTGCCCACACGTTGGCCTGACAGCGATAAATGTCACATAATACAATGGCGGCTATACAAACGTGTGGATTCTAATGGCCGAGCGCAGGCGAGCGCCTTTAATTTGTGCACAAAAACCGACACCGATCCGAAGTAAGGCATTCGGTCACGAGCGACGGCGAACGCAGACAAGTGTCGGAAAATGAGCCGTCCACACGTTGGCGCTCGCATTCACCCGGCCAGCTAGGCGAGCTCGGCAACGCTCGGCCAATATATTATATAGGCGACTAGATAACGCTCGACCAACATGTATAGGCGACAGAGTTTTAATACAAAGAAACAAATAATACACACGACATAGACATCAGCTGGTGTTGATGATGTTAACTTAGTCGAAACCGGTCGTGTACTTTAACAAAAAAATGGAAAAAAAAAAGTCCAAGTAGTTTGTGTATTATTACTACTCATATATTTGACATGAATTTCCACCAATGACATACAAGTACATTCAATATCATAATATAGTCCATACTAATGTTATCAAGAGGCAACATTTGATTGTTTGTTTGCTTTGAATAAGCTCTGAAATCGTAAGAACTGGATCAGCTAATAATATAATATTAACTATACAGCCGTATTAATGAGTGGCAATATTACTTTAGTCCCGTATGTAGAGTTTACTTAAAAGTACCAGCGCTGAAAGACTTATAATTTTTTATTATTGTATACCCTGTATTATATTCTCGTCATCTGTGGTAGTATGTCTGTAGTGTGCACCAACTGCAGTATTATGTTGTAGTACCGCAACTAATACAATGATTAAAACTCCAACCCCGAGTTAGTGCGACGGGTTGGTTATTAAAAACTTCCCCGGGGAGAAATATTTTATTTCCAAATTAAACATAACAAGCTATTTTCGGGGAGTTAACAAAAAGGCTACCACCGGTTCAACCCTAGCCCGCCGAGAAGAACCGGCGCAAGAAACTCGGACGGGGCCCTCTTTTAGCAAAAAGATGACCCCGATCTTTTTTTTAATGTTTACAGAATATGTATACACAATGTAATCGTATCGTAACCCGCGACTGCGTGCTAAGTGTCGCTACGATGTCGTATCGCTGCAGTGCCGTACGATTTTTAACCGACTTCCGAAAAGGAGGAGGTTCCCAATTCGTCCGGTTTATGTATGCACACCGATTACTCTGGGGTTAATAATCCGATTTACGTGATTATTTTTTTTTTAACATCATCCATTTTTTATCACTTCATCCATTCGTGTCTTCAAATATATTAGTAGTGTAAAGTTATATAGCAGTATAAAGTTATCTAAATTGTCTCGAGTGTCGCGTCTCGTCCGACTTCAAGTGGCGTCCGGTTTAAAGTCGTCCCCCGACTCGTGTCCGACCCGGCCACGGCCGCTAATTAACAAAGTTCCGACACTTTTAAAAAGTTAACGAGCTCTCGAGCGAGGTGGTTTATATTTGACCCACGTACTACAGAATAGATAGAAAAGTTTCATATTTCTTTGGTACAAAAATATAGGGACAAATTGTGAAAAATAAATGTGTTATTGAATTCACTGAAGATCTAGGTGGAAATTCATGTTATACCAGTCAGGAGACCAGGGGGCCTACTCAAGATGCCATCGCTAATTATCGCTTACAAAGTTCGATAACAAAATGTATGGGATTAGACATAAGGTACGCTAAATGATCGCGATTTGGTATGTCATTTAGCGTACCTTATGTCAAATCCCATACATTTTGTTATCGAACTTTGTAAGCGATAATTAGCGATGGCATCTTGAGTAGGTCCCCTGATGATTTAGTCGAAACAGGTCATGTTTTTTTTTTGTAAATCTACACTAATATTATAAAGAGGAAAGATTTGTATTTTTGTATGTAACGAATTAACTTAAAAAGTACTGGACCGATTTTAATAATTATTTTTTCATTAGAAAGCTACATTATCACTGAGTAACATAGGCTATATAAAAATCAATTGCTGTTCGTTAGTCTCGCTAAAACTCGAGATCAGCTGAACTGATTCGGTTATTTTTGGTCTTGAAATATTCGTGGCAGTTCCGGGAAGGTTTACACGGTTTCCTTGCTCAATGAAGTGGGCACGGGTCAGCTAGTTAACTAATAAAGTTGAAAAAAGTGGAATTAGTTTGTGTATTATTACTGTGTGACAAATGAACTCAAGTGTAGAGCTTTACTTAATCGAGATAAATACGAATACGGTAACGATATTTAAATTAAGTTACCTACACTCAAGTCACATGCCCTCTTTTTTATTCCTCCAAGGAGTGACAGTGACAGGTTGCACATATTATATAATAATAATATCTATAGACGTTTTACACCACGTCACTCTAGTCCTGTGCTAAGTATCCGAAGAACTTGTGTTACAGGTACCAGACAACGGAAATATATTATTTAATACTCATATACTATACAAATATTTAAGTTTTTTATTATATTAATACACAAATATATTACACATCCATGACCCAGAAAACATTTTGATCCCTCGGCGGGATTCAAACCCGCGACCTCCCGCTCAACCACTGCGCTACAGAGGTCGTCAGCCTCTAAATTAACTAGTGTTCCAGCATTATGCAATTAGTTTATGAAATAATGCAACAGTAGACATGTTTGATTTGTAATTCAATAATAGGATGATAAAGCAAAAATATTTAAGCTACTAACGTAATTAATTGAAACTGGATCAGTTAGCGTAAATTAATTGAACCAAATCTGCACATCATTCTGATCGACCTAAAACAAAAATTCTAGGACAGAGAGTAATTATATAAAACTACACACATTGCTTTAAATATTCGGTTTCTGAAAGGCAAATCAGCGCCAAATCAACTAATCAGTGATCAAATCTCCGTCCCGTCAAGATTAAATTTAGTACTGAATTTTACAACTGACAACAGACTCGAACTATGATTCGTTGATCAGAAAACTACGCTCGCCAACCTGCCTGTCGAGCGAGACGAGTGTAGGCCATGAAATACATCGGGAGATATGTCCAGTAGTGGACGTCGTAGCTGAAATGATGATGATGATAAATATCAATCAGCAGAGTGTAAGTGATGATGATGGGTTCACCTGCGAGCAACCCGAGCTGATGATAACAGTCCGCATTATGCGGGGACACGTACTGCACGTTAACGTCACGTTATTCCGGGACGCAGCAGGAAATCATAAAAATTGCTGCCGCCACACGCCGACACGGGAGTTGTGGAGTTAGGAAGCAGGGAGTTGGGAATTGTGGAGTTTGGAGTTGGGGAGTTGGAAGTTGTGGAGCTCGGACACGTGATTGACAAATTGGCGCTCCAACATTCCGTTTCATATTTCGTGCAAATATGAAAATTCAATGATGAAAGGAATTTCATTTATTTACGTAATATTTCCGTTGACATATTTTAAGATTATTGTTTGTTAGGTGAATTCATAATTTGTTTTATGAAACGTGTATTACAAATATCTCACAATGGTTATATAGAATAATAAAAATAATGCCTCCCACACCGATTTCAATGACGGTGGCCGGTCTCATTGAAACCAGGCCAGCTACGCAGGAGTTATTTAGTGCCGAAGTGTGTGCGCAATACCCAGAAGCACTCACTCTACCACTACTCTCGTAGCCCAGTGGGATGGATAACCGACACGACTGGCGGCAGAACAGGCGCAGGACCGACTTTTTACATGCCAAACCGACGCATGGAACATCTTTCAACTCTAAGTATATGAAACGACAAAAATTTAGTAACAAAACATTCTGGCAATTTTGTTTCGGGGAGGGTTTGTCGTTACCAACGCACATTTAGAACACAAGCTCACTTTTTGCACTATTTATGATAATATTAAAAATGATGTAAGAAGTAAGAACATCTTTTATAAAATGAAAGTTATATTACTTGGATAGTTCTATTTTTGCACTGGATTGTCAAAATAGACCACAAATAAACGAAAACCGAGTCGATTAATCGGTTCAGTCGATGTGTGGCGATGACGCATGATACATCGCGATTTTTTTAAACATTGCATTTAAACAGATATATACAATAATTAAATAAAATAAGAATGCCAAATTAAAGGTTGTTTCATATATTTTGAGAATATACATGTTGGGATTTTATTATTTCAGAAACTAACAGCGCTAAATGGATTTTTTGCGGAACAGTAATAGACGTCCTCGCGATGCTGTACCTACCGATTTACTGAATGGTTAAAATCGATTCCGCCATTAGTTTTCTATCTCTATCTCTCTCTATCTTATACTTAGGCTAGAAGGGAAATCGTCGCTAAGGTTAATCCATACTATACTTTTTAAGTAATCTTACTATCCCACCAAAAACATTTTCATGTAAAAATGTTGTCAAGACGAGCCTACACAGCTTACCCTGTGAAAAAGTTATCAGATATCGTATAAAGCCAAGCTCTACACTACACCTTAATCAAAATCCATCAAAAAGTGGTCAGATCTCATGTACAACCAAAATTCATGATCTATGCGCCCTTACTTCACCAGGCTTAACTTCACTTACGCTACATTACAGTCAATACGTGATACTTGGCCGTTTTATTTCACACACGATTAATGAATCCCCATGAAATCTTCGTAATGGTATCAATTTGTTAATGTTAATGGACTTTTTTTAATTTAAAATAAGCTATTTTGACCCCGGGCCCTTAAATTCGCCTTATTCCTTGTCTGGTCTGGAATTTGTAGGAACCAACCGGTAGAGGACAGTCTGTTCCGATGATTGGGGACCAGCCTATTTTTTCTTCCTTTTTCTGGGGTGTAGTTCTTGCGCATCATCCACAGCTTTTTTTATAGCCCACTCTCTGTCTTTGCCTTTTGTATTTGATTGCTTACTATTTTTAATAAGTGATAGGTCAGGGCGATACTTCTTTCTAAGGCGATTATATTCGACTATAGCTGTCTGTTGTGCTTTGATACTGTTAAAATCAATATTTACAAGGTGTACACCTTGTAAATTTGTTACTCTAGAGAGGGCTACATACACCCACACCCACATGAGAAAGTTGAGGATCCTATATCAATAAGAGCATTGTTCAAGCTTAAGCCTTGGCTTTTGTGTATAGTTATAGCGTATGCGACACATATTGGAAATTGCTCGCGATGAACGAATGCTCTGTTGATAATTTCAAATTTTGATTTCACGGGCGCTAGTTCGTGTTTAAGACCGTTATTGAAAATAATTATAACTCGTCTTGGCTTATTCTTATTGTTCACATCCCATTCTACTCTATCAACAATGCCTATAGCACCGTTGACAAGACCTAAAGAAACGTCGATATTTCGTTTAAGCATCACTTTCACTCCTTTTTTAATAATTATAGTTTTTTCTAAACCTGCTGTCATAGATGCATCCTCCTCGTACTTATCAATGCACTCACGAGCTCTTTTTGTAAGGTATCTTGGACTATCGACACTATCTGTGGCTTGGAGCGTAATTTCTGGATGAGGTAGAGCTTGTAACATGGCATCATTTAGCTGTTGGGCCATATTTCTCGTTGGTAACAAACAAACAGTATCTGCAGGAAGCTTACTGAGACATTGAGCTATTTCACATAATCTACCCTCATTTGTATTTGATTTAAGAGAGATCAAACGTTCCGATAATATACGTCGGTCTTCATGTATAGTGATTCCTACTCTTATTCTTAGAAGTATTTCTATGAAAGTCATATCATTTAATTGTCTCATGTTTTGCGTTAGCTCCTCGTACTTAAAAAGATCTTTCCACAAGTTTGGAAAATTAAGAGCACCTATTAAGTTTGTAACTTCTCGAGACGACAATTTTATAAAAGGGGAATTTTCCCTTACAGGTGGGAGCTGTAAAAGATCTCCAAAGACAAGTATATTTCGTTTGCCAAACCACCCGTTTTCTTCGTCCATTGTATCAAATATTTCGGCTAGTCGCAAGTGTATGTAAGCCAATGTTACGTTTGATATCATAGAAACTTCATCTATTACTAACAAAACAACATCTTTCAAATCCGATCGAAGCACTTTGAGCACTTCATCGGAAAGTGGCCTATATTTCGGAGTTTGTTTGTGTTCAACGGGCAATTGAAGTAATCGGTGAATTGTCAAACCATTCACATTAAAGGCCGCTATACCCGTTGGAGCCGCTACTGCTACTTTCTTATTCAAATATTTTTGGACCCACACTTTAAGAATTTTAATGATAAAACTTTTACCTGTCCCTCCTGTACCACTTACAAAGCAACGAAGAATTTCTTTGCCATTAGATATAGTATCCGTTACCATATCGAACACTTTCTGTTGGTCTTTATTAAGCTTATTCATCATATCATCCAAATCATTTATATCTTCACCATCGTTTATATTATTAAAATCTTCCATTGCGTTTACAGCTTCTAGAGCCTCGAAATCTAAAAGATTATCAGGACCCTCCTCCTCGTCAACAATTTCGTTCTCCTCATTCATTTCAGCCAGCTTATTCTCTACCATTTCAAATGCTTTTGTTAATTGATTTTGAAAATCAATGCGTAAATTTACTTGTCTTAGCTCATCCTTCATTTCATCTTTTACAGAATTAAAAGCCTCAGTGTATGTCTCAAATCCCATTTTGAGATCTTGAAGGTTCCGCCATGATCTGAACAATAATAGCATAGAAAAATAATACTTTTCTGGCATTTGCTCGGCATCGTACATATAAAAGTTTATAAGATAAGGTCTGTCCCTTTTTTTTAAGTAAGATTTATCTCTGTCTAATATATAATACTCTGCTTGTTTAGAAACAGGTCGCGATTTAACAACATCATAGAATTTAGAAAAATTAAACAGGTTTTCAGTTTCTAACTCTCTTGGCCTAGCTGGGTATTTGTCATCTATCCACGATTCATAGTATATGTTTGTTGAATCGGGATTGAGTGCTGTCATTTCCGCTTTAGACTCTTCGATTCCGATGCATGTTAACATCTAGCCACCTTATCGTCTTATGGGGATCCGTACTGTATAATGGAATGCCTAACAACGTATCGCTGGCTTCTAATGCACCACACTCGCGATTGGACAGCAATCTTAGACCGATGTTGAACAAGCGACTTCGCAAGCTCTTTGTAGAGTTAATGTCATCGAAATCAAATAAAGCGTGCGTCTTTTCTGATTTTGTTGTATATTTAGTGACATAATAGTTCAGGATAGCAGTTTTTTCACCAACATATTGAATATCGATGTTGCCGTTCCATGCCAGTAACACAGCAGGATTGTAATCGTTTATCATCTCTGATTCCTTTTTACGTACTATATTATATAGCCGTTTGTTTGGACAAAGAGCTTTTCTGGCCGCGACTGCTTCAGCTGTATCTCTAATAGTAAGTGTATCAGTAACGGGTCGTGGGAATCCAAACCGACACACTGATATAAATCCTTTCTTTGTTTTTTTTCGTCTCATACAATATTTATTATGCTTGTGAGTTTGATATCCCACGACGCGTTCGTAAAGAGTTGGTGCAAGATTTTTTTTAGGTAATTCACAAGTAACATACTTAGAGATAAAAGCTGCTACGTCATCAATTGGTGAATCGTGAAGCACAGGAGCTCCTTTCACCCATAGCATCAAATGAAAATGTTGAGCACCACGAGATTGATACTCCCGCCTCCAAAAGTAGTGTTCAATTTCTCCAAGAGGTTTATCGGCGGACGTGAGAAAATCTAATGTTGCATGAAATTTAGTATCGATAAAACGTGAAGTGGATACTGGATCTAGGGCTACCAATTCACTTGTTGTCTTATTAGCCATCTCACTTGTGTTTACTTCTAGTAAGTATTCTCTTAAGTCGTCCCACAGCCACTCGGACGGGCTCATTGTGAGAAACCAAGTGGCTGGCCCGTAATGTTGTGTCATGCAGTTCACGTCGTTGCGTGGTTTTTTCCAGTATTGTTCAGTGTTTCTCATCCTAGCGAATATAGCAGTCAGATCTCCTTCCAATTCATCGTTATTTAACATTTGTAAATATTGATCTGCGGTAAATTTATGTTTTTGATTCACTGTGTTCATTTTGTAAAATATTCCCGAATTTAACTGTCGTATGTTTGTATCGTGCAATAAGAAAAACAAATATTGTTGGTCTAATCGAAATTGAGAATGTTTAGACATCAATCTAGCTTTGATATATTCACTGGACGTTAACTTCTGTGAACGCGTATGAAACTGACCGAATTTTCCATCTGGGTATAAATAAGGGAAACACTTTACATCGAGATCCTTGTCTGTAGAATATATAGGGGCAGTGTTAACTGTCTTCATTTGATAAAGGTCAGAAACTAATGCATTTCTCCTTTTTTCATACAGTGGATAAATAGTATATTGCTCGTAATCTAATAAGTTATTATCTACTGTCACCGGAGTCAATAGTGCACCTAATGCATTTATACTATTTTCATCCTGATTATTGTTTGTTTCGATTACATGCTGCAAATTATTATTATTAATTATTTGAAATAAACGATCAGGAATGTTTGGTAATATTATTTCAGAGTAAAGCGGATTAATTCGTTTTAGGTAAAGGAGTGCGGCATATACTTTATTGATGTCGACTATATCTTCCCAAATAATCTTATCTTTTGTTGGTCGTCCCCGTATCATTATGTAAAGTTCATGGTTCATATTTAAAGGATCTTCTGGGTTCGGCAATTTGGCCAGTGTTTCCTCGAGAGGTAAAGGTAGGTGAAAAGTTCTACCTTTACATTTTTTTACCATCTCTCGATTTGGTAAAGATTTGTTGGCTACAGGATTCATAGATACCACTACCTGGAAAGCTTTTGCACGCTGTATTAAAAGTTTTTCATAATCATTTAACTGGCTTATTTCCGATGGAATTGTATCGACAAACATGTCATTAAGTACACACGTAGCTGGGATTTGATTACCTCTAATCTTTGTCAAGCATGTGTGGCATATATATGGACTATGTTCCATATTTTTTGAACTATAGTATTCAAGAAGCTGTGACCAAACACTTGTAGTTATAGGCTTACGTAAACGATTTAGATTTGTAATGTCTTTTGAACTAAAAAGTTTATTACATGACATACAATCTAATTTAGGAGTATCTGCATTTTTTTAGTAAGTAACTTAAATCCAACCTTAAACTGATTAATAATAGAATCTTCTACGATTTCCTGATATTCGGATCCTTCAACAACTACACTCCCAGGAATGTGATTTTGGCCTAGTTCTTTAATTTTCTCCACGTTTACGATTTTTAACGCATTATCTGTTACTTTTAAGTTGTCGCAATTACTATGTAACTGATACATTTCTCTAATTATCGTTCTTAATCGTGGAGAATGGCACTTTACACTGTTGACGTAAGAAATAATAGCTTTAAGTCGTCTGTTTAAATATAGTGGATACATTTCGGCTGGTGATTTGCAATTCAATTCTTCAAATATTAATCTTAATGTAAGTAATAACTGTTCATCTAGAGTGCATATTGCATTACTACAACTCCAGACTACACCTTTACCATGACTTTTCGTTTTCTTAAACACAGCTTTACCTGTGTCATCAATTGAAATAGCGTTTTGGTTAGAGTATACCTTGTATGTTGGTTCCCCATAAAACGGTTGTTAATGGAATCAGGCGTTACTTTGCGGAAATCCATAGCATAAAATTTAAATATATTATATCTAGCAATATCCCGCGAAACAATTATAACCACAACCTGCAAGCAGATGAGTGAGTGTACGCATAGGCATGCGTTTAATGCACCTCCCTCCTCCCACACTGCCCACACTTAACGAACATTGTTCGCAGAGTCAACATCCTGAGGATGCTCCGGGGTCGGAGCGAAACGCGCGTCGAGTTTTGCAACCTGCATGGTGGTGGGACTTTGCACGATCGTGTTAACATTATTGCTTGCGTGGTGGTGGTGTTTTCACGTTTTTTGCTTGCGAGTGTACGCATAGGCAGTGTGGGAGGAGGGAGGTGCATTAAACGCATGCCTATGCGTACACTCACTCATCTGCTTGCAGGTTGTGGTTATAATTGTTTCGCGGGATATTGCTAGATATAATATATTTAAATTTTATGAAACGGTTGTTGATTATTACGATGTTCCAGTTTTCCCAGTAATGTTTCAAGTTTTTCACGAACAGTTGTACTACTGGGACATTCTTTTAGCTTCACTAAACCCGACACACAAATATTCTTTATGTTTTCAGCTGTTTTTAATAGACTTCCCAATATTTGTTGTCGCTTATAAAGAGTCCATTTAATAAGCCTTTCTGCCTCTAGTCTATCATTTATTTTGGAATTTAACTCTTTTATTATTTTCTCTACATTTTTAATCTTAAGCTCTAATTTTTTGTTTAACCTTTTACGACTAGCAGCTGCGCGGTTAACTTCCGGATGAGAGGATGAGTATCGTGCAACCGCCTTACGGTGAACCTCTGAGTGGGTAGTCGAATAACGTGCAACTGAGTCTCGGTTAACCTCCGGATGGGAGGCTGAATATCGTTCAATTGCTTCTCGAATAACCTCCGGATGTGATTGACTATATCTTAGGACTATATTTTTTCGTTTCTCATGGTGATTTGTACGATATTTGGCTGCAGCTTGGCGAATTTGTGCGTTCCGCGATAATTCAGAAGTTTTTGGTCTTCCTCGCTTATTTTTTTTAGGTCTCCCTACTTTTTTCGCGGTGGAAACTACAAGATTTTCAGTACTGAAAACTGCGTCATTAATATAATTATTACTTGGAGAAGTAGTCATAGGAATTAGAACGTCATAGTGACCACTTAAAGAACTTCCACTGAATCGCAAACGTTTCACAGGACCGCCGATGTAAGAAAACGTACCTCTTAAAACATTACTTTGGTAAACTTCAAAAGTAAAAGGATAAACAGCTGCAGCACCCATGAGTTCCGAGGAGGCACCGTAAGTATTCGGATTCAACATATGCCGTGAATAAGTATCGGGATCACAATAGGGCTCCCC
Organism: Celastrina argiolus; assembly: GCA_905187575.2. NCBI lineage: Eukaryota > Metazoa > Arthropoda > Insecta > Lepidoptera > Lycaenidae > Celastrina > Celastrina argiolus. The sequence goes on from LR994582.1 coordinate 23,191,116, forward strand.
GTCCTCGGCACAAGTATAAAGTTGCAGTTCAGCCCAGTGATCTACAACATATCGCACTGTAACAGTTCTTACTTGCAGCGCTACTTCAAAATCAATTTTTTCGTACATCAAATACGTTAAGGAATGAAAGAGGCAGGAACCATCTCCCGGCATGTTTACCACACGATGACGACGGGGTTCCATCTCTACCTCCAGTACAATAATTTCAGAAACCATGTTAAAATCAAAAGAATACCGATAATTCCCAATCTAAAGCTATTAAACAAACTGAACAAACCGTTAACTCTTAAATTTTATTACAAGTGACAATGAAAATAAGCTGTAAGTATATTAAAACTAAATAAACCTAAAATACTAGAAACGCAGGTACTACTAACAATAAAATAAGTGACCTTATTCGTAAGTCTACTTACACCAATCTTAAACTATTTATTTTAAACCTATAAAGTAAAGTAAAGTACCTAATTAATTATCTATTCAAACTTCGAATTGTTAATTAAATTAAATCCAAGAAAATAGAACAGAAATACTTGAAATAATTTGGACCCCTAAAGTAACTTATATAATATAATAATTCGAACGTAATAATATAGGTACGTAACAATCTACAATAATATTTCATTTATCTACATAATATCTTCTATCTACAATAATATTTATATTATTTATTAATTATTTATATAAGATTATATTATTTATATTATTTATATTATATATTATATTATTATATTTTATATAAGATTATATTATTTATATTATTTATATTATATTATATTATTATATTATACGAGAAATACGAGAATTATTAATTCACGAGGAAACTGCACATAACAAAGCATGTTGATATTTATTAAAATAATACAGTAAGTCTATATCGCGATGTAGACGACGGCCAATGCCATCTGTTGGTCACTAGGGGTACTAATTCTTGTAGGGCTCTTTTAAACATTAGTTTAAGCATTAGCTTAGAGCATACACCTAAGTGCAACTAAGCATTTTTGAAGAAAAAAAAATACTGTACATATTTTTATTAATTCTTTTGAGTAAGGCCATCTTTAATCGTCATGACATGACGTGTTAAAAATCATATTATTATTATGTTAATAATCATAATATCATTATGTTAATAGTCATAATTATTAAATACTATAATTATTTATACATTGATCGTGTAACATTTTCGTTTATCGTTATCATTATACCGACTGTTAAATGTATTGGTAAATGTGCGTTCAGATGTTTCACAGTTCCAAACATAGATTGCGCTGGTAGCTACCTACATCGCGCTATCGATGTGTCGAACGGTTTTTACATAAGATTCCCTCTAGAATGCCGGACCGATTTCAAGTGATCGACGGAACGACGGAATATTTTGTTTACATACACTGACAGCAAATTACTACTTGCGGCCTGTTAATTCTTGTTACCTAATTTTCTTACCAGATAAATAATACCTAATTTTATATAAGTGGATAAAAAACTAATTTTTTCATAGATATATTTTTGATTTACAAAAAGTCGGTCACCGATTAATAATCGGAATCAAATAGAACATACTGATTGCAGTAGTGCAACGCTTTAAAATAAATAAAGTCGGATAGAAATAATATGGAGCAAAAATCTGACCGATTATCGGTCCTACAAAAAGTAGGTTTTATTTTTGTATGTACAACTTGTATAATTTTGTATAATATAATATTTCTTTTATGTATTAAAGATCATATCCGTGTAATAAACATATTAAACATCCATTTTGTACCGTCCACCATATTGAATTCAAAATGGCGGCATTTATATTTTAATAATTTTTTTGTTGGTTTCGTAGCAATAACAGCTTACATAAATAATATCAGCTTACTAGGACTTCGGGAAGTACCTTATGAATTTTGATGATCTATAAATGAGTCAGTGACGAAATCTGGGGTTTTTAGACATTGATAAAATCTAAAGTATAATAGCTACAACATTCAAACTTTGTATGTTTCATGTTTTTACTGGTGTAAAAACAGTAAAAACATATGTTGAATATATGTTGAAATTTTCAACTATGTAGCATCATCCAAAGCAAAGTTATGAGAGTTCAAAAAAACGACGAAACCTTTCGAGAAAAGGTAGGTAGTGCCCTTGCGCTTCGCTTGGCTCGTCTTGACGGGGGCACTCCCGTGCCCCCAGATTACTATAATATTAGTTGTAAGGTACCTGGGTATGTCGGCCAGCCGCGGCGCGCGCGCTCTCCGTGTGTCGCGCATGTGAAGAACTCCCATCTGTAACAATAAGTAACGTTATTTAAAATATATTTTAAAGCCTATACAGGGTGATACATGGTTCATATATTAAGCCGAATATAGTGTGAAGAGAATGACGCGTTTTTTGTTTTGGCACCTCATATGAATTAGTAACCATAATGCGACAAATCACGATTAAAGATCTCCTTAAGTCACAAAACAGATGAGTTTTAATCCTGGCCAGGTCAACGACCAGTGCATTCATATTATGTATAGACTAGGACCCGCGAGCTCCAGCATAGTAAGTGCGGTAATTTTAGTTCTTTCATTTTTTTAGTTAAATTAAGCAATATTATAATTCATAATTCATTTATTCACAAGAATGCAGTACAAAGGTTAGATAACATTCAAATATCATAAAGAATCTGTACATTCTACCATGACATAATGGTGTGTGAATTTTTTAAACATGCAATTGATTGAAGCTATGTAGTATAAATTATTAATAATATTATAATGTAGATAGGGTTTACAAATTTAAAGTTTAAATGTCAAAAATTTTGTCAAGTAATAATAATAACACACTAATATATAGGTGCTAAAACAAAAATGTTATATGCGTCATTCTCTCCACACTATATTCGGCTTAATATTTGAACCATGAATCAACCTGTATGTGCCGTCAAAATAATGGCGAAAGTATGTACGTGTAAAAGATTGTTACTGCGTCATGTGCTGACAGGATATCATTTGAAATTTGGTATAAATTCCAGGGTGTCAGCAGTGGGTGTCGGAGGACCCTGGATTAACACATTGGCTTTTTTAACATTAATCCCGCAAAACAATGTCCACATTCTCGACGCGATGACGTCATTTTCCAACAGCTATGAGCCACCATTTTTACAAGAATTTCAGATGTCTGTAAATTCATTAATTCGTGATATTTTCCAATGAAATATTTGTAATAATAATAATAATAATAATTATATATATACAATATAATTATGTATATTATTTATATTCGACTTGCCAAGTGATAGGTGGTAAAAGTGCGAATCGATAAATCGTTCGGGCTTTTACCATTCAGAGAGTCGGTAAATCTTAGGTTTTACCGTACTTCAAGCTTTTAGAGTAACATGTACAAGCTATAATTTAAACGAGTGATCATACTTAAGGGTAAGTATAGGTTCCGTATATAGAGTTTACTGAGAAGGTACCAGTGCTGAAAGAGGTACTTTTTAAAATTTTTGGGGGATTTCATATACAAACATGAAAATCAAAAGTGAGTCTTTCAGCGCTGGTACTTTCACAGTATACTAGGAGGCACATACACACCCTAAAGTATCATCACTCATTTATTTTACACCTCGTATACCAGCTCTACTAGGACATCAGTTCTAAACGATCTTGTATACCTATTAACATTATATAGAATATATTTTTTATAATATATTATATCTATTTTGTATGAGCTGTTGTGAGATCTTCAGACTGATAGGGGGCCACGGAAGACCAGGCGCCTCGGCTCTGCTGTGGTCGATGTTGAGTGGCTTCCCTTTGAACATTTGAGTGCGCAATGCATAGCTGTAATATAATTGTGTATTTTCAACCATTTTACCTAGTTTAAAATTTTTCACTTGTTTTTAATTTTTTATTGTAAAATATTTTTCTCTTGGCTGTGTGTTTTTGTCCGTTATATGTTCAAAAAAGATCATTTTATTTATTTATTATTTATTTAGTGTAAAGGACATAGAAACTGGTCGAGCACGAACTTTGCCGCAGTACATCTCACCCTTTTCCCTACACCGCGTAGATCACACGAGATAACTCAATAAACCCTCAGCCGTTAGCCCTTTGAGCGGTTAATTTTGTCGAACCCATCTCGCTTGAGCCCTCGACAATACGAGGCCCTCGGCCCTCACGTGGCGCAAAGGGCTATGAGACCTTATTAGCCATTTATGAGGTTTACCGTTTAATACACCCGTAATTAAAACGAGAAACAAGCAAATTATATTCGTTGGTTTTAGCTTAATGTTCACTGTGGTTAGAAAGTACAACCTATACTAATATTATAAAGCGGAAGAGTTTGTTTGATTGTTTAAACGCGCTTATCTCAGAAAGTACTGGTCCGATTTGAAAAATTCTTTTTTTGTTGGATAGTTCATTTATAGAGGAAGGCTTTAGGCTATTTATCATTATGTTGCGACCAATAGGAGCGAAGCGTCAGTGAGAAATGTTGTAAAAACGGGGAAAATTATTCACACTTGGGGACTTTCGTTGCGTGAGCTGTATCGTAACGTTATCAAAAGATTGTATGAAAATTATGTCAGCGTCCATACAACTGATATTCGATAGAGTTGCAAATACGCAGTTGCCTACTGGACAGTAGTAGGGCTGATTCAAGATGCCATCGCTAGTGTGCACCGACACTAACCGAAGACAGTGACGACATAGCCTAACAGTTAAGGTTTTTTTGTTTGAAATATTCGGAAAGTCAGGATGTAATTTTACATTTATTGTAAATGTAAAATGTTATTCTTGTATTTCGCTAAAGTAGACGAGAAATAATGAATATTAAAGTTTTTTTTTTACTTTTTACCCTCAAGAAGGTATTACGGGAGATAGTTAATCCTTTGTACTTCACCCAGACGGTCTTCTAAAGGAAAGTACGAAAGCCCTCCTGGCGTTACTTTTGAGTTAATTTTAATTAAATGGATAATTTACCTGAAACACAGCAATACTTAAAGAACATTGCACAATTTTGATGAGAAAAAATAAGGTATTTGTAGAAATTCTGGGCTTTTTGTGTCAAAAAGTGGTTATTTACAAATTATTAGATATTTCCCGCTACTTTGTACGCGCAAAATGCCACGGAAATCGTACACTGCGGTAAAAAGTAGCCTATGTGTTAATCCAGCATATAAACTGCTACCATAGCAAATTTCATCAAAATCCGTTCCGTAGTTATTGCTTGAAGAAGTAACAAACATACACACAGATAAACTTTAACCTTTATAATAGTGCCTTCGTTGAGCATACAAACCGTTTAAACCTTCCCGGGACTTCCACGAATATTTCAAGACTAAAAATAGCCGAATCAGTTCAGCCGTTCTCGAGTTTTAGCGAGACTAACGAACAGCAATTCATATTTATATATAAGACTAGCTGACCCGTGCCCACTTCGTTGAGCATACAAACCGTTTAAGCCTTCCCTGGACTTCCACGAATAATTCAAGACTAAAAATAGCCGAACCGGTTCAGCCGTTCTCGAGTTTTAGCGAGACTAACGAACAGCAATTAATTTTTATATTTTATATATAAGATAAGATAGTGTGAAGTGTGTTATATATGGAGTTCCTTTGTCTGTGACAGAACTCTACCTAAACGGGATGACCAAGCTTCATAGATTCTCATGGAGTTCAGCTACGAGCTCGTATTATGTCACCTGCTGAACATAACTCCCCCAAAGCATTTCATGGGTGGTTGCTGCATTGCGGGCGAGCGCGTAAATAATAACGGATATACCCGGTGTAAAATAAGTGAGTGATAATACTTTAGTGTGCCTCCTATGTAGAGTATACTGTGAAAGTACCAGCACTGAAAGACTTACTTCAGACTTTCATGTTTGTATGAGAAATGTGCCAACATCATAAGTTTTTCCATACAATAATTTAAAAAAAGGATTTTGGAACCGGATTTAGAGCATATCGTATAGAATTACAATATTATACTTAGTTAAGTATAATCTATACATATAATAAATCTGTAGAGGAGTCGTGTCTGTACATTGAAGATATTTGAAAAAAAATATGATAGGGGACCTTTATTTACGCAATAGTACCCAAAACTATGATTTTTGAAATTTTTGTCTGTTTGTCTGTTTGTCTGTTTGTCTGTGGGTTTGTGCACGCTAATCTCAGAAACGGCTTATCCGATTAAGATGTACTTTTCACTAATATATTGCGGCAAGCTTCACTTAACATTTAGTGTTTGTTTTATGTAAATCGGTTCATAAATAAAAAAGTTATGACAATATTAAAAGATCATGTCGTTTTTGCTGGACGTTTGTAGGAAGCGCGCGCCGGGCCCGGGAGCCGCACGCCGCCGCGCGCGCGCGCCGCTTCAAATTGTATTAGCAGCAAACGCACCGGGGCCGCGGGGGTGACTTTTATATTTTGTTAGTTTTAGGCTTGCTAGGTAGGAACAATCTAAGATTTTTTTTCTTGAGTTTATTACGAAAGTTATTTGTATAAAAATAGTTAGTACTTTTACTGTACAGTCCTTTGTGATAAGTAGGTACTGTATACATATTTGTTAGCGTAGGTTAGTAATAAGTAAATAAATAAAAACCGGCCAAGTGCGAGTTGGACTTGCACACCGAGAGTTCCATACAAACCTGACATTGACATAGAATTTTGATTTGGTTACAGCTTGAATATATTAGAGACCTAAGTATTTGTTATAAGTTTCAATTAAACACATTCATGACAAACGGTACGAAGTTTAAAAAAATCAAAATATTTTTACTACTTATCTATATAATGTTACTAAAACGTATGGTTTTAGACGTTGCTTGGTTTCAAATTTTATGATTTTGAGTTCACGGGAAGTACCCTTTAGGTTTTGATTCCCTTACGAGTGTCGAAAATGACCAAATTTAGCGACTGCTTTCGATTGTATTGGCTAAGAAGTCTAATTTTTTCACTGCTTCAGTTCCTGAGTATTTTATATAATTTTCATCACAACACGCGTTTCTGAGTAAAAGGGAAATGATCTTATAATATGTGTTTCGTTTTTTCCTTTTGAGGTACGGAATCTTAAAAACAGTTTTAATATTTTCATAAATATATTGCTCTTTTTTTTGTTTTTTTCTATTTAATAAGATAGACGTTAAAAACATCTCGATAGTTTCTAAACTGTGTTACAGGGGAAAACTGTTGATACAACTCGATTCCAATCGAGATACCTTTTGAAATTCTAGCCTTTTGCGGCCTGCCCTGGATATGTGTTAACAGTGTGATTATTATGGGTTTTTTTGTCAAATATCATAATATTGATAGAGTATTCTCTTATACAAATCTATCTATACGCCAAATGCCGTACTTTTAATACAATTATAGCAAAGTTGAGTAGGTACCTACATTTATACAATACGTTATCCGAGAGTTATACTCAGCGTGCATCATTAGCAATGTATAATATTATTTTGCATTCTATATTATAGTTCTCATTCCGTCCGTTTAAATTCATACTACAGCCTACTATTACTGTACATTTTTATAGTTTTCTTTGTCCAAATTATGTATTCGATAACTGCATAATATATAGAATTTTGATTAACATAAGTATTGTGTTTACACTTAAACTAAAAAAGTTATGTCAATATAAGTTAGATTTATATTTGTCTTGATATTTTTATTTCTTAGTTTTTATCATGGACCGAATGGTTTTTATGTTAGGTACAACTTAGGTTTGTTTTCTTTCTTTTGGGACTTTCTATATTTTGCTACTTTTCTGTATAAAATCAGTTAGTACTTTAACAGTGAAGTGATTTATAATCAGTACCTACATGTTTGGTTATTAATAAATAAAAAAACCGGGCAAGTGCGAGTCGGACTTACGCACCGAAAAGACCGCAAAATTTTGCGGCGCGCTGTCTTAATATCATTGTCGCCACACCAGCAGCGTCGGCGTGGAAACGATCATCGTCTGCAGTCGCTGCGGCGCAAAATCCATACAAATCTTAGTACTAGATGTTCGTTGTGTATGTGAGCGTACTATCAAGTAGTCCCGTTCGCATTATAGTAATTGTACACGGTCGTTTGTCAAGCTGGTAGTAGGAATTGTCAACATAAAGTAGTTTTTTAAATACCTCAACGACAGTTTTTATAACTAAACATATTTTTAAAACAGATTTATTATAACACTGCCCTAAATCACTTTTCCACGCGTACGAAGTCGCGGGCACAGCTACTATTGTAATAATATGCTCACAATATGCCTGGTACTCGTAACAAGTAATATTACATTTTCTAAGGGCTGTTTGCAGTATTCATGTTATTATAAGCTAATAATAAAGTGTGTTTATTCGCTTCTCTACTACTAATATTATTAGATTCTATTATGGTATCAGTCTCGTTTCATGGTAAGGGATGGTAAGCGATTACCGCTTTATATGCTAGCACTCACGCCAGTGTAACGAATAACTTAACTATGTTGGGCTTATTATTATTTACTCCATACTACTGTTTATTATTATTAATGTATATTATTATACGTACATGTATATATATATTACATACCTACTATCCGTTTCTACAGGGTGTAAAAATAACAGTCACTATAACTTTGATGTACGATTATACTACCTTTCCTCATTTTGGAAATGTATTTTTTTTGTCGAGAACTAAAAATTTTTTTTATTACTTTTTACCATTTTTATTTTTTTTTGTCACTAGAATAACGAAAACGCAAAAAATACATTTCTAGATGAGAAAAGGTAGTAATAATCATATCCTAAAGTTATAGTGACTGTTATTTTTACACCCGTTATATTATTCGCCTAAAAGATAGATACGTTTAAAAACACTGTTTTTAATTTATAATTATTTATAGCCCCACAATTTTTTTTTAACTTTCCACATTGTGATATATTTCTCTTTTAAAAAACAAATAAATATAAAAAATATGTTTACATATAAAATAGTCAATACTACTACAAATAAAAATTGCACTTTTATGCAATTAAATAAAAGAAAAAAAAAGCCTTGCAGGGGGCTACTTTATTCCCAAGGTGTGCTATCATTCATATAGTCACAAACTTTATAGTATGCTTTTGCACACAAACGTTCTTTGACTACTTTCTTAAACTTATTGTTTGAAAAATTTTGAACGTTTTCTGGGACCCTATTGTAAAGGCGTATACATTAACCTTTAAACGAATTCTTTACTTTACTAAGCCTAGTCACTGGTACATCCAGTTTATGCTTATTTCTAGTATTTCTATTATGTTTGTCACATTTTTTTTTAAATTGATGAATATTTTTCTTAACATATAATACATTTGAGAGAACATACTGAGAAGCTACAGTTAATATTCCAGTTTCCTTAAACTTTTCTCTAAGTGAAGTGTTGGGGGCCAGCTTGTAGATTGCCCGAACAGCTCGCTTCTGCAGCACAAAGATACTATTTATATCTGCAGCGTTGCCCCATAGCAGAATACCATAGGACATTATACTATGAAAGTAACTAAAATACACTAGACGTGCAGTACATTCATCTGAATATTGTCTAATTTTACTAACTGCATATGCTGCTGAACTGAGTCTGTCGGCCAGCCTAGCTATATGGGGGCCCCACTGAAGTTTTGAGTCTAACGTTATACCTAAGAATACTGCAGTATCCACTAGTTCCATACATTCCTCATTTAATAGTACATTGGTATCAGTTTGCCTCACATTAGGCAATGTGAATTTTATACATTTTGTTTTTCTATTATTAAGCAAAAGATTATTTACATTAAACCAATGTACTATTTTTGAGAGAGCACTATTTACTTCGTCGTAGCATATATTTTGCCGTTTTATATTAAAAATAAGAGACGTATCATCAGCAAATAATACTATCCCGTGTTTTTCATTAATAAGGAATGGTAGATCATTTATATAAATTAAAAACAGAAAAGGTCCTAAAATAGACCCTTGTGGGACCCCCATCTCTATTTTAGAGCCTATGGATTTTTTCCCATTTACCTCTACCCTCTGAGTTCTATTTGACAAGTATGATTTCAAAAGGGCGAGAGCTGGACCTTTTACCCCATAGTGGAGTAGTTTCCTGATCAATGTCGTGTGCTGCACACAATCAAATGCCTTGGAAAGATCGCAAAATATTCCAAGAGCATCCCGCGATCCCTCCCAAGCTTCAAAAATATAACTTATCAAGTCGACGCCTGCATCTGTTGTAGAGCGTCCCTTTGTAAAACCAAACTCTCTCTCCCACCTCTATGCAGGCTATTTCAGTGGTTCGTTCTGTAGAGAGGCATACTATGTCTTTCCGTTCTTTGTATTTTAAATTCTTGTTAATTAAAATAAGTGAGCCGCCTCTTATGGCTTTTTCTCTACAGAAAGAACTCGCTACCTGGTGCATACTAAAATTTAGCATGATTTCACTTTTCTTGAACCAATGTTCTGTAATACACAAAATATCTATATTATTATTATTTAAAAACAAATCAATTTCTAGCTCTTTACTAGCCATCCCTTGTATGTTTTGATGCACCAGCATAAGTGTATGTAACTTATTACTATTTTTATTAATACTTATATCTATAGTGCTAGAGACTTCCTCTGTTGTCTTATAGTCTAATTTAAATTATTATTATTTGGAACATATTCCAAGGAGTTACAATAAGTCATATTGTTGCTAGGCTGCTCAATAGAAGCAGTTGTGGTCTTACTAGCCAAGTTCTTGGCTGGGTTTAAATATAAAAAAATTAATAGCGTATTAGCTACAAGTCTTGTAAAGTATAAAGATAGAAAGTATCTATCTAATGTCAATTTACATAATTTATAATTTAAAATATTATTAATGTCAATGATATTGATTTTGTTGTCATATTTATTTAACAACTAGCTGACCCTTGCCCACTTCGTTGAGCATAAAAAGAGTTTATGATGAAATTCAACTAAAAAAAACAACGTGAAACCCGCAACGCGGGAACCCGAAACCCGAAACGCGGGAACCCGCAACGCGGGAACCCGGAACCCACAACGCGGGAACCCGGACCCGCAACGCGGGAACCCGGAACCCGCAATGCGGGAACCCGAAATCCGCAACGCGGAACCCGCAACGCGGGAACCCGGAACCCGCAACGCGGGAACCCGGAACCCGCAACGCGGGAACCCGGAACCCGCAACGCGGGAACCCGGAACCCGCAATGCGGAACCCGGAACCCGCAACGCGGGAACCCGGAACCCGCAACGCGAAACCCGCAGCATGGGAACCCGAAACCCGCAACGCGGGAACCCGGAACCCGCAACGCGGGAACCCGGAACCCGCAACGCGGGAACCCGAAACCCGCAACGCGGAACCCGCAACGCGGGAACCCGGAACCCGCAACGCGGGAACCCGGAACCCGCAGCATGGGAACCCGAAACCCGCAACGCGGGAACCTGGAACCCGCAACGCGGGAACCCGGAACCCGCAACGCGTGAACCCGGAACCCGCAACGCGGGAACCCGGAACCCGCAACGTTCACGGAAACGCTGTCAAATGGAATAAATAGTATCCTATGTCCGTCTACTTGCGCTACTTCCTCACCAATTTTCAGCCATATCGATAAAGCCGTTCTTGAGTTATAAATAATTTAACTAACACGACTTACTTTTATACATATAGATGTATAGATTACTCCTACTAACATAAGCTACGCCCGGTGAATGCTCCCGTCACCAGCCAATTCGGTGATCATTAGTTAGATGACGATGATGATGGTGATGAAAAGTAGACAAAATTAATCCTTATAACTTTAGCTATCTACCAGTGAAAGTCTCGTTAAAATCGGTCCAGCCGTTCCAGAGCCGGAGCAAAGTCACAGACAGACATTTTTTTTTTAAATTACATTTTCGTTTTCAGTAAATATCGTAGCCAATGCAAAAAAAAAGCAGAAGATATCGTTTAAAATGTCATATGCATTTAGAAAAACGTTGCTGATTGAAATTTACAAACTGACACTTCAATTTTATTTATTTGTATAGATGTATAGATTTGGAAAACCTCCCCAATCTTAGCGTTTCCACTGACGCGGAGCGGGGCGCATAGGAACTTAGTGGTTCCCAAGCGGAGTGGAGCGGAGATTTCGAGCATAGTGATTGGTCAATTCGGGTACCGCAAGCTCCTGTCCGCCTCGCCCCGCGTCAATGGAAACGCAGCCAAACGTCTATAACGTCTAACGGCGTTGTTTACAAATAGAAAACAAAAATTATGAAATGCTATACATACCGTATTTATATCAGCTTAAACTATTTGGATTCATGTTTTTGTTAATCCTAATAATTTTATTAATCCAAATAGTTTAAGCTGATAAAAAAACGGTATTTATAGCATTTCATAATTTTTATTTTCCATTTGTAAACAATGTCGTTACCATACCACCCGTGTCATATAAACTGGCAACGACGTGAATCGATCGAGCCCAGGTTCAAACCCCGCGTGACCATCACGTATTTTCTTCTTTTTTCTAATTTTCTGCTTATTTTTTTCAACATTTTCTTTCATAATACCCTTTTCGTGACAATAACGAACATACCGTAAAAAAAAATTGCGAAATTGGTCAAGCCGTTGTCGAAGCGCACACGACGTAAGAAATTTTGGAGGTCGTTTTTTTACACTTTGGGCTACATTTTTGGGGTTTTAGTAAGGAATCCTACTTTTTTTAAACATATAATATAGCCTATGTTCAGCGCTAGGAATGTAGCTTTCCAACGGTGAAAGAATTTTTCATATTGGTTCAGTGGTTTCAGAGCCTATTCCATTCAAACAAACAAACAAACAAACAAACAAACAAACAATCAAATGTTACCTCTTTATAATATTAGTATAGATATGCAATTATTATTAACAGCAGCATACAATTGGCTGTTAAGATTATACCTAATATTATTTTCCCGTGGCAACTCTTTTATGTATGGAAATGTAAATAATATAATGTTACTAATATTTTGAACTCTGTTTAGTGACTCTATATAATTTTCCATTTGAACCTTATTTACATTTCCTCTTCTCCCTAATAATATTATTAGTGTTGTATTAGGACAGTGAGCTGTGCGTAAAATCTTTTTAATTACTTGCTCAAATGTTGCACCTGGCATACAGGTATTGCACACTGACTGTCCATCACACAACTTACTCAATTGCACCCCGACTCCCCGACCAAGCTCATCACTGTAAATACTTATTAAGCCAGACCCTGAGGCCGATGATGCAATTAAGTTTTCTTTAACGGAGGGTTTAGCATGAGTCTCCACACCTACAATACAAGAATTAACTGTTGAACAGCTTACTCCGCATTGACAAAGCGAGTTAAGTCTCAATAAAGATTCAACTCTGTCTTCGTTATAATGAGATACTTCGAGTAAGGTATTCAACGCAGATATGTGACTTGATATCTCTAATTGGGCAAGTTCATATCTTTTAGTGATTGATTTTAAAGAGTTGTGTAGGTCTGTGATTTCTGTTTGAAGACTGCATACCTCTGCCTCATATTTACATTTGGTATTTTCTAGCTTTTAAGTGCTAGCTAAGTATTTGTTCTTAATAAACACTTTATCCTTAGACAATTTGGATAGCTTCAACATGTTTTTCTTATTTTTTATAAGCAGTTTTCTTGTTTTCTTGATATGCTTATTGACTTTAATGTATTTTTTTAATTTATTTTTACTTTGAAATGCTTGGGAGGGCATAGTATCGTCACCTGTCAAGTCAATAATTGGCAAATGTTTTAAGTTATTGGTGACATCTTTTTCAACAATACTAGGATCCCTACCAAACATTTCCTGGAACAAGTTTTGAGTTTGTGACGAATTGAGCTCCTGTATTTGACTTTCCAACATCTGAATTTGAGTATAGGCTTCTTCAAGTTTCTTCTTCCACATACAGGCATTACTCGGGGCTTCCTCATACTCATCCCTACACTGGTCAAAACTATCAACAATATCCTGTAGTTCTATGTTTTTTTGGTACATATTATCATAACTTACATTTAACCTATTGAGTTCTAATTTTAACTCACTGTTGTTTTGGATAATTTTTAACATTTCTTTTTCACTATCCTCACGTTCAGAAAGCAGCAGTTCATTTTGTTTTTTACATTCTTTTAGTTCCTGAAGGGTCAGACGGAGTTGTTCCTCAGTCTGACGGGCCAGGTTTCCTCTAGTCATCATAGTGTATGTGAAACTATAAGATAATCAGTTAATTAATAAACCAATCTGTCTATAAATTAACCAATTACCTAATTAGCTAGCAAATTCAACACTTCCTGATACCTCCCAAGTAGTCCCAGCCACTCTATATCTATAGATGTTGAGATATTTGCTCGGTGTAAAGCGGTCACGCAAGCTTGAGTGGGGTATGTAAGATGTTAAAAGAAGATATCAGTCTATGCCAAACCTACAAGCTAACCTAGCAATAAATTTATTTGTAAAGATTCAAATCACGAGAAAAATTAAGAATAATTTCGAAGTAAACTACTATGTCAGTGAAACTAACAATACCAAGTTCTCCTTAAATGATCCTGCCACTCGATATCTTTAGATGTTGAGATATTTGCTCGGTGTATAGGGGTCACGCAAGCTAGAGTGAGGTAAATAAGTTGTTAAAAAGGAATAACAAGGTCCGTCAATCCCACTGACTGGCCTAACCTATAAGAAGTATTAATTCGCTATGAACAGCTGATCTGTTGCTACCTTCCAACGTTTATTATTATTGCCTATCGTCAACCTAAATCAGCTTCTAACAATAATTATTTATATGAATAATATGTTACAAGACAATTACTTAGAACTGTATTAAAATAAAATACTTAAAAACGAAAATTTGAATTACCTTGACAGCTGATCGCCGTTGACGTAAGGCACCTTTTAAAGTACTAATAACACAAATAAACTTGTTCACAGCACAATAACTGATTATTATTTGTCTTATTAATAAGACATAAAACAATGTAATTATAAATGTTTTAAAGCGTTTACAATTAAATTAACAATATATTTATAATTTTTAGCCGGTAGGCTTTACAATGTCAAGTTTACAGTAGTTTAAGTTGGAGGTACAGGAGGTACAGGCTGTAATATTAATGAGTGATAATACTTTGGGTGTGTATGGGTCCCGTATGTAGAGTTTACTGTGAAAGTTCCAGCGCTGGAAGAGTTATTTTTTTTTAATTATTGTATGTACAAATTTATGATGGGACATTTCTCATAGACACACGAAAGTTAAAAGTAATTCTTTTATCGTTAATACGTTTTTAGTAAACTATACATAGGGGGCACATACCCTAAAGTATTATCACTCATTTATGCTATAACGTAGTACAAAACTGAGTTAAAGGAGTAACTATAAAATAAAATCTTAATTCGAACTAATTTAGACATTACAGGATAGGGAGCTAATTCTTATACTTTTTTCGATTTTCAGTCTATCCAGCTCATGCATTTGTGATTTGCCACCCGTGCAAGGGGAACAGAGTGAGGATGTAATCGAAGTTCATGTTACGTGAATCGTGGCCCTGTAAATATAAAAAAGAAAAAAAAAAACACGCAGAAAAGTAAAACAGTAAAATGAATAAAAACAAATATTTCGCCCCTCTAACACTGTAATGTCTAAGAACGTGAATCCGAAATGGCGAGCACTTGGGTATATCTTCTTCTTATATATATAAAAATTCATTGCTGTTCGTTAGCCTCGCTAAAACTCGAGAACGGCTAAACGGATTCGGCTATTTTTAGTCTTGAAATATCGCTACTGAGTAGTGACCTCCAAGGTCGCGCTGTCACCTTCAGATCGAAAGTTATTTTTGTATAATTAACTCTTGCACGCGCAGTATGACCAGCGGAGAAATGGCTTTCTGTTTGAAATACAAAATCAAAATATTTTATTTCCAAATGAAACTTAACAAGCTATTTTCGGAGAGTTAACAAAAAGGCTACCACCGGTTCAACCCTAGCCCGCCGAGAAGAACCGGCGTAAGAAACTCGGACGGGCCATCTTTTAGCAAAAAGATGAAAAATTGTTCTTTTTAATACAAAATGACATACCGATTAAAAAAAAGAAATGTATTTGGTAAACCTAATAAAAGTACTTAAAACAACAAGCAAGATATATAAAAAAAACAACAAAATTTACCAAATAGGTCTTCACTCAGCATAATGCACCGAGCACAATAGTTAGTTGTTGGTTGTTCTACTGTTAGGTTGGCAAACATTTCAATGATCATGAGTGCTGTTGCCAGAGGAACATTTTTTTTATCTGGCAAAAGAGACAGTACCCCAGAAAAGATAGTAGCACGTATAAACTCTAAAAACCGGCTTCCTTGGTAGTCCTTCCAGATAAAAAAAAACCTTTTTCAGGCCGGTCTTTAATGAAGCATTTATTTCTGCAGGCTGACTCCCGACACAACCGAGAATCGAATCAGTTCGATCTCAACCGCTTTTGGTGTTTTATTTGGTGGATTGCTTTGAAACTAACTCGTAGATTAGTACTCGTTAGATCGTAATTTTTTGTACTCCCGACCATATCAATCGAGTGAAAATCAAAATAAACAAACGTCAATTTATTTCGTGGAGTACGCGTCGCAATCGAATCTGAATCAAAATCGAATCAGTTTGGAGAGTAAGGCCCCTATATCAAATCAATTTAGCTTTCTTAGGGTAAAATAGGTACAACATATTATATATTATCGCTAATTTATAACTATTTAATAATAATAATGTATCACGTCACTCGTAAAATAAAATATTTAACAAAAAAATTCCTTCGAACCGGATTTGAACCAGTGACCTATGGATATCAATTGAACAGCTACAGTCCACCGCTCTACCAACTGAGCTATCGAAGGTACAAGTAGAGTGACGAAAATTGTAATCCCCTTCAAGACGTTATCAGTGTGACTTTCGAATCGAGATAAGGACGTTACTCGTTCTTAACTTCCATTCACTATAAGTTGTAACCCGTTTAGAATTACTTTGCTTGGGAGTTTTGCCAAAACATTAAATAGTATTATGATATGGCTTTGTATAACGATGACCTTGAACGACTATTTGTATGGCGAGAAAGGGATGACCGACAGGAGCTAGTTGAAATCGTATACAAACTCATTTCAAAAATTTTTGAGACAAAATTTACAAAAAATAAAATGATAGTCTCCCAAGTCTTACCTCACTAAATATTATAAAAAATAGAGAAAAAAAGTTGTAACGTTAAAAATTGTATAATTTGCAAAATGTATAGTTAGCTATATATTAAAACAAAAATATTAGTAAGTAAAAATAACGAAGAAGATTTTTTGTTATTTTTCAATAAGACCAGTATTGAGAAAAAAGGTTTTAAAGTACCTATTCCGATTTTCGCGTATCGCGCGCACGCCCTCAATAGGCGAGGGAAAACTTTGCACGGTTTTACAAGAATTGGATAAACGGAGGAATATAATTTTGCAGTTAAAGTTTATGTGGAGGAAGAAGCGGTTGTAATACGAGTAATGCTTGGAAATACTTAAAATTAATAATAAACAACACCCACTTGTGCTCTCTGCCCGTATTACTCACACGGTGCATTTGATATTATAACTTCCAGTGGATGTTTGTTAAACTGTAACATTTATTTCTATTTCAGACGCAAAAATATAGTCTCAAAATAAAAACTTGAATGAGCGATTTCTGTGTTTGTTATTTCTTCACGTTTAAACGGCTAAATCAATCTATACTTCTATTCTAATATTATAATATACTAATTATAAAGCGGAAGAGTTTGTTTGTTTGTTTAAACGCGCTAATCTCAGGAACTACTGGTACGATTTGAAAAAATCTTTTTTTGTTACATAGTCCATTTATAGAGGAAGGCTTTAGGCTACATAACATTACCAATAGGAGCGAAGCGTCAGTGAGAAATGTTGCAAAAATGGGGAAAATTAATTACGTTTGGGACTTTCATTGCGTGCGCTGCATAAACGGCTTAAGCCACTCAAAAACCACGCGAACAAAGTCGCGGGCACAGCTAGTTTTGATATAACATTGTACGCAAAACTAACATGTAAGCTTTTTACCCCGAAAAAGTAGTATTCCCATGGGATATTCAATGCGAAGCTACGAGGAAAAGCTAAAAGAAAAGTTCATCTAAAGCTGAGTATAATAAAGATGTGCATACGTAGAACCCTTTATCACATGTAAGTGTCGTTAATCTGTTGTAAGGACAAAGGGTCTGTCCACATGTGTTAGTAAGGGCCCGGTGGTATTTACATATTGTTGGCGGTTACATGTTTGTTAAGCACAGTTCTCGCAATTATATGTATATGTCACCATGCAAGCGCCGTTAGCTTATAACCTGCCTAGCAATACGGTAAATCAGACGCTGTATTGTCTGTTTATTGAAAAGTGCTTTATGGTCTAGGATATTAAGAGGAAACGCTACGAAATTTTTTCCATACAGAAATAAGGGTTTACGGGATTCCTGTTTCCTCATTGGATAATGCTGCTAGAGTAACAAAATTTTTTCCTGAATATTTATGGATATTGTTTGTACGTCCCTATTTTTTCCTTTTTTTGATAAATTAATTATTTAAAGAGATATGGACGTTCAAAAACCAAAAAAAATGGCCAGACTCTCCGCTATGTTTAAACATCTAGGAAACAGATTTGACTACAATAAACAACAAAATCAAAAAATAGGAACCTAGTCAATTCTTTTTTTAGCTAATAAAGAAAAAAATATTTAAATCGGTTAAGTTTTGGAGGAGGAAACAGGAATCCCCTAAGCGTCGATTTCTGATACTTATAATAGGTAACTTCAGTCCAAGTTGCAGTTGTCTCTATCGAGCTAGTGCTGGCTAGCTAAGGCACTGCGAGACAGCAATAGATTTTATAAATACCTATTTTGCATTTCTCTGTCCCCGTGGTGTTTCCTCTTAAGGTACCCCTAATTTTCATTCTGGACAAATCCCTCCTCCAACCCATGGGCCATTAACCGCTCGTTATACGGGCCGGTCAGGTCCGAGATGATTTCTGACTTTTATGAGGCTTGAAAACGCTTAAACCAAATTTGCGCTACTCTCACAGATACTGCATTAGGTCCATAAACATCAAAAAATATTTATCGCGGCTTTTGTTGCATTTTTACCTTTTTTTAATAAAATTTTAAAATGTACCGAATTTCTTCATTAGAATCACTCATTTTAACAATAAGAAAATCAAATGAAAATCTCACATTTACACCATTTGAATTTGGAATGTCGTCTGTAAAATTAAAACATTTTAATGATACCAAAATCAGCCAGATACAATTGGTTTAGCCCAAGAGATTTTATGGCAAGTATTACTTCGGTGACTTCCGATTTCATTCTGGACAAACCAATAGAGGGTAAACAGCGGACTTGTAATTATGTAAACAGCGACACGTTAACTTTCGTCGCCTGAAGAACTTGAGCCACGTCACTACAGAACCAATTACAGTAGTTCCACTGACTACAGTTCCACGAAGCGATCGATCCGTGGTGGTTGAACTCACTCGTCGCTGTACTGGCCAGGCCAGAATATTTCAAAGACGCGTCCAATTTTTATAGCTCCCTACACCGATTACGGTGTCGGTAGCCGATTTCGTTGAAACTATGCGAGCTACGCAAAAGTCTTTATATTGTGCCCAAGTGTGTGCGTAATACACAGAAGCTCTCTCTCTTCCTTCGCTCACGTAGTTCATCAAGCACGTTCCTCCGCCCAGTGTGACGGATAACCGACACGACCGGCGGGATTGTATATCAGGAAATGGGCAGAAGTTTCCGCGGACATTCTAACACTGCGCTCGCCAATCTGTTTGCCAAGCGTGACGAATATAGTCTAGTTGCCTACCTTTTTTTTTTTTTAATAGCCTTTATTCCTAAACAAAGAGATCCCTCAGTTCGGTGTGCCTTTTGGCATAGGCCTCCTCCAATTCCTTCCAATGGCTCCTGTCCCTTGCTACTCTCAACCAGTATGGTCCCGCTGTCTGTTTCAAGTCATCTTCCCATCTCCTTATTTGACGACCTCTACTTCTTTTGCAGTCTCTCGGTTGCCAGAGGGTGACTTGTTTGCTCCATTTGTTTATGGGGTGGCGTAGCATATGTCCAGCACATCTCCATTTTTGAACGTCTATCCGGGTGAGAATGTCTGTGAGTTTAGTCCTTGATCTTATGTCTATGTCTTTGATTTTTACCCCTATCATGCTTCTTTCCATGGCATGCTGGCATTTTTTTAGCCTTTCCCTATGATGAAGTGTTGTTGACCAAGTTTCACAGCCATAAGTAAGAACTGGTAGAATGCAGGTCTCGAATGCTTTCTTTTTTATGTAATTGCCTAGATCCTTACTTTTCATTATTTCCTTTAGCGACGTTGCCTACCTACCCCACAATAAATACTTTGGAAGGCTTTCCTCCGTATTTATCATAAACAACGCATTTGTTTGGAGGTTACTTTCGAGTAAATCATAAACAACGCATTTGTTTGGAGGTTACTTTCGAGTAAATCATAAACAACGCATTTGTTTGGAGGTTACTTTCGAGTAAATCATAAACAACGCATTTGTTTGGAGGTTACTTTCGAGTAAATCATAAACAACGCATTTGTTTGGAGGTTAATTTCGAGTAAATCATAAACAACGCATTTGTTTGGAGGTTACTTTCGAGTAAATCATAAACAACGCATTTGTTTGGAGGTTACTTTCGAGTAAATCATAAACAACGCATTTGTTTGGAGGTTACTTTCGAGTAAATCATAAACAACGCATTTGTTTGGAGGTTACTTTCGAGTAAATCGCGATCAAAGTTTTTTTTTTCCATATTTTATTGTCTCTATGTAACTAATAGGAGAGGTTGCGGGTTCGAATCCCGCCGAGGGAACAAAAAGTTTTCCACGTTCCTGGGTCATGGATGTGTATTAAATTTGTGTAATAATACATATATAATAATAATCTTAAATATGTGTATAGTATAAAAGTATTAAATATATTTATACTATAAAAATGTCGATTGCGTTGTTTATGATAAGAGCGGCAGTTTTGTCCAGCAGTGGTCGTCTAGCTGAAACAAAAGTCTGTATTTCCAAGACAGTTAATTTAACCAACTCGGTTAAACGGCGCCGTTAACTCGGTTGTTTTGTTTCAATTAGTATTAACCCCCCGGTGACCCCTGGGCCCGGGTTGTAGAACAAACAGCCCGACGTTGCAATGCGAATTCCCGTTATTTGGTTTGTATTTATACGAATTATAATTTGTGTACTTTGTATATTTCGGGTAAAGGTCGTATTGTGAAGCTTTTGTTTTATAAATAATTTAGTATTTCAGTTCGTTTTAAAAAAGGCATACGACATAACGTCACTTTACCTCCTCGTATCTATAAAACTACAACTTTTCAGTAGAGTCAAAAAACGTAATAATTTTAGATTTTATTATGACATCGATTTTGTTTTAAATGAGGTTCAGTTATCGCGTATACATCCAAAATCTATCGGTGGTAGGGATACTATAGAAACGACGTTCAGAAAACATTTTTTTGTAAAATTTACTCTGAATAAAAATATTTGATTTGATTTGATTTAATATGTCTAATAAAATATAAAATTATAAAAATTGTTGACTCTACTGAAAAGTTATAGTTTTATAGATACGAAGTTGTGAAGGTAAAGTGACGAATTAAGGTTCATTTGCGCCATGTGTTAATACAAATCAGTTGACATATCATATAATTTAGATTTTGATACAGTTTAAAGGTATTTTAGACTCAATATTCGAGTTTCAATTTAATACATCTAAGCATTTATGAGGAAAATCGCAGGAAGTTTAATGATATTTTTAATTATAAGATGTGACAACTAAAACGTGAGATAAAACCCTTTCTCCTCTTTGGGTAAATATATTAAGTATAACAAAGTTTCAAATATAAATGCGTACAAAAATATTATTATAATAATAAATTGAACAAGCACAAAAGTAATGACGTCGATAGCCATCAAACCCCATTGATCCGCCCTGATATAGTTCACGGTGGGCGGCTAGGGCGGGGCGGGGCGGGCGGAAGCAGGGTCGAGGTCACGCGACCTTGGGCCCACTTCAGCGGTGCTGAATGTGTAAGTTGCACTAGCACACGTAGCACAAACATGACATTGAAGTGATTTTCTAAGCTTGATTGAAGTGAAAAGTTGCATGCGTTATTAAACTTTAGGCTCATAATGTAATGCCTATTATAATGGAGTTGTTTTTCTATTTTCAGTGATATTTTTTTCTCCAGACAGATAGAGATTCGGAATATTATAGTCTCAGTCTAAAATAGGCAATAATATAAAGGGTAGTTAAAAAAAACACGTTATATTTATTTACATTGGTCCTTTATAAAAAATATAATTTAAAATAATTTCGTACCTATGTGAAATTTCGAATTAATTATAACTATGGAAATATCTGTGCTCAAAGTTTTACATACATATACCGATACACACATGATACAACCCGAGCAAATGAAATCGTTTTAATAAAGTAGGTAGGTTTTTTTTTAATAAAATTTCAGTATCCAAAGCCAATGCTACTTTTCAAAATGCTTGATGATCGGAGAATAAATTATTAACACAATGGATCTTACTTGTAATACGAATCGTTATTTATAATCTTTTAAATTAATTAAGTTTTAAGCGCGCATTAGTAAACTACACATAGAGTCACAAGATTAAAAAGAAAAAAATATACATTTCTAGATTGAGAAAATGGTAGTATAGTCAGTATACCAAAGATGTAGTAACTCTCTTCTTTTACACCCTGTATAGATAGTACCGATAGTATGCACTATAGATCAGTTAACACAGTTAGGGCCAATTTTTCAATCGTCAGACTCTTATCTAAGGAATAACTATGTGACTTTGGCAGATTTTGTATGGAACAAACGTCAAAGTCACATGTTTATTCAACAGATAAGTTATCTGACGATTGTAAAACCGGCCCTTAGCATCCGTAAAAAATAAACAACTCTCATTTTGCTCACTCGTTCGTACTTAATATTATCCGCTTTTCCTTTCATCGAGCTTGAAATCACAGGCCAGCACTTTGCAAATTAATGGACCATTCCACGAGCTTAAATTGAATCTAACGATGTCAATCATCACCATTTGGTTCGTACGCCTATTTCTGCCCACTCCCCTCGCGCAGTGGATGAAGTGTGACCATCATCCACGCGCCTTGGGTGAAGTGGGCCCAACCTCTTCCACGTTTAAGTGAATTGTGCACCCTCCCAATGTCTAGGGTGAATAATTGTACCCGACCTCCTGCAAGTTGGGTGAAGTGTGGCGTCTTCTCCTTTATTTTTATTGAAGCCCTCCGTAGCGCAGTGGTTGAACGCGTTAGTGCTCGAGCGAGAGGTCGCGGGTTCGAATCCCGTCGGGGGAACAAAAAATTTTCAATGTTTCTAGGTCATAGATGTGTATTTCATTTGTGTATATTGTAATAAAAATCTTACATATATGTATAGTATAAAAAAGTCATCATCATCATATATTTCCGTTGTCTGGTACCTGTAACACAAGTTCCTCAAGTTCGCGGGTCAGATTGACATGGTGTGAAGCATCCATAGACACTATTATATTATTCGGTAAAGAGTTTTTTCTCCTTGTGTGAAATGTACTCGTCCTAGCGACATCAAATTAAACAACACCACGCTAATTGAGGCCCGAGGCGGGCCCGGGGATCCGGGGTAATTTGGAAGTGAATTTTGACTTTGTAATAGAGTTGCTAATTCTATTGCAGATTACCCGGAGCCTGTAGGCTCTAGTGCGCCGTGCATAAATTTTGTGTACCTATACCACAAACACGCTAATGATATAACTGATTGAATGTTCTTGATGGAAATTCATGTTCACAATAATAACACACTTAATTACACACAAATTTACACTTTTCCACTTTTTGTTATAACATTACGTTTTAATGGGTATATACAAAAACACGACCGGTTTCGATTAAATCATCACTTGATGAGTAAAAACTAATTTAAACGTAATAAAAAGTGAAAAAGTGTAAATAACAGTTGTGTGTTAATATTATTGTCTACACTAATTAACAGATATGCGTCAGCTTACAACAAGACGCTACGCTGATTTTAGAATTACATTTCAAAATTGAACTTTATGCAATACTCTAGATTCTACAGAATAGAATAAAATCAATTTTGAGTTGCGATATATTATAAATAGCAATTGTTGAGTGCAGAAGATACTCGTTTCAATGCAACGAGAATTCTTACTCTTGCGACACGTTCTTAGTTAACAAATATCAGTAAAAAGTTAAATTTTATAACAAACCATCTTAATAATGCCGTGCCACGTCTCAGTGTCAACTGACCCTAACGAGTAAAGATTGGATGCTTGGTTGTTTTGAATTGATTGAGTAATTTCCATGAAATTTGTCATTTGACATAGAAACATACAAGGTGTAAAATAAATGAGTGATAATACTTGAGGTTGTGTATGTGCCTCATATGTAGAGTATACTGTGAAAGTACCAGTGCTGAAAGACTTACTTTTCTGCCAATGTCAAAAAATGCCAAAACATTTTCCCATACAATAAAAAAAGGACATTTGTATGGAAAAATGGCCGTTGTAGCCGTTTTTCCTCTTAACTTCCTCACGGTGAGCAGTGACGGAAGCTCACACTCAGCACATTCGACATTCCGTTGAGGAGATTAGTTTGGCGGCGATTTGTCTTCAACGAGCTACATGAATCTCTATCGGAGTTATATAACCGTCTACAACTAAATATACTAGCTGACCCGTGCCCACTTCGTTGAGCATGAAAACCGTGTAAATCTTCCCGGGACTTCCACGAATATTTCAAGACCAAAAATAGCCAAATCAGTTCAGCTGATCTCGAGTTTTAGCGAGACTAACGAACATCAATTGGTTTTTAAATAGCCTATGTTACTCAGTGATAATGTGGCTTTCTAATGAAAAAAGAATTGGTCCAGTACTTTTTGAGTTAAGTCGTTACATACAAAAATACAAATCTTTCCTCTTTATAATATTAGTAATTAGTATAGATATTATATATATACCGAAACTCTGTCGCAGTTACTAAACTCGATAAAAGTTATTGATGGATACGCGCCTCTGATCCAATCAGTTTGGTCATAGATTGATTTAGGTACATCGATTTATTCCTCGCGAATTATACCGAACAACCAAGTATTTTTTTGTAATTTTTTTTTAATTTTGTAAAAAAATACATTTCTAGAATGAGAAAAGGTAGTATAATCTAATCCCAAAGTTTTAGTCACTTTTCTTTTTATACCCCGTATAATACAGGCTTATTATAATTTATAGCCGTGATAAACGGGTTGTCCAACACTGAAAGAATGTTTTCCAATCGAACCAGCAGGCTTACTCCCGACATAATCGAGGATAGAATCAGTTCGATGTCAACGGCTTTTGGTATTTTATTTGGTAGATTACTTTGAAACTAACCAGGATAAAGAAAATCGTTAGATCGTAACTTTTTGTACTCCTGACCATGTCAATCGACTGTGAACCAAAATAAACAAACGTCAATTTATTCGGGAGTACGCGGCACGATCAAATCTCCCAGATTTGATCGTGCCGCGTGCCTTACTCTCCAAACTGATTTGATTTTGATTTAGATACGATCATGCCGCGAACTTCTTAGTAAATTGAAATTTGTTTATTTTGATTCTCAGTCGATCGATATGGTAGGTAGTACAAAAAGTTACGATCTAACGATTTTCTTTATCCTGATTAGTTTCAAAGTAATTCACCAAATAAAATACGAAAAACCACTGATATCGAACGGATTCGGTACTCGAATGTCGGGAGTAGGCCCGCTGAATCAAAATCGAATCAGTTTGGACTTTGGAGAGTAAGGCCCCAGTATTTCCTCTAAGGCTCGATTAGCTCGCTCGAACAATCTCTTCATCTTAATAATAAGAGTGTCTCGACGTATCACAATTCGTATTAAAATTACAACTTGTACCCACTTAAAATTAATACTTTTTGCAAATATTAGGTCCTTACATATGAAATTGGCGTTTTGTCGTACTGGCCACTTTGATCTTAAATATATCCTCTTTGGTTAGGAATTCCAAATTCAAATTTAAACAGCTATTTACTCATGCATTTGTGTTTTGAAAACCGTAATTCATTTGTTTTTTTCTCTTTTGTTTTTTTTTCTGCGTCACTCATTTCACAAAATGGAAAACTTAAAATATCGCATTATTTACGAGTACGAGTTCCACCGTGGCACCAGTACTGCAGAAACGGCTCGAAGGATTAATGATGATTATGGGGGTGGTGTCGCAAAAGAAAACACGGTGCGTTTTTGGTTTCAACGCTTTCGTTCTCGAAATTTCGACCTGCAGAACAAGCCCCGTGGACGGCCGGAGACCAAGGTCGATAATGATGAATTGAAAGCTATTGTGGAAGCAGATCCATCGCAAACCACATCAGAGCTAGCTACAGGCTGCGGTGTTAGTGACAAAACCGTTTTCATCCACTTGAAGCTAATTGGGAAGGTGAAAAAGCTTGAAAGGTGGGTACCTCATGAATTGAGTGAAGCAAACCGACAAACGCGCGTCGACTGTTGCGTTACATTGCTCAACCGGAACAATAATGAAGGAGTTTTAAATCGGATCATTACATGTGATGAAAAGTGGATCCTGTACGATAATTGTAAACGCTCATCGCAATGGCTGATCCCTGGTGAACCAGCAAAGTCTTGCCCCAAGCGAAAATTGACTCAAAAAAAGTTACTTGTAAGCGTTTGGTGGACTAGTGCCGGTTTCGTACACTATAGCTTTCTTAAATCTAGTCAGACGATTACGGCTGATGTCTATTGTCAGCAACTGCAAACCATGATGGAAAAGCTCGCCGTTAAACAACCGAGACTTGTCAATCGCTCTACGCCACTGCTGCTTCAAGACAACGCTAGACCACACACGGCCCAACAGACGGCTACCAAATTAGAGGAGCTTCAATTGGAATGTCTAAGACATCCACCGTACTCTCCGGACCTTGCTCCAACAGATTACCATTTTTTTCGAAAATTGGATAACTTCTTGCAAGGAAAAAAAATCAATTCCGATGAGGCAGTCCAAACCGCTTTCAAAGATTTCATTGATTCCCGTCCGAATGGTTTTTTTAGTAAAGGGATCAATGAACTACCTATAAGATGGCAAAAGTGTATAGATAGCAATGGTACATACTTTGATTAATAAAATATATTTTAATATGAAAAAATCGCCTTTATGTTCCTCCCATACAAAACGCCAATTTCATATGTAAGGACCTAATATTTCATAATTTAATTTTAGAGTAAATGTCCTTTAGAAGTTTTGTATTTGTATTTTATAAAATATCCTATTCAATCTAAACAACTCAATGAAGTTTGCAATTATTATAATTTTACTTCTTTCGCGAGTGTTTTAAGTGTATTTTGAAATCCATTTCTAATTGAGTATAGACTCGTCAATATAAGGCGTTCAAATTAATGAATGAAAATGAAAAATCTTTTATTTCCAAATAGGTTAGATACTAACACATAAGAATTGTCCTACATGATGACCTGGCGGTTCGAAGCAGTGCCGGATTAACCATGAAGCAAGAGTAGCAATTGCTACGGGCCCCGCGCGAAAGGGGCCCCCGCATATTTAAACCTATTTTTGCCTGAGCGTATTTTTTTACGTGAAACTTATTAATATACCACTTTTCATTAAATCCACGTTAGACACTCGGTACCCGACTATTTCCTTGGCGTAAATAATTTCATACCGTAAACGCATAAGTTCTACAAAAAGTTGCTTGTATAAACGCGTAGAAATTCAGTCGGTCTGATAATCAGCTCTACAAAATATTTGCCTTATATGCAGGTCAAAGAATTTGCTACGGGCCCCACGCCTGCTTAATCCGGCACCGGTTCGAAGACTAACCCGGCGAGAAGAACCGGCGTAAAAAACTCGAGTAATATATAATATTAATATTGAGCTTCTAAAAACAACAAAACTCTACAAATAATAAGTAAATTGCTAAACAACATGATGTAACAATGTTTACAATACCCGATATAAGTTTCAGTTGTAATAAAGTATATGCTCCATAAATCTCTCAGTACGTTTAACGGGCGTCAGAAAAACTTATGTGACATCTTAATAGCTACAGGGAGACGTCTAGTTAGTGTTCTGTATCAGATGGGTAAAAACCCTATTAATTATACTTTGTTGTCTGTCTGTTCACTCTTATTATAAATACACAGAAGTAGGATATATAATATATTATAGAATGAGTGCTAAAGGAAGAGCTAAAAATAGCGATCTATCACACAAATTTTAAATGCAAGGATTCATAAGAATTAAAGAGACAGTTCATGATGTTTTGGCATAGGTGCAAGGTTGGAGGTTGATTTTGGTGTTTCCCATCAAAAATGGTGTACATCAGTGAAAGTAACAACTAGACAGCGTTGGCTCACTAACAATAATTAAAAGTCACAGAAAATAAATCTAAGTAGATTTATTACATTCATGCAGATTCATTTTGACTATATTTTGATTTCATTTTGTTAATTTGCTAGCAATAGGCTCCTAAACTGTTTTTTATAATTAATATTAATAATTTAAGTATTCTTGTTAAACATAAGCTATAGAAATTTGACGACTTAGCGCGTATACTTAATGCTTTTTATTAAACTTTTTTTATTAAACCCTTGCGTGGGCAAGGGTTTAATAAAAAAAATTCGTTGAGCATAGAAACCGTTTAAACCTTCCTTGGGGCCGTATTATGCTATTTTACAATATACCAGCCTGGTTCCAGGCAATTCAATAATACGGCCTTAAACTGCCTTGTTCATTTTCATATTACAGCGACATGTTATACTGAATGGATCCACCCTAGTTTGGTTGTCTGTAAGTGACATTCGGAAGCAAGTCCAGTGTCAAGTGTCCGCTAACTAGCTGTCATCATGCAGTTATTATGTGACGACAATTCCAGGCAGCCATGTTGTATGGCGTAAATTGGCTGCAAGCTCTTAAAGCTTGTATACATTTCAAGACCAAAAATTGCCGAATCGGTTAAGCCGTTCTCGAGTTTTACCGAGACTAACGAACAGCAATTCATTTTTATATATAACATTAATAATATACAAAATATTACACATCCATGTCCCAGGAACACATAACTATTGTTTTTTTTTTTCGTCGTTTTCGTCAGAATTCGAACCTGCGACCTCCTGCTCGAGCACCAACGCGCTCAACCACTGCGCTACGGAGGTCCTCATAATTAACAGCCCCCTGTAGCACCTACCCTTCTACATTATATATTATGTACTCAGCTAGAACCTAGCCGTATATAAATTAGCATCTTCATCGCTCCAGCATCCTAAATCTTGATGATATCTCGACGCTCGACGAACATTCCACGAACAAACAAACCCATTCCTTACTCGTCTCTAACATTTTTATGATGTCCCTTCTCCCTTCACTCGTACAGCCTTGACGACTTTTATTTTACTACATATTATTTATCTTATTTAATTGCTCTATGTACGTCTTTCTTTATAGTTTCATAAAAATGATTCACAGCTTTACAGTCCGTTTCTAACCTCGTCGTTTCAGCTATCGTCCACTGCAGGACATAAGCAATTTTTGTATACACAGCCTGTAATGTTAATGAGTGATTATACTTCAGGATGTGTGTAGGTCCCGTATGTAGAGTATACTGTGAAAGTACCGGCGTTGAAAGAGTTACTTTTTATGGGCAAATTTATGTTGTTGTGGCATTTCTCATACGAACACGAAAGTCAAGAGTAAGTCTTTCAGCGATGGTACTTTCACAGTATACTGAAGGCACACACCCCTTTTTTTTTCTTGATGTCGCAAGGGAAATGCGTTACACATCCCCCCGGGAGGGTCCCCGAGGGGTATGTGGGACTCCCGGCTCGCTACCGGTTTACCCACCAAAACCACTTGCGGATTGCCATCAGCCGTTTAGTGGAAGACGTGCCCTGGATCTTTCAAAGCACAGGCCACGCCCCCCCGACCGGCCTATCTTCCTCATAAGGGACCGGACTTCCATCAGAGAAGGCACACACCCTAAAGTATTATCACTCATTTATTTTACAGCTTGTATACATACACATAGACATAGTCAACAAAAATATTATTTAAGTATATCTCTTATGTTGCATAAGTTTAATGAAAATATTAAACAGAATTGTAGATTATACCTTTCGGTGAAGTAAAATTAGAAAGTCGTGGGTATCTTTACTTGAATGTAATTTTCTTTGTAAGCACGTGCCCGGGGCCTCAGTATTGGAGGCCTGAGACAAAAGGTAGTTCATTCCAACTTGTAATTGAATTGGGTCTTGTAACTTGTCATGTGCATGTAATACCGTGTTTTTAGGAAACAAAATTGTTTATTTTCTTACAAATTACGAATTGCTAAGGGATCCGACTGTGAAACTACAAATCTATACTAATATACATACTAATATTATAAAGCGGACGTGTTTGTTTGTTTAAACGCGCTAATCTCAGGAACTACTGGTCCGATTTCACAATTCTTTTTTTTGTTGGATAGTCCATTTATAGAGGAAGGCTTAAGGCTATATAACATTACGCTGCGACCAATAGGAGCGAAGCGACAGTGAGAAATGTTTCAAAAACGGGGAAAATTATTCACATTTGGGGACTTTCATTGCGTGCGCTGCATAAACGGTTTAAGTCACTCAAAAACCACGCGAACGAAGTCGCGGGCACAGCTTAATGATAATACTACTTACTATAATATTAATATCTGTATACAGTTTTAAAAAAATATTTATTACAGGTAAAATTAGATTGTTTGCTTGCAATAAATGGCCTCCAAAACTGGACTGTCATAAAATTTGGCACAGATTTATTATCTACGTTGTGGCACAGATAACAAAGTCTTAACGAAGTTACTTTTGATTGCGGCAAATAGTTCTCCCGAGAATTAATTTTGCACAAAATCTTCATCTATGTAGTTTTATATCTTCTCTTATATACCTACAGTGTGTAAAAAGAACAGTCACTATAACTTTGATGTACGATTATACTACCTTTCCTCATTTTGGAAATGTATTTTTTTTTTTTACTTTTTACTATTCTTATTTTTTTTTTGCCGAAAGAATAACGAAAATGCAAAATAAATTGGTTTTATTTTTTTGTTAAATATATATTTCTAGAATGAGAAAAGGTAGTATAATCATATTCCAAATTTATAATGACTGTACATTTTACACCCGTTATAAAAATGAATTGCTGTTCGTTACTCTCGCTAAAACTCGGGAACGACTGAATCGATTCGGCTATTTTTAGTCTTGAAATATTCTTAGAATTCTCAGAAAGGTTTAAACGGTTCATCACAAACTGTTTCTATGCTCAACGTTATGGGCACGGGTCAGCTAGTTCTTATTAAAATTTCATCAAAATGTCAAAGTAGTTATAGTGTTATTTAAAACGCGTTGACAGATAGGTGGGATTCCCCGTTGCTAAGACACTGGGTGGGTTTGCACGCCCCTTTATCTAGGTGTAATATTTTTGTTTAATTGTAATAATAATTACTAACATCACTAACATTGTTACTAATTAAATTGCTAACACTTATGGATCCTACCTGAAATAAATTATTATTATTAAACATGTCGAAGAAAGGTATAAAAACTGTTAATACTGCTGTTGGCGCACTCTCTCTAATATTTTTAATATTCGCTGAAAGTAATTCAGTTCCACGCGATATTTTCTTTTTTTTCACCTTACTAATTCGAGTGGTTTAAGTTAGCGTCATTTTTAACCCCCGACGAAAAAACGTATAAATTGTACTGTATTTGTCTGTGGCATCGTAGCTACCAGACGGATGATGCTATTTTAATGCAGTTTTTTTTGTTTGAAAGGTATATCAGTCGAGAGTGTTCTTAGCTATGTTTGGTGGAAATCGGTTCAGGTCATCAGGTCGTTCGTTAGGTGTGATAGGAATGTTACAGGTTTAGTCGAAGTTTTTTATTTTTATTTTAATTTATAGTTAATATCCGAGGCCCCCTGTGAGAAGTGCGCAGATGTATTCAGTTTACAATCCTTTATAATCACCATTTCAGACATAAACATCCCCCAAAGTATTTATCGTATACAGGCTACAATATTAATGAGTGATAATATTTTAAGGTGTGTATGGGTCCCGTATATAGAGTTTACTGTGAAAGCGCTGATAGAGGTACTTTTTAAAATTATTTTATGGAAAAATTTACGATGTTGGGGCATTTCTCATACGAACATGAAAATTAAAAAAAAAAAGAAAACAAAGAAAGAAACAAAAGTAAGTCTTTCAGCGCTGGTACTTTCACAGTATACTCTACACACACACCCTAAAGTATTATCACTCATTTATCTTACAACTTGTGTAGTATTTATCGTGGCCTTTACCTGAGAGGGGTTCCTCAATTACTAGTTATTAATTTTAGTTCTAATTTACTCTTAAGTTTTAACAATATAAAATTAAAACAATAATATCTTATGTAGTTTTATATTGTATACTAGCTGACCCTTGCCCACTTCGTTGAGCATAAAAAGAGTTTATGATAAAATTCAACTAAAAAAAACAACGTGGGAACCCGAAACCCGAAACGCGGGAACCCGGAACCCGCAACGCGGGATCCCGGAACCCGCAACGCGGGAACCCGGAACCCGCAACGCGGAACACGCAACAGGGAACCCGAAACCCGCAACGCGGAACCCGGAACGCCGAACCCGCAACGCGGAAACCCGGAACCCGCAACGCGGGAACCCGGAACCCGCAACGCGGGAACCCGGAACCCGCAACGCGGAACCCGCAACAGGGAACCCGAAACCCGCAACGCGGAACCCGGAACGCCGAACCCGCAACGCGGAAACCCGGAACCCGCAACGCGGGAACCCGGAACCCGCAACGCGGGAACCCGGAACCCGCAACGCGGAACCCGGAACCCGCAACGCGGGTACCCGGAACCCGCAACGCGGGAACCCGAAACCAGCAACGCGGAACCCGGAATCCGCAACGCGGGAACCCGCAACCCGCAACGCGGGAACCCGCAACCCGCAACGCGGGAACCCGCAACCCGCAACGCGGGAACCCGGAACCCGCAACGCGGGAACCCGGAACCCACAACGCGGGAACCCGGAACCCGCAACGCGGGAACCCGGAACCCGCAACGCGGAACCCGCAACAGGGAACCCGAAACCCGCAACGCGGAACCCGGAACGCCGAACCCGCAACGCGGAAACCCGCAACGCGGAAACCCGGAACCCGCAACGCGGGAACCCGGAACCCGCAACGCGGGAACCCGGAACCCGCAACGCGGAACCCGCAACAGGGAACCCGAAACCCGCAACGCGGAACCCGGAACGCCGAACCCGCAACGCGGAAACCCGGAACCCGCAACGCGGGAACCCGGAACCCGCAACGCGGGAACCCGGAACACGCAACGCGGGAACCCGGAACCCGCAGCATGGGAACCCGGAACCCGCAACGCAGGAACCCGGAACCCGCAACGCGGGAACCCGGAACCCGCAACGCGGGAACCCGGAACCCGCAACGCGGGATCCCGGAACCCGGAACCCGCAACGCGGAACCCGCAACAGGGAACCCGAAACCCGCAACGCGGAACCCGGAACGCCGAACCCGCAACGCGGAAACCCGGAACCCGCAACGCGGGAACCCGGAACCCGCAACGCGGGAACCCGGAACCCGCAACGCGGAACCCGGAACCCGCAACGCGGGAACCCGGAACGCCGAACCCGCAACGCGGAAACCCGGAACCCGCAACGCGGGAACCCGGAACCCGCAGCATGGGAACCCGAAACCCGCAACGCGGGAACCCGGGACTCCCAACGCGGGAACCCGGAACCCGCAACGCGGAACCCTAAACTCGCAACGCGGAACCCGGAACGCGGAACCCGGAACGCGCAACACGGGAACCCGGAACCCGCAACGCGGAACCAGCAGCATGAGAACCCGAAACCCGCACCGCGGAATCCGGAACCCGCAACGCGGAACCCACAACGCGAAACCCTAACGCAGAACCCGCAACGTTCACGGAAACGCTGTCAAATGGAATAAATAGTATCCTATATCCTACTTGCTCTAAGCTACCTCCTCACCAATTTTCAGCCATATCGGTAAAGCCGTTCTTGAGTTATCAATAATTTAACTAACACTTACTTACTTACTTTTATACATATAGATGTATAGATTACTCCTACTAACATAAGCTAACGCCCGGTGAATGCTCCCGTCACAGTCGGTCCAGCCGATTCGGTGATCATTAGTTAGATGACGATGATGATGATGATGATGATGAAAAGTAGCCTAAATTAATCCTTGTAACTTTAGCTATCTACCAGTGAAAGTCTCGTTAAAATCGGTCCAGCCGTTCCAGAGATTAGCCGGAGCAAAGAGACACGCTGACAGACAGACATTTTTTTAAATTGCATTTTCGTTTTCAGTACCTAGATATCGTTGCCAATACCAAAAAAAAGAAGAAAATATAGTTTAAAATGTCTTAAGCATTTAGAAAAACGTTGCTAATTGAAAGTTACAAACTGACACTTCAATACGCATACATTAATAGATTTCTGAACGCATAGTTGTTACATCATTTGACAACAAATGTTTGACATTTGATGAACAAAATATGAGCATTTATTTACATGATTAATTATTCATTACACATCAAGTTTTTACTATTTTTAATATGTATTCTGCTAATCGGGGAGGAGACAAATCCAACGAATCAAAAACCATGAAAATTGGTTCAGCCGTTCTCGAGTTATAAGTGTTGTAACAAACACGACTTTCTTTTATATATATAAGATTTGTCCTTTTTATAAATAGTTAAGTTATTGTTAGTAAGTAGGCGCAAAGTAATTTGGAAGGAAATAAAAGGCTTTTTATTATTATTTTTTTATAACGGGTGTAAAAAGAGCAGTCACTATAACTTTGGGATATGATAATACTACCTTTTCTCATTCTAGAAATGTTTTTTTTTAATTCCTTTTTTACAACAATCTAAAAAAAAATTTTTTTGGCTTTATTATTATTTTTGCTACAAAAAAATAAGAAATTGTAAAGACAACAAATATTTTTTTTTAGTTTTTGACAAAAAAAAATATATATTTCCGAAATGAGGAAAGGTAGTACAATCGTATCTCAAAGTTATAGTGACTGCTCTTTTTACACACTGTATAGTATTTATTGTATTAGTTGCCTTTACTGGCAGGTGGATAGAGTGTAGAGATAAATAACAATGTCCGTGGAAACCCAGCTTCTGATTTCCGGATATACGTTCGCCCTGTCGCCTTTTACGACACCCTCGGAAAAGATGGCTGACGTGGAGACTATTTTCCAGCAGCCTACGGATTTCGACCTTATCACTTATCAATAAAGTTCAAAAGAGGTTAACTCTCTGTCGGCGACTGTATGTTTCGGTTCACATTGACGAACGTGTACAATTCCACTACAAAACATCTGAAGCGCTCCCGCTCTGTAAATATTTTGTTCCCTTGTAGTTTTAAACTGTTCCGTTTCGCAACAATTGAAACTCCTGCGAGTTTGAAATAGCAATAAAGCAAGAAGCATTCGCTTTGTGAACTTTAAGGCGTTTACTTTATTTCTAACCACCGACGAAAAACAGAGGGGTGTTTGACGTGTCTGTGGGTTTATAGTTATAGTATTATGCCATTGTGCCTATTGTTATAAACCCATTGTTTTAGATTAAATTGGACCTAAGCGGAGTACCTAATATAAAAATAAAAAAAACATATAAAACCTAAGTTAGTAATTAATATATATGTATGTCTGTAATATACCTAGTAGTCAGCATGTACATTAAAGAACTATGTATTTTTGTTAAGTCACGTCCACATTATTTTAAACTTAAATCGGAAGTAGAACGTAAAAATGATAGATATATAAGTATAAGCTTTATCGCCCAATTGTTAACTTGGATATATATAAAAAGAATGTATTTATACAGGCTATTGACATATACAATAAGCTACCGGACAATTTTAAGCACCTACCTCTTAGGGCGTACAGAACAAAATTGACTACATGGCTTCTAGAAAACTGCTAATTTAAATGAATACATGTTATATATAAAGTAATATATTATGTTAATTCCAAAATTTATTCCAGAATTATTTTTAAAAAATTGACATTTACATAATATTATCGATGACATTATAAAAAATATTTTCTGTATCTTTAACTTAACTTTATCATGAACCTTTAACTTGTACTGTGTTATATTATGTTGACATTTGATAACTTAACCTAATTTAAGTAAATGAATACTATTAAGTTACTATTATAAATAATATCATCTGACTAAAACATTTAATTAATTTTGTAATCTGTATTTTTTTAGTATATTAATAATTATGTTAAGTAATTGCCATTCACACACCATTGTTATGGTAAGATGTGCTGGAACTATTTATACCCTGTAACAACTATTGTAAACCACATTTTACCACAATATCTTAAAACTGAGCACCCTCCGTGTATTGTGATTGTACAGAATTTGGCATTTTGTGTTTCACTACTTAGTTTTTTAGCCGTAAAAAGTTGTGACATCCATGCGATTGCCAAGTCAATCTACTTATATATTTAAAACAAAAATATTTCGAATAATATTGATATAATCACTAAGATGTTGTTAGACGAACGTATGTGCCTCCTAGATAGAGATACTGTGAAAGTACCAGCGCTGAAAGACTTATTTTTGACTTTCATGTTTGTTTGAGAAATGCCCCAACATCATAAACTTTCTCATACAATAATAATAAAAAAGTACCTTTTTCAGCGCTGGTACTTTATTTGCAAACTCTATATACTGTACACACCCTAAAGTATTATGAGTCATTAATATTTTAGGTTTAGTTTAGGTTTAATCACGGCGGGGTCACCACTTTAGGTTTAATTTATATTATTATTATTTTTAGATTTTGATTATATAATTACTACTTTACACCAATTAGGTTTTGTGTAGGAAATATTATATTGATTTAGTATAAACCTAAAGACTCTCCTCAGAAGGGAATATAAATAAAACACACGTTAACCCTTGAGCTCTTCTGTATATCGACTGTTAAGGAGTTACAAAATATAAGGGCCATACACAATGAATAGCGCATTTAAAGTGTTACACTAATTTATCACCATATTGCCTACTCTTAATACAATGTGAGCACTGTGTCCCTACAAATATTATAGCTTGTATACGGTAGAGTACATCATAAACACGTCTTACGTTACTAACATACTTGGAAATCTCTACATAAACATAATGCGACAACCAACAGAATGCTCCGCTAATGTGGTTCCCTGGTAAAGCCTGCCCGCGTCGTACACCCCCTCAATTGTGCCAGCTCAGTGGGCCGGCAGCTCTCCTCATGAATAAACTATGCATCGTGTAAGCACGCCACACTTGAGTTTGCGTTTGAGTTTTCCTTACTCTCCCGTTATATATACATATACACCCGTATATACTAGTGATTGACGACCTCCGTAGGGCAGTGGTTTAGCGCGTTGGTGCTAGAGCGAGAGGTCGCGGGTTCGAATCCCGCCGAGGAAACCAAAACTTTTCAATGTTCCTGGGTCATGGATGTGTATTAAATTTGTGTATAAAATATAAATATTAAATATGTGTATAGTATAAAAGTATTGAATATATATTTCCGTTTCTGTAACACAAGTTCTTCGGATACTTAGCACGGGGCCAGATTGACGTGGTGTGAAGCGTCCATAGATAGATATTATTATTATCATTATAGCTAGCCCTCAGGCGTGACTTTGACACCTAGGACTTCGATCAACATACACTACACACTACAATACACTAGATAACGCGTCCCATACAAAAACAAGGCTAGAATTTGTCCGCGACCGCGTGGTATCTAATATGCCAATAATGCGCGTGGCTTTTTGGATTATTGACTAATTATCACTACAAATTTTAAAAATCTAAATTTAAACACACATTGCGGCATTGTGCCACAGTATATGCAACGCGTATGACACGTATGATGCCAAGTCGGAGTGAGTGGGTCGGTTTAACAACATCTTTTAGTGAAAATCAATATTAATGACAGATAGTACATTAACTTGGTAATTTGGGGTTGCGGGTTGCATAATTGAACGAAGTGAGCACGGGTCAGCTAGTATATAGTATTTATATAAAACAAAATAAATTCAAATCTCTTGAAGGGAACAACTGTACTTTTCTTTGTTCCTCCAGCCTCAATACTTGAGAATGAGAATAAGCATTCACTCGTGCAATAAATTCCCTCGAGTTAAATAACATTTTGATTGCAACTAAATTGGGCCAAAGATATTCCTAAACTTATTCCAATCCTCGTAACTGCGGAAGTTAAACTCGGTCAAAATTCTGTCAAACTGATAACTACATTATTACATTGTGACTTGCGAGCTAAAGTACTCGTGTGGTTCCATATAATCCTAGGGACAAACTGTCTTACTAACCCCCGGTTTCCCGAACGCTATTCAAATGAATGATCAACTAACACGGCATTCAAATCAACGACCCATATTCAACGCTGATTGGTGGAATATTATCTGACAGAAAGGAACGGACATACATTTTATAATTACATTACGCTTGGCACTTGCAAGATTAGTAAAAATTTCACCGACGAGGTTAATTCATTAAAGACACCGATTAGTTGACATACGATTTGAATCAACCTTATCTGAAAAATTTTAACCTATCTTGCAGTGCGAGCGTGATGTTGTTACAAAATAACTGTGGTTATATAAAATATGTGTGTATTATCAGACAGAAAGGAACGCTTTCAGTCTGATATTATTCCACAAAGGTATAGTTACAACCAATGTGTGTTACCAGTGATGACATACGGTTCTGAGACGTGGTGCTTCACGAGGGATATTTTCAGAAGGCTCAATGTCGCTCAGCGAGCTATGCTCGGTATTTCTCTACGTGATTGAATCAGAAATGAGGAGATCCGTAGAAGAACTAAGGTTGCTGACATTGCCCGTAGGATCAGTCAGCTGAAGTGGCAATGGGCGGGCCACATAGCACGAAGATTGGACGGTCGATGGGGCAAAAAGATCCTAGAGTGGAGACCACGTACTGGCAAGCGCAGTGTGGGACGGCCACCTACCAGATGGACCGACGACCTGGTGAAAACTGCCGAGTCACGTTGGATGCAGGTGGCAATGGACCGGTCGCACTGGAAATGTATTGGAGAGGCCTATGTCCAGCAGTGGACAGTAAAAGGCTGAAACGACGACGACTACGATTTGAATGCCATGTTAGTGGATATTTGAATAGCGTTCGAAAAACCGGGTTAGCCTTTCTTCTACATATTCTCTACTCATCGCTGCACCGTACGGACAAAATAACTATAATAATATGTAGGTACGTAAGTACTTTATTAATTGGGTTGAAAAAGAATGAGTATAATTTTGTTTTTGATTGCTTATTAAGTTCATATGGGTTATTGATTAAAGCCACTCTATCAGCCTGACTAATTACAACATTGAAACATTAATAGTTAAATAATCATAAAATCATGTCATTAATGGTCAATTAATGACAATCGGAAATTGATTGGTATTTTCTACCCAGTGGAGTAATACAAATTTGTATGGTAGAGGGCTACACCCCTCAGGGTACAGCCTGCAAATACACCCCATACTATATCGACCGATTTGGATATAAATCGTTATTTTTTGTGGGGACACAAAATTATTACGAAAACAATTTGACGACCTCCGTAGCGCAGTGGTTGAGCGCGTTAGTGCTCGAGCGAGAGGTCGCGGGTTCGAATCCCGCCGAGGGAACAAAAAGTTTTCAATGTTCCTGGGTCATGGATGTGTATAATAGAATAAAAATCTTAAATATGTGTATTGTGTATAGAATAAAAGTATTTAATATATTTCCGTTGCCTGGTACCTGTAACACAAGTTCCTCGGATATATGCACGGGGCCAGATTTACGTGGTGTGAAGCGCCCATATTTATTATTATTATTAATATACTTAATTTAAAAAAAGACGTATTTACGTCAAAATGACTACTCCCGAAAGCCATTAAGATTTATAATGGTGGTCGTACTTCCAGTATTTAGCGATGGAATTCACCTTGACCTTTCCAACTTCGTTATCGTTTCGCTTTGTGTGGCTCCTGTTGGAGTGGAATGGAATTAATAAGGAACTTGTATAATACGATATTTCAATTTACCGGATTGCTAGACGTTATGGACCAAGATCCCAGAGCCGCCAGACCATCCTTATGTTCTTAATGATTAAATGTATATTTGTAGTATAATTAACTACTATTCTTTACTCTGTAGTGTAAGTATGTGCATACCCACTAGTATGTGCCATGGGCCAATACTTGGAGTTATGGCGCCAAAAGTACAAAAAAAATTTACTAACATTTTGAATATACTTTGCAATTATTCTTTAGTATGTTGGGCTAGGACTATAATTATTACTCATTTTCTCCCCGTCCGAAAATTCTGATAACTGAAAATATAACTCTATTGTATTAGCACAAAGTTCAGTTTTTAAAAATCTTAATTTTCTCTGAACGGTTAGATTCAAATTAATTATTTTAGTCCTAGTTTTATACATTCAGAACGTATTTTTGTATTTCTGTATTTTTGTATGACCTGCAGTCGGGCAGATTTTGTCTGCATTTTGTTCCTGGCCGACTATGGGTGCGTTGCAATCAGTATGTTCTATATTCACACAAAATTTGGTCTCCGATTATCGCTCGTGGGCTCATACTAAAATATAGTACATTTATCATTAAGAATGTGCGGGTTGTCTGTCGGGGCTGGGATCTTGGTCTATTATTAACTGGAGAGAAATCCCTCGCTAAGCCCGCTGGCTGCAGCTTGCACGGAGCACGAACAATCCGACTGCGGCAATGGGAAATTAATTCTCAATGAGATATTGAAAAATTTATTAACGTTTTTTACTATACGCTGTTGAGACATATATTTTTGTTGCGAGAGATTCATACTTAATACTATGATGTCTAAAATTTAAATGTTATTAAAATTTAAACAACCTGCATGCAAATGAGTGAGATGCGTTTGCATTTGCATTATGCATGCGTTTGATGCACTTCACGTGCGAATGTTAATCTATTCTGTCGATGTCGTGTTAATCAAGTCTTCCCCAAAGTATGTCTTCATGGGGAGTAGTAATTTGTGTACTCGTCACGCTCGGGCCGCTCGGCAGGCGGGCTGGCGAACTACGTATATTGTCAGAATAACAATATCCGCGGAAACGTTGCTGCCATTTCCGGATATTTATCCCTTTTGTCGCATTTTACGACATCCACAAGAAAGACGGTTGATGGGAATTCTTCCTCCGGCAACCCATAGTTTTATCACTGGAAAATGTGTACTTTAGGATTATATGATTAATTGATTATATTATCTTTTCTCATTCTAGAAATGTATTTTTAACTAGGTGACCCGTGCCCACTTCGTTGAGCATACAAACCGTTTCAACCTTCCCTGGACTTCCACGAATATTTCAAGACTAAAAATAGCCGAATCGGTTCAGCCGTTCTCGAGTTTCGAGACTAACGAACAGCAATTCATTTTTATATATAAGAGAGAGAAGATTGTTTATTGTTACAGCAACACAACGACTTACCTAACCTAACCGAGCAAACGCAATATTTAGTTTGGTAGTAGTTAAGCAACTTGTAGTAGTTTTGTATGACAATTTGTGTTGAGATACTTTATCGTCAACTGGCCGGCATTCTGCTGAGTTTGTTATTGTTTTACCGCTGGTCCCGGGAACAACTTTGCTCATAAACCCAAGTATCGGGGTCCCTCGTTTATCTTGTTATATAACTAAAGGTACCAACATAATTCATAAAATTTAGAATGGGCTCCATTCTGTCTGAAATAGAAAAGTAAAAACGTGTCTGGACCCTACAGAAATTGGATACGGCTAGCGCAGTGAGTAAAAGTGAGAGAAAAGTACCACCGCTGCCGTGTGAGCGAGAGAAAGAGAATCTAGACAGATCGGTTCCGTAACGCGTTACGTAACGAAATTTAGCCCTCCATAGGATCACTTCAATTTTAATGTGACAAAATATGTCAACTTGTTACATAATGTATCAAAACCTGAAAAATGATGTACACCCCACTCCCCACTCCTCAGTCCCCACCCCAAGCACTCAGATAACGTATCTTTTTCTTATTTTGCTCTATAAATTTTACG
Source organism: Celastrina argiolus (assembly GCA_905187575.2). NCBI lineage: Eukaryota > Metazoa > Arthropoda > Insecta > Lepidoptera > Lycaenidae > Celastrina > Celastrina argiolus. The sequence continues at coordinate 23,233,398 of LR994582.1, forward strand.
ATTTCCCAGCAAATTTTGTATCATATTTTATGCGAGCCGTAAACGTATTACGCTATAACAATGTTTGTAGGACGAAGGTCGAGGACAAATGGACGGGCCAGTACCTACCATAGTTACTATGCTAACTATGGTCTAATCTATGGTACTACTTTAATCTATGGTACTACTCTAATCTATGGTACTACTCTAATCTATGGTACTACTCTAATCTATGGTACTACTCCAATCTATGGTAGAGACCAAGAAGCACTTAATAATATTATCTGTCGACAACTTCTGAATTATAAAGGCCTTCCTATGCGACCGCGACCCGCGAACGTCCCCAGCAAACCTGCGAATGTGGTTCTGTGGCCCCGCCCACCGGTCGCGAGGTTTGTTTAGTCACTAAACAATATACGTGCTCAAAATAAGTTCATACTAAGTATGGGCTTTGATAGTTTTTTTTTACTAATCAAACTGATTATGTCTTGACAAAAGAGTCAAATATTATTGTGACTAACAGTGTGACAACATATTTGGTTTTGTTTATGTAAAAATATTAGAAAACAAACATTTATAAGTTTTCCTAAAGGCATTGTAAGCTTTTCCGGGATTTCGATAGATTTTTTTTTTGTTTTTATATCTTTTGATACCAAACATGACACAGTTATGTAATTTTCATTACGAATTTTAAAGTTAGTTTTTAAGGTTTAATTTTCAAAATATGTACATATATTTTTCAGAGAATTATAATTATTATAGTCTGTGTTACTCGCGGCATCATAACAAATCGATTGACACCTCATTTATTAAAATCGGACCAGTAGTTTAACTGTTGTGAGATAACAAACAAACATACATACACACATAGACTGCCGAAATCATTACCAGGGGGCTGACAGTGTAGTTCCATTTGTTACGTTTTGGCGCTGCGGTCGAAAGCAAAATGGCTTCGTTTTGTGACGTCACACACGTAAAGTTTATCTGTTTGTTTATATGTCAAATGATCTATGTTGTCAAAACTCAAATATGGCCGCGTGTAGTTTGTTAGTGTTTTGTTTATCCTCGTTTCTTGCTTGATTTAATCCAAAATATTCAATTACTCCGCAGATTATTGATACTAAAAAAATAATAGTTTGTTAATTAATTTAGTGTAAATCTTGTTAATTTTTCGTTTTAAGGGACTATTTAAGTCTTGTGTCGGCGGTTGCAACGCAACTATTAGTTCACGAAATGGCATTTTTCTTTCCCAAAGAACATTAATTTAAGAAACCTGTGGCTGTCCTTCCTGGTGCCAACTAACTATCCTTATCGGGTTTTCTAAAGAGCAACTTCGAAAACTTGTTACTGAAAAACACTTTCATAAATATCAATTTGACGAAGAAGTCCAAGATGTTTAAACATTCTAATCCATTTCTCCTTACGGATGATGAAATACAGAGCACGGCATGCCTCTATCGTCCTGTGAATCAGGTGAGTTTTACTTTTAACACGTATTTAGAGCTAGTGCAATATAAAGTATGAACAATATAATATAATTATACTTAATCTTTGACTCATTAAATTTGCCAATGTTTTTTGCTTTTGTATAACAATATTAATCTTAAATGTACTCATTTGTTTCAGACAAATGCCCCTAGGCCTAAGTGATCACAATGATTACAAAGAGAACTCCAATGAGGATGTAAATGCTTCTGATGAAATGTTGGTCATTGGAAGAGCGGGTATGTATTAAGTACTATGGCATTTTGACACTCATTCTATATGATATTTTAACATATCAAAAGATACTGAAATTGTTTTATTTTTGTGAAATACCAAGGTTTAGTGGTTTGGAACTTGGCTCAGGAATTGGAGGTTGTGGGTATCTATAACTTCATTGAAACAACAAAAAAATTATGTAACACTTGTTTAACATTTATGAAAAGATGGTCTTTTCATAAATGTTAAACAAGTGTTATGGCAGTTTAAGCAAATTTGATAGCAGAATATTATTGCAGTTTTATTTAGGGTAATCAACTTATAGTGCTGAAGAACAAAACTAGTTAATCTATTTTTGCTAATTAACTATAGTTTTTACTAGAAACCCTCCTTGTTTTGTTGTTGTTGTTGGCCGGACTAAGAGACCGGCCAACTTATGTACTGTTTTTTCATTTTAAATATTGTGTTATTTATTTACAGAAGTGACTGATCAACTTTTGTGTCGTCAAAGAAATGAAAACAATTGAAATATGAGCACACTTGAAGTAAGGCTAGTGGCCTTAGAAACAGGAAAACCTGGACTTGTGTGTTACCATCACTAGATGGTTGGATTACGACATTAGAGAGTTTTATTAGGATAATTATTAAAATATTATTAAAAAAATATTCTGTTAAATATTAATATTCTTGCTATATCAATCAGGGCTTATTAGAAATTTAGAAAAAAAATCAATAAATAAATGATAAATGTAACCTGTTTTTATTTTGTATTACTTATTATAAAAATAAATTACCTGAACTACAAAAACCTACCTACAAAAAAAAACGATACCTCACTAAAGTATCGATAGTTGGACTCGATTATTCAACCACTTATACAATGTGTGTTTGTAGTCTGTGATGTGCTATGGTCTGTGGTGTGCGGTCAAAATGACAGATGCTACAGTGCTGCCAAAACGTAACAACTGGAAACTCGGTAAAATATCGCTGTCGCATCTGTTACGTAGTAACTAATACTTAATCTGTGATCATTCCACTTCCTTTTGGCTTCGCCGAAGTCGGGTGAAAAAAGCATGGGCTGTGAATGTTATATATAGCTTGGGTATGTAACGGAATCTTTGAGCATAATTTTTACTGATTTCCGGAAGTCTGATTAATTTGAAGTTTTGCATACGTATCACGGACCAACGACAATGAAATTAAGCGTGTTTTGTTTATAGTTATTTAAACTATCATTTTAGAATGCGACGTGAATTACTACATTACTTAGTTAATGGAATCAGGCGTTACTTTCCGGAAATCCATTGCATACAATTTAAATGTATATCTAGCAATATCCCGCGAAAAAATTATAACCACAACCTGCTAGCAGATGAGTGAGTGCGTTTGATGCAACTTTTCAAACGATTGATGCGTACACTTACTCATCTGCTAGTAGGTTGTGGTTATAACATTTTCGCGGGATATTGCTAGATATAATTTATTTAAATTTTATTACAATACTTGTCGAAAAGTTATTTAATACTAAGTATTTGAAAAGTTTTCGGGATCTGTCTTGTATGCAATAGAACCTGAATTGTCACTTATCTGTTATCAGCGATCGATATTGTCACAGATTACACCGGTCGTGTAGTACGTACTACGTAGTAAGCCATCGTAATACATATTTGTTTAATATCTAGAGTCAGTAAGGCCCGTATAAACAAAACAATCTCAAACCCAACCTCACTTGAGAACCTATTTGACAGATAAAACAACGTTTCGTTTCACTTTTGAAAATGAAGAACTTTACTTATGTTACATATTTAATATTTTTCTTTCTTAAAACGTAAAAATAAAGATTACAAAAATTTAGATTATACTTATTTGAATGTTTGCTGTAATATATAATTTGAATATTACGGTATAAAAAGAAAAAAATTAAAGTACTATGTAACATTAATAAAGTTGTTAACTTTTAAAAGTGAAACGAAACGTTTTTTTATCTGTCAAATAGGTACTCAAGTGAGGTTGGGTTTGAGATTGTTTTATTTATACGGGCCTAAGTTTCACGTTCCACCAATTCATATTTATATTATTCATAGGTACTTATATACTTACTTGTGTAACGTACAACGGAAATTTGGTATTAATTTTGTTCATGATCTTGTAGTATAAAGAATACGAGAGCATCTCATTTACTTCAAGGCACAAAGTAGTTCTAGAAATACTATTAGCGAGAGGCTGCAACTTACAAACGAGGATAATGCAAAGCCTTGACGGCGTATAAGGGACATCTATTAACCGCGCTGTTGCCGCAGCCATAATAGACGGGCGCCTTCCTGGCATAGTGGTTCAGAGCTTGGCTCTCAATCCGAAGATCCCGAGTTCGATTCCCGCGTTGGAACAACAAAAGTGCTGATTTCAAGTATGGTTAGAAATATAACCTCGGTAGTGCAATTGAACGCGTCACTCGGCCGGAGGTCGCTTGTTTGAATCCCGCCGAAGGAACAAAAAGTTTTCTGCGTTACTCGGTCGTAGATGTGTATTCAATTGTGTACAGGTACATTAAAATAAAAAAATCATAAATATGTGTATAGTATAAAAGTATTAAATATATTTCCCTTGTCTGGTACCTGTGACGCAAGTTCTTCGGACACTTAGCACGAGGCCAGATTGACGTGGTGTGAAGCGTCCATAGATATTAAAAAATATAGATTAATGCCGGCCGATCACCTGACTGTCTGACAGGAAAGATGATCCATGCGTCGGATGGCATCTCGAGTACGCCCCCTGCTCTCCCGCCAGTCGTGTCGGGTAACCGTCCTACTGGGCTACGAGTGAAGGAAAAGTGAGTGCTTCTGATTATTGCGCACACTTTTAGGCACTATAGAAATAGCTCGTGCGTACCTGACCTGGTTTCTAAGAAACCGACCACCGTTACCGGAATAGGTGTCGGAGGTTATTAGGACAGACGATAGACCACTTCGCCAATCGCCTTGTTAAAACTAAAGGCCCGAACTGCTTCCGGAATCGCTCCAGCCGGCAGCAACCAGCGGTGAAGAACTCTGGTCTTCAGTTGGAAAATAGAAAATCGCCGGTGAAATACACAGCAATTTGAAAACACGCCGCTTGTGAGTTCGATTTTGAACTCTATCAATTAGCACAGTTGTATTTCTAATGATGTTTTCTTTCGGCCGGAGACATTGCGGATAATCTTATTCATAATTTAGCATTATTCATTAGCATATATAAAGTTTTACTGTTTTTTTTTACATAAAATTACCTAAAGTTTTTAACGTAGCACGAGCCTAAGTGCATAAGGTATATTTACCTTTTTTTAATTATTTGTTGAATTTAAATGATTTATATATTAGGTAAAGGTTGATTACAATTGGCATACATTTGAAGTATGTTGGAAGCTCTATGTAGGTAAATATTGGATCTCTAAAATCATAAATTATGTAGAACATAGTTAACTATGTTCTACATAATTTATGATTTTAGAGATTGATTACAATTGTCATACATTTGAAGTATGTTGGAAGCTCTATGTAGGTAAATATTGGATCTCTAAAATAATCATAATTTATATAATCATGTGGTGGTGTTTTCACGTCTTCGCTTGCGAGTGTACGCAGTGTGGTTTGTGGAAGGAGGGAGGTGCATCAAACGCATGCCTATTGCCTATGTTCACTCATTTGCTTGCAGGTTGTGGTTGTAATTTTTTGCGGGATATTGCTTGATATTTAATATATTTAAATTTAATGTAACTATATTCATGAGATAAAATGAACATCATTTATGATTTTACCTCATTTTATTAATGTAAACTGCGCTTGTAGTGTTACTTTGTTTTCCACTTGCCTCTTCTGCTATAGCGTAGACCACATCCATATATCTATAAGTTTAGAAATATCTACAAGCAATAACTGTGTTACTCATTTTACTTATTACTGCCACCTACAGCGCCGAAATAATACAAAAAAACATAAATTATACCATAGCAAACCAGTTAATTGGTTGGAAAATGTTGCCTTTTTATAGCAGAGTTTTTTAGGGCAGAGGCGATGCCTGGCTAATACAGCCACCAGGCGCAGATAAGTCACTCGTATAACAAGTCAGTCATGATCATAGATGGCAGTTCACTTCGATGATGATCAGGGTTGTTGCTGATCTAGAGTTCAATCAGCTGATGAGGATGCAGTTGAAATATATACTACAGGTTTCGAAACATTAACATGACTTGCTACCCAAGCTGTTATTATGAATCGGTTGACAGATTTGACACCTTTTTCATTAAAATCGAATCGGCAGTATAGGCACCACGGTGAAACACAGCTACTACAAACTTACAATATACATCCATAGACTGCTAGAATGTATCTTTATTTACCTAAAATCCTTTTGGCTACGTAGTTTAGTAAAAACAAACAATTTTCATACCTACATAATATATCGATTCTTGAATCGGTAAATTGCGCATATCAAATTAAATTGGTCATGTTTCGACCTGAATAACTGCAATAAAACCTGCATAATTTAATGCAAACTCTGATACGGATTCTAATTTTGTAACCTGTGCTGATAATCCGCTGATGATGATGTTCCCAGCAACCCTGAGTACGATGATAATGACGATGATTAAAAATTCCAAAGACTGTAGGGTAAAAACGATGTTTGTGAATAACTGCTCCCAATAATGAGATGGAAAGTTTCCCCAAACATCTCTTCTTAACCGCACCTCGGGGAAATAAAGTGTTTACTTTCTGGAATTAAAATGTTGACAGCGGAAACAAATGTATCCAAGTTGCAACTTATGAGAGTACATTTTAACAGCCGAGCAGCCTTCGGGGAGTCAGCCCATTTATACACCGAGTGTTCTTATTACATTACGTTTAATACATCGAATATAATCAAAGTCGGGTAGAACTAATACGTACCGTGCCTCCACATTTGACTTCCTCGGCCATCTAGCTCTCGTATTTACATTAAAAATTAAAAAAACAACATGCCACAGACAAAAATAGAATGCGCATTCGAAATTCAAATGTTTACACGGCTTGTTTACATCGCGATGGGACGCGACCAGTGCCCCCCGGACCGCGGCGGCGACTGCTGCGCGCGCCGCCCGTCGCCATGGCAACGTATTTCCTACGTGATCAAGGATACACGAATATCATCAGTAATCTATACTAATGGTTCTCTAATAACCTCTGACGCGCCGAAACAGATGGAGACTAATCAAAAGCGAAGATCCTTCAGGTGTATAAATATTATGTTCGTAACCATACGGACGAGATATTAAAATATTGCGAATATATTCGACTTTTTCCTCAACAGCTGATTGAATTCTATTAGTCTTGCGAGGTTCATAATAATGGCTTTAAATATTGTACAGGCGTATTAAGTTATTGTAATTTCCATAAATTACAATTATGTGCTATAAAACATCGTCAAGAAAATATTATGCATATACCTAGAATAATTATAGCTTAGAATATAATATATTTTTGTTTCTATAAATATATCTTGACTGTAAAAAAGGATGCCAGTATACACATTGAATAGAAGTGGTTCCAGCATTAATCCCTGTGGCATCCCGCGGGGAACTATTATCGCGAAGCTCGCGAGACACCTGAACAAATTTCCAAGAAAAAACTCATGAAAATAATCCCATTCACGGAAAAAGATAAAATCTCGCATTGTTTCTATAGTTTTTGTTCCCATTTCGAGAGTAAACGATTGCGAAGTTTATCTGAACAAACCGTCGGTTTGTCACGTACCGGTTAGATGTATCGAGTTACTGGCAAACGTCGACTTTGTAGCAATTTATAGACATGAAACAGCGATTGAGGTCAAGAAAATCAATGGGGTTTAGATGAAAATTATTTGTGGCCTTGGTAGATTCGTCTAACTTATAATGGTCTGAGATCTCAGACGCGCCAGACACCCCTTATATTTTTGATGAAAATATGCACCTATATATCAGTATGCAGTATTAGTGTGTAGTAGTGACCACGGATTGGAAGACGCAGCGTAGGGCGGCCCCCCACAAGATGGACCGACGATCTGGTCCGAGCCGCGGGCAGCCGTTGGATGCAGACAGCGCACGACCGGTCGCTGTGGAAGTCCTTGGAGGAAGCATATGATCAGCAGTGGACGTCTTCAGGCTGATGATGATGATAATGATGAGTATTAGTGTATACAATGAACGTATGCTTATTGCATACACTCAGTTTTGTGTCGCGGTCCAATTCTTACGGCCAGGACCCCAAATGAGAAAAAAACCTTTCCTTGGTGTCTGCCGGGTCTGATCTCTGATGAATCTAAACGCCAATTTAACTATATTCCGACTCAATTTCGACTTTACAAACCATGGTATACGAGGAGGTTCCGATTGCATCGTTTTGTACCAAATACCTTTAGTTTTAGAATGTTCACTAAAATACTCTTTCCAACGATCATAAACATTATTTTTGAATTTAATTAAAATTTCAGAATAATCCGGTTTGTAGTTAAGTAAACATCCTTGTACAATACTCAATTTTGCCAATCGATCAGCCTCCTCGTTACCCTTAATACCGATATGTCCAGGAACCCACTGCAGTCTCAGAATGCAATTGTTCTCTTGAAGATTAATTATCTTCTTAATAATTTCGTAGGCTACCGGAACACCTCTTTGTCCAGAGGCGCACCGAGCCAAATGTTGAAGAGCACTCTTGCTATCCGAGATTATCACAACTCTCCTTTGCATAATAGTGCTATCATTCCTAAAACAGGTATTACCTATATATGACAATGCTTCCGAAACAGCAATGAGCTCCGTGGACATGATAGATATATTATTGATTATTTTAAAACATCCCGAGGACCCTGTACGAACATCAAAAAATGCTGCTCCTGAACCACAACCGTCTTTTGAACCATCGGTAAATATATATTTCCACCCCATGTATTTTGTTGAAAGCTCTTCAACAACCTGTAGTTTCAGAGAGTTAACTTCATAGCTGCTCTTAGCAGTTATAAAACAATTTAAATTAAAATTGATTATTTCTTTGAGATCAATACAGGACATCCAAATATTAAAAGAAAACATTTGTAGAGGGTATGAAGTGTGTAAATTTACATCTTTGGTCTCATAATAAATTTTTGTTAAAAGTGGTTTATTTTTATTTTGCCAATATCGAGATAAACTCAATAGTTGTAATTCACTAATAATATTAATACTTACATTATTTTGCCATGATAATGTTTTTAAACAAAACTTATATTATGCTAAATATTCCCGTCTCAAATGTAAAGGTGGTAAGCTTAACTCACACTGCATTACATGAATTGGAGAGCTTTTTATAAATCCACCAACTGTTCTTAAAGCTTGATTCTGCAGCTTATCTAGCTTTGATAGGTGCGATTTTGCACAATTAGCAAAAAGAAAGCATCCATAATCCATTCTGCTCCTAATAAGTGCTATGTATAACCTTCTTAAATGTTTTGGGTGAACACCCCAACTAGTGCCAGACAAAATCTTTAAAATATTAACGTATTTCGAGCATTTTTCTACAATTTCATTTATGTATTTACGCCACATAAGACATTGATCAAGCCACATACCCAAATATTTGACGCTTTCAGAATGGGGTATAGGATTATTTGAAATATTTAAACAGGGAAGAATTCGTCTATGTCCTCGGCTAAAAAGACAAAATGTTGACTTCAAATGCGATACACTCAATCCAAGTTCATTAAAGATCAAAACTATAGCGTCAAGAGCCTGCTGAACATTTCTTTCACATATGGTAATATTTTTATGACTATAAAATAACACAAAATCATCGGCATACTGAGACAGCATAACATTCTGAACAATTTGAAAAACTTTGTGAGTTACGATATTAAATAGTAAAGGTGAGATCGGGTCACCCTGTGCGAGTCCTCTATGTGTTTTTCTACTTGAAATATAATTTCCATGATCATCCTTAATAAACAAATTCCTATCACTTAAAAACGACCAAAAATATTTGCAAATTTTAACACCAATTTTAAGTTCATCTAAAGTCTCGACAATTTTATGTATCAGCACATTATTATAAGCGTTTTCGATGTCCAGAAAACACGCCAACGTTGGTATATTTTTAGAAAATCCTATCTGAATTTGGCTAACAATTCTAACTAAACTATCTATACTTGATATAGACTTGCGAAATCCAACTGTATAAGGGGATATTATTTTATTTTTCTCTACGTACCACTCTATTCGTTTGCAAATCATGTGGTGAAAGATTTTACATAAGCAAGATATGAGTGAAATCGGTCGTAATTTTGCTAGTGCAGCTTGATTAGCATCTGGCTTTGGAATAGCAATAACATGTATGTCGCGCCATTGATTAGGTATATAGCTAGTTCGAAGGATCTGATTATAAATGTTAAGCAAAAAACTCTTAACTGCGTCAGGTGCATTATGTATCATAGTGTAAAATATTCCATCGCTCCCTGGAGCTGTGTCTTTTTTCTTAATACAGTTGTTTAACTCAACAAGTGTAAAGTCGCGCTCCATTGAAGGGTTCACGGAGCAAAATATAGGTTCTCTATTAAGTACTGAATCAGGGGTAAGGCTAATTAATAATTCTTCCTGTCTTTCTTTAGAGACAATAGTATTCTTCCGTTTATAACCCTTAACCCAACGCATCTTTTTCCACATTGAAGAGGCTGTAGTTGTTTCATCAATAGAGTCACAAAATTCTCTATAAGATTTTAGTTTGGCCTCCCTTATTTTTTTAGTACACTCTTTTACTTTAATCATAAATCTATCATAATTAGCAGGCGTCGGATTTTTCCTAAAATTTGCCAAACATAATCTACGCTGTGCCACTACTAATGATAAAGATTGGTTCCAGTATGGTTTCGGTTTAAAACTTCTAGTTGGATTAGAGCACATTTTAATGAATGGAATACTCTCATCTGCTGCTCTATTAATATACGATAAAAAATAATCATATTTGTCTTGCACACTCATAGCCCGGTTCTCTAGCACATCGTTCCTAAAATATTGTGTTAGTTTCTCTTTGTAAATATCCCGATTAGCCTGTTTTATATTACGTTTATTAATTATATTCAGTGGTTCCTGATAGTTCATTGTTAATTTGATAATCAAGTGATCACTACCCAGGTTTTCATTAAGAACTTGCCAGTCAAAAGACATGGCTATATCGGACGAAACGAATGAAACATCAGGTGACGTCTGTTGTAAAATACCATTTACCAATTATAATAATAATAATAATAATATCTATGGACTCTTCACACCACGTCAATCTGGCCCTGTGCTAAGTATCCGATGAACTTGTGTTACAGGTACCAGACAACGGAAATATATTTAATACTTTTATACTATACACATATTTAAGATTTTTATTATATTATACACAAATTTAATACACATCCATGACCCAGGAACATTGATAACTTTTTGTTCCCTCGGCGGGATTCGAACCCGCGACCTTTCGTTCGAGCACCAACGCGCTCAACCAACTGCGCTACGGAGGTCGTCCATTTTACCCTTGTAGCCGAAGAATTATTTAATGTTATAAATCCATTATCCAACGCCGAATCCCATAACTGAACGCCTCTGACGTCTGACTTATTAGACCAAGTACAATGATGACCGTTGAAATCACCCGCTATTAAAGTTTTATTGCGAAATTTTGAGAACAACTCATCCCAATGAACAATTTCAGTACGAATTGATGACGGACAATATACAGAAATAATATTTTCTAAATTAGAGCAATTACTTATTTTTAAATGCAATAATTCTATTCCATTATTCCTAATTATTTTAAAAGGACTTACATATGCCTGAATCGAATTATGGATGACGACAGCTACCCCCCCATAGGAATCATGTCGGTCATTCCTAAATATATTATATCTATTTACTTTAGATAATTTTCTAGGTTCCAGCCAGGTCTCACTCAAAATAGCTATATGGATTTTCATTTGATTTAAAAGCTCTCCAAAACTTAAAATTTTAGGCAAAAGACTTTGGCAATTCCACTGTAGAATATTTAACATAAAATAATGAGATATACTATCCATTAAATACGTTTAAAAACTTATCAATAAAATTTTCTTTTGATAAATAACTCATTAGAAACTTTTTCACTACATCTAATAAAATCATAACCATATCATAAACTTTTTCTACACCACTACAGTCAGAATAAAATACTCGTTTTAACTTTATCAATAACTTTAACCAATAGATTTTCTCACTATTTTCTTTATGATTTTCCTCAGAGCTCTCTGATGACTCCTCTATTTGTGGATTAGTTAAATTTTGAAGATCCTCTCTATTTGAACTAACTTTTTTCTTATTTCTGTTCTTCTCACATTTTCCGCTTCTACTTTTTTGTTTATGTATATTTTCACACTGTATTTGTCTTTCTAATTCCATGTCTAATTCTAATATTTGGTCTTGATTTTCTGTTACCGTACGACGTGATGTTACACTACTATAGGACTCGACATTGTTAGGTTCTGGTGCAGTCTTTCTCGATGCAACAAAAATTGTGTTATGAATACCTCGATTTCTCTCGTCCAAAGATATTTCTTTAGGTTGCCCTGCTAGTGCTAGATAAGACAGTAAAGCCTTGCGATAAGTGATATTATTCTTACTCATAATTTCTCTTATACTTTTTTCTTTTAAGAAAAGTGGACATTTTTTGTCCAATGTAAAATGAGGGCCCTTACAATTGAGGCATTTATAATTCTTAATATCACAATTGTTATGATTATCCCCACATTTCGGACATAGGATTTTTTTGGTTGGACAAAATTTTATCATGTGACCAAATTTCCAGCACGCTGTACACTGTGTAACAGGAAACACATAAGGCTCAACATTGATACGGTAATCGTAGGCTCGAACAAATCGAGGTAATGAAGAACACTCAAAGCATATACGAACAGTTTCACTGTCTACCCATTTTCCTTCTGAGTTTATTCGTCTAAGACGTTTAACTGATAAAACTTTTTCCTCACTCTGTAAAATATTCATTATTTCTTCATCATTTAGTTCCAAATCCATTCCTTTAATAACTCCATAAGATCTACTAGTTTCATACGTCATTTGACATTTAAGTTCCAGTTCTGCAAACTTTGTACATTTTGATAATGACTCAGCATTTTCAATAGATGTAAACCGCACCAAAAGTTTAAATAAACTCTTGTATTTAATCTTTGTAACATTTTTAATGCTTTCTTCTTTAAGTAGTCTTGCAAATGCCATTTGTTTCGGCAGAGGTTTTAAAGATGTTACACATACCTCATATATATTTTCTGTGGATTCAGTTTGAATAAATTGATTTTCTTCATCCATATTACTAACAACATTTGAGAAACTTCGTATTAATCTCTTTGGTTTCCTCCTTACAACTTCAATAAATCCATCTTCGCTACTATCTTCTTCTCTTTCCTTTCTTTTTTCAACCATCCTACCGTTATTTGACTCAGAATTGTTTTCTTGTATAATTCCCATTTCCACCGCTCCATTAGACTCACGTTCATATTCTATATCCGCAATTACGTCACATATTTCACTGCTACACGGTAAATTAGTCTCAATAATCTCATTTTCCTCCATCACAAAAAAAAAAGAGGGTATTTACAAAACTCGCGATAAAACTGAATAGAGTGCCTGCGCCACAACTGCACGCAACGGCCACTGCCGCGAGACTGAAATTATAATTAGTTAGGACTAGAAATATCTAGCTTGTATTTACCTGTAGCATATAAAACCTAATTTTTATATACTTTAGGTTAATACAAGCTACATAATATGATACTTAACTGAACCTCATTTAAATAAAAATTCATATCATATTAAAATCTAAAATTATAAGTTGTTTTACTGAAAAGTTGTAGTTTTATAGATACGTAAAGCAACGAAATGTGTTACATAATAATAAAGATGTAACAACACGCTTGATGTACGTTACAACGGGGATCCATCATCGGCAGATAACGTTACTCCCCCACCCCCAGGGCGGGGAGATATTACTGAACATACAATATTTATGTGAGTTGTATGTATCATGACAAGTTTGTGTATGGTGTATGTGTGTGTATCTGTGTCTGTATGTGTGTCTGTGCTAATGTATGTTTGAATTATATTTTTACCAACAAATTTTATGAATCCCAGATTAGGAAAGCCGTTACTTTTTTATTTTTAAACTTCAAAATTTCCAAATGTACTAATATGGCATTAAAGTAAAATAATCAAAAAATATATCAACATATTGCTATGTGTACGAGCTGTTTTACGCCATTTAATGACTGCGCTAGTCATTTAATTAAATAAGCAGATTAAACCAGATGACTGCTACATATGTACCACTCCAGAATCTAGAACCCTTATCTTCTCAATATATAGTCAAAATAATCAACCTGTGGCTGTAGTTGAGGCCATATTAATAGGTGAAGCAAAACTTTTGAGTAGTGTTACGTTTTAATTGTGAAAACATTTACCGAGGAGAGACATTTGGTACAGTTTAAGACGAAAAAATTGATGCAGAATATTTTATAAAAGAGGCCAAGTGCGAGTTTGACTCGGATCTGTACCATTGTGTGAACAAGCAACAATTAAATAAATAGGAATAGCAACATATAAAAAACGTAAAAAAAACGTTTGTTTTAGTTATTATCGTCTTGTTCTGACGTAAGAACTGCAGAGACTTAGCTACTCCAGTTATATTTACCCTTTTATAACGGAACCCTAAAAACCCTAAAAAAGTTTTGCAAATCCGAATTGAAATACTCGATCGAATTGAACACAAACGAGTAAATCGAGCGTACTTATAAGTAACTCTTTCTTCATATTATGTGGTATATTATCCTCTGTTCAGGTCCATTTTAATCTTCTTATAAACAAAACAACATCGTCAATCAATACACTAATAAGTTATAATGCTACCAATATAAATGAATACAGCGTTTTATGACAACCTTTATCATCACACCCTGATGAATAATGTATGATGTAATTAATATAAAGACAAAGTACTCGTCAATACGACCTCTGTAGTAGCGCAGTGGTTGAGCGCGTTGGTGCTCAGCGAGAGGTCGCGGATTTAAATCCCGCCGTAGGAACAAAAAGTTTACTGTGCTCCCGGGTCATGCATGTGTATTAATATAGTAAAAATCTGAAATATGTGCCTAGTATAAAAATAATATACCTATATTTCCGTTGTCTGGTACCTGTAACACAAGTGCGTAGAATTTAGCACAGGGCTAGATTGAAGTGATGTAAAACGTCCATGGATATTATTACATATAATAATACGAATCAAAAGAGCCCTAACTTTTCCGTAATAAAAGGTTGTGTCATTTTATTACGGAGTTCATATAAAACTTTTCAGTTCAAGCACTCACTTACGCAACGTACAAAATATGCATACCCAATTTCAACTTGATCGGGCTAGGAGAAGCGAAGAAATAGCACGTGCAAGATATCACACACACAGGGACAGGTGAAAATAAACAAACGCTTGTAAAAAAATACACTTATATAGTATGTACTATGTACTGTGCAATAAAGACATAACAATGATACAACAATTTAAAAAAATACTTTGTTTACAAATAATTAAGTTGGCTAAAAGAAGTGCATACATCAGGATTATATAAATATATTACATCAGAATATAAATCAGCAAATTGGATTAGGTCCAAAAGTGAATGAATATAAAAATTTACTTTTGGACTCATTACGCAGAAAATCAAAATGATGAGCAAAATCTAAAATAAGAATTGGTTAATTTTGAAACATTTAAATTTTAGGAAATTAAATTAAATTATCTATCTCTTTTTCGCAAAACGATATTTTACGCAGGTTGGTGTAATATCTATGTAGGGTTAACAACGTGACGTCACAATCAGTTGTTCCCTTCTCGTTCTCACATTATATTTAAAAGTGTCCTCGTTATTTTTATAATTTTATTTTCACATTATTTGTTGACCAGTGGGCTTTACTAACATCAATTAAAAATATATTCAAAATACTAATTGCATGACTGGCAGGTTCTGTTTTTCTCCAATGAGTAGTTCATGGAATTAGAAGGGTTGAAACTTGTAGGAGTAAACCACGTCGCTTCCGCTTTGAGCTGTGAGTTGGTGACACATTTCAATGACTCAGTTTCATAGGAAAATGATGGATACCAGCAGACTTACGAATGTAGATTAATCTGGACATAGCGTAATACACGGCTATAGCCTTCACATAACGCGTTTTGATAATAATATTATGAGTCGAGTTCAAGTGAGAGAATAATAAGTATCTAATAGTTAGTTAAAAAAAACTAAAAACCACGATTTGTAAAAATTTCAATTAAAAAAGAAAATAATTTTAATTAATTTAAATTGAAAATAGTGTCAAAAATATTATTGTAAAAATCATGGGGTGCATGGTGTCAATAGTTATAAATATTTTTCTGACAGATATTAGTAGAAGAATTATTACTTTATTTTATTTTATATATTTATTTTATTTTATTAGGAAAACTTACAGCATCAACATTTAAAAATTTAACATTATAATTACAATAAATTAAACATAATAAAAACAACATGCCAAGCTTGTAAAGCTTTCACTAGTAAAAAACAAAACTACTAAAGCTCAAACTATGCACCTGAACATTTTTTTTGATATAACAACTACTCGTACATACGTACATAATATAAAATATACTATTAGAAGATTGTATCAAATAAAATTTAAACAAAAAGAATATTGTACAACATGCATAACCTCAGTTTAACAATAAAGTTTTAAACCACACAAAAAGGCGAACCAATTAAATCAAATAAGTACATAATACGTAGTAAAATAAAATATTATATAAATTAAAAAATAACAACACGCATAACAAATGATCAGACATGGCAACATTTTATTAATCATATGTTCAATTTAAAGAAGGCATCAGACAAAATTCTCTTAATTTCTGGTGGACTCAATGAAAAAACATCCTCAAGTGGATTTTCATTAAAGAATTGATTCATCTGAGCGCTTGACCTGAAGATGAATGAGTTTCGACGATAATAGGTGTTAAAATTATTTTAAAATAATAATTCTTTTACATATTACTACCGCTTATTACTGCTTATTAATAATAACTTAATAAACAAGCTTTTTTTACAATAAAATAATATGTAGCTTTCATTATTTTCATTTAAAGTTTATTTAAATTTCTTTTCTATTTTTTACTTAATTTTATATAAAGCGTGTTTTTTAATTTTTTAAACAGCTATTATTTTTTTAGATTTTTATAAATCCGAAAAGTTTGAATGAAATCTGGCAATAAATAAAATATTACAAACAAAAATAAAATATTATATAAATTAAAAAATTAAAAGTTAAAGTAGTAAAATTAAAAAATTAAACGTAATTTGATATCAAATTCATTAATTTGATAACATTATTCAATTATTAAAAATAATCAAATAATTAATAAAAAAATAACAAAAAAAATTATAATTGTTTAAAAAATTAAAAACACGCTTTATATAAAATTAAGTAAAAAATATAAAAAAAATTTAAATAAATTTAAAATGAAAATGAAACCATTGTATCAAATTGAAACAAAACTTTATCATAGACTTAAATACCAAAATGTCTTTATTGTGCGTTATATATAATCCGACCAAGAAAAATGTCCTATTCTTAAGGGTTATGGTAGCTTAAGTATTAATTTTAATTTTTAATTATTAATATCGTTGTACCAATCTTTAGCAAAATTGTTTTTCCAAATAATTCTCCTTCCTGGTTTTTACAGCTCCAGTCAAATGCTAATAGAGAAAATGTGCCGCAATCGATATTATATAAAGTTTCATGAGCGAGAGACAGAAGACAAACTACGAAGTCACCTGAAATAGAAAATATCGACCGCGGCGAAGCTGCGGGTAATTACTATCTACAGAAACTGTAGATATTTTGACTGGTTATAATAGACTATTAGCCCTTGCACAAAATTTACCTGTGAAATGAACCAACGTGAATATCCGCACCGCAAGTGTGTGCGCAATACACAAATATACTCTCTCTTCCTTTTACTCTCATAACCCAGTGGGATGGTTAGCCGACACGACTGGCGGGAGATCAGGCGCAGGACCGACTTTTTACATGCCCATCCGACGCATGGATCGTCTTTCTTTTCAGACAATCAAGCTTGCATTGTCCTAACCAAACTTGGAAACAACTTTTTTTGCTGTTCTAATGTGGGATTCGAACCCACGACCTCCGGGTCGACACTCGACAGCGAAGCTCAGAACCACTAGACTACGGAGGCGTTCGCCCGCGTGGAATTAAGTTTGTGGCAAAAACTTCTTTAGTGAATAACTTTACACGAGTAGTATAGGTAAAGTCCCGTTTTGAACGGGACTGTCCCTTTTTACAATTACGAGTCCCGGTGTCCTCGAAATAAACTGTGGGACGATAAACTGTCCCATTTTTAGAAACCGCGAAAAGACGGCCGGCCAAATTGATTGCACGCTGAAGCCAAAATACTACATACATATGGTGTACATAATTACGTCACTAATAATTATAGTAAAAATAAAATAAATATGTAGGGGGGCTGACATACAGCGAACGTGATTTTGGTCGTTCCCTTCCACCTCCTCCCTCCTCCTCTGGAACCCTTCGAGTCCGACTCGCAGTTAGGCGGTTTTTTCACTGGCTACCTATTATTGATATAAACCAATGTCCCGTTTTGAGTCCAGGAAATGGTCACGTTAAGTATAGATTTAGGTAATGTTATAAGCGAGTCGGTCCATTCCTGCCGACTCTCCCATACATAATACAATTTTATACCTGTAACATAAATAGCCCACCTTTGCAGGACTTTTGAAGTTCTGTTGGACAAGTTAAGCAGCTTATGGCGTGTAAGCTGCTTATACTTGTTACTTCGCGGCCCCTGGTCAGAGGGAGTGGAAGGTCAGACTGCAACTTGTAGTAATTGGAATAAATGAATTAAGGCTCATTCTTAGAATCGTGTTTTCAACTATCGCATAGCAGTGATATTTATTTTTACCCCTGACAAAAGGTGTATTATAAGTTTGAAGTGTCTTTGTGTGTCTGTTTGTGGCATCGTAGGTTTCAAACGGATAAACCTATTTAAGAGTATAACGAATAAAATTTATTTAGTTTTTTTTTGTTTAAAAGCTGACGCAGGTTTATTATTCAAGGTTATTAAACGAGGGTTACTTTTAAAATTAAATTTTCTTGTCAGCTATTCCATTACTAAGGAACGTATTATGGAAGTATAAATCCCATCAAAAATATAACTGCTAAAGTGCCAAGTCTAGCTACTTAGTTATTGCCGTAAACAGTTGTGAGATCCACGTGATGCCAAGCCGGGGTAAGTCGGTCGGTCTAACAACATCTTAGTGATTATATGAATATTATTAAAAATCTTTCATGTTTTAAAGTAATAAGTATATTGACTTGGCAATCCCATGATAACACAATGAAAATATATTATATAAACTTAAATAAACTATATATAAACTTGATTTAAATGTTTACAAGTGTTCTGCTCTTAATTTTACCCGTAAATATAAATTAATAAATTATAAATATAAACTAAAAAACGAAGAATTAGTTTCGAAGAAGTCAACTAAAGATCTTGGAGTCATTGTTGACTGTAAGTTAATTTTTGACGAGCACGTTGATTTTATTGTAGGCAGAGCCTCTAAAGCTTTAGGTTTTATTATTAAGTCTGTTAAAGTCATAAAGGTCTTATACTGTGCGTATGTTCGTAGTCTTTTAGAGTACTGTTCAGAGCTCTGGAACCCAGCATATGACATCTATAAAAACAGGCTTGAGTCTATACAAAAACGTTTTCTTCGGTTTTTAGATTTTAAATGTCACCTTAGCCTTCCAGACTATTTTACTAGATGTAAAAGGTTCCACTTTCTTCGACTACACCATCGTAGGAGCATCTTTGATTTAGTTTACTTATGTAAAATTATAAACAGTAAAATAGATGCTCCTGATTTATTAATGAAATATAATTTCAATGTTCCCACTAGAAGTGTTCGTTATTTCATGCCTTTTTATGTCCCACGATTTAACACCTATTATCGTCGATACTCATTCATCTTTACGTCAAGCGCTCAAATGAATCAATTCCTTAATGATCTACTTGAGGATGTTTTTTCATTGAGTCCACCTAAAATTAAGAGAATTTTGTCTGATGCCTTCTTCAAATTGAACGTATGATTAATAAGATGTTGCCATGTCTGATCATTTGTTATGCGTGTTGTTATTTTTTAATTTATTTATTATTTTATTTTACTACGTATTATGTATTTGATTTAATTAGTTCGCCTTTTTGTGTGGTTTAAACCTAAAGGTTTAAACCACACAAAAAGATATTTACAACATGCATAACCTCAGTTTAACAATAAATTGTTAAACTGAGGTTATGCATGTTGTAAATATTCTTTTTGTTTAAATTTTTATTTGATACAATCTTCTAATAGTATATTTTATATTATGTACCTATGTAGTTGTTATATTTTAAAAATGCTCAGGGGGCATTTCACGTCAAGCGGACCAGAAAAAAAAAGTCAGATCTTGGATATTGTTCATAATTGGATCAATTGCACTTCCATAGGACCTGAATAAATGTACGTCCTTATTTTTCTTTTTTTATGCCTTGTTACGAATTTATGCGCCTTCAAAGAATCATCAAAATTTGAAAAGCAGATTTTTCGAAAGCTGTTAATGAAGGTAATCAAATGGAATAAAGAATAAGTAAACAGTGTTTATTAGAGTATATTAATTGATTTTATAGAAAATAAATTGAAATTAGAAAATAATATTTTTTTTCGTACAGTAAACCGGAAGTCAATATTAAACTTCGATTTTTTTTTCAATTAGTCAAAATATTTTTTTTTTATTTTAACCTTCAAACATGCCCCGTGGTGTGTAAATTTTATGTAAAAAATATAAGAATGGTACCTCGATTAGTTTCGAAGATACACGCACTAAAGTATGTGGGTGCCGATGTCGCGCAGTTGTTTAGTACGGTAGTAGTACCTTTATATACTTGCCAAAGGTTGTTTTATGACATTGAATTATTGAATCCTGTTGTGACTTGTAACGCCATCTAATAACTACCAAGAAAATCGCTTTGAAATGAAAGAGATAGATAGAGACGCCTCACGCAGCACGCCAAGCGTCGCCTATGTCGTCCGTTATTCATTTAGTCGTGTCTGTGAGTGCAATGCGTTAGCAGTGTTCTGTTAAAACAAATAACTGTGGAATTATCGTTATAATGAATTCCTATGGTAATCGGTGTAATAAAAACCTTTTTAACTTGCCATTTCATTCAAAGTTTATCAGTGTTAGAAAAGTTTCAAAACGTTTAGCTGAAAAGTGGGGAGTTACTTCTTTTCCTTACGTATGTACGTCTTGCCGATTACGTCTGTCAAGTGAAATACCTGCAGAACCCAATTTTGATCTGGTTCAGTCACAGAGCAGCCAAACGCCGAGTGAATGTTCGCAGAACGCTCTGAATGAATCGTATATTCCGGATGAGGATGACGATAGACATAAAACTATTTCGACTCAAACGGACACGGATCGAGAAATTCTACGTCAGTTAAAGGAGAAGTTTAACGACCCATCTACATCTCTTTCGCTGAAAACTGTAATACTAACCGTTGCACCTTAGTCCTGAAGTGAACATAAACTCGCAAAAGAATTCGGAACAACTCGACGTCAAGCTAAAAATGCAAAGAAACTTGTGGCGCAATTAGGTATTTTGTCATCTCCTAACCCACGTAGTGTTATAAAGGCATCCGAGTAACAAAAATTATATATGGTACAGATGGAGCGCCACAACATTTTAAAAACAGATTTAATTTTATAAACTTATATTATTATGAAGAAGGCCTTATCAGGCTGTTTCCTGTTTTAGCCCAATTATATAATCGAAGACAGTCAGTAATAGCTCTAATTGCAGGTAAGCTAGCACGGGTTGCCAGTCTCTTTAGATTTCCGCCAAGACCATCACATGGCCCTTTTCCATGTGAGGTTGCGTGAAAATGTATTTCAGCTTTAGTGCTAAAATCTTCTTCGTAATAATATAAGTTTATAAAATTAAATCTGTTTCTAAAATATTAACATCATCAAATAACAAATTGGTTTAGGTTGGGGCACATCATCATTCGTAGGCACTCCTTATAAGATGTAAAATGCATTTTGGTTTCTGTAGTTAGCGAATCAATGTTTCCTGCTGCCAACATCAGTTTAACATTCTGGTGGTATATCCCGTCAGGTGTTTAAGCATATAAAAAAGTAAATTGGATCATGTTGGGGCTCTTCGTGGGTGGTCTCAAATTACGTCATCCGCGTGAGGATCAAATTACAATATTTCAAATATTTTGTTTATGAGCTTATTTAGATTATATAAACAATATGTCGTTAAAATCGCTATGAAACAAGCTAACATATACTTATAGATTGGTTTAGTTTGGCCTTGTCATGTATAACTTATTCCAATTTGAAATTAGGTAAAACTATTTTTTCCCCATTTTCTGGTATTAAAGTCGTTGAATTAAAAAATATATAAATTATTTTATCCAAAAGCTTTTTTCGTCCTCAGGTTTATACATATTACTTCCCATTATTAGTAAAAAATAAGACACATTACAAACATTGTTTCTAAACCACAAGCTTTATAAAAACGCGGTACTTGAACGGGCTCGACCGAGGCCATAAAAAAAGGTCTTGTTTACACTTCAATTCCGAGAACTCCATTGTCGAGTGGCCGGGAATGTTACTCATTGTTTATTATGGTTAATAATCTTATACACAAACGAAAGTTGAAGCGTTAAAACTGTTTTGTTTATTAGAAATCAAACGATGAAAAAAACACTAGTTAATACGAAAAAATTTCAAATCATGTTTGATGCAATAACAATTTTTGTATAAAATATTTATGATATTCACATTATAATGCATGAAATATTGTTTGTTTATTACTTACCTATCCAATTAATAGCACAAAACACAATTCACAGCACAAAACAAATATATTTTAACAATTTTCTAAAAGACGGTTGGTGGAAAAAAACAACAATGAGCGACGTCATTTTCATACGGCTCGTATTTCATACTAACAGGTTCCATAGATTAAAGCAAGTTTTTAAAGGACAATCTATATATTTTTTTAAAAATTGGCACATCTGTGGCAAAGAAAAACACAAAAAGCCGTCGAGTGTTGAGAAATCAATATTAGTTTCGCGCAGCGGACTCCAGGAGTCCGCTCCACAGAAGACGGAAAATTTTGACAGCGCTCCAGGAGTCCGCTCAACAGATAAGGGGATATACATACACAGACAAGGTGTGTGCCAGAATCTCCAGCAAGGACACATTGTTTAGGTCTTATTGTGAAAAACTTAGGCAAGCCAACTTTCATACCGGGATATTCCGTCTTAAATTTCTGATACAACTCATCAATATTGCTCATTAGAAGTTGTTTTTGCACCTGAGCTCGTTTGCCGTCATTTAATTTAATAGATACAATCTTTCCTGCCCGTCATAACTCTACTAATATCTTCTCGGAGATAAAAACTTCTCACCATATCTTCAGTTTCTACTGGCAGCTTACGACCACTACGTGGGTTAGGAGATGGCAAAATACCTAATTGCGCCACAAGTTTCTTTGCATTTTTAGCTTGACGTCGAGTTGTTCCGAATTATTTTGCGAGTTTATGTTAACTCCAGGACTAAGGTGCAACGGTTAGTATTACAAGTTTATAGCGAAAGAGATGTAGACGGGTCATTAAACTTCTCCTTTAACTGACGTAGAATTTCTCGATCCGTTTCCGTCTGAGTCGAAATAGTTTTATGTCTATCGTCATCCTCATCCGGAATATACGATTCATTCAGAGCGTTCTGCGAACATTCACTCGGCGTTTGGCTGCTCTGTGACTGAACCAGATCAAAATTGGGTTCTGCAGGTATTTCACTTGACATCTACGTAATCGGCAAGACGTACATACGTAAGGAAAAAAAGTAACTCCCCACTTTTCAGCTAAACGTTTTGAAACTTTTCTAACACTGATAAACTTTGAATGAAATGGCAAGTTAAAAAGGTTTTTATTACACCGATTACCATAGAAATTCATTATAACGATAATTCCACAGTTATTTGTTTTAACAGAACACTGCTAACGCATTGCACTCACAGACACGACTAAATGAATAACGGACGACATAGGCGACGCTTGGCGTGCTGCGTGAGGCGTCTCTATCTATCTCTTTCTAACATTTCACTTTCATTTCAAAGCGATTTTCTTGGTAGTTATTAGATGGCGTTACAAGTCACAACAGGATTCAATAATTCAATGTCATAAAACAACCTTTGGCAAGTATATAAAGGTACTACTACCGTACTAAACAACTGCGCGACATCGGCACCCACATACTTTAGTGCGTGTATCTTCGAAACTAATCGAGGTACCATTCTTATATTTTTTACATAAAATTTACACACCACGGGGCATGTTTGAAGGCTAAAATAAAAAAAATATATTTTTTCTAATTGAAAAAAAAATCGAAGTTTAATATTGACTTCCGGTTTACTGTACGAAAAAAAAATATATTTTCTAATTTCAATTTATTTTCTATAAAATCAATTAATATACTCTAATAAACACTGTTTACTTATTCTTTATTCCATTTGATTACCTTCATTAACAGCTTTCGAAAAATCTGCTTTTCAAATTTTGATGATTCTTTGAAGGCGCATAAATTCGTAACAAGGCATAAAAAAAGAAAAATAAGGACGTACATTTATTCAGGTCCTATGGAAGTGCAATTGATCCAATTATGAACAATATCCAAGATCTGACTTTTTTTTTCTGGTCCGCTTGACGTGAAATGCCCCTCAGGTGCATAGTTTGAGCTTTAAGTATTAGTTTGTTTTTTACTTGTGAAAGCTTGTAATTTATTGTAATTTTTGTTGTTGCTGTAAGTTTTCCTAATATAATAAAATAAAATAAAAATAAAATATTTCTTGTGATATAATATAGGGGCATTCATCATACAAACATGAAAAGTAAAGGGTGTATATGTACTATGAACCTCCTATGTAGCTATAGGAGGTTCATAGTACATACACACCCTTAAGTATTATCACTTATTTATTTTACACCTTGTGTAAAGAATGGTGCGAAATATACTGGCGCAGAGTTAAAGGCGAACTCTGCACCAGTATGAGTAGAACCTATAAGGCTTTGCTCACTCAAATAATATTTATTAGAGTACCTATAATGTCATATTTTATTAAAGTGAATCTAATTTTGTGGGTATGAAGGTCCGTGGGCGGCGTGATCCAATAATAAATACTTACATAAAAAGAAATCTGAAATTTAATTATTGTCTGCAAAAGTGGCCGACTACTAGAAAAGAAAATATTGTGAAGTTTTTATTGAGAGAGCGCGCTACAGCCTCTCTCGAAACTAAACACCGAAAGCTGCCGATTTTAAATTCAAATTATCGGAGGGATGCAGGAGAACCGTACCTCCTGACATCTTTCCCATGGGTATGGTAAAAAGCCACAGTGGAATGTCCCTAAATTGGCAGCAGCGTTTCCACGAACATTGTTTTCCACGAACATCTGAAAACGGCGCTATTCTACCTTTTTTTAAAAATTTTCATTTTTATTGGTTAAATTGATATTTTTTTTATATGATTGACATCAACTTTATTTAGTTTTTATTTATTTTCCCAAAATGTTATAGTTTTTTTCTAATAATCTAAACGTCTGCTTATATTTATATGCCAAAATAATTATTATAGTTTTATTCTACCTAAACGTCTGCTTATATTTATATGCCAAAATAATTATCTTCAATTTAATTCCCAATATAATAAATATTTTTTTATTATATTGGCAATTAAATTTTAATCAGTGCCAAAGTTCATATTAAACGGCGAACAAAAGGCGCAGACGTATTTTCAAAATCCTACCTATTTGCATCTCACTCACTCCTAGCCCGAGTGGCCGGGAGCGAGGGGAACCACGACCAGAGGCTAATGAGCCCCTCTACGTGGGGTCGAAGGACCCGGTATTGAGGATACCGAGCCGTATGTGTTGCTTCTGTTTTTCTAGGGAAAACCCCCCGCGACAGAACGCAGGGGAAAACCGTGGCTCTAAGGGAAGGAAGCCTTGGAAGACTTATTCCTGAATGGCGAGACGACATGTGGCGTGTGGAGGCCCCGGTCCTGAGACCGAGGAACGTGTGTGGTTCCACTCCTCCGAGCGCCGCGCATCGTCCCGCGGACCAAAGCCCTAACCAAGGTGGGATTGAAATAAAAACAGACAAGACGTTTTTTTGAAGGCAAAACCCTCGCGTCAGGGCGCAAGGAAAAACCGTCGTAAAAATCACTTTATTAACTCGATTACCTGAAGGACTAGACTTTGACGAGTGGTCTTTAACCAACTCACGGACCCAGCCAAACCAGGGAGTGGGAGGGGCTCCGGGAGCCATGATGGTAGGGAAGGGCATGAGGATGCCAACGGTAAACGCCCGAGGACGTTGCTAGAGGGCGCTGGTCGCGCCCACGCGCCGTACAGCCTAACTCTCCAGTAGGCCGGGCGGCAGGCGGCGTCTGGCGCCCTCATGGTGTAAGGCGGCGTTGTCCGGGGCCGCCGTGGATCCTCGCCAATCACCCAGGTTCCTTCCCTCAAGGAACCTTCGGATGGCGCGGATATCCACAGGCAGGCGCGGGACTTTGTCGCGAGCGGTGGGACGTCGCTGAATGCGGTCTTGGTTGGCTGCATGGTGGCAGCGCGACGAGGCGAGGCGGCGTCGCAGGTCCAGGGCGGCGAGACCGGTAGATCCAGCCCATGCTAGGAGAGCGGTCGAACGGCGCGGCGGGGCCGGGAACTAGCCCCTCCCCAAGGGGCCAGTTGATCCAGCGCGGCGGGGCCGTGACTCTACTCCACCTGCAGGGCCGGTTCCGCCAGCGTCAAGCGGGCGAGGAGTGCTGAGCGAGCCCCAGCGACGAGGCGAAGGTCAGCAGGCAGCGGTAGTGCCTTGGCGGCATGATGGTGGAGTGGGCTGCGGTGGGCAGCGTTGCAGGCCGGATGGCTGCATGCGGTCTTGAGCGGCTACGTGGTGGCAGCGCGACGAGGCGAGGCGGCGTCGCAGGTCCAGGGCGGCGAGACCGGTAGATCCAGCCCAGGCGAGGAGAGTTTGGTCCGCTAGCGTGGCGGGGCCGGAGACTAGCCCCTCCCCAGGGGCCGGTCAATCCAGCGCGGCGAGGCCAGCAGACACTACTCGATCCAAGCGGGGCCGGTTCCGCCAGCGTCAAGCGGGCGAGGAGTGCTAGGCGAGCCCCAGCAGCGAGGCGAAGGTCAGCAGGCAGCGGTGGTGCCGTGGAGGCATGATGGTGGAGTGGGCTGCGGTGGGCAGCAACGGCAGGTGTGATTGCCGGGTGGTGGGCAGGCTCAGGCGGGTGCCTGAGGGCGGCGGTGCAGGGCTGCGGTGCGAGGCGCAGTCCTGAGGGCGGCGCTCTGTGCGCTGCGGTCAATCCGAGCACTTCTCGGCTGGACGGGGTGGGATCCGGGACGCGCAGCAGGTCTCGGCCGGACATTGGGGCGGGGGGCTACCACAACCCCCCCGCGAGAATGCCGACGGGGGCCCGGCGCGAACGGTGTCCTCTCCGTCACAGCTAGGCTCGGTGTCTTGGCGGTGATGCGTCTCAGGTCGACGCAGGGTGGTCTTCCACGTCGGGACGCGGACGGCCATGGTCTTCTTAAAGATGTTGGTGGTCTCACCAAGCGGGGAGCGCTTGGGGGAACTGGCCTCCCGTGACCACAACGCTGGGATAAAATCCCAGCGGGGCGGGCGGGCAGTTCATCTTCCCGGCAAGGCGGCAATCCACACTCAGTTCACAAGAACCAAGCGCGGATTGCCGATCGCCCTCAGAAGGTGGTCGTGAACTGCTCCAGTAGAAGGTGGTCGGCACGGACGCGACGCGACACGGTTTCCGTTAAACGCGGCGCGATCGGGCAGCGTAACGACGTGCGCGCGCTTCGGAAGCCAGGACGATCCTTCAAAATCCTCCGGCAAACATTTGTTTAAATATAAATAAATACAACTCAGATTAATAACTAAAGCATAGATACCGGGTAAAAAGCAAGAGCAGAGGCATATTTCTGTTCTTGTCTCACTATACGACACATGCTAATGGGAAGGAAAGGGAAGTCTAGCTGTCCGTTACTTCATTTTTTTAGGCTTGTCATCACTTTGGGCGATCACCTCTGTACGAAGTTGGTCACAAGTTGCATGACTGCTAGTTTGTGCTAATTTCATGTCTTTATTCAAGGGACGTCCGTAGTCGACATCACATGTCGATAAAAATGAAAATAAAGAAGAAGATATTATGTTTATACTATCTACCACCTAGTATTTTAAATTACTTTCCTCTTTATCTTCGCCTATGTCTATTAAACTCAAGGGATTTTAGTTTGCCCCAACAAATATGGTGATGATTTTTCTTTAGGAAGTTTTCTAATATGAATAAGAATACATTGCTTCCGCGCGAAGCAAAGTTTTTAATGATTTAAAAAACTTAAGTCAATAAGCATCTAATCTAAGAAGTATTAGGATCGTAAATTCTTAGGTATCTATACCTCGGTACTATGGTACTACTTTTGCTAAAATGTAAAGATTGTAACATTGTGATGCCGTTCAATGATCTGGAGGAATCAAATCTACTAAAACACTATTTAACTACATAAAAGAAACTAGGAAACCACAATATATTTAGCGTTTGTAATGGACGTAATGCTATCTGTTCAAAACAACGTTACGTGTAAAATCAATTTGACAAAATTAAGAATGTTGAGACAGCGAGTATTTGGGTATGAATAAAAAGTAAAGTCATATACTTACACCATAATCAAAATTCAGGAAGATACTGTTGTAAGCAATAAGACCGCCTTTTTGTATAATTCCTCTTATTGCACTTATCTATTTATTGTGGTATGTATTTTATGCACAAATAAAGAACTTTCCATTATACTATTTAAAAAATCTATTACCTATATAAAGTATATTACCGTCCAAGTCAATCATATCATCCCATTTTACTGTACTGCTGGTGTATGGAAATCGTGCAGTGCAAGTAATATTTAATAGTGTAACAACACAGACACACACAGACATTTGACATTTAAAGCATTTGGATTGGGATAAGTAAAAAAAATGTATTCAAAAATATATTTATTACGCATAATAATATTAAATTAACAATGGTAAACAACGCTTACGAACATACAAAAAACTGCACCAATAATACAAAAAAGGTAGTCTCAGTCTATCAACACAGCATTGAGTATGCAAAGGAACTAGAGCACAGCACTCCAGCCATGAATTCGACGATACGAATGGACCGGCAGGACCGGATTCATACCTCGGCCTCGCAGGAAAAAATAAGCATGATTTTGTAAAAAACCTGTAAATACCAAATAGCAGATTAATTATATTTAACTTGGTATAGTAAAAAATAATAAAAGTTAAAAATACTGAATATATACTATTCAAACATAAAGTGATGATTTCGAAGGGTTATCGATAAAGAAATGTACAGCACTAGGAGAAACTTAACCTCTATGTTATGTAAACAAATATTTTTTATTATAATGCAAATACCGCATACTATTAGAAACTATAATTATATACACATACATCTAATAAAATAAATTAGTTCTAGCCTATTTGGATATATTTACTAAGCCTATAACATTAAAAACATACTTATGAAAAGATCTTGTTCCTTCACAGCTTTTTTTTCGAGAGCTATCTATAACTTTTACACGCATGTCACTAATCAAGGCTTTTTCCGAAACAGTTATGTTGTAAACTGCAAAAAATTTAATAAATCAGATGAGATTTATTATCTTTTACAATAAAATATTAAAATCTAAAGGAAAATATTTTCTTCATGTTTTATTGTTGACAGAATAATAGGTGCCAGCAGTATGGCATATAATGCTACCAATTGAAGTTGTCACTAATTTCTAAAGAGATATAAAAATACTGAGACGTTTTTATTTAGTTGGTTTGATACGTTTGACAGACCACCAGAATTTGACAGACCACCAAAATCGACCTCTGACCTGGTGACAACGCGAAAAATCATGAAGTTGCTGTCTCTTTTACTCTCATGAATCTTTGCATTTGAAATTTGGTAGATAGATCGCTGTTTTTAGCTCTACTTTTTACACTCCTTCTATGTATATCCTATTTCTATGAAATACAATAAGTAATTAAAAAAAAAAATTACAAATAACTTTGGGTAAACGGCGAGTGAACACGCGTGTGGACCGCAGACGGTCTGAACTGTGATTTATTTGAGTTTATTTTACTTATGGACTGAATTAAACTTACAGTGCTATATTTTATACATCATTGTAGTAAAAAGGAATACAAAGTTTTGCTTCACATATTTTATAAATAAAAAATAAAAATAAAATAAAAAAGCCATTTATTTCTTACTGTTACAATGATTAAGGTAAGTAAATTTTATGAAGTTATTACAATATAAAAATTTTAAAAATATAAATGTTAGTATCTAATTAAGTTATTTGGTATGTTAGTAAAATAAACGTAGTTTTAAATTAGGTTAGTTTTTTGTTGTTTTTAAATATAATTTTGTTAATCTTTTTGTAAGAACTTGTGAGTTATTCAGCAAGAACCCCGGATTGGGTATAGGCCTCCTCCAAAGATGCCCATTTTTCTCTATCTCGTGCTGCGGCTGTCCAGTTTGAGCCGGTTATTCGCTTGAGGTCATCATCCCATCTAATTAGTGGTCTCCCTCGGCTTCTCTTGCCCGTCGGGCCGTTCCACAGTGTCACTCTCGCTGTCCATCTCTGGTCTGTGTATCTCACGACATGACCTGCCCATCTCCATTTCTGTTTTAGTGCATATGTTAGGGCATCGATCGCTTTGGTGGTTTTTCTTATATTAGTATGTCTTACTTTGTCTATTTTCCTTATACTGAGCATACTTCTCTCTAGCCCCCTTTGGCAGGAAGTGATTTTGTTTGAGCCTTTAGAGGTGAATTTCCATGTCTGACACCCATACGTCAGACATGGTAAAAGTCTAGAGTTCATAACTTTCGTTTTGATATCAGTCGGCATGTTGCTTTTAAATATTTCTTTAAGGCTCCAATATTTATTCCATGTAAGTTGTATTCTTCTTTCTATTTCCAGTAAGTCGCTGTTTTTGTCCAAGCTTATCAATTTTCCCAAGTAGATGTATTTCTCAACATGTTCTAGTGGTTCTCCGTTGATTATAATCGGTTTTTTCCATTTGTTGTTAGTCATTATCTTGGTTTTGGTTAGATTCATCTCCAGTCCTACTTGGGCACTGGCTTGGTGAAGGGACTCTACCATGTATTGCATTTGGCTGGCCGTCTCTGACAAAAGCACTAGATCGTCCGCGAACCTGAGATGGCTCAAGTATTCACCTTTTATGTAGAGCCCTAGCCTGCACCAGTCCAGTTTACTAATAATTGTTTCCAGGATTGATATAAATAGAGTTGGAGAGAGTGGGTCTCCCTGTCTTACCCCTCTTTTTATGGGAAAATGCGGACCGGTGGACTCGAGTTTGATCCTTCCTTTATTGTTGTTGTATATGCTTTGGATAGTTTTTATGTACACTTCTTCAACACCTTGCTCTGTCAAGCTTTCCCATATGCTGTTATGTGAAACGGAGTCAAAAGCTTTTTGGTAGTCTATAAATGTTATATATAGTGTTCTCTGCTGTTCTTGGTATTTTTCTTTAATTAATTCTATTGTATGAATGTGGTCAGTTGTTGAGAAACCTTTGCGAAAGCCCGCTTGTTCAACAGGTTGTTTGGAATCTAATATTGTGCTTATTCTTTTGTTAATAATTGTAGAGAACAATTTATAGAGGCTGGGTAGTAGGCTGATGGGCCTGTAATTGCCAATATTCTGGGGGCTCCTTTTTTATATAATAATATAATGTTTGCTTCGGACCATTGAGCAGGTGTTTCAGAGTTTTGGAGTATAAGGTTGAACAAGTTGGTTAGTGGTGTTGCCAAAATTGACTGAGCAGTTTTCAGTGCTTCGTTTGTGATGTTGTCGGATCCTGGACTTTTTTCTAATTTTAGGTTTTTTATTGTATCTATAACTTCTGTCTCTTTTATCTCTGTAAAGTCTTTAAATTTATGTTCTTTGTTGTTATTTGATGTTATTATGTTGTTGTCCTTGTCACTGTAAAGATTTCTGTAAAACTCAGTAGCAGTATTTACAATGTCACTTCTTTTGTATATGGTATCTTTGTTCGTATTTTTTAATCCTTTTATCCAACAGTAATTTGTTCGTAGTTCCTTAAAGGGTTTCTTCGTGCTGCCGCAAAGTAGTAAATGTCTCATTATAATATCTTGTCTATATTTTGAATAATCTCTTTTAATATATTTATTGACTATTTTGTACAACGCGGAGAGTTCGTTTTTCATGGAACGAGTTTTGTTTTTAGTTGACTGTAGCATTTTTCTTCTTTGTAGTAGTTTTTCTGTTTTTTCTTGTATTATTTTATGTTTGCGATTGCTTATATCTGTTTGGGCAAATTTAAGGCTTTCTGTAATGGCTTTACTAATTTTATCGTAGTAAGTATGAACTGTTTCATTTTTTTGGTAGCTTTCTGAATCAGATAATTTAATTTTAAGGTTGTCTTTATATGTTGCTATTTCTTCCTCTGTTTTAGGTTTGTATCCTTGCTTGTTCGTAAATCTGGCTCTGCTTAGTTTGTGTTTGGAGAGGTTTACTGTTCCTCTGACTGTACGGTGATCAGATGGGAAGTTCAGGTTCAAAACTTCGAGGTTCGTGAAGGATCTTGGTTGGTTTGTGAGGATGTAGTCAATCTCATTTTTGTGAAGTCCGTTTGGCGACCTCCACGTCCATTTTTGGTTTTGTTTTTTCTTAAAACAGGTATTGTTAATTTTTGTTCGAGTGAAAAGTTTACCAGTTTTTGGCCTCTGTTGTTCCTTGTGCCTTGCCCATGTTGTTTCACGACCAGATCTACATTATCTTTAGGTGCTCCAACCTTGGCGTTGAAGTCGCCCATAAGTATAATGAATGTGTTCGCTGTTTTTAATGCCTTTTCAATTGAATCATATAGTTCATCGATTTCAGTCTCGTTTGCATCTATTGTAGGGAAGTAGACTTGTAGAATAGATATTTTTCGGCCTCCTGCGTTTATGTTGAGTATAGCCAGGCGCACTGATATGCCTATAAAACTCTCTATGTTGTTTTTAATGGTCTTGTTAATTATAAAGCCTACTTCGTATTGTCCTGCTGTTTGTCCTATAGAGCAAAATATAAAGTTCTCGTGCTCTTCAATTTCACAGCCCAGACGTCTTACTTCTGAAATTCCCATTACATCATAGTTTATAGTACTTAGGCATTGTTCTAATTCCAATAGACGTTCGTATGATGATAGAGTTTTCACATTATATGTTAATATTCTTAGCTGTTTATTTTGTATGTAGTTATTGTTCATGGAGATGGTGGTTTTCTTTGGAGGGTTATGGTCATAATCCTCCACGGTGACCAACCGGGTTGGAGGATTTTTTATGTTTTTTGTGTATAAATTATTTGTTGTTGAATTTGTGTGGAGGAGGGTAATTGATTGCTATTCGTTGTTTTTTGAAATTTCTTGGTTAGTCTTTCTATTATTATTTTTTAGAAAGTTCAACATGCTCTGTTTAGGTACTTCTTCTGACATGCTATTCGATCTCCTTACCGCGGGGTCATGTTGTTGTGATTTATTCTTTTTAATTTTTTGTTTGTTTCTATCCTCTAGCATATTTACGGTAGGTTTTGTTGGTGAGGGAGAGAACTTTCTTTTAGATGTTTGTTTGAGTACGACCAATTTGTCATATTTTAGGAAAACCGTGTTTCCTTTTTCTCTCTCTGTTTTTAACTGTTCTTGTAGTTGGTTCCTTTTTTCTAAAACGTGTTTCGGGAAGTCTTCTTTCATATAATAACTTGTGTCTTGTAGTGCTCTTTTGTGTTTAAAGATTTTGATTTTTGTGCCCAGGTTCACGAATGTTAGTACAACTGGGCGTGGCCTGTCACCTTTGATCCCTAACCTTTTAACCTCTTGTAGGTCTCTATAGGATAGTTTGATTGAGAAATATTTTTCAATCCACATATTTTATACAACGTGTAAAATAAATTAGTGATATTTTTATTACTTACCTCGTGTAGGACTCATTGTGAAAGTAGTGACGCTGTAACAGTTCCTACGAGGACTATCGGAGTCATGTCAGAGACATGCCAGTCAGTTAGTCAGTCAGTCAACCAGTCAATCCATTATCTATTTTTCTAACTGTCGGTAAATCACAATGGCTACGAAGTACTTGTGAAAGTGTATAATCATTATGCATAGAGTTGTTTAAAATATTTTTTGCAATATTTCAAATTTGGTTTTTTCCATGGTTCAAAAAATATGTTTATTTTTCAGGTTTTTTTTTTATTTTGTATCTGTTTGTTTGTAGTTTACGAATATAACTCTAGAATTATGCCACATAATTGTATCCCTCATTCCTGTTACACATTCAACAATATAATATTATTATAATGATATCGCAAACCTCGTGTTGCAAAATGTATTAAAAAGCAAATCCGATGAGTCCTTCCCTTTACGCCTTATAGCCCAACGTATTTCCCCGAAGTCCCTACAAAATGCCATCACTATAGGTACAGGCTACAGCCCGCTAGCCAAGGTCAAGGCGAGCACTGACTCACTTGCATTATAAAAACCGTGGAGATAGTTCATTATCTACATTTTCGTACTGGCTCCGAGTCTATAAAAACGAGCAATTGTTAAAAGTACTTCTTTGATTGAGTTCTGTGTTCGGTTAAGGTTGGAGAATGGGCTGGGTGGTCGTGTTTGTAAGTGATTAACTATAATTATGTAATAGTTATAATAAAGAAAAGATGGATTTTAGAGACAGTTGACATGAATGGAAGGTATGTCGCAAAAGTCCGTATTTCGAGAAAATTGAGTTGAAACTGTCACTTAAACATTATAGCCATACATTGTTTTCACTTGATTAGTATCAAGCTAATTTTCCGTGAGTAAGCTAATACTCATTTTGATGTGACGCCCAATAATTTCTTGAACGGAACTCTCGATTGTGGTAGCAAGGATAAAGTATGTCGATTTGGTGATTCCAAAATATTTATTAGTTACCGAATATATTTTAGTTTAGTCTCAAAATAATCATCAAATTAGCCGAAAAAATATTTGTCCAACAAAATCTATATATGGTTTGATCATAGAGGAACTCTAACATGTATGGCTAACGAGGTCATCATACATTATTAGTAACCAGCTGATTTTCTTTTTGTTACTTAATTAATTTTAATGTCATTAACATTATTAATTCAAATATATTGTCCTACAAATTGTGTGAAAATTAGCTTGATATTAATTAATTAATTGATTTATTTTGTTTGGGAAAACAAAATAAAAACAGCTTATTAGTAACACAGTAAACAAACATACAGTTAATCAAGTGAAAACATAGTATGGGGGAACCCTCACTATAACGTATTAAATACATTGATTCTAAAGACGATTATTTAGATTCATGTACTGAATACGTTACAACATAATATTATCATCCGAAAATGTTTAAGTGACAGTTTAAAATTAATTTTCTCGATTAAAAATTTTGCTACATATCACCTTCATTCGTTCATGTCTTCATTGTGTAACGCAGTTTGCGTGTTGGCTTCAGCCCCACCTATGCTCTCCAAAGGTCCCGAACTTTATTGCCTGTCAGCAAAAAATCTTACATACAAACATAACGTCACTCTTCACACCACGTCAATCTTGTGGACCTCCGTAGCGCAGTGGTTGAGCGCGTTGGTGCTCGAAACGAGAGGTTGCGGGTTCGAATCCCGCCGACGGAACAAAAAGTTTGCAATGTTCCTGGGTCATGGATGTGTATTAAATTTGTGTATAATATAATAACAATCTTAAATATGTGTATAGTATAAAAGTATTAAATATATTATATGTATTTCCGTTGTCTGGTACCTGTAACACAAGTTCTTCGGATACTTAGCACAGGGCCAGATTGACGTGGTGTGAAGCGTCTATAGATATTATTATTATTATTATAATTAATATCTATCGAGTATGAACATTTTCAAATTTCACACCACTTCAATTTAGTACGTAGTAAGTTCTGGAGATCATATTATACAGAAGACAGACTGACATAATATTATATTCTCACAATAATAACACACTACTTTTTAACCTCCGACGCAAAAACGACGCGGTGTTATAAAAAAGTTTGACGTGTAAATGTGTATGTTTGTGGTATCATAGCCCCCAAACGGATGATCCGATTTTAATGCGGTTCTTAGCTATCGCCGTTGGAAATCGGTTCAAGTCTTCAAGGTCATCAGATCAGGGCCCTAATTCTCAGGCCTCGAACATAGTTTTTACTATCGGTCTGTCCCGCTCATGCAAATGAGATTCAGCGCGCGTGCGAGCGGGATATACTAATATTCGAACTTTTTTTACTGCCCGAGAATCGTGCTCCAGGTGAGGTGTGATAGGAATGTTACTCGCTAAGTCCCGACAAAAACCCCGGTTTTTTTAAATTTAGTTTTACACTATTCCACTTTATTAAGATTTTAATAGTTTTTTTACAAAATAACACGACCGGTTTCGATTAAATCATCATTTCGGTGTTATTCAAATACGCTCGTGTTATGTAAAAAATATAAAAAACGTACGAAGTGGAAAAAGTGTAAATAAAAAGTTGTATGTTATTATTGTGAATACGAATTTCCACCAAGAACCACAGTCATACAATCATCTGTACAGATGTATTTTTGGTAACAAAACTCACAATTTGAATGTCCTTAATTCACGTTTGGCCCAATCTTCATGTTGTTCACCAACAGATTATACTGGATCATCAGGCTTACTCCTGACACAATCGAGAATCGAATCATTTCGATCTCAACGACTTTTAATGTTTAATTTTTTCAACTAAATTTGGTGGATTACTTTGAAACTAATCAGGATAAAGAAAATCGTTAGATCGTAACTTTTTGTACTCCCGACCAATCGACTGAAAATCAAAGTAAACAAACGTCAATTAAACGGGAGTACGCGGCACGATCGAATCTGAATCATTTTGAAGAGTAAGGCCCCTAAACAGTGTAATAATAATGAAGATCGCCTCCGTGGTCTAGTGGTTCAGAGCTTCGCTCTCGACCCGGAGGTCGTAGGTTCGATTTACGCGATGGAACAACAAAAAATGTTGTTTTCAAGTTTGTTTGGGACAATGCAGGCTGATCACCTGATTGTCTGACAGGAAAGATGATCCGTGCGTCTGATGGGCATGTAAAAAGTCGGTCCTGCGCCTGTTCTCTCGCCAGTCGTGTCGGTGTACCGTCCCACTGGGTTATATGGTAAAAGGAAGAGAGAGTGTCTTTGTGTATTGCGCACACACTTGGGCACTATAAAATAACTCCTGCGTAGCTGGCCTGGTTTCAATGAAGTCGGCTACCGACACCGAAATCGGTGAGGGGAGCTATTATTATCTACACTAATATTATAAAGAGGAAAGATTTGTATTTTTGTATGTAACGACTTAACTCAATAAGTACTGGACCGACTAAAAATTATTTTTTCATTCAAAAGCTACATTATCACTGATTAACATAGGCTATATAAAAATCAATTGCTATTCGTTAGTCTCGCTAAAACTCGAGATCAGCTAAACTGATTCGGTTATTTTTGGTCTTGAAATATTCGTGGAAGTCTCGGGAAGGTTTACACGGTTTCCATGCTCAACGAAGTGGGCACGGCTCAGCTAGTTATTAATAAAGAGACATTACATCAATCTTTTGGTCTTCTTAGTTTACGAAGTATGTGTTACCGAAATGATAGATGTGTAATCTAACATTGACCAGTAGAGCTTTTAGTGGGGACGATGTCAAAGGGAATCACAATTAGATCAATAGTAGATACGGAACTGTTCAAACTGTTCAGTCGGTCGGTAAATTCCCCATTCATATATTATACCGGGTTTCCACTACGCCGGACCGGCTATCTCAAAACCGGACACCGAATAGAGTGTTTACACTGGATGTCACAAGTAAATCGGACAACCGAACGGCTGACGGGACAGATAGGTTTTAGATTAAAGATTATTCTTTTAGGAAAAGATTACAATAATCACTTATAATACTATTTGTAACTTTAATAGGTTTTTTTACATTCAATGCAAATATATACCTACAGCGAGCGTTTTTTATACGCAGATTTGAAAATATTAGAGTATTATAATATTGTATAACGAGTATATTGACTGTATGTGTATAAATATTATGTAACTAGCTGTTACCCGCGACTTCGTCTGCGTAGAACTACTACTTCGTGTAAATTTGTTTGGACTGAATAGGCTCTGAAACTATAATGAAACGATTCTAATGAAGCCGGCACATTGAATTATTGAGATTAACATAGGTAGACTTTTCCTGACCCTGATCCCTGACTTAACTTAGTTTAATACGTTTTTGTATACGACATTTTTTGTTTTTCCTTCTTTGGTCAAAACATGTAGGTTTTGTGGACTCGATACTCGTGAGCACGCCACATACAGTTGCCCATGGGAGAAACAGTTTTTTTCTAAATGAACACCAGCTACTTTGAGTGTCTGTCCTTGAGCTTTGTTTATCGTCATAGCGAATGCTGCTTTCAGGGGAAATTGTACTCTTTTGAATTGGAATGGCAAATCGGTAGGGATTATTGGAATACGGGGAATTAACACTTCTTCTCCCTTTGCTGTTCCTGTCATAATTATTGCTCTCACAATATTGCGTCCCAGGTGTGTAATTTGTAGACGTGTGCCATTACACATTCTTAGTGCGTCAAGATTTCGCATCAACAGGACCGGGACACCTACTTTTAGCCTCAACTTATGGGAAGGCACCCCCGATAATTCTAAGGAGTTAAGAAATTCTACAGGGAACGATGTCACTTGCTCAGTGTCCATGACATTGTCTACGGACAGATACTCAACAAAATCACCTTCCACATCTGACATGATTTGTTCGTTGATCTGCCCCACTACTTCGTTTGTCGGTGCTAAAATTGCCCTTTCGCACAGCCATTGTCTGTTCTTCATATTGGTTGCAAGATCGGGATAGACGTTGTTCTTTAAGTCATCCATGTTACAGACAACATTACAAAATTCACGATTCAATGTAATCATTCCGTCACTATTTGTTTCCATACGGTCTTCTCCGATTTTCAGAAGAGCATCCGCATATTGCACCAATTGTGTATCACTGTGCAGTTGTACTCGCATATTTGTAGTCAGACAAAAATTTTTTACATGCACCCATAATGGAGACGCTTTTAAACATGCATTTATTTCATCTGCCGGCGTGCCTCTAGTAATTACCGGCAGAGTCTGTCTAAAATCGCCAGCTAAAAGTACCACCATACCACCCATGATACTTTGGTTACTCTTAATATCTTTTATGGTCCGATCTAGTGCTTCTATCGCTCTTTTGTGGGACATGGTACATTCATCCCAAACCAACAGCTTACATTGCTGTAACATTCGTCCACGGTCACTATTTTACAACTAAGTAAATAACACAAAATGCTTATCCAAGAAACCCTAAACACCAATGAAAACGTAAAGAAAGCGAATACGTTGCAGCTCAAAATTGTAGATATCGCATGCGTCCGCCAACGACGTCTGCCCTCACGTGTCTGCCCGTTCGGGTAAGCATACTTTGTGATCTACACTCCTCCCACCGAGCCATCCGCGTCCCCCGCACGTCTTTGCCGCCGCGCCGCGCAGCGCGCCCGCGCCCGCCAGCCCCGCCACACCACACCATGCATCGTCACACTCACACATTCATAGTGTATAGGCCGATGGGCCTGATGGACATGTCAGGCAGAAAGTATTCTAAAAGCTGGCTAGGAGTATTTGAATTATGCGATACATAACTGCACCCCGCGTTTTCACCCGCATAATTCCGGGATCGGGATCGGGATAAAAAGTAAAGATGTCCTTTCCCAAGGTTCCATCTATCTCTATACCAAAATTCATCAAAATCGGTTCAGCGGTTTAGGCGTGAAAACGAAACAGACAGACTGTCTATGTCTTTCCCCAAGGTTCCATCTATCTCTATACCAAAATTCATTTAGTAGGGATATACGATACACAACTGCACTCTGCGTTTCCACCCGTATAATTCCGGGATCGGGATCGGGATCTGGATAAAAAGTACCCTATGTCCTTTCCCAAGGTTCCATCTATCTCTATACCAAAATTCATCAAAATCGGTTCAGCGGTTTAGGCGTGAAAAGGTAACAGACAGACAGACAGACAGACAGAGTTACTTTCGCATTTATAATATTAGTAGGGATGTCCTAAGTATATCAAGTAATTAACCGACACAAACCGGACCCCGGTTCGGTAGTTTTGATGGCAGTTCGTGGTAGCAAAACGCTCGGTATAATTGCCGGACACGTGTGAATAGCTTTATACTTAAAATTACAGCCCTTCCTGCACATCTGCCGGTCCGGCGTAGTGGGAACGCGGTCTAAAAATCGTTCAATTTTCTATGAATATTAAACGTGCGCAAAATATGAAACTAAAAAGTTAAGAAATATTTTGACACTATTGACCACGGTGAACTGTATCACTCTGTTAGTTCAGTAGTAATTACTATAATTTAACTGACCACTTGGTACTGTTCGATAGGCCATGTCTAGCTACAAGTTAATGTTTATGTTGCCTTGTGCTTGTGTTGAACGTAAGTTCATTTTAAAGTACAGTAGTAGTACAAATGCCCGGGGGTGGGCTGTGAACGTGACCTTGAGAGACCCCTGTATTAAAACTGAATGAATGAACGATCGACATGACGTATTTACGACGTGATCTACTTCAAATTGGATGACTTATTTGCAAAAGATGTGTACCTCCAATAAATAACTTTCAAAGTAACCATTATCTCTACATTTATAGTTACAAATTGCAACTTAAACCTTTTTATTTATTAACAATTTTGTTTCAGGTAACTATTTTTGTGTTGGTAAGATCATATCACATACACTACGAAGATAGTTACGAGGAATACGACGATGACTTCGCAAAAAGATTTGAGGACAAACATACAGAACCTACTACACTTAATACAGCGTACTACAGAAATACAGAAGAATCTATAACAAGAGCAACGACATACGAAGTAACAGAAAATGTAGTAGACATACCAGACGACCGAACTAGAGGACCTATTGTAGCTAACTACACTATAGCTAGACCATTAAACACGGCTAATATTATTAATAACGCTTTACGAACAAGTAATATAACTAAAGAAAACAAAAGTGAAGTTAAAGAGAACAGTATAAATTTATTGCATACAATGGCTGAATATGATAAAAAAGATGATGTAAAAATAGATAAAAACAAACTAAACGAATTTTGGACGGACATTAAAGAGGTTTTTATAAATGGCATAAGCCAAGCGATAAATAAACATAAGCTTCCAAATCTGCATAATGTTTTGTCGTTTCTGAATGTACAAAAGAAATAATCGAACGCAGACGACCAGTTTCGCAAATGATTCAGTAATTAGACTTGTCGGCACCAAAGGATTCATACGAATTGCATTTATTTATTTTGCTGAAATACAATTATTTACTTCAATTTTGTGGATTATTTTGCATGTGTTCATCATAAGGCTCAACTCACATTGGCGCCGCAGTCGCAACATCAAGCTTTTCTGATGTAGTACATTAGTGATGTAACAATAGAGACCAATAATATATTGAATGAATGAAATGAATGAACGAAATCAGCGAAATTATTGAGTGAAAAAAATGAATGAATAAAATATACTTTATTGTGCACACATATTATTATGATATAGTTAAAAATTTACATGTTTTTTTATTTTATCATCATACCTTGTGTCATTTTTACAGTAAACGTAAACCTAACGACACTTTGCAAAATTGCTAAAATACAGCAAGCTGTATAAGCTGCACACCACATCATATGGCGCGTGCTCAAGCGGGAGATCATGGGTTCGAATCCCGCCCAAGAAACAAAGAGTTTTCTATGGTCCTGACTCCTGGGTCATGGATGTATATTAAATTTGTGAGGTCTGATAGCAGTGTTACTTTAACATTACTTTAACACAAAATTAACTTATGAATTTGGTGTAAACAAGTATGGTTTCTATTTAATATATTCGAAAACATATTTGTAACTACCTCGAAACTAAAAGTAATGTTAAAATAATACTGCTATAAGGGCCATATCCAGGGCCCTACCACTAGGTACCACTAGGTAGGGCCCTGGACCTGATTTCGTTAAAATTGATCTTGTAGTTTCGGAGCTTCTTCACCGGAAACAAACAAACAAACAAACAAATATTTCTGCTTCATAATATTAAAATTTAAAAACGAATTCGAATACTTGATATTATCTCAAAAATGAAGGGGATTGAACTCTTTATCTTTAATGGCATTCACGCCATATTCCTCACTTATATTATTATGATACTGATATTAACGAAAGAGTGTATGTATGTATGAATATTTGTCACTATTTCACTCCATAAGTACCATGCGGATTTTGATTATGTAGTATTAGGTATGATAGTCTCTGGATTTGACTACTTAGAATCAGACCAAAACAGATTCAGGATAAATAAATGTCTGTAAAATAAATAAATAGCCATTGCCGAATACGAGATAAAATTTTCCTATCTCTTTGCTAAAAAGGTGGGCCGCACGAGTTTCTTACGCTGGTTTTTCTCGCCTGGTTAATCCCCGAACCGGTGGTAGGTCATGTAGTACAATTCTTATAGTGTTAGTTTCTAACTTATTTCGAAACTTTTTGTTATATTATGACTCTATGCTAGCGGTGTTTTCTCTTTAGTTCTATGACTTGGTTAATGCAATAATTTTGAGCTGTCTTTGCTTTAAGGAAACTGAAATTACTTACTTTCTACTCCTCAGCTTCTCTACGTTGCGAATCCCACAACAGATAAGGAAGGCTTGTCCCTCGGGCAACCCCGATTGGTAACCGCTGTTGATCCTGTCCAGGAGTTGCAGTGGAATATCAGCTAATGCCCGTTAAAAAAATATACTACTTTTGTGTACAAAGTCGAGGGCAAAATCTAGATCTATTATAGAAGATGATCTCATAAATAAAACTCCGCTCCGGATCCATAATATAATAAACAGGATCAGCAATGTCGTTTACATATAAAATCAATAAGTAGTCGTAATGTGTTGGGGATTTCGCATCTAATGAAGACATATGCGACACATCCACGTTCGCTCGGGTGGGGACATAGAAGGCGCACGCGACAAGTCGATAAGTCGCCTAACGCATCCGCGGTACAGTGGTTCAGAGCTATATTCTCGTTGAATCAATTAAAATGTTGTTTTGATAATTCAGGCTGACCACATAATTGTCTGACAAGTAAAATTATCAATGCGTTTTTCAACCGAATTTTTACATCCGACGCATGGATCATCTTTCTTGTCAGACAATCAGGTGACCAGCCTGCATTGTCCTAACCAAACTTGAAAACAACATTTTTTTGTTGTTCCAACGCGGGAATCGAACCAACGAATTCCGAGTCGAGAGCTAGGTTCTGAACCACTAGACCACGGCAGCGTTACGGCTAATACCTATCTAATAACAGATATACCACACAATTACAAATCGTAAGTCGATCGGTTAAATTCAATTTGTTCACACACAAGTCAAGCTTTAGTCGCGTAGGGTAATCGCTAGCTCCGAGCCCTGACCCTTATGGTCACTGAACGTGTACCGCGGCGGCGGCGGCGCGGCGGCGCGGCGGCGGGCGGCGACGCGCGTGTACGGCGCGGAATACCAATCGCTATCTTACTATATCTATTTTCTACCAACATCGTGTTCAATGTTCGTAAAGGTGAAAATATTAATAACGGTCATGTAAATAATAGAAATGATAGTCAAATATAAATGCTACTTACGATTTCCCTCGCTCGATATGGCGACAATATTTAACGACGATCTCATTTTTTTTTTTTGCAAAATAATTTTTAAATTTGATTCGTAATTTTAAAGTTTGCTAGCGCGAGTTTAAATCTGAAAGTGCTAACTGCGTCGTCAATTTTACAATACATTTTACATACGCCCCACGAGTAGAAATATATTAACCATCGATTAATCGGTGTTTTTCTTTATCTTATCTAACGTAGAGATCCTGGATAGCTACAATTTTCTTACAAAAGATCAATTTCTTGTTCAATAATTAATTATTTTTATATCACACACAACATATTTTACCTAAACACCGAATCACGTAAACAAATGACATCTAATACATTCGCAAACCGGCTCCGAGGTTAATATCACGGGGACAGGTCACTCGCCCGGGAGGCTGCGCGGCACAGCCGGTCCTGCCAGCGGCCCAGCGCCGAAGCCTGCCAAAACAGTTCACAGTGGGCTGCGCGCGCGCAACGCACGCATTTAAGGTGAGTGTTTATTTACTCTGATTTGTAGCCCATATATTTGTGTAGTAGAACTAAAAAATGGGAGCAATGTGTTTACTAATTAGTTTTAACTGGGGTCGGCAAAAAGTCGGGAATAGACTTTTAAAACTGTTTTAAGTGGTATATTTTTAATGCATTAGACAAAAAAATTATAGTTACTTAGGATGTTTACCAATTAGATTGGTCAACTAAAAAAGTGGGACTAAGAACTTTGATATGTAGTTTTTAATTGATTTTAGTGTCAAAACTCTTACTAGTTTTTGAGCTTTTATTATTGAAATAAAATATTAATAACGACATATTAAATACGCATTATATTGTAGAAATAGTTCAAACTCAACGCTGTGTTCGCGGTAAATGAAGAATGCTATGAGTTTGTCTGTTTGTTTTTAAATGATTCCCAAATTTCGGATCCTCTAAAGTTCAGAGAGCTTTTGTGTAAGGTCCAAT
The DNA here is from genome assembly GCA_905187575.2 of Celastrina argiolus. Classification (NCBI taxonomy): domain Eukaryota; kingdom Metazoa; phylum Arthropoda; class Insecta; order Lepidoptera; family Lycaenidae; genus Celastrina; species Celastrina argiolus. The sequence goes on from LR994582.1 coordinate 23,278,182, forward strand.
TAATAAAAATGAAAACAACACACACTACCGCGAGTAATATTGTCTGTATGTTACGAATTAATTTGTGCACAATAAAGTATGATTTAGTACTACTATGAGTTTAAATTAAAAATTAAATACCATATTTTATTTCAGGCTGCATAGGCCCAATACTTAAAAACTACACTAACATTAGGTGTATATTCCATATACAGACATCATTTACATATTTTTAGTGCGTAAATAAAAAATAACCCTAAACAATAATAATTTTCACATGAATATATTAAAACCTAAATATAATATTTTATTTTATTTATTTAGGAAAACTTACAGCTAGATCATACAGGACAGATTTAACATAATATCACAAGAAGGCCAATTACAAGTTTTCACAGACAGTTCTAGAGTAGAAAGAAAGGAGAAATAGACAGCAAAACAACAAAATATATTATAAGAATCTTCACATTATATTACTTAGTAGGCTGTAATTTTAATGAGTGCTAATACTTTAAATACTTTATGGGTTACTGTGAAAGTACCAGCGTTGAAAGATGTCCGTTTTTTACTTATTGTAGGGGCAAATTTATGATGTTGAGACATTTCTTATAGAAACATGAAAGTCAAACGTAAGTCTTTCAGTGCTAGCACAGTAAACTTAGCTTATGAGGCACATACACACCCTAAAGTATTATCACTAATTTATTTTACACCTTCTATATAATTAGGTATCAACAAGTAGTCGGGAAACATAATGCACGTCTTTGTAATAAGCATTTCTTATTTAGTGTCTACACAATTGAAATTGCTATGAACCTGTCCGTTGAAATACTTTACTTTCAACTGACAGGTTAAATGTTAGGTAGTAGGGTAAATGCTTATAACAAAGACGTGCATTATGTTTCCCGACTACGGAGCTCCTTACTTTATTATCTGGCTCGGGAAAGGAAAATAATATTCGTGTCTAGTCCTCGCTCCTTTGTGAGTTATTCTCAAATAACTAAGTTCGTGTTACACAGAACTCACTTTTGTGTAGTTCTGTGTATATTTTGTTTTTAACTGATCTTATTGTAAACAGTTTTTTTTTTTAATTTCCCTTTGTATTATGGAGATAACAGTATTATTATTTTTTATGGTAGTTTACTTTAGTAGAAGTGACATTATAAATCAACATAGCTGCTCGTATTAAGCTTTGTTTATATATAGATCATATTAAATCAAAACAAGTGTAACGTATAATATCGTAGGTTTAGGGTGCCACACACACAATCATTTTCTTTCTACTACAAGCACACACACACACAAACACGTACACACATACATATACACATTTTGAAGTATTACCCTAGCTAGTTATATTTTCACTGTCTATCTACAATTTAAATAAACATAAGCTATGTTACCTTATTAAAAAGTCGAGTAGTTTAGGCGCGATAATTATCAAATATACAGTAAACACTTTAAATATACCTAATGCCAAAATTATAAAAATGCCATAGTCGTGTAAAATTATACCAGTTAGCCACGACAAAAGTAAATTAAAAGCATAAAAAAGGTGTAAAATAAATGAGTGATCTGATAATACTTTAGGGATGTGCCTACTATGTAGAGTATACTGTGAAAGTACCAGCGCTGAAAGAGATACTTTTTTTACTTATGGGCAAATGTATGATGTTGTGGCATTTCCTCTCGGTCGAGCACCAACATGCTGAACCACTGAGCTACGAAGGTCGTACTATTGCAATCAAGTATTCTATTTGGCACCAATATAAAGTATGTCAACAGAAGTACCGTACCGTAGGTAGATGGTATACCATAGAAACATTTTGCAACTTAAAAAAACATGACAATTAGCGCAGTCTAGGAAACCATCAACCATTTTATATAAATACTAGCTGTTCCCGCGACTTCGTTCGCGTGGTTTTTGAGTGACTTAAGCCGTTTATGCAGGGCACGCAATGAAATTCCCCAAAAGTGAATAATTTTCCCCGTTTTTGCAACATTTCTCACTGACGCTTCGCTCCTATTGGTCGCAGCGTAATGTTATATAACCTAAAGCCTTCCTCTATAAATGGACTATCCAACAAAAAAAGAATTTTTCAAATCAGACCAGTATTTCCTGAGATTAGCGCGTTTAAACAAACAAACAAACAAACTCGTCCGCTTTATAATATTAGTATAGATTGTATTTTCCTTCACCGCAGTATTGAGCGTAGAACTTGACGGCATTCTCAAAATTTCACGTTCGCAATCGAGTGACGTTCGCTCGAACTATTTCGAATGCGAATTTCTGAAGCTCGGAACATCAAAAGAACAATGAGCTGGAGCTAGAACAAGAACATTCTTTCTTGATCTTTTAGGAAGGAAATAATGATCTACGTTTACAGTAAAAGGATTTGATAGATGAATCGGGCCCCAGAGGGATGAGTTTCAAACTGCAGAGGTCACTGACCGACCAGCCCGATACTTGTCTGTTATCAAATACTCGTTTTATTATTTTATAATTCATCTTCCATTTGTATATTTGTTAATCTCAAACAAATTATGGGTATTTAGACACACACTGGTTCCTGTGGTCGAAACTCTAATGAATTCATAATATATTTTCTCTTAATATTAGATCAACGATACACTAGAAAATAAAATAAAAGATAAAAAATTACGTGTCCCATACAATAACAAGGCTAAAATCTGTCCGCGTGGTATATGCCAATAGAGCTTCGTTTAATAACGAACTGAGACAAAAGTAGACCTTTATATTAACTTGATTTGGTCATTTGAACAACACAATGTGTGTATAAATATTATCAAATAGCGATTTTAAATCAAGTACTGTGACACGTGTAGACGTTGGTAGTGTTCCCAGCAAACTAAATGAAATAACAGCTCACTTTTCATGTGAGCTCATATTCGCCGAGTCCGATTTCTTCTGCTGACACGATATCTAGTGTATTATCGAAGATTCTTATGATAGTATTATAATAAATACTCGTAACATCCGACAATAGACAGGTACACGACCCATCACATGGGAGGGTATGGAAACGAATTTATGGTTCCGAAATTGGCCAGTACCGAAAATCCCGGTTCTTAAAATCAATACCAGTCCTCCATCCCCTAATGGGATGTAACAACACGTCGCTAATACATTGTGTAATTGAAAACTCGTGTTCAATTACACAATTTATTAGTAAAAAGTGTTCAGCAACATCCACAAGAGCCATCATCACTGATCAGCCTCTAGTCACTGTGAAGAGGATTAGACAAGTCCCTTAAGAGGAAACACCACGGTTGAGAGAAATGCAAAATAGATATTTATAAAATCTGTTGCTGTCTCGCAGTGCCTTAGCTAGCCAGCACTAGCGCGACAGAGACAACTGCAACTTGGACTGAAATTATCTATTAAAAGTACCAGAAATCGACGTTTAGGGGATTCCTGTTTCCTCCTCCAAAACTTAACCGATTTAAATATTTTTTTCTTTATTAGCTAAAAAAAGAATTGAGCTAGGTTCCTATTTTTTGATTTTGTTGTTTATTGTAGTCAAATCTGTTTCCTAGATATTTTAACATAGCGGAGAGTCTGGCCATTTTTTTTTAGGTTTTTAAACGTCCATATCCCTTTAAATAATTAATTTATTAAAAAAAGAAAAAAATAGGGACGTACAAACAATATTCATAAATATTCAGGAAAAAAATTGTTACTCTAGAGGTAGACTTATCCAGGGAGGAAATAGAAATCCCCATGACCCCTATTTTAGTATGGAAAAAAATTCGTGGTGTTTCCTCTTAACCCACTGCGGTTAGACAAATTAGTAATTGAAGGCATTAACGGATGAAGGTGATGTGGAGCAAAATTATGATTTCGAGAAAATTGAGTCAATTAAACATTTTAGAATACGTCGTAAAGTATTAAGTATATTAATCTAAAGATCCGTCTCTAGAATCAATGTACTTAATACGTTACTAAATATCCGAAGAGTATTGTTGTAATTAATTTTCTCAAAAAAAAAAAAAACATACAGACGAATTGAGAACCTCCTCCTTTTTTTGGAAGTCGGTTAATTACTCATTACTTACACCGCTCTTGTCATTTACAATATTTAATACAAAAGCTTTGTAACTCAACAGAATCACAATAGATCGTGGAAAAGGCCTACCGAGGTAACCATATATTATGTGTAACACAACTTTTTCAACATTTTGATATCGATATCTCAGAAATGATGATTCTAAGGAAAAAAGTGTATGAACAATTTATATAGATAATTGCATGATTCATATTTTTGTCTTACTATTTTTATGATAAAACTTATCGTTTAGCTGGAAAACTCAAATAACCGATTTTTGCAACATTTGACCTTAAATAACTTTTTTTCCACACTTGGGATTGATGTGGATAATTGACAAATTGTGTGTAATAGAGTTCCCAACATTCATGCCAATTTTTAGCTGGGTGCGAATTAATGTAACCTTGAATGTCTATTTTGACCGGACTACTAGAAATGTATTTTTTTTTTGTCAAAAACAAAAAGAAAGTTTATACTGTTTTACTATACATAGCAGCAAAAACAATACAAAAATTTTAAAAAATACATTTCTTGAATGACAAAGGGTAGTATAATCATATACGTTTTACATACTTTTTAACATCATGTATACCTGCTTATTTTTTATAATAATTATAAGACGGTTGTAGTCCTGTTCTCCTTAATAAATCTACCTTAATGTAGCAATATTTGTGGTCAGGTTTGTTTGGAAGTTCCCCCCTCAGGTTTGTTTGGAAGTTCCTCCGCGCCGAACAGAAACGAGCTTCTTATCCTTATCTTTTGTCCATTATTTATTAGTTTTATTTGCATTTATATGTTCAATTATGTTCTTAAGGATATCGCTAAAGATCCCCTGTAGGGCCATCAATTTGGTTTTATGTCCTTCGCGAAAATAAACTTTTGTGAACTAAATAAGCGTAACGAACCTAAACACGTTCTTACAAAATTAACTTAGTATCTACTAGTACCTACGTAATATTACTATTACATTATAATATTGTATAATTTATCTATGCTTATTACTATAATTAATTAATACTTAGTATTACTACACGGTACGTAAATATATTTTACGAATGCCATTCTAAATATCCCTGGGATTTTATAGCTATTATCACTTACGAAGTTCGAAAACAAAATGTATGGGATTTGACATGGCTACGGTTAGTGACATACGAATTCGCTTGTCATTTAGTGTAGAAAACTATGTTAGACATGCAATATATTACTCACTAGCTGACCCGTGCCCACTTCGTTCAGCATGGATACCGAGTTTTAGCGAGTCTAACAAACAGCAATTGATTTTTATATAGCCAATGTTACTCAGTGATAATGTAGCTTTCTAATGAAAAAAGAAATATTAAAATCGGTCCAGTACTTTTTGAGTTAAGTCGTTACATACAAAAATACAAATCTTTCCTCTTTATAATAGTATTAGTATAGGTTACGAATCTATTTACACCTTACTCATTAAAATCGGATTAGAGTTTATGCGCTACGGTGAAACAAAAAAATACAAAGACGGCCAAAATCATTACCCTTCCTTTTGGCTCTGCCGTGGTAAGGTAAAAAATATAAATAAAAAGGCAAAATAATGTATCACGCATATTGTTAACTTTATATTCTCCGTTCTGGTTCAATGTGATACTAATGTAAAAAAAGTTCAGTATTTGCGCAATTACGAAATGCGGTTGTAATTAAAAAACGATATTTTATAATAAGTAAATGGAATGTTCACTAATTTTTATTTTTAGATCTCCGTAAACTCTGTTGAAAATTAATAATATGACTGAAAAAATATTTCGATACCGCGGCGTGTAGGTTCCGAGTCATACTTGTTTTAAATTCTCAACGCGATGACGTCATATTCCAACTTTTGAAATCTCTGTAAATTCGTTAATTCTTGGTATTTTTAATTGAAGCAAAACTACTAGGACAACAGATTTAAAAGATTTTTTATACATAGTAACATTATAAATTATAATCCAACTTAATAAACAAATTAATAATGGCCGTATCTCACCAGAGACATTCACCAGAAGACGCCGCAAAATTTGAATACGCGCCAATCGAGAAGTGCCCGCATGTATTAACCCCGGCTGACCTCAACGGACTCGGCCACTCCGGTGCTTGACCGACGATATATTTATTGATCCTAAAATATCGATACCTAATCTTACCTTAATTGGTGAATCCGAAAACATGAGTCATCTTCCAAGAAAATGGAGCTTATACGCTTCATCCAAAACGACGAAAGAATGTTTTGTATTGTAATGTATATAAATCTGGTTAACATATTTTGTAATTTGTTACTTATTTAATCAATATTAATAATAAAAATAACGACACTACAAATTACTTACTCAATGTTTCTGTGTTTATCTAATACGCTGGAAAACACACCTGACAGAAAAGGATGAGGAAACTACATATCTAAATTTGTTTTATTTCTAAATATAAGGGCAGATAACTTTTACCTGGGGAATAAACAAAATAAACAAGACAGATTCTGTATAAAACATGTCAAAGTCACATGTTTATTCGACAGATAACAGTTATCTGACGATTGAAACATCAGCCCTTTGTAAGGATCTATATCCTTACATATTATATCCTTTATGTACATAAAGACGTTTCGCGCGACATCGTCTCGCAAAAGAAAATTCCGCGGGAACCTTACATTTTCCGCCATTAAAGTAACTGTCCTCCCCGTGGTCTACTTCATGTATAATCTGCAACTCATCACAATCGTAGTAGTTTCGATACCTATTCAATCCAAAAATACATACAAACGTAAGTATATGAATTTATTACCTATAAATGGCATTGCCATGTACCGCTTAAAGTAAAGCTGGATTTCAAATTCCATCTGTTTATTCAGCACGAGTAGATAGGCAAATATCTCAGGGTAATTGACATAAACGGGTTCCTGTAATCTATGTCTGTGGTGCGGCGTGGACACATTCTCTGACCCATATCGGACTAACGGCGCAAGCGCAGCTTATCTAGGGCTTACAATGATTTAGGACTTACCAAGATCTAGGGCTTACAATTAATCGTGTGCTTTCTACGGAATTGTTGTTGAAGTAGATAATTGATTGCAATTGATTCATGATGACACCCTGCCTACCCTGTAGCGATATTACTACCATCATCATTAGGGAGGGGTATGTGTAGAGCTAGGTGTAGGAGTAGATATTAGGCGTAGGTTGCAGCTTTGTTGATAATAATGTATTCCAAGTCGTAGCTAAGACAGAACTTCGGTTGGGTACTAACACCTCCATGGTTTAGTGGTTAGATTGGCTCATTATTTTAGAGTACTTGATTCGGGAATGGAGCAACTAAAAATGTTGTTTTCATTAGGACGGTGAAGGCTGATCATTCAATTATCTGACGAGTCGGTCCTGCGCCTCGCTAGTCTAGTCAGGTCCACGGGTTAACGAATAAGGAGGACACAGTGTCCTTGGGTATTGCGCACATACTCGGGCACAATAAAAATGAGTCCTGCATGCAACGAAAGTGGACATCAACTCCAAAATTGAAAATGAAAATGAAACATCTTTTATTTCCATATTGGTTAGATACTAACAGTTTTAGAATTGTCCTACATGATGACCTACCACCGGTTCGGGGACTAACCCGGCATTGCTATGGGGAGCTACTATTTACAAATAAGGACACTTCGATGATGGACGTGTAGAACAGCCAATATTTCGGCGGCCCGGCACCGGACTGGCAGTGGTGATGAAATCGCCTCATCATACATTCAGCGCACGCGGTGAAAGTGACACTCGCCATGGATGTATTTGCCAAAACATCTAATAAGTGCTCAACGATCACAATAGATCACCCAGCGACCTGACGACACTCTACAAAACTTCACAATCGAAAAAATATGATATGAAAATACGTACGTATAATAAATTCTAATAATTTCACGGTCGAATTAGTTGGAAACAACGTTACTGTCCCTTACAATAAATAGGTTTGCTACTACGAGTATACGAGTACTATGTATACTATTTTTCGGATAGAACATAAATCGATAATTATCCCAGTAATTTATTATCACTCACTTCTATTATATTCGTCCCTTACCGAAACCGAAAACATTGAAATTTTCACATTTTCACTAATTCTGCACATTTATCAACCCTTTCACAGGTATATTAAAGGATCATACTTCATTATCCAATACATTTTATAACTATAAACAATAATTAATATGTTTAAACAGCAAATGAAAATCTTACACAGAAAAAATATGCCATTTTGTCACTCCCGATTGTAGAATATAAGCCTATAGACTATAGTCTATGGATTCATAGCAAACAATAATGATTTTATTAATATTGGCAAATTGGCTAATCTATGGCTGTGTCATAGATTAGCCAAAAAACGGTATTGTTTACGTTTGGGTTATTTCGGACGTACTATACAATGGGGGCTATCGCATATAAAATCGCTGCTAGACTCCGCTAGAGGCGCTTGTGTAGCGTGAGGTCTCCGAAATGTGCTCTGTTAGCGGGTTACTCGGGTTTACTTTACTTAAGAAAAAAAAAATATTTAAAATTATAATGTAATAAATTTCATTTGTGAATATTTTTTTTAAAGTTATAAATAATTCGACGTAGAAATAGATTCAATTCGTCATTAAAAACTCGTCAATGAGGACTATCGTTTTTGTTTCACCAAGTGGCGCACTGTAGAGTGATGACAGAAACACGGAAATTAAATTAGATACATTTAAATAACATCAACTACAACAGAGTAAATGTACTGGCTATGCCACAGTGTTGTAAGGTTCCGTTTTATTTCGAAAATAGGTTTCCGAAAGATAAAACGCTCAAAAAGTCCCTTTCAGTCACATAAATTGATCAGTAACTCATAATATTTGCCATATTTAATTAAATGTTTTGCTAAATATTTGCAACATTAATGTGAATAGAAACAAACCTAATCTATACTAATATTATAATCTATACCTACTAATCTATATCTATACTATTATTATAAATCTATACTAATCTATATTATATTTAACATTATAAAGTGGAAGAGTTTTTTTGTTTTGTGTTTGTTTGTTTAAAAGCGCTAATCTCAGGAACTATTGGTCCGATTTGAAAAATTATTTTTTTATTGGATAGTCCATTTATAGAGGAAGGCTTTAGGCTATATAACATTACGCTGCGACCAATAGGAGCGAAGCGTCAGTGAGAAATGTTGCAAAAACGGGGAAAATTTAATAAACGGTTAAAGTTATTCGAAAACCACGCGCATGAAGTCGCGGGAACAGCTAGTATACTAATAAAGCTAATTTAAATTAAGCCAAGCAAATGTCGCGCGAAAACTAAGGAATTGTTAGGATACTGGCTGGATTCGAAGTACCTAACAGGGCCGATTGCTGGAATTATGTATGATAATAAAGAAAAGCGGATGATAGCCACTTTTACATACGAGACCAGTACATAACTATGTTATATTTTAGTTTATTATTTATATGGTTTATCTTAAACTAGAGTTTTAAATATACTGAACAATCGATATTATAGGCTAGGTCAGCACCTCAGTGAGGTGACCTAATTCCGGCAGCTGCCAAAATATACCAACTTTCTCACCCAACTTACTGCCCCGACAGATTGTTTGTAAGATTTTAGAAGGCCTTGTACAACCTCAATAACTCTTATAGGTATATTACCGGCCCCTGTTACGAACGACGTAGTTTTCACACTTGCTTCACTAATATATATTTCGGAGGTAGATTATATGTGGGCGTCTGTTTGATTGATTGGTATCGTCAGGAAATAATAACACCAAGCTGAACGTGTTTATATTATGAACAATCAATCCTATTGCTACAAGTATTTAATGCAAAGCAGACATTGAACGTAAGCGAATTTAGTCAACTCTTTTTTTCTCAAGCCCCGCCATCCCATCGCGCGCCACCTGCCCAGTCCTCTCTGTCATCGGTGACACACGTCTTCTCCTTCCTCTTTTGTAAGCGGCGACCGGCCTCTTGGCAAATATGACTAAACTTGCTAGGCTTTCTTTTTTTTTTTTGCAAGCCTTACGTTTCAACTCCGACACGGCCATTCTGACTAGTCACACGTCCTCGTGTGCTGCTCCTGTGAAAGAAAAAAAACCAGCTGCAATATCACAAGCCTTTTGCTCGGCCTAACCTGACTCTACAATTTTAGGCCAATTTGCTAGTTTAATCTCTAATAGTAATCTCAACAGATACTTTAACTTCTTTAATGCACAACAATAAACTACGCAAAGTCTCAGGTAATGCCTATATGACCAGGGCTCTTTAGTCGAAATACGTTAGCCGCGTAACACGACGTGTTCTCCCCACGGCTAACACGTGTGCATCACTCATTGAATACACATCATGTGGTCTGTGTAGACCCCAACCTTCCAGCATCACACGCCCGCTGCGCTCCGCGTTCTACTTGAGTTGCCCCAAGAGATACCGACTTTTAATGGTTGCTGCTGCGAAATGATGTCTGGTAGGTCAAATATTGTCATCAGAATTTGACTTCTATGACACGGCTCCATCGCCGACATACGTCAACCGCTTAACACATTTGTGTTAACCGCGGCTACCCGTGTGCACATGCACAGCGTATGGTCTGTGAAGACCCCGACTCCGCCAGTATCACACTACAGTCAGTAGATAAACAATTACGCTCACCAAATAATTTTGGTTTCGAATGTGATACTTCAACGAAGTACAGACGACAGTCGTCTAGCCGCCGCGCCACCGCGCTGCGCTGCATCGCTCGCCGCGCTCCGTCGCGTCGTGTTGCGTCGCTAGCGTTGCTCGAAGCCCGATCCACTGTACACAAAATGAAACAGCACAAAAAAATGTTCAGACTATCTAAAATTAAGTTCTTTTAGGGATTTATTTACTAAGACTTCGCTGTGCCTGTCTGTCTTTAATCAGGCTGTATCTCAAGAACAAAACCATCGCGGTTTAAATATCAGCAACAACAATGAGATTAAAATGTTAGATTTCACTATGCAGTAAAATTTATTTAATTTCCTTTCAATGATCTAACTGATTGAATGAAAATAAGCTATTACTTTAGAGTCACACAATAACAAGTGATCAGATTGCACTGTCCTCACTAAACTTGACAAAAATAAACATTTTTAGTTGTACTGTCACGGGAATCGAACCCACAAAGTCGAGTACTAGGTTCTAAACCACTGGACCCCAGAGTAATTCATAATAATAATAATAGCTCCCTTCACCGATTTCGGTGTCGGTAGCCAATTTCATTGAAACCAGGCCAGCTACGCAAGAGTTATTTTATAGTGCCCAAGTGTGTGCGCAATACACAGAAGCACTCTCTTTTCCTTTCACTTTCATAACCCAACGAACGGTAAGTTGTCGGTAGCCAATTTCATTGAAACCAGGCCAGCTACACAAGAGTTATTTTATAGTGCCCAAGTGTGTGCGCAATACACACAAGCACTCTCTCTTCCTTTTACTTTCATAACCCAGCGGAACGGTAAGTCGACACGTCTGGCCAGAGAATAGGCACAGGACCGACCCTTTACATGCCCATCTGACGCATGGATCATCTTTCTTGTCAGACAGTCAGGTGATCAGTCTGCATTGTCCTAACCAATCCTAAAAACAACCTTTTTTTTGTTGTTTCAACGTGGGAATCGAACCCACAAATACGGGTCAAGAGCTAAGCTCTGAACCACTAGACCACGGAGGCAATTCATTCGTCATTCATAATACCTGAAGACTCGCTAGTGCGTTTACAACCTTTTACAAAATCACCAAGTTGGTCGAAGCTAACTGAAGTCACTCAATGAACTTTCTGATCTTCCACCGCATCAGTGGACTGCCACGGCCTCTGAGACTCTTGGACCGTTGAGTGTGTGATGCCTTGTTCACCATTAGTACCAGCTTACATACAGTAACTTCTGAAACATGAAATTAAAATTTGTTAATTCCATAAAACTCATATCACAAACAATATTATCCTGTTGGACGAATTTTAAACTATTCCATATTGCATAATGTTCTAAAAAGTAAGTCTGTTAAATCTGTAGGTAATATGTATTCCAAATTTACTTTAACAGATATTTTTATAGCCAGCTTAGGAATAAATAACAATGTACAAGACATTATTTAAAGATACTTTTTTTTTTTTTTTTTTTTTGTTTTTGTTTTAAACTCACCAATGAAAATTACATTTAAGTATGTAGTTTCAAACTACCTACTTATGTTAACCCTCAAGACCCCATGATCAATTTATTGATTTATTGACTACTCTTAAGATTTGTAAAGTTTCAACTATTGTAAATGCTCCCGATGGGGACATTTGATCGTGGCATGAATTTCTGCTTGGTTGTGTCCCTACAGAAGATAACTTGTAAAAGCTCTGCATGTTAACCCTAATTAAGTTTTAAACTTTAATAAGTTGTAACTTTAAATAAATTTTTAATTCTTTTTGAATAGTCTTTCTCGCTCCTACAAACTTGTCTACCTACTTACTATCATGTAAACAATATTTACAAAGATCATGTCAATGTTATTGTATAAGCCTGTTTGTTTACAACTTGTGCTCACCTGCATAAGACCTTTACTTGTTGTGTAATAATAATTATTATCATTAAAATCAAACTTTGATTTCTTCTTTATTAACTGTGTTGATTTCACTCTATTAATAAGAATATAGCTAGTATAATAACAAGTTTTAAAACTCACATAATTTAAGTATCAAAATACTGTAAGATCTTTTACTTTGAATCTCTTTTCTGTTACTAATACTGTGATTATAAAACCAGACTAATTCTGAACTTTACAATGAAATAAGTAATGATACTCATACTACCAGTTCACATCTTTGCGAAGCAAGTAGAATAGTCCATAAGATACACAATGCTCATCTGCGTTGGTTGGTTACCCAGCAAAGCTCATTCTATGCATCGGGCAAGCATGCAAGCTATGCAAGGCTATGCATCGTCCAGTCCAGCACTATCCCAGTGTATTGTCCATCTACAAATAAAACAAAACAGCAATACAAACGAACACTAAACTTTAAAGTTTATTTATATTTTTGGGCAAGCAATTTCATGGAAACTTTGAAATTGTATTTACTTTGAAGGCTTCCAAATTATTACGAGGAATAAAAAGATTGCTACCACCTGTTACCAAAGCCATCAAGCTTATAACCAAGACCTGTCGTTGACTAGCCAATATCGTGGTTCTATTGTAAATCGTCACGTTCCCATTGTCAATCGTCACATTCCCATTGTAAATCGTCACATTCCCATTGTCAGCACGTTACCATCGTCAGCAGCGCTGTAATCCCATCAATCGTCTTTCTGCTATGCATATACCATGCTGCCTTTGGTAGTGGAGGCTCCGTAATATAATCTGTTCCGTCTCAACGTGATTTGAATGTCCGCAAGTCCATATCCAATCCAGCAATTTGTAGGTACCCTGTAACCATCTATCTTGATTTTGCGGGTATATCCCACTCTGATTTCGGAGGTAGATTATATGTGGGCGTCTGTTTGATTGATTGGTATCGTCAGGAAATAATAACACCAAGCTGAACGTGTTTATATTATGAACAATCAATCCTATTGCTACAAGTATTTAATGCAAAGCAGACATTGAACGTAAGCGAATTTAGTCAACTCTTTTTTTCTCAAGCCCCGCCATCCCATCGCGCGCCACCTGCCCAGTCCTCTCTGTCATCGGTGACACACGTCTTCTCCTTCCTCTTTTGTAAGCGGCGACCGGCCTCTTGGCAAATATGACTAAACTTGCTAGGCTTTCTTTTTTTTTTTTGCAAGCCTTACGTTTCAACTCCGACATATAAATAAAAAAAATTATACTTTACATATTGTTAGCTGTTTATAATTAATTTATAAAACTACAATCCTCGAAACATACAAATTCACTTGTCGATTAGCGACCCTTATGTCAAATCCCATACATTTTGTTTTCAAACTTCGTAAGTGATAATAGCGATGATGGCCCTGTAGTGTTAGACGTAAAGCGTGTTAGAGGCTATCGCCAGCCACTAGTCGCGGTCGCGAGTGTCCCGTCCGCGTCGAGCGTACGAATAAGGACCCTTTTTATTTCCCCACAGTCGGTTAATTCGACGAGACTCATAAAATGTATTAACGACACAATATTGACATTGTATGATGTAACGACTCATAAAGCGATTATACGGCCCGGTTTATGTACATACGACTGGAATTGCTAACGAGTGCATAATGCATATATTACACCTGCTATGTGGGTATTTTGGTTTCATATTGAATGAGCTACTAATATACCCAGGTACTACAGAGAATTATACATTAACCAACTTTACATTCATGTATGGAGGGCGACAGAGGGAATACCTATATCCGGAAATGGGGAGCAGCGTTTCCGCAGCCGTTATTAAAGCTGCGCTCGCCAACCCGCCTGCCGAGCGTGGCGAGTGGCACTGTCCTCCATGAAACTTGAGGGAGGCTCAACTCCACTCCTCCTCCTCACGTCATACTCCTCATTAAATTTATCTGTGACTATCTTGCGCCTCATATAGCGATCTTTGGCAGAATGGAGAACGTCATGAATTTTAGCGTCGACCTCTCCGCGGCGACCATCAATCTTGCCTGTAACCAGGAGCTGTCATAGGTTATGACCATCTTTTCTTGCGATGTGACCAAAGAAGTCTATAGCTCTACGTAGGAGATATAGATGATAGCCTGGAATTTCTTGAATCGGTCGCTACGCCCAATTCCCGTAATAAAAGCTATGCAATTAAATCCGGTTTTTAACTCAAAGCATTGTTTGCATTTTACATACTTTTAAATTATAAAAGTAAACGGAATTACTCGCACAATACAATTGCGCACAAAGAATCTCACGTGAAAGCTTAACGAAGCCGACCGAACGAACTGAAACGAACGAACATGAATAAAGGATGAGGAATAGAACGGGTCGGGAAATGCTGAGGAAGGAAAATTAAATTATCTTCTGCAAACAATCATATCGGAAAATGAAACGTCAGGGCAATGTATGTAGTTCGGCGCGACCAGAGACTACAGAGTAATAGACCACACGCAGAAACCCGGGTTCTTATTCAACATGTCGTTGCTATTATCACATATGAAGTTCGGAAACAAAAATAAGATTTGACATAAGATTCGCTAAATCTCAAGCGAATTCGTATGTCACTAAGGCCCGTTTATTTATAACAATCTCAAACCCAACCTCACCTTGAGAACCTATTTGACAGATAAAACAAATTTTCGTTTCACTTTTAAAAATGAACAACTTTATTAATGTTACATAGTACTTTAATTTATTTTCTTTTTATACCGTTATATTGATATTATAGAATACAGGAAACAATAAAATAAGTAAAATGTATATTTTTATAATCTTTATTTTTACGTTTTAAGAATCGTTTCACTTTTAAAAGTGAACAACTTTATTAATGTTACATAGTACTTTAATTTATTTCCTTTTTATACCGTTATATTCATATTATAGATTACAGGAAACAATAAAATAAGTAAAATGTATATTTTTATAATCTTTATTTTTACGTTTTAAGAAAGAAAAAAATTAAAGTATGTAACATAAGTAAAATTCTTCATTTTTATAAGTGAAACAAAACGTTGTTTTATCTGTCAAATAGGTTCTCAAGGTGAGGTTGGGTTTGAGTATGTTATGTGTGGCGCATAGAATTGCCAATATCAAAGTAAAATTATGTTGAAATTGTTGGTATAAAATTGAACTCTAGTGAATGTAATGTATACTTTTCTTATCTATTCCTGTTATCTGTTTCAGCAACATGAATCGTTTCGTGGTTGTACTGGCGTTCGGAGTGTTGGTTGGACAGCATGCTCAGGTAACGAATATTTTATAATATGTTCTCGACAAGAATTATGCAGGACAAGGTATCTCTGTCCAGATTCGCTTCTATACTTCACATTTCTCTCGTGCTCTCGACTGAAGGTATGACGAAGGTTGTGGGTGCTGCATTATGATGCTGCATTGGAACAACTGAAAATGTTTTCAATTTTGGTTAGAACTTAGAACAATGCAGGCCTGATTGTCTGACAATGAATCCGTCTGCCAGCCAGTCGTGTAGGGTAACTACTGGGTTATGGGCGTAAACGGATGGGGGAGTGTCTGTGCGAGTTGCGCCCACACTTGGGCACTGTAAAAAGGACTCCTACAGAGCTAGCCTGGTTTCACCGAAACCGTCCGAAATCGCTGTGAGAGCTAAGAGCTTATTATGTAGTCTTTGAAATGCATTTAAAAATAACGCTGGAGAAAATACTGCGGGATTATTTATGTACGTATGAACACCAACAGGCAACATCACAGTGTAAACGTATTCCTTCTGCTTTCTAAAAATTTTTTTACAAAAACATCCTTTTGTTAACTCCCTCGAAGACGAAGCCGCGGGCGCCGGCGAGATGGATGTCAGAACTGTGTAATTATTCACGAATGAATATTCATTCACTTTCACGCTGTCGAACTGGCGTGTTTACATTTTGGCAACCCCTCCCCCCATGTAACTTATTTAGCTGGACATCATCATGACAATAGACATAATATCTCGACGACCTCCGTAGCGCAGTGGTTGAGCGCGTTGGTGCTCGAACGAAAGGTCGCGGGTTCGAATCCCGCCGAGGGAACAAAAAAAGTTTTTCAAAATGTTCCTGGGTCATGGATGTGTATTAAATTTGTGTATAATATAATAAAAATCTTAAATATGTGTATAATATAAAAGTATTAAATATATTTCCGTTGTCTGGTACCTGTAACACAAGTTCTTCGGATACTTAGCACAGGGCCAGATTGACGTGGTGTGAAGCGTCCATAGATATTATTGTTATTATTATTATTATCTGTGCTCTGTTCAAAAATTGTTTATTATAAAAAAAAACTACGTTTAAAAAACACCGACTTTAACAACAACAACAAATTCAATAACTGAACTAAAAATCATAAAATAATATAGTCAGGGTCCCCCCATACATTGTTTTCTCTTGATTAGTATCAAGCTAATTTTTCTTGAGTAACTTCATTTTGCTTCATTTGACTCTTGTTTGTGGTAGCTAACAGAGATAGCAAGAATAAAGTTTGTGGAGTTGGTGATTCCAAAATTTTTTTTTTTTTATAAATCTTGAGATAATTATCTTAATTATCCGAAAAAATATTTGCCTTACAAAATCTATGGTTTGATCCAAGAGTTTCCAACATCTTGCCAATTTGTATCGGTAACGAGGTCATTTTACATTATTAGTAACCAGCTGATTTTGTTTTTATTACTCAGTTAATATTAATGTAATTCAGCAGACATATTTGTCCTACAAATTGCGTGGTACGTTATCCCGGTCCTACGCTCGAAAGTTGAGATTTTTTTTATCCTTGCTAACTCTGTTAGCTACCACAATCGAGAGTTCCGTCCAAGAAAATGAAGCTACTCAAGAATATTTTGCTTGATACTAATCAAGTGGACACAATGTATGGGGGAACCCTGACTAATACTTTTGTAATGTTTTTACAATTTATGTTTTTGTTGAAGTCGGTGTCAGCAAAGGTGAGATTCAAGTCAGCAACTTTAGGATGTTGTTCTTTAAGCTGACACCGACTCAGAATCACGAAAATCGGATCATTAACCTCAGAGTAATAGGTGTACATACATTAAAAAAACGGGCCGAATTGAGAACATTTTTTGGAAGTCGGTTGAAAAGTAAGTACACAAAAAGAGTAACTTCCACCAAAGTAGTATTTATTTCTACTACTTTTATTTATATTTTGCAAAGACTAGGTGAGATTATAAGAATTCGTCATTCTCATTTATAGTACGGCCGAGATAAATTTAACCTAATTACCTTTAGGTTAAATTTATCTCGGCGAAATTTACAAAACGAAAACATCGAAATGTTCACTTATTCACTTATTGTGTCAACACTTTCACAGGTATATTAAGAGGAAACACCACGGTTGAGAGAAATACAAAATAGGTATTCATAAAATCTATTGCTGTCTCGCAGTGCCTTAGCTAGCCAGCACTAGCGCGATAGAGACAACTGCAACTTGGACTGAAATTACCTATTGAAAGTACCAGAAATCGACGTTTAGGGGATTTCTGTTTCCTCCTCCAAAACTTAACCGATTTAAATATTTTTTTCTGTATTAGCTAAAAAAAGAATTGAGCTAGGTTCCTATTTTTTGCTTTTGTTGATTATTGTAGTCGAATCTGTTTCCTAGATATTTAAACATAGCGGAGAGTCTGGCCATTTTGTTTAGGTTTTTAAACGTCCGTATCTCTTTAAATAATTAATTTATTAAAAAAAGGAAAAAATAGGGACGTACAAACAATATCCATAAATATTCAGGAAAAAAATTGTTACTCTAGAGGTGTTATCCAGGGAGGAAATAGAAATCCCCTAGACCCCTATTTTTGTATGGAAAAAAATTCGTGGTGGATCATATCTATACATTTGATAACAATCAAACAATAAAAAGTTTGGGTAAAATTTATCTTGTACGTACTATACATAAAATATGTAATCTAAGCTCTTCCACCATAAGAACGAACTTGGGACCGGCTTCGGTCTCGTGCTACGGCCGACTATTGCATTACAGAATAATATTATGAGGATGCACACACTTGAAATAAATTCACAATCTGTCTGCTCTCATTGTGCACCAATTAACCTAAACAGCTAATGAGCTAATAATGAATTAATCTTGCACCGACACGATCATAATAAAAATCAATTAGATTGTACTTGTAAATCACTTTGTAAGATAATAGAACGCTTCATAACACACCCTTGAGGTTTTACTTTGCTGGAGGTTGGCTGGATATAATAATAAATAATAGCACAAAGTAGATGATAGAAAAAAAATACGCTTAATTGCATTCATTGGCCCTTGATACGAATATAAAATTTCAAATTAATAATACTTTTGGATATACATACAAGCTATAAATTTAATGAGTGATAAACTTTAGGGTGTGTATGGCTCCCGTATATAGATTTAAATGTAAAAGTACCAGCGCTGAAAGAATAACTTTTTTTCAATTATTGTACGGGCAAATTTATGATTTTAGGGCATTTCTCATAGAAATATGAAAGTCAAAAATACGTTTTTCAACGCTGGTACTTTCACAGTATACTCAACATACGAGGCACGTACACACCCTTATGTATAATCTCTCATTTATTTTACACGTTGTAATACACCCTCTCTTTCTCTCTGATAAAGGTTATACCAATCAACATTCCCCCCATCATCCCCGAGCGAGTTTCTTACGCCGGTTCTTCTCGCCGGGTTAGTCCCCGAACCGGTGGTAGGTCATCATGTAGGACAATTCTTAAAGTGTTAGTAACTAACCGATTTGGAAATAAAAGATTTTTCATTTTCATTTTCATTGAATACTTGGTCAACTAAAAGGGATAATAAGGAGGAATGGAAAACATGGACTTGTTCCAAGTGCAAGAGTAAACGAGCAAAGTTAAATGCCTCTCTGGTAACTAATGTATCCATGTCGAGTCCTGAAGATCACTGTGATGAAAATGTAACGCGCAGGGCGCCTGCTACTCAGATTGATTATAGTAAATCACTTCACCAAATACGCTACATAAAGTAATTAGAAGTGAAATTGAGCCTCTTTTTAGTTCTCTCCAAAATAAGCTTCTCAACCAGATCACCGAAAAAAATAAAGAACTACTTGACCAGTTGTCCCAGATCACAAGCTCAATGAATTTTATTGAACAACAATATGAAGATATGAGAAAAGAATTATCAATAAAGTCTGACATAATAAAAAAAATAGAGGAAGAAAACTTAACTCTCAAAGCAACTGTAATGGATCTAAGCTCCAGAGTTACGCAGTTAGAACAGCACTCCCGTGCTAGTAACATTGAGATACAATGTATACCTGAGCATCGCACTGAAATCTTAGATACTACCGTTAAACAGTTAGCTAAGACAATAAATTATAATATCTCAGAGCAAGACATACACCTATGCACTAGAATCTCGAAACTGAACAAGGACTCTGGTAGACCTCGCTCAGTGTTAGTAAAATTTGCTTCTCCTAAAATTCGCAACGGCTTCTTAGCGGCAGCTAAAGTTTTTAATAGGAAGGCCACGAAGGAAGCAGACAAACTAAATACTAGTCATCTGGGTATAGGAGGAGATAAAAAATCGATTTTTGTAGTAGAACATCTCTCACCTTCAACTAAAGCACTGCATGCTGCAGCCAGAACCAAAGCAAAGGATTTGGGGTACAAGTTTGTTTGGGTCACGAATGGAAATGTATTTATGCGTAAAACTACCGAATCTGAATACATTTATGTTAAGAATATTGAGTTACTTGCTACGCTAAAGTGATACTATATTGTTCTTCTTTTTTTAATTTTCTACGCATGTTTCAATAGTTTTTCAGTTCTTTTCGATCGACATATTTACTGTTACTATCAAAATGTCAGGGGCATGCGTGGTCATGTAATTGATATGTATCAAAATATCTGTGCTAGTAACTTTGATGTAATCATTCTTACTGAAACGTGGTTAAATAATAGTTTGTATGATAGTGAAATATTTGATGCTAGGTACAATGTGTACAGACGCGATAGAGAAACTTGTGCTATAGCTAATACCAAAAGAGATGGTGGGGGTGTACTCATTGCGGTTTCCAAAAAACTCATATCTCATCGCGTACCTGACTACGAAAGTTCCTGTGAAGATGTTTGGGTTAGTATCCAGGTCAATAATAAAAACAAGACACCCCAGAACATTATCATGAGTGCTGTATATTTGCCTCCTCAACATCTTTGTACAACATTGGATGTATTTTTAAATAACGCCAGTAGTGTCATAGAGAGTCTGCAGGGCGATGACATAATCATGATGGTAGGCGATTTCAATCTTAGTGGAATAACTTGGTCTACATCACATCTCACAGAATCTCCACTTATACCATCAAACTATAGCTCTTCGCTAATCAAAAGCCGCTTAGTTGACTTTTTGAACTTGCATGACCTTCGTCAATTTAATGGTATAGCTAACGCCTCCAATAAAATCCTGGACCTTGTGCTATGTGATCGGAATATAGTTTCAGTTCTTTCGAGTGCTTACCCATTGCGCGCAATAGACCCTTTCCATCCACCTCTCGAAGTCACTCTTCGATTATCACATACTCAATACAGCTCGAAGAATACGCCTAGAAGGTTTAAATTTTTCTCAGCTGATTACAATAAAATTATAGAAAATCTGGACAAAGTGCAATGGATCAGTGAACTTAGTCAATTTCGGGATGTCGATGGAATGGTTTCTAGATTTTATGATATTCTTAATAATATTATCAGTACCAATGTACCATCAACTTGTCGACGCAGGGGGAATGCGCCAATTTGGTTTTCTTCTCAACTTTTAAGGCTGTTGAAACTAAAGCAGAAATATTACATAAAATATAAAAGGTTTAATAATCCTCTCGACAAAATTGAATTTCAATACTTGCGCAAGGATTGTGACAGCCTAATTGTTAGTAATTATAAAACGTATATTGCTAATATTGAAGCGCAAATTGCAAATAACCCCAAATATTTCTGGACTCATCTTAAAACCTTGCGTAAATCTAGTTCTAGCTATCCATCTCAAATGTACTTGGATTCTGACACTGCTAACTCACCAGATAAGACGTGTGAACTGTTTGCAAAGCACTTTTCATCTGTATATCGCGTAAATGTTGTTGGATCTTCTGCTCATATGGGTAAATGCTTCCATACGTGTGCATCGGGTGTACCATTGGTTAGATTAAGTTTAAAAGACGTCAATGTATGCCTGAAAAAACTTGACAGTACTAAGGGGCCTGGACCTGATAACATACCTCCCATATTTTTAAAGAGATGTGCTAAATCCTTGGCTTTGCCACTAGTACTCCTTTTCAATACCTCTTTAGAGACCGGTAAATATCCTACGATATGGAAACGTGCCAGAGTTGTTCCAATATTCAAAAAAGGCCGTAAAGACTCCATATCTAATTATAGGCCCATCTCTATATTGTCGGCCGTATCTAAAGTCTTTGAATCATTAGTTTACTCCCGTTTGAACGGTCACCTTGGGAACAGCATCAGTCAATTTCAGCACGGTTTCATGTTAAAAAGATCAACCCAAACTAATCTTCTCTCCTATACGACTGATTTGATTGATGCTGTTGATAAAGGGTCTGAAATCGATGCTATTTACACTGATTTTTCAAAGGCTTTTGATAGGGTTGATCACGACATACTTATTAGCAAACTGCATGGATACGGTGTCTGTGGAGCACTCCTGAAATGGTGCCAATCATATCTACACCTTCGTTATTCTTCCGTTGTCGTCGACGGTTGTGAATCCAGAGCCTTTATTTGTACCTCGGGTGTACCACAAGGGTCCATTTTGGGTCCCTTATTTTTCAACATTTTCATAAACGATTTAAGTGACGTCATCAGCAACTCAAAAGTCTATATGTTTGCTGACGACTTAAAACTCACTCGTATATTAAATGGTCCCAATGATCAAATACTCCTGCAGCATGACTTAAACAGCTTAACGACATGGTGCCAAAATAACAAGATGGACCTCAATATATCAAAATGTTTTCACATGAGATTTTCTCGAAAGCGCAATAAACTCAAAACCACTTACACTCTCTGTGGTGATGTTGTTGGCCCTGTTTCTGAAATTTGCGATTTGGGGGTGATAATGGACGGCGAACTTTGTTTTATACCTCATGTCGACAGCATAATAGGTGCTGCCGGTAAGTCATTGGGATTTATTCTTCGAAACGGAAAGGTGTTTAGACCGCAGACTCTAATACTGTTATTTAATTCTTTAGTTAGAAGCAAACTAGAATATTGTAGTTCAGTATGGTCCCCCTCTTACAAAATTCATACTGAAAGAATAGAGAAGTTACAAAAACGTTTCCTAAAAAGTAAGTGCTTTAAAAATGTCCTAGATTCTAAAAAACGTTATCAGGAAAAGTTACAGATCCTGGGCATGAAAAGTCTTAAATCAAGACGTGCTATGTTAGATGTATCCATACTCTACAAAATCTTGCATGGTATAATAGACTCTCCAGACTTACTTTCTAAGATATCTTTCAAAATACCCTACCACATGCCACGTCATCCGGTCCCCTTGTTTTCAGGATACACATGCCGCACTAATCTTTTAAAGAACTCTCCCCTCTCTAGGGCTATAAGTTTGGTCAATGGTATATATGATCAGGTTGACGTATTTTTTGATAACCTTTCCAAAATTAAAAATATTGTCTTGCAGAAGTTTAACCACGTTTCAGATTAGTCCTCTTGTATAACTTATTAATTAATTTAATTTAATTTGTTTTTTTTTTGTTTGTAATATAATAATTCATTAATTATCAGACTGCTTGTTTTATATTAGATACACTTAATTATTTGAATTTTTAATGTATAATATATTGTTATCCACTATGCATGTTGTGGCCAAATGTCATTAGTAATTGTATCTATCTATAAAATTTATTGTATTTTTATATTATTACTTGTATTGATGCAAAACTGTTTTTGGTCCTTAAATAAATAAATAAATAAATAAATAAAAAATAAAATAAACTTTAATGGTTGTTAACTTAAATACAATGTTAGTTGATCATACATTCGAATAACCTTTTAGAAACCGGTCAAAAAACAGCAATTTGGATAACTTATCCGTGGTATATTTTATTAATAAGGCGGAAAACTTACTACTAATAATAATAAATGGGTTTTATACCCATAAAACGCAATCAGGATCTATACTTTTTTAATGATCGTATTTTATTCATCCTTCTATAACCTTGAATCTGCTCTCTTCCAGGTGTCGGCGAAGCAGCAGGTGAAGCTGTCGGACTCCTACCTGCCGGTGGCGATGCAGGTGATCGCGCACATCACCGACCAGATGTCCTTCGAGGCTAAGGACGAGATCCCCCCTCCCAAACCCACCAAGCCCACCACGCAGCGCCCGCCGTACGTATACATACCCTTACAAAACATTTGACGCATGATCGCAATAACCTATAGATATATCTAGGTATCTTATATTATATTGTTATTCGTTAGTCTCGCTAAAACTCGAGAACGGCTAAACCGATTCAGCTATTTTTGGTCTTGAAATATTTTAATTTAACAAACATAGAAACCGGGAATTCCACGAATATTCGTGGAATTCCCGGTTTCTATGCTCAACGAAGTGGGCACGGGTCAGCTAGTCTGCAGCTGAAAATTGGTAAAAATTATACATTTATACATCATAATAAAAGCGTGTTAAAACGTAGCCAGGTGTCAGCTTCCTAAGTATAAATTCTTTATCTAAATTATTGCAGCCTTTTGTGAACAAATAACAATCATACACTCACTTTCTCCTGTATAATATTAGTATGATTATAGCTCTTCAAACATCCCAACGCCTCAGAACACCACCTGGTCTACTAGTTAGGAAGGCTACGGGTAGACTTTGTATAAATATTGTAAGTAAATTCCGTAAAAGTTTACAAAGTTGTTCTTATACCAAGTTCAAAGTTGCGTTGCACATTTTGATCGCTTGTTGCTGCCCGACTCAGTAAACTGAGTAAGCCAGGGCATCAGCATATTCAGGGGAGTGTTAATAGCTAATATAATTTTAATCCAATATCAAAATCATTAACAAAATTTATATACAAGTGATTTAAATGAATATATTTTAGTTTGTATCTCTAGCCAATAAAATATTCATAAATTGTTTTAAATATTATGTTACATCAAACGAATGAATCATCATCAAATCATCATCATTCCTAAACGAGTTGGCTGTCCCGATCTTGGACAGATGACGATCATGGAAGGATGAATATCCTTTAAAAATACATCCATTTTACAAAATACTGTTTATCATAATAAAGGTGAAGAGCTTCTTACTGAATTTAGCCTTCTACTTCAACCGTCATCTCCCTGTTCCAGAGACCAAACTACCCCGTACCACCGGCCAGGGCTGTTTGCCCCCCCGTCCCCCCCTCGGCACCGGTGGTACACGGCGAAGAACCCCAACTACGTCCTCCTGCCAATGCAGCACAGCTTCTTCCAGTACTCCTTCCTGGAGCCCAAGGAGAAGAAGAAGGAGGAACCGCTCCTATCCGCCCAGACGGAGCAAGTTAACCCGATAGTGGAGCCCACACCCAACGTACCCCATCTCCTTCCACCGCTGGGTGACATGAAGATCACCAGCCGCTCGGAGAATGCCGAGGAGGAGCTGAACGAGGAAAATCTGCAGTACCTGTCGCCCAACGTGAGAGACATGATCCGCATGGCCAACGATCCGGACGACGACAGGATCGTGGATACCTTCGGAAGTCTGAGAGCCCGCGGCAACCCTTCGGAGCCGAAGCCCAAGGGCAAGCTGTCCTCCACCAACCTGAGACTGCTGCTGCTGTACGACCTGCTGAGCAGGGACGCCAAGAAACAGAAGCTGAACAGCTTCGTGGTAAGATATTTGTCGTTTTCCACTTGTTAAGGTGAGATTCAACTACCCAGCAGCGCAATTGAAATAGATATTCCAAGACGCAAATTCCACATTAAGATTAAATAAAATAAATTTGAAACACTCTTTATCACATTATAACTATAAAAACAGACAAGAGAAAAAAATGCACGAAATGGCGGTCCTACCGCTTAGAGCAAGATATCTTTCAGACTTTAAATCTATACTTATAATAAAACTGTAGAGAGGTCAATTCTGTACATTGAATATTTTTTCAAAATACATATTGGAGGATGATTGGCGATCGATACTGATGCTAAAAATGCAATTAGTAAAATTTTTGTCTGTCTGTCTGTCTGTCTGTCTGTCTGTCTGTATGTGCGCGATGGGAACAAAAACTACTGAAGGGATTTTAACCAAACTTGGTACGATTGTAGCCCATATTCCTGGGCAGGTTATAGGCTATATAACATAACGCTACGATACATAGGAGCCGAGCAGTGACGATAAATTTGAAGCAAGTCGGATGAATTTCGCGCGCGCGGCCTGCGGTCGAACGGTTCGTGAGGGGGGCGCTGGGGGATCGCTTACACAGCTGTTTTCATAGTCAGTGTCATAATAATATAAAAATTGTATTTTAAAACTTACTTCACAAATTGAAATAAATTATCATTTATTGTATAAAATCAACTTAATTACCTAACTGTATTATTAAAAGAATGCCTTTCGCGATAAACTAAAAAAACGGGCAATTAAGCGGTTTTTGGAAAGCTATTTATACCATCACTGTATTAATCCTTATCATTTTAATACGTTAGTTGGCTTAAGCATTCCATGAAGACTATATTTGCCCTTTATACCATGCAAATATAATGAATAGTTTAGGAAATAGGTATAGCAAAATTAAAATCGTTTCGCCGTGATTCGACCGGGCGCCGCCAGCTGCTACGTCGTACGTCCGAGCCGGACTGGTTTAGTGTAGGTATCAGATGCTGGTAGGAACTTTGGCGAAAGTCAACCAAAGGAGCTCCACCCCACTGCTGGGTAAAAAATGCTATTAAAATGTGCTAACAAGCAGTACCGGTGTTTGAATTTAACCACGCACAGCCGCTAACTGTGCTATCTGTGCCTGTGTTATAGGAGACTTTTATTTAAGTATGCAATAGTACCCAAAACAATAATTTTTTGAATTTTTGTCTGTTTGTCGGTGCATTTGTGCACGCCAATCTCAGAAACGGCTTATCCGATTTAGATGTGGTTCAATCATATTATAATGTAGTAATCTTGACTTAATATTTATTAATTCATCTCAATCGGTTCATAAATAACAAACAATTCATGACAATTAAAAAAAATTGCTGGACGTTTGTATGAAGCGCGGCGGGAACCGCGCTGCATCAACCATTCAAATTTAATTTCTTTTTATTTTATATTTTCTTTAAAACTAAATTTCATTTATTTATATTATTATTATTATACTTACGGTAGGTTAATAAAAAAATGCTACTAAAACCCATCGGCCTAACTCTCTAAACTGATTCGATTTTGATTCAGATTCGATCGTGCCGCATACTCCCGAATAAATTTACGTTTGTTTATTTCTAACGGTTTTCTTTATCCTAATTAGTTCCAAAGTAATCTAACAAATAAAACACCAAAAACTTTTAAATACCTTAGTAATTGCAATATAAGTTTCAATTTAATATCTCAAAACATTAATGACAGAAACGGTAGTAAGTTCAAAAAAATTAAAGATATTTTTATGGTTTCGCAATTTATCCTATGTCGGCACTATTAAGACGTTGCTTCATATCAAATTTAAAAATTCTGAGTTCCCGGGAAGTAACCTTTAGGTTTTAGTTCCCTTTGGAGTGTTGAAAATTACGAAAATTAGCGACATAATCGGCTGAATCTTTAGGTAGAGCCAGAAGGGACAGAAGATCCTGAGTATTTAATATGATTTTTAGCTTGATACCTACACGTATTAAAGTTTTGACACCCAGACAGACAGACAGACGGACATCGAAGTTTTTTACTAAATTAACGTGAAAAATTGGCTAGGTCTATACGTTGCATTCGAATCCTGACTTCGAATACCTTTGTTGACTTCTGCATATTGTTCGAAGACCTCATTTACCGAGCCCCGAAATGATGGTACTATATTATTTATACCCTGCATACCAAGAGGCTTGCCGGGTACGTGACTTGCTGGATAGGGATCAACACTGGGATTCACTGGGAAGTAACTATTAAATTAGCGAAAGTTGTCAGCGGTTGCGCCAATAAACTAAAAATATATTTAAAAATACTAAAGTGCCCTTAATCACTTTTCCACGCGTACGAAGTCGCGGGCACAGCTAGTATAAAATATAATGTGCTAGGAATGTTTGTCAAAATTTCGTCGTCTCATATATGCAGCTGGCCTGGTTGACCCTTACTTTATTCCCCTAAAAATCAACATGCGCATCTTAGATCTCGAAGTGGCCATTTAGCGTTGCTATTGACCAATATGGAATGCAATAATTTGATCAAATAGTATCCCAATAGCCGTAAACTAGGGAGATCTCTAGGACGAAGCCGTAAAACTGGTAACGACAGTAGATCTCGTCCCTCGTAGCCACATAAAAGTTCCCGGTCCGTAAACTCGGGCTTATCAAAGACTGGCACAGTTAGATAAGCCCTTTATAATAAATATTTCGAGCTGTCCCAGGTAACTTTATACCTCGACGCTTCACGCGTCTAATTAAATCTTCCATGAGAACCACTTTATTCATTGGTGAAAACGGCATGAAGATCGGTGCAGTAATCTTTGTTTATCGCGAACAGACAGACAGACGCGGCAAATATTTATTTGGAATATTTACCAATATTATCTGATGACGCTTTTTAATAACCTATCTATCGACATAATAAAGTATAGATCGCCATACAAGGAGACAGTGGAAAGTCAAATTGTATAGTAGTATATCCTTTCTTATAAGTGTCAGTAAGTCAGAACACTGTGTAGTCTTTAAATCTCCAGGATACTTTATAACACTACTAATATCTTGGCTTCAAGGCATATCTGAACATGTAATCCTTGGTGCCTTACGTCACCCGTCCAATCCTGTCTACAGTGTAATGAATGTGTGTATCGATTGCACGTGACCGACGTAACAATGTACCGGGTGATACACGAGGGGGGGGGAAGGAAATCTCTTCCACAAAGTAAAGACTGACTATTTAATGAAGATAAAGTAGTTTTAACTAGTATAATAGGTATAATTTAACAGGTTATAGTAATTACTTGATAGTTGAGAGCGCCTACCTATTGCTGTCTCACACTCCAGGCCTGAGGGGCCTGGAGCGGGGAATTACGACCAAGGGCATGTGCTACGTAAGGTATGGCGTCTGGTATCTTCAATACCTTCTACGTGAGGTATGGCGTCTGGTATATTCAATACCTTCAACGTGAGGTATGGCGTCTGGTATCTTCAATACCTGACGCCATAGAGAAGAGCACATGCCCTCGGTCATGATTTCCCGCTCCGGGCCCCTCAAGTCTGGAGTGTTAGACAGGTATTGAAGATACCAGACGCCGAAGACTAGTTGAGAGCGCCCGTGGCCTAGTGGCCCTTAATTCGCGTTCGAGATGTTCGATTTCTGTGTCATATACCAATGGGATTTTCTTGTTAGCATATTATCCTATATCCTAGTTCAATCTGATCAGGTAGATCTGCACAAAAACTACACACGGGTGGGTCTCACCCACCGTCTGCATTATGAACCTTTCATTGGAAACATTCCCTTCTCATATCAAAAACTTTTGGTCTTCCAGGGTTTCTCGGATGAGGTGATGAAGAACCTCGTGGAATCCTCCAGCGGCGGTGCGCGCGCTCAGCTGTCCATGGCGCTGTCCAACATGGTGTCGCGTCACGACTGCACGCACGACTACGCCAACAACCGCGCGCGCGAGATGGTGGCGGAGCTGGCGAAGGACGAGTCCCTCCTGTCCTCCGAGGTGCGGTACCTCCAGCCCCTCATATATAAGTACTGAGTCTGAATATAGTGTGTAATGTATGGGCTGTTTTATTTCATTTGTCTCACAATAATGAGGGGGCAACATTTCTTCTCCCATCGAAATTGTCATGTATTTTCCACACCAGTGATTTCGTTAATTATTGCACATCTTGGGAATAGAATACTACTACCCCACTGGTCCTTATCTGGCCGATAAGAACCAGTGCAATATGATGAAGATTCTACCCACAGAGCGATATAAATTTCGGGAATAATAAATTTTTTAGATTATTATTTTCACTAAAGTAGCATCTTAGATACTCTGTCTAACTATACTAGTAGTCATAGAACCATAGAATAAACTTTACTGATGCAAGTCAAATCAGCAGTTTATCCTTTATACATGTTAAGGAGGAGTCCCGTTTAACTATCATATGAATCCAAGCCCATACAGCTGATGTTGATGATGAACGCTAGACAGTATGGTTACATAGTTACCTTGGAAAAATATACAGGAACTTATCTTGGAAGTGTAAAACGAACTGTATTAATATTCATGGAAGCGGCGCCGGCAAAGAGCTCTACAAAGGTGTCGGTTTTATATTCTGAAACAATATCCCCGGCCGGTTAACCTGGATTACTCCAGAATGCCTGCAGCCCGCGGCCAGCGGGCTGTGAATTATAAATTTGGCCTTTGTAAGCTTTACATCCTATGTTTAAGCTATATTTCTATCAATTTGGCAACTCTGCACGCCCAATTGCTTTGGTGTGGTGGCCGGTGTCGGTGTTGTAATCGCTTGCCATCACTCAATCTGTCTGATCGTTTGTAACTTTAATTTCAATAAAAACTGGACAAATACGAATCGGAATCGTGCACAAAGGGTTCCATACCATCGAATCTAGCTATTGTAAAACTGCGGTTAACGAGATACACCTTAGTGACAGATAAACAGCGAGATCTGAGTAATAGGTTGGCTGGTTTTAAAATGCTAATGGCAAAGGCAACCAAGCTCTATAGGTGCTCAAAACTAAATTGCCAACATACTTACACACACACTTACACAGTAACCAATTACAAACAGGCATAAACGTGTGTTGATTTCATAATAAAAATTTAAAAAACCCCGATTTAGCGTGTAACATTCTTATCACACCTAACAAACGACCTGATGATGAGACCTGAACCGATTTCCACCAAACATAGGTAAGAACACTCCGACTGAAGAACCCTTCAAACAAAAAAACGCTTTAAAATCGGATCATCCGCTTGGGAGCTAGGATGCCACAGACACATATACACAGACACGTCACTCACCCCGTTGTTTTTCAATCGGGGGCTAAAAAATAAGGGCAAAGCTAGCTCAATAGAGGTATAAAGTAACCAGACGGGCACAGATGGATCCACTTTGACGTCCTCGAGGGAGCCCTTACAGGACGAACCTTATCTTTGTTAATAATTAATTTCATATCTAAGGCCTGTATTAATAAAACGATCTGAACCTCAAGACAGCATTTGAAGTGACAGTTGAATTAATAGATATATAGATATATTAATAGATAATAGTTGAACTAATTTATTGGCATTTAATTACAGCTCTAAATCCTATACTGTATTTACTCTCATAAGTAATTGCTAAAACGGCCACTTTTGACGGTTTTTATGAGAGCTGCAATTAAATTCCAATAAATTAGTTTAACTATTTACTTAGAGTTTTAACCGATAACTTTTTTTAATATCTAAGATCTTTGTGTCGTAAAATTTATTTTAAATAGTGGTGATAGTAGCGGTTATTCCTCGCCTTAAGTACCTACACTGATTCTAGAGACGGAACTTTAGATTACTGTACTTAATACTTTACGACGTATTCTAAAATGTTTCAACTTAATTTTAACGAAATCAGAATTTGGCTACATATCGCCTTCATCCATATGTCTTCAATTGTAGTCGGTTAAAATACGATAAGATAACATTTTATAATTACAAGAACTTACTTCAATAACCTTTCAAACTGTATTTTTCTGAATGTCCTCAGGGACAAACTATCGATACTTAAATACTATTTCTAATGTCGAGACCTAGACGTCTAGAACTAAAAATAGTCTAGCTTTGTTGTAAAAAGATCAGTCTCATAACTTTAAGTCTCATAATTTTATATGATTACTAGCTGTTCCCGCGACTTCATTCGCGTGGTTCTTGGGCGACCATTAAAATTTATGCAGTGCACGCAACGAAAGTCTCCCCGTTTTTGCAACATTTCTCACTGACGCTTCGCTCCTATTGGTCGCAGCGTAATTTTATATGGCCTAAAGCCTTCCTCTATAAATGGATTATCCAACAAAAAAAGATTTTTTCAAATTGGACCAGTAGTTCCTGAGATTAGCGCGTTTAAACAAACAAACAAACAAACTCTTCCGCTTTATAATATTAAGTATAGATAGTATAGATTTCTCATTCTTGAAATTGTATTTTTAATATTTTTTTACAATTTAAAAACACATAATATCTTTTCGTTTTTCGTTATAATATATTATTATGAACTAAAAATATAAAAAAATGTTTTTGACAAAAAAAGGATTTCAAAAAATACATTTTCAGAATGACTGTAGTATTATATTGCTAAAGTTATTGTAACTGGTATTTTTACAACCTGTATAATTCAAATCACTTGTATGTGTTTAGTAAAAAGTATAAAATATATGACCGTTGTTTTCTACCTATAACACAAGTTCTTCGGATACTCACCATGAGACAAGATGGATGTGGTGTGAGACCGTCCGTCCACTTATATTATATTACTATTTGTAGTTCGTTTATTCTAGTTGGTACTTCTCAGTACATATTGCCGGAGTTAAATTATTCCAACAAATTTACCACCCAGCTTACTGTTTTCTGCAGTACCTTAGTAATGTTCAACCATATCACATTGAATTAGCGTTATTTTTTCGTACAAAACTCTACGCAGCTCTTTATAAGGTGTATAATGGACTTTAAGGGCGTGTTTCACCAAGCAATGTTAAAGCTTACGCCATGTTAAAATACCATGCCTTCTTATTCTTTGACAGGAAATACGAGAGGGATAACATGATATTTAACGAAGGATTAACTTTAACATGGCTTGGTGAAACACGTCCTGAGTCTTCTAAAGTCGAATGAAAAATTTATAAACATTTTCTTGTTATGTGGCGTTAAGTAATAGGTAAAGATTTTGATGTTGTGGAGTTGTTTTATTTGGATCAAGTCATTATAATAATATTTTCGGGTGTCCGGAGTTCGGGCTACAACAATATATCAAACTATATAGCAATGTACATAAAATTACTTGAATTTCAATACATGTAAAATATTTTATGGCACAAACATACAAGAATATTGTTTTACGTGGCTCGTAAAATTTATAAAAATAGCTGCACCAAATATTAAGACGATACATAATTAAAAATCACAAAAACTGCTATTTAAAAAAATATATATAAAATTCATCAATTTTCAGAGCCATGTACAAAGTACAAACATTGCAGTTTAAGGACTTGTCCAGAAAGGCGAACTATGGGCGTAAATACTTACATGGTACCTATTGATACATATGACAACCGAGTAGGTAGTAGGCATGTAGCTTATAAACCCAATGAATGAGACCCCAGCAGTGGCCAAGGATGGTTGTCCTTTAGAAGGAAACCCTAGGCAGGCATTTGGATAAGGGTAAGTGAAGCGGACAGCAATGTAGTTAAGAGGAAACACAACAGCCGTATTTCCATACAAAAACAGGGGTCTATGCGATCTCCGTTTCCTCCCTGGGGAATGCCGCTAAAGTGATAATCTTTTTCCTCAGTATCTATGTACTATTAGTACGTCCCTTTTTTCGTAAATTCATTATGAAAAGTAATATGGGCGTTTAAAAATATAAAAAATTGAATCAGATTCTCAAATGTGTTTAAACATCCAGGAAACAAATTGGAGTACAATTTATGATAAAATCAAAATATAAAAGCTCAAGCCTTTTTTTGCCTAATTATAAGCCAAGCCAATTATAAACTAAAGTTTATAATGAAAAAAGTATCAAAATCTGTTAAGTTTTGGAGGAGGAAACTCTTAATCGTCGATTTCTCCTGCTTTCAATAGGCAATTTCAGTTCAAGCTGCAGTTGTCTCTATCGGTTTGATCGGCCAATTGCGGGACAGGAATATAATTAATAAATACCTATCATGCATTTCTCTAGACCGTGATGTCTCCTCTTAAAGGACCTAGTACACTCGGGCGTTGTAAGTGTGGCGAGACTACTAGCCCCACAATCCTGCATCACGCTATCGAAGTTTTCTAAGTCCAGCGCTATATTATATATATACGACATCTGAAAACTAGTGGGCTTCGGCCTCACCGAGCATACCACCGTGTGAGGTCGGAGATCTCCCTTTGGGGCTTCCACTCGTACTCCCACATAAGTATTATCCCGTAGGACGCGTTTTCTGGACATAGTCTTTGGTTACCCACGCATAGTCTACTTTTGTAGGCTGATTGTTCCACCACACTAATATGACCGTCAAAGCACACATCATACAAAATATGATGTGTCCTTTGCTTAATTGCAATCAGTATGATCTATTCACCTACAAAAAGTGGATGGGCACGTGGATGGGCACTCTAGACTCACACAAGCGGACAACGAAGCCAACACAGAACTCACTTTTAGTTGAACTAAAGTTTAAACTCTTAAGAAGTACCTGTAAACAGCAAAAGTAAATATTTAACTTTTTAACTACACTTCCTATGACTGTAGAAACTTACGATAACTTATCATGTATATAAATAAATAAATAACTTAATCTACGAACTCCTACTGCTAGAGAACAGAGACACGAGACCGCCGTATATAAGAGTTAAGAAACTACCTAGCAGCTCCAATATATACACGAAGGGACCGTCCTTCGGCTTGTAGGTCGCATCGTCCTCGACGTCGTCATCTTCGAACCCAAAGGTTTCTATATTGTCTTCCTCGATTGTATTATTGGCGACTGCCTTAGCATTCTTCTCCTCGCTGGGCAAGTAGCTGGAGAAGAGAGTTATCTTCTCTGGCTTCCTGTCCGTCTTCTTTAGAGCTTCAGGCGACAGTTCCTCTACGTCTTTCGTGTGTGATATATCGTTGTCCACCATCAGATCTGTCTTGCTCTCTTCGGGGTCGTCAAGGATTTCTACGTCCTTCCATGGTGTCTTGGTGGTGGATGAAGATTCAGTGGTGTTACCGAAGCCGAGGAATCTGGAAATGAGAACAAATTTTATTCGAATTACCTCTGTTTAATGTCTTTAACCGACTTCCTGCCATGCATGCATACAGCATGCCTGTCTCATTTTCTTCTTAACTTCTTCTTAATGAATGTCTTTTATTTTTCATTTATGTTTATAAGAGCTAAAGATTCGACATTACCTGTATATCGGCGAGGTGATCCGCTCGGCGATATTGTTGGCGATCTGGTGGTAGACGTCCTGCTGGTGCTGGTGGGGAGGAGTGGAGGGGAGGGTGGTGTAGCTCACCACCGCCTCCTCTGGCAACCCGCGCCCGGATCCCTGCTGGAACACCTGGAATGATGGTAGAGTGAGTCAGTCAGTTTTCGTCACTTAAATTAAGTAATATTCAAACGTTACTAATATATCAAGAAAAAAAAAGGTTACAACGTAAAAGAGTGTACTTTACATATAGTTTTAAGCTATTATAAATCAAAATTATATTTTTTTTAAACGATTATCCTTTGCTAAATATAATAAAGTTTTTTTTTCGATTTTTCGACAAGCCCAGTACTGACAAATAAAAAAACATAATAATATATACGGTCGAATTAAGAAACCTCCTCTTTTTTGGAAGTCGGTTAAAAAGGTTACAAATTACTCCAATGTTCAGCTTATAGCGCTTTAGCTTGTGCGCCTCCGAGGTCTAGTGGTTCTGAGCTTCGCTCTAGATCTTGGGTTCGATTCCCGCGTCGGAACAACAAAAAATGTTGTTTTCAAGTTTGGTTAGGACAATGCAGGCTGTAATCCTATCGCCTGATTGTCTAACAAGAAAGATGATCTATGCGTCGGATGGGCATGTAAAAAGTCGGTCCTGCGCCTGTTCTCTCGCCAGTCGTGTTGGTTTACCGTTCCACTGGGTTATGAGAGTAAATGGAAGAGAGGTTGTCTTTGTATAGTGCGCACACACTTGGGCACTGTAAAATAACTCCTGCGTAGCTGGCCTGGTTTCAATGAAATCGGCTACCGACAATGAAATCGGTCAGAGGAGCTATTATTATTATAGCGCGCACGCAAAACTTAAGATACACGTAGCAAGTAGCAACCGATCAATAGTATTGTAATATGTTATGCCTGGAGGGTGCTGGCACTTGGCACGACGTGTGGCATTGTGGCGGCCAGCCGGTGCATACTAAGTGCTCATCATTGCCATCGCCTGGAGGTCATGCAGGCCTGGTACATCGCGACCTCTCCTGAGTGACGAGGCACTCAGAAATCAGGAATTAAGACGCACATGGATTCAGGTCCATTTGAAAGTACTGGGTATTCAAAATCAAAACATTTTTTTCAGAATAAATTTTAACAAAATATTTTCAGATCTATATTGTGATGCCTACCATCGGTTCGACTAACTAGCCCGGCGAGAAGAACCGGGCGTAAGAAAGTCCACTATACCAAAAAGATGGATAATTGCTCTTTTCATGATGAAAGAAACCTACAATTGAAGCCTGAAGAAAAGGCACCCTTCAGCATTTTTTTTCTTTTGGCCAAGATGAATTATTGCTATTGTCGTGCCCTAATTGATAAAAAAACTTTTGTATTGTAAGTTCAAATAATATATTGATGTAACATTTTTATTGTAGGAGAGTTTGGGAAAATAGAAATTCCTAGTGTGTCCCGCGATAATTAAAGGACGAGCTCACAAATTTCGGTCCTACCTGGATGTTACCTTTTTATTAAATAATATTGTTTCTTATACTCACAGAGGACGTGTGTGGCTTACTAACTATACTAATGGAGGTATTCACTGCCTGGCCGGTTATGGCGCCCTGGTACATCTAATGTATGTCTTTTGAGACGTCACGCCACGATTGCTCATACTCCTCTTAAAATAAGACGATCTTAACAGGTGTCTTAATAATTTAATAGATGAAGGCAAGGTAAGGTAAGGTATGTAATAGCAAAATTATGATTTCGAGAAAATTGAGTTCAAGAAAGTATTTTGTTTGAAAGGTAGGTATATCAGTCGAGAGTGTTCTTAGTTGTTCGATGTTTGGTGGAAATCGGTTCAGGTCTTCAAGGTCTTATGACGATTTTATCATTTTTATTAAATAAGGGGTATTATTGTAGTGCTTATTTGTTCTACGAGGACTATATCTATATCTATACATATAATAAATCTGTAGAGGAGTCGTGTCTGTACATTGAATATATTTGAGAAAAAATATTATAGGGGACCTATATTTATGCCATAGTACACAAAACAATGATTTTTGAAATTTTTGTCTGTTCGTCTGTTTGTCTGTTTGTCTGTGGGTTTGTGCACGCTAATCTCAGAAACGGCTTATCCGATTTAGATGTACTTTTCAGTTATATATTGCGGCAAGCTTCACTTAACATTTAGTGTTGGTTTCATGTAAATCGGTTCATAAATAAAAAAGTTATAACAATTTAAAAACATCATGTCGTACTTTAGGACATTTGTAGGAAGCGCGCCGGCCCGGGAGCCGCGCGCCGCGCCGCTTCAAATTTTATTCGCAGCGAACGCACCGGGGGAGAATGGCATTCGATAAAAGTGAATTTCATTTATTTATATTACTATATTATTATTATTATAAAGGGTTTGTAAATACAACAACTATTTGTGTATATATGTAGGATAGTTTGTTCAAGTAATCTATTATACAATATACCTAATACATAGAATTTTGATTTACACGTATTATAGTTAAACTAAAAAAGTTAGGTCACTGGTCAATATAACTTAGATTTATGTATTTCTTGATCATTTATTTCTTAGTTTTTATACTAGGTAGGACAATCTAAGTTTTTTTTCTTTACTTTCTTTAACACGCAAGTTTTTTGTATTTAAAATCAGTTACGGTAAACGGTAAGCTCAAAAAAATATATATTTTTATGGTTTCGCAATTTATCCTTTGTCAGCACTAACTTAAAACGTTGTTGCTTCAGATTCAGAGTTCCCGGGAAGTAGAAGAGTCCCTTTAGGTTTTGATTCCCTTGCAAATGTCGAAAATGACAAAAATTTGCAACATAAACGGTTGCATCTTTTGGTAGCGGTGGCTAAGAAGTCTGATTTTTTCACAGCTTCAAGGGACAGTTATAGATCCTGAGTATTTGATATGATTTTTAGCTTGATACCTACACGTGTTTTTGAGATAAACGGTTTTGCAATACAGACAGACAGATAGGCCACGAAGTTAAATCCTATACTAAATTAGCGAGAAAAATTGACCGGGTTTATACAGTGTATCCGAATAATATTACCCGAATAACTTTTTTACTATTTACATGTTGTTCGTGGCCTACTTCTTTTGCTGAGCTCCGAAAGGATGGTAATATACCTTATATTCCCTACATACAAGCGGCTTGCCGGGCATGTCACTAACTGGATTGAGAGAACATTGACAAGTACCTATTAGCGAAAGTCCTCAGTGGTTGCGCGATTTGTTTGTAGTCATGATGGTGTTCTGTGTACTTTTTGATGCTGAGATTAGAGATGTCTGACTATTCAAGATATAGTTACATCCATTGGGGGTAATCCTATGTCTTTATATGGCATGACCGAGCCATTATTTAACGGTAAACTATTCTTATTACTTCATCGGCCTACTTCTTTTGCCTATGCACGTCTATTGTTAAAAATGTATGTTATTAAAACAGATTTATTATAACACTGCCCTAAATCACTTTTCCACGCGTACGAAGTCGCGGGCACAGCTAGTTATAAATAAATCACACTCGCGAATGGTAAACTTTATATTTACAAATATATAACTAATAAAAGAACACTAACAATAAAAAAATAAACGAATATAAAACATTGCAAGTTTTATAAAACTCAAAATTAATTAACAAAATGGGAAAACTTATCCTCTCACACATTCTCAATTTAAATCTACGCGGCAAATGGTATAAAATAAAAATTACTTCTTACACTTTTACACAACGTACTCATTGAATCGGCCCGGCATTGCGGCAGTACGTCGTTGCCGCGTTGACTTTTATTATTATTGGCGATAGTATTTATTTTTGGTTTGGATTTGTATAACTGAATGCACAGTACTACACATCAATTGTGATGTAAAACTTTAACTTTTACTTATTTTTTTTTCTTTCCTAATATGTATTCTTATGTGTAAGTAAGTGTTTTTGTTTTGTTGTGTCCCTTTATGTGTTTAATAAAGATATTTTTATTTATTATTTATATTACTTAATCCCACGTGATCTTACACACATAACATTCTACAAGGTATTCTGATGCCAAAAGAACTTGACGACCTTCGAGGCCTAATCAACCTTATCTTCTTCATCCGGCGAGAACGTGTAGCACAATTGTGTGTAGGCGTCATAATATAGATATTAAATTATGATCACTCGTTCGTATACCAGCCGCTTGCTCGATCTAAAACGGTGACGCAGGAACACGTTAGTCTTAAGCACCTACACCATTATCAAATGCAACAATTAAGTCGTAAAAAGAACAATGTAATTCAAGAGAAGTGATTAAAATATCGGAACAGGAATGCATAAAAAACTCCGATTAAGTATTGACCAAACGCAATACTATAGTCTACAGTCTACACTAATATTATAAAGAGGAAAGATTTGTATTTTTGTATGTAACGACTTAACTCAAAAAGTACTGGACCGATTTTAATAATTATTTTTTCATTAGAAAGCTACATTACCACTGAGTAACATAGGCTATACAAAAATCTATTGCTGTTCGTTAGTCTCGCTAAAACTCGA
Organism: Celastrina argiolus; assembly: GCA_905187575.2. Classification (NCBI taxonomy): domain Eukaryota; kingdom Metazoa; phylum Arthropoda; class Insecta; order Lepidoptera; family Lycaenidae; genus Celastrina; species Celastrina argiolus. Next base: position 23,317,720 of record LR994582.1, read on the forward strand.
GATCAGCTGAACTGATTCCGCTATTTTTGGTCTTGAAATATTCGTGGAAGTCCCGGGAAGGTTTACACGGTTTCCATGCTCAACGAAGTGGGCACGGGTCAGCCAGTTAGAAATAATTCTAATATGTTCTCCATTGCGATTCAATGTAATCAAAGTGTAAACAAACAATTAACGCGAAAAGGCCATAAATCAACTCGAACAACTCGACGACCTCCGTAGCGCAGTGGTTGAGTGCGTCGGTGCTCAAGCTGGAGGTCGCGGGTTCGAATCCCGCCGAAGGAACAAAAGTTTTCTGTGTTCCTGGGATGTGTATATTTGTTTATAATATAATAAAAATCTTAAATGCGTGTATAATATAAGATTGATGTATTTTCCGCAGTCTGATACATGTAACACAAATTCTTCGAATACTTATCACGAGGCCACGTTAATGTGGTGTAAAACGTGATTATTACAACTAATGTTATTGTCGCTTATTTACCGCGAAATAAAGAAATACTACGATACATTGTTCTAATCAAATTTAATTATTTTATTGACATTTACGACTAGAAAAAAAGTAAAAAAAAAACTATAACCCGACTTCGCAAAAAATGGGTCTAAAAAGGCTAACACAAGAAAATAATTAAATTTGAAATCCAGATATGCATTGGTACAGATATGGTCAAAGTACAGCCGTGGTCGTACCGTTTTTTACGTTTTTCAAAAATTTATATAGTCTATGTTACTCGCGGGACCACTACAAATCGATTGACACCTTATTTATTAAAATCGGACCAGTAGTTTAACCGCTACGAGGGAACATACATACATACATAGACTGCCAAAATCATTACCCTTCCTTTTGGCTTCGCCGAAGTCGGGTAAAAAACTAGCTCACAATCGGTTCATCCGTTTGGAAGCTACGAAGCAACACACACACACAGATAGGTCAAAATTATAACACACTGTTGTTGGTCGGGAGTTGAAAATAAATTTCTAGTGTAATGAGTTTTAAATCGAGGCTATTCAGTTCGTTTGAAAAACAATACACCACATAAAATGGAGAATGCTAGTTTCGGTATCTTAGTAATTTAAGACATATAGGATTACTGTAATAGGTAAGTAATAAAAGATATATAAACAAAAGAAAAGCCAAACTTATAGTATGTCGAGAAGGAAAATCGGTATGAAGGTGTCAAGGTCCATACGTGACTACATGTAGTGTGTAGGGCTCACAAAAGGTTTTGAATAATGCATCAGACTCATGCCCTCCTAGTAGCTACATGTTCGGTTGTACTAGGGCCACAGAAAAGGGAATTTTAGGGCGGTAGTCATTCTGTTGTTTTGTTGGGAATTGTGATGTTGTTGTTGTTGTATTTCTTCATTAACTATGTCTTTATTTATTTATTTATTTGTTATTTAGTTATTTATTGTCTTATTTTCCGTAGAATGTCCACTAAAATATTCGTTAACTTGCACACGTCTAGAGCTTTTTTTACTTTTATTTATTTATTTCGCAAGGGAAATTCATTAATTCATTACGCATCCCCCCGGGTTCCCTGAGTGGTACACCCTATAACATGTATCTCACAACTTTTTACGGTAGAAGAACTAAGTAGCGAGACTTGGCATTTTTTACAAGTTAAGTTTTTGATGGGATTGAGTTGTTACAAGGGTACTGATTATCGCCGCTGAAAAAGAGTTTCAACAAGTGATTTTAAAATATAACTCCTCTGGTGTTGCAGATGTCCACGACTAAAATTGCCCACCATCAAGCGTCTCCAAATTACAATTTATTCTGTTCATCATAAGATTTATTAGTCAAAAATTTAAATATTTTAGCGAACCAATTATAAAGGATGTTCGATGAATGACCGTTTTCTTAACATACCAGTTTTTCAACTGTTAAGAGGAAACACCACGGTTGAGAGAAATACAAAATAGGTATTTATAAAATCTATTGCTGTCTCGCAGTGCCTTAGCTAGCCAGCACTAGAGCGATAGAGACAACTGCAACTTGGACTGATATTACCTATTAAAAATACCAGAAATCGACGTTTAGGGGATTCCTGTTTCCTCCTCCAAAACTTAACCGATTTAAATATTTTTTCTGTATTAGCTAAAAAAAGAATTGAGCTAGGTTCCTATTTTTTGCTTTTGTTGTTTATTGTAGAAATCTGTTTCCTAGATATTTAAACATAGCGGAGAGTCTGGCCATTTTTTTTAGGTTTTTAAACGTCCATATCTCTTTAAATAATTAATTCATTAAAAAAAGGAAAAAATAGGGACGTACAAACAATATCCATAAATATTCAGGAAAAAAATTGTTACTCTAGAGGTGTTATCCAGGGAGGAAATAGAAATCCCCTAGACCCCTATTTTTGTATGGAAAAAATTTCGTGGTGTTTCCTCTTAATGTTATGCAACAAATGACAGTCGTGAAAGACTACACTTTCTATAAATATGAATATTAAATTCATCACTAATGTGTAGCTCCACTAGTTTAAATACAGACTACAGTACTTTTCCAGATAAATATCGCCTATTAATCTGGTCCGTACGACCTTTCTATGAAATCCGTTCAATGGTTTTTTGGTGAAAGAGTCACAAAAAATCCATATATTTTACGATGGACAGACGATGTAAAAAGGAAGCCCCCGGAAGGATGAGGACCGCCCGAGATCAGGACAGGTGGCGCTCCTTGAAGAAGGTCTACTTTCAGCAGTGGACGGCGATAGGCTGGATAGAATATTTTTGACGGCCTTTCTCCACCATATTTTTTTTTTGCTTCGCCCCCTAATGTCAAATTCCATACATTTTGTTTTCGAACTTCGTAAGCGAAAATTAGCGATGGCGTCTTGAATAAGAGCAGGGGGCCTACTCAAGATGCCATCGCTAATTATCGCTTACAAAGTTCGATAACAAAATGTATGGGATTTGACATAAGGTACGCTAAATGACATACCAAATGGCGATAATTTAGCGTAGCTTATGTCAAATCCCATACATTTTGTTTTCGAACTTCGTAAGCGAAAATTAGCGATGGCGTCTTGAATAAGAGCCCAGGCAACTAAATCTGTCTTGGGACATTTTAAAATAATCAGAAAAAAATATAGGAAAACTCCACTGCTTAAAGAGCGCCAACCATATCATTATCTTAAGCAGTCCTCATCTATCTAATCTAATCCATTCAAAAACATAACTTGTAATAAATAAGAAACTCCGTTTAAAAAAACCTACTTCAACAACTAAAAAGCAGTTCTTTGAAGTCGGTGTCAGCAAAGGTGAGATTCAAGTCAGCAACTTTAGGGTGTTGTTCGACCTCCTCCTTTTTTTGAAGTCGTTAAAAAATGCCAAGTCTCGTTAACGAATAACGTAGTTATGAGCTATTTCGAGAAAAGGTGGTACAGATTAAAAAATAATAGTTTTAGCAATACCTAACATTAGAAATGTGAATTTCATGATTATGTTATTGAATGTACCGTAGGTTCTTGATGGAAATACATATTATATAGTAATAACTAATAAAGTGGAAAAAAGTGCAAGTATTTAGTGTATTATTACTATATAATGTGAATTTCAGTTTGTCACGCTTTCACTGGCAAACTACTTAACCGATCGTCATGAAACTTTGTACACATATTCTTGGAAGTATCAGAAATTAGACCTTTTATTCCAACAGCTAGTTTATTATAATTATCTAGACTAGCTGAGCTGTCAAGGTCCCGATCAGTATTCGTATCGGTTGCCAATAGGTCCTGCGACCTCGGCTGAAGGACGAATCTCGCCGAATTGAGAACATCTCATAAGGAAAGCAGCTGAGGTCACAGATGAAGTCACGACGAAGACGTGTCCACTAGCTCAGTAGATGAATCAGATCAACATTACTGTGTCAGAAATAATTTATGTATGCTACACCACTGATCTACAAAGGCCGCCTCATCATCGAGCATACCTGCATACATGCATATATAAAGCATACATGTCTGGGAGCACAGTCGTGCCCCGCCAATACAAGCCTACCTTTTCTCGAAACGTTTCGTCGCTTTTTTGAACTCTCATAACTTTGCTTTGGATGATGCTAAATAGATAAAAATTTCAAGATATTGGCCGTTTTTCACACACAATGAAGGCAGTTTTACTAAGGGTAGTAAAACGGCCAAACAGCACATGTATTCGGTCGAATTTTAATTGTTTGTTTACGTATATATCACATTGAACTGGAATAGCGTAAACAGTTTTTGTAGTAGTTCTTGCCGGCCGTAACGAGCGTAACGCGGTCAATGACAGGCGCAATGTCAGCTGTTATCCAACACCGACGACACCGAGCACCGGTCACAAGAGCTGCTCTTCTGCGGCTGAGGAGACCAGCGTCTTCTAGAACGGTCGAGAGGAAACAACGGCCGTTTGCCATACAGAAACGGGGTCTACGCGACCCCTGTTTTCTACCGGGATAAGGCCGCTAGAGTAACATATTTTTTCCTGAATGTATACTATTAGTGCGTCCTCATTTTTTTCTTTTTTCCATAAATAAGTTATTAAAAGAGACATCCAGAAAACAAATTGGAGTACATTTTATCATAAAATCGAAACGTGGCCCTTATTTATTTAGCTCTTAATTAAAAAAAAAACTAAATCGGTGAACTTTCAGAGGAGGAAACAGGGATTTCGCATGCTTTTATTTCATATATTTTATTTAACATACATATTTATTATATTTACTTAAAGTGTAGTTATTAAGTATCAATACATAGTATAAAACAATGTCGCTTTCGCTGTATGTCTGTCCGTATGTATGCTTAGATCTTTAAAATTACGCAACGAATCTTGATGCAGTTTTTTTTAATAGATAGAGTGATTCTTACAGAAGGTTTGTATGTATAATAAATGCATAATATAGTAGAGAAACACTGATAAATTTAAAGGTTTCTAATGTGATGTCGTAAATAAGTACGTTTTTTTGCGCTTATATTGCAAACGCTGGCTGAACCCTACGAGATAGACCAAAATAATGTACTACAGTATTGTTCACCTTAAAAAGTTCAACAATCCGCGATGGTATATGTCTATCTCTTAGGGATAACCCACCATAACCATTTTTATCCTTTACTAAAAAATGGTTATTTACGAAGTAATTTTAAACATTAATCCTTATCCAATTAAGTACCTTAAATAAATTGTGAATTTATTATAGATCAATGTGCTTTTTACAGCATGTTAAATTTAAGCGAATATTACCGAAGATATTACAAATTTAAAATGCAGGGTCGTAGTTGTTTGCGCCGCGGCGGTACCGACCCGCGGCCGGCCGGGTGTCGGGCGGCGTAATATATAAAAATGAATTGCTGTTCGTCAGTCTCGCTAAAATTCGAGAACAGCTGAACCGATTCGGCTATTTTTGGTCTTGAAATATTCGTGGAAGTCTAGGGAAGGTTTAAACGGTTTCTATGCTCAACGAAGTGAGCACGGGTCAGCTAGTTAAGTATTTAATATAATATGTCTGTAAGGTATTTATAATATAGGACTGTGTAGCCTGAAATAAAGGGAATTTAATTTTTATTTTAATAGGTAATTTTAGTTCAAGACGCAGTTGTCTCTATCGGTTTGATCGGGCAGTTGCGGGACAGCAATAGACTTTACAAATACCTGTTTTACATTTGTCTATCCCATGGTCTTTCCTCTTGAAATCAGCGTCTTCTAGATCGTGCTGTGACCTATACTTTAAACTATTTAATATATATGTTTTTTTATTAATTATTCTGTGTTGCAACAAACATTGGTCGTTGCTAAATTGTGTTGCAGTATCTAAACAAAACTCAAAAGTCATTTCAAATTTAAATTTCCCAAGTACCATTACTTGCAGATTACTTTGGTTCGGGCGCTTCAAACCACACCACGTCAAAGCTTAGAAAACGAAAATAGCATTTTTTTTAGTACAACACCCAATCCTAAAAATCTCAAAAATTTAGTGTAGTCAACAAATAGTTTTCAATGTACCTGGGTCATGGATGTGTGTTATATAATAAAAATCTTAAATATATTGTGTATAGCATAAAAGTATTAAATATAATTCCGTTAACAGGGCCCTAATTCTCAGTCCTCGTACTTAGTTTTTACTATCGGTCTGTCCCGCTCATGCAAATGAGATTTACCGCGCGTGCGAGCAGGATGTACTAATATTCGGAAGTAAGTTCGAGGCCTGAGAATTGCCACCCTGGTACCTGTAACACAAGTCCTTCGGATACTTAGCACGGGGCCAGATTGACGTGATGTGAAGCGTATTTATATTATTATTAATGATTCATCATTTCATTGCAATAATAGAACCTAATTATTGTGACATTGAACTTTCAGCTGAGAACCTTGTGTGATGATGATACCTACTATTGTGTCATATCCATTTAATTTAGAAGACGTAGCAAGGAAACACAATATCTCTTTTTAGTGTTGGGTAACTTGTATGAAATTGTCGTAATATTTCCAACGTACTTCAACCGTGCGGAGCGTGCTGGGGTTACTAAATACCCCGCTATTCGGCAACACCCCACATAGGCTGGGGGTGAAAAATACCCCACACGATATTCTGGCAGCGAGCGTTAAATAACTTATATCTATTTGACATCTTTCGAGCTTCAATATTTAATATTATTTATGAGCTCTATGTGACATGTCGAAATATTTTAGTCAATATTTTAATATTACATTAAATTATTTATATTACGATCTACTTTTGACAGAATATTCGCGTTACTTTATTTTGGCATAAGCTTCACTTTTATCGACGACCGACATAGCGAGAGAAATGAATAGTGAATATTAAATCGAGGAACAATGTATGGGATTTGACATCATAACGAGATTACGTTTATTGAACTAATAGCTTATATCACAGAATAGGTATATTACCATTACTATTTTACTATACTATTATCGCGTTAAGAATGTAGTCATTTATCAGAACAATGACGATTAATACTTAACATTAATAGCCCCAAACCGATCCGTAGGTACATCGCCCGGTTGATATAGGGGGGCAGAAACTCCCCACTTTTCCCCTCTTACCAAACAACTAGCCACATGGCTAGTTATAGACCGACGCCAGGAAATCGGCTTAAATGCTATTAGTAAGTATACTTCCAAAAAAAAAGCAACATTAAGCGTCATTGTTTAATTTTGAACCCCCGACGCAAAAACGACGGGGTGTTATAAGTTTGACGTGTCTGTAAATGGCATCGTAGCTCCCAAACGGATGATCCGATTTTAATGCGGTTTTTTGTCTCGAAGCTATATCAGTAACGAAGTGGTCAGCTACTATAAAAACAAACACTCGAGAATCAAGTTAAAAGTCAAATTTGACTACAAAACACTCATAAGCCTCCCCTTCCAATCCTTTGGGGGAGGCTGCCAGCAAACGTTATGGCTGACACGAAGGTCACGACAGGTCAGGTCTTAGTTCTCCTGATTTCCGGATCAAATAGGCCCAAAAAAGAGCTGTAAGTCTTGACGTAAATGGATGTAGCTGGGCCCATGGTTACCATATGCAAATAGAAAGATGCATGTACGTAGTACCTAATGTGCCTGATTTTTCTGAAAAATGCCTGTCTTAAGCAAAACGCTGTACGTAATAACTAATAAGTAAAAGACATCGCGTAATTTGAAAATGCATGTTTAATACCAATGCCGGCCGCACGCCTGTCTAAACCTTAAAATGCCTGTCAAATTGTAACCCTAGATGTAGCTGACCTCTGGGAAGCTGTCAGTTCACGGCCACGGGAGGTCGCAGACAATAGGCGACCTTCCCCGCCGGACGGTTCCGCGTTACTGATGATGGTCAGCTACGTCAGCGGCGTGGGTTACCCGACCACGGTGAAGCCATGGGTAATGATTTAGGCAGATTAAATGACAAAACACAAAATGATTTTGAATCCTCAATTTTAAAATTTCAAATTAATCCGCCATGTTTTGCCCACATCGAATGACATAAAAGTTTCAAAAATTCTTCTTGACATGGCCCAGCCTGCGTGATAACCTGCAGCCTCATTTCACTTGCTGCCCTTTTGGGTTTCGGCTGAGAAAGTGTACCGACGCAAACTTGTTTCTTTATCTGTTTACCAGTTTTAGTAATTTACTCAAATTATTGTTATACAAGTAACATTACGAAATTGACGCAAGTCACATGCGTGGTAAGACCACGGTACAAATGTCACCGTTAGGAAGAATACTCCCAGACTAAGTGCCAATATCACCGACACATGTTAAAGTTAATCTTCCAGTAACATCTTGTTATCCCTCTCGTATTTCCTGCCAATTAATGAGAAGGCATGGAATTTTAACAAGCCGTTAAATCTAACTAGCGTTATTGAAATCGGGACTTAGGCCGTGTTTCACCACGCAATGTAAAAGTTAACGCCATTTTAAAATACCATGCCATCTCATTCATTGACAGGAAATACGAGCGGGATAACATGATATTTAACATGGCGTTAACTTTAACATTGCTTGGTGAAACACGCCCTGAAGATGCCATTGCTATTATCACTTACGAAGTTCGAAAACAACATGTTTGGGACTTGACATGAGCTTTGCTAAGTGAGATACGAATTCGCTTGTCATTTAGTGAACCTTATGCCAAATCCCATTCGTTTTTGTTTTCGAACTTCAACGATGGCATCCTGAATAAGGGCTCAGTGGGTGTTCTTATAACTCCTTTCCTATTGGCTTCACTTAGCCCTTTAAAGACCCTCGTCCAACCTTTTATACAGGGCTACCCTCTAAAGGAGAAGCATCCGTCACTAGACATTATTTACATTTAATATTTAAAATAGGTAATTAAAAAAAACAATATTCTAATTAATTATATAGCTTATGTTACTCGGGTATACGAGTCTATTGAAACTACTTTCTTTAAAATCCTATCAGTAGTTTAGGCGGTGGAAAAAAAAAACGAGCATACGTAGAATGCCATATTCGTTAATGTTTCTTTTTATTTCGCCATATTCGAGTACCTAATATGACAAATGGTAGAGGCAATCATTTTGTCCACACAATCTGTATTTCTATTCTATTCTTGTGTAGAGAAAAAACTTGCAAATATTATCTAAATCCGACCAAGTAGATGTGTCGCTGTTGGTATTTAAAATATGTATGAATTGCACATTAATGAAGTGACATTTAAATGTGTGCCATTACAGTATTTTAATGTATTTTTGTTTTAAGATTAAACTGAATTCGAAATAGGCCACCTGTCCTTTACTGTTGATGATATAAACAACACATATTTTATAAACGATCATTATATCTAAAATCAAACTAATTTTATGTTATTAAAAAATACCGGTTAGGTACCTTATGTCAATGTTTATCTAGTAATAAAAATACAAAAAATTTAATTCAATTGAATTTTATACCAAAATGAATCACCATTATGCCTTATTCCATTTTACTATATCTAATATTTATATAAAAAAAACTCACCAGAAAAATCAAAACTAGTCCAAGAGCTCGTGCCATTTTACCGGAACAGTTTTCTGAAGCGGTCAATCTTCTGCTTGCTGTTCCTCCGCAGCCTCCACAGGCGGTACAGGTGAGCACAGCGGTACAGAAGGGTACAAGCGGCGCGCGCGCACATCGGCCCGCGACTGTACCGCGGCGGCGCCCGCGCGCTATAAGGGCGAAGGGCGCATGCTCTGCATACAGGATTACAGCCTTCGATGTGATGAGCTGAATTATCGCCTGATGGACAGTTAAGAGGAAAAAAACGCAACGCCTGTTTTCCCATACTGAAATAGGGGGCTGCCGGACCCCTGTTTCTTCTGATAATGCCGCTAGAGTAACAATTTTTTGCCTTCGTATACATATGACGGGGAAGGCTGTTTTGCCGTAGTATCCATATTGTTGTACCAATTCTTCTTTCAGTATTGTGGGCAGTAGGAATGTTGGAAAAGCACTCTAGTCAAGTTTTACACAAGCTTTATTCAATTAACACAGTTATTTGGTGACACAGTGAATTATTAACGTGCGATGGTTTTTATTGCGTCCGTCCGCGCGCGCCACACCTTTTCGAGAGCTTTCTTTTTCAGTCGTTGGCGCTAGGCGCGCGCGCACGGTGCATCAAACTACATCGAGCGCCCAGAGATGGCGCTTACGCTATGAAGTAATTCAAATTCGACACGGCCATTCTGCATTACACACGTCCTCGTGTGATGGTTAATTTAAAACAAATGGTACACACTAGTTCTATGTTTTGCTCGGTCTATCCTGACTCTAGACTTATAATTCGTTAAATTTTCACAAACAAATTTGATTCTTAACAATGATGATTACAACAAATAACATTGAGTCACATAGCCACCTAAGTCATTAGTTAAGGACTGCAATTGCACAACACAAATTCTCATGTAATATCTCCCTGACCCCGGCTCTCTAGCCGACATACGTCAACCGCTTAACACATTTGTGTTACCCGCGGCTACCCGTGTGCGTCACGTGCACAGCGTATGGTCTGTGAAGACCCCAACCTCCTCCAGCATCATACGCCCGCCGCGCCCCGCGTCCTACTTGAGTTGCCCCAAGAGATACCGACTTCCAATGGTTGCAGCTGCGTAATGATGACTGGTAGGTCAAATGCGGTCACCAGAGTTTTACTCGAATCTTTGTCATTGTTAAAAATCAAAATTTGTGTAAAATCTATTGCATACAACGATTTTTTTTTTTTTTTTTTTTTTTTTTATTTTTTTTTTTTTTTTTTTTTTAGAAAAACATTGTTATCACGTACGTGGCTTCTCGCCTTTGTTTATAGTACGTATCTTTAAACCTAAGTGAATGATGAATAGCTTAATTAACATCTTCGACAGACACGTGACCCAGTGGCATTTTTCTTAACCTATCGTGCGCGTATTTGTAGGTACGCTTAGAATTCAAGGCTTTTAATGTGTAACGGTCACCCTCCAATACTTTGATCACTTTAAACGGACCTTTGTATTTTGCATCTAATTTATTTTGATTTCGTTCTTCGTTCTCTAATAGGACAAAATCACCAACTACAAAATTTTTAATTTTAGCTTTTGTTTTGTCGAATCGATTTTTATCATAATCCGCACACCTTTTTATGTTTTCTGACGCGCGTTCACGAATTTTCTCTATATCTACGTTAGACTCTACCGTATCGCTACCCATTAACGACAATGGTCTTGCCACTTTACCGATCAGGAGTTCTATAGGTGAAGCTTGTGTAACTCGATTCATGGTACAATTAATCGCTAGTTGAACTTCGCCTATACAGTCCTGCCAAGACCGGTTATCACTAGTCTCTATCGCAGTCAACATCGACTTCAAGACGCTCATAACACGCTCGACTTGTCCGTTAGCGCGTGACGATCCTGTCGCTATTAAGTGCAAATCAATGTTTTTATTAGCACAAAAATCGCGAAACTCTTTGCTAGCAAAACAACGTCCTTGATCGGCTATTATGCGAGTCGGGGCACCAAAAAGTGCAACACTTTGAGATATTGCGTGTATACTGCTTCTGGTATCAATGTTAGTTGCGTGATAGAGAAGTACATACTTCGTGAACGCGTCTATTGTTACGAAAATGTACTCCTTTTTATCGTTTTTACCACTAAGCTTTCCCGTTGCGTCTACGTGAATCGTATGCCAGGGACTCGTCACCTTCGGTATCGGGTGCAGCTCGGCCTGAACCTTACCGGAATGACTTTTAGCAATTTTGCAGGTAACGCAGTTGTCAACGAATTTTCTGACGTAAGTATTTAGTCCCGGAAACCAATAAAAATCAAATAGCTTTTCAGTCGTTTTGTCGGCACCGAGATGTATGAGGGAGTCATGAAAATTATTAACCACGGACCATCGGAGATCGCGAGGTAAGTAAGGTAACCATTTAGACCTACCTTTACGTTGTATTTTACGATGCAGGACGTTCGACCGTATTTCGTAAGTCTTAGCTTGTTGCTCATCGAGTTGATTATTTTCTAAGTCCGTCATTATTTTAGAAATCTCTATATCCCGTTGCTGTTCGGCTTGAAGCCAATTAGGAGAGAGTTTAGTAACATCCACGCGTTTTGGACTTTCACGGCACTCTAGTGATGTTGATTCAAGCGGAATTCAAGTTGTATTACTGAACATTGGTTCAAAAAAAATGAAATTATATTCAATTTTAGTATGCACCAGCTGGCGAGTTCTTTCTGCAGAGAAAAAGCCATAAGAGGTGGGTCACTTATATTAATTAACAAGAATTTGAAATATAAAGAACGGAAAGACATTGTGAGCCTCTCTACAGAAAGAACAACTGAAATAGCCTGCGTAGAGGTGGGTGACTTTATTATTGTAAGCGTATACAGGCCTCCATTAGGATTATATGATTCATTTGAAAAAAATATGGAAATATTACTAAACAAGGTATGTGCATCTAACAAACAAATACTATTATGTGGCGATTTTAATATAAATATTTTAGAAAGTAATTCTACTACAGTTAGATTCACATCTTTGTTAAAATCATATAACCTAACAAATTTATTTCTGGAACCTACAAGGATCAGTAGCAACTCTGCAACATGCATTGATAATATATTTAGCAACATAGATCCAATTAATAAAGAAATAATCAACATGCTAAGCTCTGATCACTGTGGACAGCAAGCAATTTTTAATATGAACAATAACTGTAAACAAATAAATAAAAACAGAGGTACATGTATACCAATAAATGTTAAACGTATTGAGAAGTTTAGAGGTAAAATAATGGCTAACATTGGAAAGTTAGAATATCATAATAGCCCAGATAGGGCATTTGATAAATTATTTAAATTAATTAAATATCATTTTGACACCATTTTTACCTCTAAGACAGTAAGAATAAACAACAAAAGTAAGTTTAGCGAATGGGCATCAACAGGTATTTTGAAAAGTAGATTCAAGTTGTATGAATTATATAATGAAAGGACATTTAATCAAAGTGAAGACTTTAAAAATTATGTGAGATTATATTCTAAAACATTTAAGCAAGTTTGCTCTGCAGCTAAATCTCTTCACATTAAAAATAAAATTAAAAATTCAAATAATAAAGTAAAAACAACATGGCAAATAATTGCGACTGAAACTGGAAGAGTCACCACTCGCAACTCAGATTTTAAATTAAATGTAGATAATAAAGTAATTAAATCCGATAATGAAGTTGCTACAGTTTTTGAGAAATTCTTTGCTGACATTCCAG